>OZ010586.1:82535250-82622750 GCA_963932145.1 Acanthosepion lycidas
TATATATATATATATGTATGTATATATATAATAGAAAGAGAGAGATAAAATAAAAAATGTAATTATTTGTAAATTTGGTCATGTAACTGCATATACTAGGAAAAATAATTGCATCAATACTGAAGAAGGAAGACCCATATGGAAAAATTCCTTCTGTCTTTCTTTGAGCTCCTCTTTGTTCCCAGCTGTCAAATTAATGCTTGCAGCCATGAAGATATGTTACTATCATCGTATATTGATTGTGTCCTTTTCAAAATCACAATATTTTCATTTACATGAGATCAAAACTCTTAGTCTGAGAAGCATCATACTTATCTCCTGAGTGTTTTTCACCTCTCACTAAGTTATTTCCTCCTTTTCAAACTTACCCATTGTTCACTGGAAGTAGGAAAAGTTCTCTCTGTATTCCTGGTAGTTCTGGCTCAAAGATGTTATGTTTACATTGTCAACAAAGAGCATCTCCTGATCGCTTCGTCTTTGATTGTCCATTTGTTTGTATTTACCCCAGGCAGGGAGATTTGAGAAATGCAGATCCGGGAAAACACATGAGGATCCTTAATAAGTTCAGCCTTATAAGTAATTATCGAGGAAACTTCCCGGATCAACAAGTTAAGCCAAAGAAAGGAATTGAGTGAAAAACAAATTTCTTATCACAAAGACAGTAAGCCTTCTTTGGAAATGCCAATCAAATTGAATGTTAAGCATTAAGCATATGCTAAAATAGAAGAATACAAGCTAAATGTTCTATTCAAGGAAGAGGGCCATTTTTTTTGTTTTAAATCTGTCTTATAATATTACTTTTTCTTCTATGTCCCTTTTAATGATATTAATTTATATAAGAAATTATTTTATATATACAGTACCACTTGAAAATTTAAGAAAGCTAAGGACATTTTTATTGTGAAAAAGTTCAAAATAAGCTTATTAACCACTTCCCTGCTAGTTATTTTGAGAAAGATTAAATTTTTACTTGTTTTAATATAGTAACTAAGAAACTGACAGTACATGTCTGGTGGCTAATACCTCTACTAGTTGACAATTGGACTCGTTTCAATCTCAGAAGGGCATAAAAATAATCAAAATCAGTGTATAAACATGTCTAGCTGGTTTTTGTTTTGAACATGTTTATTCATCTGTGTCTAAAAAAGACGCTGTTGGTAAAAAAAATATACATGGTTAAATAGGCATCTAAACACCAATTTGCAAAGTAGAATTTCCCACTTAATGAACATGTAATTGTGGACTCGTACATTTACCTTATCACCCCTAGCAACAGGAACATTCCATTTTACACACCTACGTGAATCAACTTAACCAATCAAAAACTTTACTGTGCTAAGCAGTGATTTCTATTGGCTCACAACATGATAATTCAAAAACTTCATGTGAGGAAGTTAAATTGCGCCAAAACTTATTCGAGCCGATCCTGACATCTAAAACCTTATATAAGGAAGATTTCCAACTAACCAAGTCAGTCAGTCCAGCGAACACAGAGAAGCACTAATCTAATTCACATAACTTGCGATTATAATTTTCCCACACAAAAAAAACCACAACTGACTCACCCACAAACTCGACTCGAAGATTACTCTGTGAATACAAAGAACTTCAACTCGCAATACTTTACTTATCCAAAGTGAATTATTAACGCTCACTACAATTTAGATAAATACTATTATTGAACATATTTCATACTTACAGTTAAGGATAGACTACTTCTGAATGACTCAATTCTAAACAATACAAAAAGAACAACACGAACATAATAACGGTGTTTAAACACTAATTACGAATTCTTATAGACTGTAATACAAATACATCAAGACACCAAAAAAGTAAACAAAAATCTTCATCCACTAACAAACATAACTACACAATAATGTAATAATATTTTGTATATAATATTTGTATTGTATAAATGCATTTGTTTGTTTGAATTGCATACATGTTTTGCCTTGTTTTATATTAAGTATTATTTATTGTTGTGGATGCAAGAGAAGATCACGCAACCTGACAAAAATTCCTTCTGATATATTCTAACACCATAGCAAAAATTCATTCTGCGCATCGCCAACATAATATCATATGCAAATTAGATAGACAAGTAAAAATAGAGAACAACTGGTGAACATAGCGGGGAAGCTATGACTAGCAAATCCAGTTGCTATTCAGGACATGGAGAACAGTACTATGACTACTAATACGCAGAGAGATATGTGAATCATAACAGAACACAAACAGAAAAAAGGACATATTTTAATTATTCATTCAAAAAAAGGGAATTATTTCATCAAAACTGAAAATCTCACATGTGAAACCCTCTCATTGGTGAAGTCAAGTAGGTTATAAATTCACTTGAAACATATTTGGGGATTAATGATTCAATTTAAGCTGGCCAATCAAATGAGACATCCTTATTGAATTAAATACAGATTTTTTTTCTTGTAGGTTGCATTCCCACCCAACCCACAAAAAATAGACATTGGATTATAAATTTGTGAATAGATTTCCCCATTGTTTAAACCGTGTTTCCAGGTAGAATTTGAACATAACTTGTCCAATGACTTCTAAGCCTTGTCCCATTTTCATAAACATTTATCATATTTTATACACAATATAATATATTTAGTACATATGTAATTAATAATAATATCTATAAAATATATGATACATTATTTTCTGAAAAAGTTGAGCTCAGTGAAATATGATAAATTCAGCTGAAAAACATTTTGATGCTTAATTATTCAATTTCAGCTGACCAACCAAAGGATAAACCTTTAGTAAATTGGTTGGGCAACATAGATTAAAAGAGAGGAGAAACCATCTAAGCTACTCTAATGTCTTGTTACAGAATCATAGATCAACAATGCCAAGGGTAAAGAAGATGTCTGGTGATATCAGGAAGGTACTGACAGTTAGGAGAAATCTATAAGACCATATTAAAAAGATTACAGCTCCATCCATCCATCCATCCATCCATCCACTGTAAAACAAATAATTTACAAATGGAGGATATTCAACATAATCACAATTCTGCCTAGAAGTGTACATCCCTGAAAACTTTAACCAAAAAATAGTAGAAAAAATAAATCAAGTAAACCCATACATCACCTCAAGAGAGTTGCAAACTTCTCTGGCAACATCTGGAGTAAATGTATATGTTTTTACAATCAGAAAAAAATAGAATGGACACAGCATTCATTGGAGGGTTGCTAAGACAAAGTTTAAATCACCAGCTTTGTTCTTCATTTAAAGCAAAGGCTTCCTCTGATCTCAATGAAGAACAAAGCTGACCATTTAAAGTTTGCTAGAAGACACTTAGACAAACAAGAGATATCTGGAAGTCCATTCTCTGGAAAGATGAGTCAAATATAGAATTATCTGATTACAATCAATAAAAACCAAAACTGCCTACCAAGAAAAGAACATCATTCCAACAAAGAAGCTCTGGTGCTGTGTTATATATATATATATATATATATATATATATATATATATATATATACTTATACATATATATATATATGTATATATGTATGTATGTATATATATATATATATATATGTATATATATATATATGTTTATATATATATATATGTATATATATACATATATATATATGTATATATATATATGTATATATATATATATATGTATATATGTATGTATATATATATATGTATATATATATATATATATATATACGTAGATATATATATATATATATATATATATATATATATATACGTGTATATATATATATATATATATATATATATATATATATATATATACGTGTATATATATATATATATATATATATATATATATATATATATATATATATATTCATGGATATCCATTGAAATCATGTTTGAAATAACATATATATATATATATATATATATATATATATATATATAGATAGATATATATCCGAATGTAATGAGAACGAAAATAATGTATAAATTCTAACATTCACATCATTAATTCAAAGAAGGGCTCAATGCCGATAATAGAGCAATAATTATTTATTAAAATTTTTTCATATTGACAAAAACAATTTACACACTACAAAGATGCAACTTTGTTTCACTGCATTTAATTGCACTTTGAGTGGTGAGAACCAAAATGGTTATCTTAATAGACATTTTTGTTCTCACCAGTAAAAGTGCAATTAAATGCATTGAAATAAAGTTGTATCTTTGTAGTGAGTAAATTGTTTTTGTCTCTATGAAAAATATTATAAATAATATATATATATATATATATATATATATATATATATATATATATATATATACATATATATGGTTCAAACCTATGTCCCCCTTTGTAGGAGCAAACACCATATAATCTGGCATGTGTGGGCACACACACACACACATAAATATAATAAAATTTGGTATAAGTAACAACATTTTTACTTTTGTTTATAAATAGTTGTTGAAAATAAAAAAAAATCCTCACATTTGCCTTGATAAAGTTTATCAGAAGATGAAATGTATTGGCTGACGAAATGTGTTGGCTAAGTTAAGTTTCCCTTCTTTGATTCTAAATGTCCTTTTACAGATATATTTTTAGTTATATCTGAAATTTTACACACTTACATACATACATATATATATATATATATATATATATATATATATATATATGTATGTATGTATGTATGTATATGTTTTTTGTATAGATACACCTTTCATCATTATTATTAAAATATTTCTTTTTACTTGTAATTGGAAATTATTTTCCATCCTCCTTATCTCAATATTAAAGTTTACAAGTTCAGACAGAAAATTTATATTTTTTCTTCTCTTGTATATAGATCAAATGTTATCTAAAGATTGGAGTTATTCCATTGGAAAATATTTGTGCCAAGACTGGAGACAAGACTATTTATCAAGAAGAGACAGAAATGTATGAAATTACCCATCAACACTTTATTTATTAATGAAAGTATCTGGTGCTGTTAACACTTGTCAATCTTGTGAGGTGACAGCACATACCTTCACAGCTGAAGTATCTATTGGAATTTAAAACATTTTCTTCTAAGACACCATGAGTATCTACACATTTACAAATATCATAGAAACTCACTCCTAATATGTAGCAGTCAAGTCATTATAATATTTATAGTCTTGTTCCTTTCAATCTTCAATAGGAATGAGAGAAAAACACTTGCCCCTTGCCTTTTACAAGCAAAAGCACAGAAAGGCATACTAGGATTTTTTTTCTTAGCCAATAAAATAAGCCTGTTTGATATGATTCAGTCCTGATCTACCTTCTCTAGAAGTCAGAATCCTGCATTCACTCGTCCGAACTTGCTTTTGTATGTCAACACTAATTCTTAGTGTGTGAACTTTTTGCCTTATCACTGTTAATTTGCTTTACAAAATAATGTTTGCTTGATATTATTTTAGCCCTGTTCCTTTTTCTTTTTATTGTAAACTTTTTAAATTCTGTTTGTTGGATATTTCTGTCATTTATTTTGCATCTAGCTATGGCTACTCACTCCACAACTCTGTTTCCTTTTAGATTTTTGTGGGACTTATTTTGTGGATGGGATGTGTTGCTTGGAGCCCCTGTGCAGAAGACGACTTTTTCATTTTGGGTTTTGCTTTTTCAACGCTGACATCAGGCCAACATTATTTTTACAGTGTGGTCCACCTTCTAGAAGGCCCTGGGGCCACTCAAAGTAGATGGCCATGTTAAGGAGTAGTTTATATGGATAGGAGGGGAAGATAATTGTTAACTCTAGACTTGAACAGGTTAAGATTGTAGTGATTGGGGAAGCATCCACTTGGGAGTCAGTTCCACGGAGCAGTGCTTTGTGAGAAACTGTTTGAGTTTTTGTGGACAGTTTGCTACACTGTGAGTGTCATGATGAGTCCTAACCATGAAGGTTAGATCTGGTGGAACCAAGGTACTTTGTCCAAGCACTTTCCCTGGAAGTAGCAACAGAGCAGTGAGAGACATGCCACATCCTGAGGAAGGGTGGATGGCAGAAAATAATCCTACAAGGACATAGAGATGCTTTTGAAATCTACTAAGACTGGAAAGTGAGGACTGGGCATCAAATATGGCAACAGTTCTCCATGTATTTGGGAACCAGAAAGTGATCTTGATTAAACATGGCCCCTCACTCTTTTGGAACTGGACTTAAATTAACTTGTATTTTTGCTTAAAAAAAAAAGAGTTTTGAATTGATAAGAAGAAAATATAATAGATCTGTATCTGAGGCAAAAGACCCGAAACTATATAATCTGTATTTATTTGCCTCTGTGGTGGCAAGAGGTGACACAAGGCTGGCCTAAAATGAAGTGTCTATATATATATACATCCTTATGCAAATTAATTGAAACCACCAGTTTAGTCTCCTTTTTTTCTCAATGCAATCAGTTTTACACCCACTGAAGTGATTGGATGTAATGGATTTCTATTTTTTCCCAGAGATTAGCTTATTTGCAATGGTATGAAATAATATGAATCTATTCACAGGGTGTATGATGAAATTTGTTTGGCCTTGAAAAATATTGCATCATCCTTAATTGCATCAGATTTTTATTACACTATTGACTTGACTGTCAATTAGTATAAACTGGCCCAGAAACTCTCCTGATTTAAATCCAATTGAGAACCTGTGGTCAATCTGCAAGGAATGACTTTGCAGAATGGACATATGTGCTGGGTTATGTTTCATTAGAAAAATATGAAAAAAGTAAATAATAACAGGATTATTCATTTTGTTGCACTTAATTTGCACAAGTGTGTGTATATATATATATATATATATATATATATATATATATATATATATATATAGGTAAAGAACAAACATATCCCAATACCTGTGACCATTGTCATGCTGATGTCAGTATCTAGTGACTATATTTAGTGTAATGATGTAGGTGCTAACCAGAAATCCTTCATTAAAGAATTCTGAAGGAAGAGGCATTTGAAATTTTTGGGCAAATAATGAGGAGCAAGGGCTGAAAAATCTGATAGAGCAGATAGAGAGCAAGAGACATAGAGGAAAACATAACATACTTGATGGGCTTGAGTAAATGGATTGTAAAACATGAGAGAAATATCAAAAAAAATAAAAATAAATTAAAATTTTTAAGAGCTTCAAAGGTCAGGAAGATGTGGAGAGCCAAATTCGCCTACATCCTGACATGACACATAAAGAAGAAGAATATTTATACGAACATAAAGTTTTACACAAATATGCAGTAAAAGTAGTCTCCACTTTTAGAGGGAGCTATAAATTGAGTTAATATATACATATAGAAAGAGATATGACTCGGATGAGATTTTTCTCTGGATTTATTTAACCATTACACCAAGGTGATCCTAAAAGAACTATAAGTCCTACCAGGATTTATCATAAGAGAACACAATCTGAACAACAAAAGATATGCAAATTACACTATATTGATTGCAGGAACTCATAAAGAAGGTAGTAATGGAAAGCAGAAAGAAAGGAATAACCATCAATTATAATAATGCAGAATGGATGGTGATCAGCAAAAGGGACAGCTGAAGGTGTGAATTACAAACTGGACATGTCAAAAGTACATGTCAAGCAAGTACAGAAATTTAACTATCTGGGAAACAATTGGAAATATAACACAGAAATCTGAAAGTGCATTGGATTAGTAAATGATGTATTCTAAAAGCTAAACAAAGAAATAGGAAAGTCTCCTTAGAAATAAAGAAAAATCAACTGAAGTGCTATGTAATATCAGTGATAGTGAATGCTGGACAATTTCCTCACAGATGAAGAGAAGAATTGAAGCAACAGAGATGTGGTTCTACAGAAGTATCTTGAGAATAAAATAGACAGTGAATGTGAGCAATAAGGAAGTTTTAAGGTAAATGGAAATAAAAAGGACACTTGTACTTAGAATCAAAATGATACAGTTGAAATTTTCAAGGTGACATAAGGAGGAAAGAGGGCTTGGAAATTTTGACACTCACAGAACATAGTGAAGGCAAGAGGGACATCAGGATATAGCAAGTAACCGACATAAGAAGCTTGTGTAAATTGATGGCAGAACTAGGAGTGGGAAGGAACAAACATTGCTAAGAGATAGAAAGGATAAGAATCATTATTGTCAACATCCTGTAGGGATAATACCCATAAAAATGAAGAATCAGTAATACGTTACTTATATAAGAAATTTAAGCTGCTTAAGCATGCATCATCTGCTTTTCTGAGAGAAAGCAGATGTTGTGTTGGGATCTTGCTTAATTTTTGAATTTCGCAAATAATTTTGGTTCATTTTGATTTGTGGGAAAACAGCTGCATTTATTTTTTCATCCAGAACCAATGAGATTTTTCTCCAAATTCTGAGCAGCGAATTTGGAGCCTATTTGTAGTCTATAAAAGGGGGCTTTTGATTTAATTGAATGCATCAACAAACAACTGCTACTGGAACCTAGGTCATTTCTCTCCTGAAAGAAAAACAATACAGGAGAAATTTGACAACTACCAGACAAAAATGGAACGGAACGTTAGTCACTCCCACATCAAGGAAAAGCCTTCGGCTGGTGTGCTTAATCAATTCTTTGCTGTTACTATGAACTTTGCTTTGAAAATTGTACCAATTCTTTGAAAACTATTCAGTGAAGTATTTTCTTTTCTTCATTTTATGTAGTTTTCTTTTTTGAGGACCTTATGCAGCATTATAACTTTTGTTGAAAAAGGGCATATTTCATTTTCATTGATTATTTTTACATACATTTTGTTGGCCATCATTTGGCACACAATGCACTTAACTTGTGTAATTCATTCATTTTGTGTGTTAATAAATTTGTTGTTTGTTCTTAAATTCAGCTTGTGTCATCTGTCTTTATTGTCTGCCCAATATAAATTAAATGTTACCTCCAACATTTATTTGAACTATTTTTTTTTTTTTAGCTTTTTTTTTACCAAGTAAAAAATTTTTTTTCTTACAAGTAACACAATGGCTTTTATCATAAGTGCATGATTTCCTGGTCAGAACCCAATTTATCCCAAATTTTAAAAGATGTCAAATGTCAAAGAAAACTTACCTAGTGATTCAAAATATTAAAATCTCTGTGAGGGGTTAATCGAGTGATCTGATTTGAACTTGTCTAAGTAACAGTATTAAATGCGATAAACTAAAGGTAAGCTTGTCATTTTTAGAGAGGGGGGGAGGAGTTTACTTATATTTTTAAAAAAATGTAAAAGGAAATGACATGAAAGAATTCAATAGTTGTGTTTTGGCAAATGAAATATCTGCTGGAGTCTTGTTATTTCTGAAATTAAAACAGCTGGTGATTTGCAAAAGATTTTTTTATATATATATATACAAAGCAAACTTGATGTGAAATTATTAATATTTGATTTCTTTTATTTGTAATATTCTGGTTCCTCTAGTGTTTAAAATTATTAAACTAGAATTGATATAATCCATTAGATATAAATGTGAATGAAAAGATGGTTCATTCAGCTTGGATTTAAAATTTAAGAAAACAAAACATTTTTAACTTTAATTAATTTTTCAGTCTTTAGTATTTCTTTCATCTTAATTTCACTTGCTTGCTTCCAATAGTAGTATTAGTAGCAGAATATTGTCTATTTCTATTCTATAAATCATCATCAACAATTATTTTTTGACTAATATTTCTGTGGAATATGCAACACCGAACTCTGAAGATGCATTGGGAGAGTAAAAGATGATTTTCAAAAGTTAAGCAAAGTATTAAGAAACAGGAAAATTTAATTAGACAGTCTATTTTCTCACACTTCCTGACAACAGAACTCCATTCCTCTTATTTGTTTCCCTGATAGCCACAATCTTCAAAAATTTAAATGCAATGTCAATTGCCATATTCTGTTCCCTTGATCCCCATTCATTTGTTATTCTTTTCTCAATTCCCCCTATATCCAGTATTTTCTCTCACTGTAACCCTCTAGATACTGGTGGCACTCCTGCTTTGCTTGGGGGTGAAATACTTAAAAAACAAAAAAACAAAGAAAAGGATATTGAATTCTTACATAATATCAGTCCTCTCATATGGCAGTGAATATGGGCCCATCTCATTTACTGATGAAGAAGGGACTTGAAGTAACAGAAATCTGGTTCTACAGAAGGATGCTGAGAATACCATAGACTGAACATGTGAGCAACAATAATGTTTTAGAAAAAATAGAAACAAAATGAACACTTATATGTAGCATCATAAAGAAATAGTTAAAATTTCTTAGATACATAATGAGGAATAAACAGCTAAAATTACTGAGGCATACAATAAGGAAGAAGGACTTAGAAAATCTGATACTCACAGGACAAATTTAGGGCAAGATGGACAGAGGAAAACAGCACATAACATACTTGATGAGCTTAATTAAATAGATGGTGGGTGAGGGAGAAAGGAGAAACTTTAGGAAAAACAATGAAAAGACAAAATTTATTAAGTGCTACAAGGGACAAGAAATTGTGGAGAGCCATGCTGGCTACATCCCGAGGAGACACATCACTGAAAGAAGAATTTATAGATCAAATCTTGTGCTATGCCTCTTGCTAATGACCATACATTCTGTCTTCTTACAATTAACAGTTAGTATTTTGTTTCAGCTTTCCTTTACTAACTTCTCTAATATTTTTTGCGGTTTATTTAGTTTGTCTGCCATCATTATGGGGTTATCTGCATATTCTTTATTGTTAAATTTGTGTCCACCAATAATAAATTCTAATAGAACTTCTAGACTAGTTTACTGCAAAAGAGTGTCTTTGGAAGGTGGTATCCCTGTTCCATCTTTGTCATGTAGCCAGTCCAAAGCAGTTAACATATTACAAAGCCAAGTGAAAATAATTGTTGGGCAATGGAAAAGGCTAATTATTTTTCAACAGATTTCCCAATAGCAAAAAAAGAAAAAAATATTGTTGGCAGATAATTTTTAACAGGTTGTAAATTTTCTGCTATTAGGAACAAATAAATTGTTTTGAAATGGGAAATGAATATTCAATTTTAGCTGAAGATAATGGATGTCGGCATTCATTGATTAATTAATTCCTAAATAACATATAATCCTTCTTATTATTATTATCATTATCACTACAATTATGATTATTATTTTATTTTTATTTGGATTAGTCTTCTTAATACTCCAGCATGCTTCTCAATATTCAAGCTCATTTTAACCATTAAATCAATTGGATTGTGCTATGTGAATACTTTACATATTATTTTCTTACTTGAAGCAACTGAAATGTTGTTTTACAGAAGGATGCTGAGAATACCATTGACTGATGATGAGAACAATGAAAACTTATACAGAAAGAACTAGATGAACTTTCTAGGGCACATAATGAGGCAAGGGGGCATGGAAAATTTGCAACTCACAAGACAGATTGAAAGCAAAAGGAACAGAGGAAAACAACACATAACCCATCTTGTGATCTTGTATGGCGAAACAAAGTTTAGAAGAGATAGTGAAAACACAAAATTTTTTAAGAACTACAGAACAGGAAATTGTGGAGAGCAATGATCAATAATATCCTGAAGGAACATGGCACACAGAAGCAGAATAACTGAGGAAATGCATATAGCATGTTCTTTCTTTTTGTGTGCACTGCCCTTTCAGGATGTAGGCAATCATTTCTCTCCACCTCCCTCTATCCCTTGCAGCTCTCAAAAAGTTCCTTCCCTCTGCTTCCTCCCCCAGACCACGTTCTGTCATCCACTTGTTTAAGTCCGCCAGGTATGTCACGTGTTGTTTTCCCTTGTCTCTCTTTCCCTCTATTTGACCCGTGGGTATCAGATTCTCCAGGCTCTTCTTCCTCATTATATGTCCTAGAAACTTCAGCTGCCTCTTCCTGATATTAAATATAAGCCTCCTTCTAGTTTTCAACCTCTCTAAGACCTCATCGTTGCTCAGATGCTTGGTTCATGATATCCTTAGAATCCTTCTGTAGAACCATATCTCTGTTGCCTTGAGTCTCTTAGTGTAAAAAATGGAATTGGCATGCTTAGTTCAAATCCTAACCAAATTCATTGAGTTCACTTGTGCATAAATACCATTGAGAAAGTTATAAATTATTTAATCTCTTTCCCCAGCAGACTGGACATTCTAGTCTTGCTTTACAATCAGTCTGGAAGAATAACTCTGTATCCCGAATCTGTTAAGCATAGCAACTTCACTCTGTAAAAGCCTACTTACTATAGAAACATCAGCAAAACTTCATATGGTGAAGCAGTGGCCTTATACCGCTCAAGGTTATCTAGTGATACTGGGAAAGATAATCTATAACTGGTGACTTACACAGAAATCAAGTGACATCAAGCCTTATCAGTATGCCGACCATATTTTCAATATTCAAGCTGATTTTAGTAATGACGTCATCTGGATGGTTTTGCCTGTTTCTTAGATCTTTAATTCTTTATACATTATTATATCTATTGAGTTTTTATTCAAGTAATGACTGGTACTTTAACAATGAAATCAAGTGACAGCAAGCCTTATCAGTATGCCGACCATATTTTCAATATTCAAGCTGATTTTAGTAATGACGTCATCTGGATGGTTTTGCCTGTTTCTTAGATCTTTAATTCTTTATACATTATTATATCTATTGAGTTTTTATTCAAGTAATGACTGGTACTTTAACAATGAAATCAAGTGACAGCAAGCCTTATCAGTATGCCGACCATATTTTCAATATTCAAGCTGATTTTAGTAATGACGTCATCTGGATGGTTTTGCCTGTTTCTTAGATCTTTAATTCTTTATACATTATTATATCTATTGAGTTTTTATTCAAGTAATGACTGGTACTTTAACAATGAAATCAAGTGACAGCAAGCCTTATCAGTATGCCGACCATATTTTCAATATTCAAGCTGATTTTAGTAATGACGTCATCTGGATGGTTTTGCCTGTTTCTTAGATCTTTAATTCTTTATACATTATTATATCTATTGAGTTTTTATTCAAGTAATGACTGGTACTTTAACAATGAAATCAAGTGACAGCAAGCCTTATCAGTATGCCGACCATATTTTCAATATTCAAGCTGATTTTAGTAATGACGTCATCTGGATGGTTTTGCCTGTTTCTTAGATCTTTAATTCTTTATACATTATTATATCTATTGAGTTTTTATTCAAGTAATGACTGGTACTTTAACAATGAAATCAAGTGACAGCAAGCCTCCTCCATAGTCCAGTGTCAAATATTCCAAAAATGTAATGTTGTCAACTGGATGAATTTGTTTCTCCTTTAGATTTCTAATTTGCTTAATCATTTTGCAAGACCCATTGCAATTGTTCAAAGCACACCAGTAATAATTGGTACAGAAATCATTTTAATATTTTTCATACCTGCAATGTTTTTACTTTTCTGGCATGTGAAAATAATGATTCATTCTACTTTTGATATCAGTTTTTACAAAACAACAAACTGTCAAAATGACATGAAGATGTTACTCTACTTTGAGAATCTTCTTTAAAGGAATTCCTTTAAGGAATTCTCTAAAGGGATTTAGTTCCTCTGTATATTCTTGCTATACAGTAAAAGAGATTTCAAAATTCTGTCTTGATAGTGTCAAGCACTCCAATAATAATTAGTACTGTTCTTATCTCCATGTTCTACAGTCAACGAATCTCTTGACCCTCAGAAGTCATTTTGATTTTCTGTTTCTTTAAGCAGGGATTTTTATATTAATGAGAAAGCATGTATTTTCCTTCTTATAAATTCAATGTCTAGACAATTAAATACAATAGTCTTACCTTTATTGATATTATATATCCACATAATAATTATGTTGACATTGTTAGTGCACATGGAGTACATGTTCAAAACAGTGCTTAGGTACTTTTTGGCTGAGTGCAATTAGTCATTGCCAATATCTTGCTACTTTGTTGTGTTTATGGAAATATCCACGAGGCACCAATACTGGTTTGTCAAGCAGATGATTTATTGACTCAAGATTGAGATTATGTTCTTTTATCACTAATTTGATATCTGTAAAAAAGATGGAATTATTTATGTATTTAATTGCAATAATTCTTTGTTCTACTTGGCGCTACATTTATTTTAGTCATTGGTCAATACAGGCTACTAGAAAGAGAATCAAACTTTAAGATTCAAATAAATGGACTGCAAAAATTTTATTGCATTTTTTTATTTTTTCATTGAGGAAATTAACATTAAAAATGAAATTATCTATTTTATAAGAAATTATCTATTTTATAAGAATTTGAAAGGGATAGCAAACTTGAAGCAATTTACCATTCAAAAATTCACCTTGAATATGAAACCTTTACTAATCAACCACATGTTTATTGGAGCCATCCTTTCCAATGTTAATGGAATAGAGAAGTAACAAGACCACAAATCCTTCTTGTTCTTTGGACACTCTTCTAGCAGTTAAGTTTCCAAATATAAATTATATTTGCAAGCCTTCTTTTTACCTAATGCGCATACACCATTTTCTGTACATTAAACCTGTTAAATTTAATACTGTTGTTGGGTTGCTTCTCTTCAAGTCTGTCCGTCTTTGACTTTGTGGAATTTAACTGCAACTGAGAAAATCCTTATAATTTGTAGAAAAAAATAATATAGTGATATATTTTAAAATTAACGTAACAGTTACCTCATTAAAAAGATATTAATAATAAGAATAATAATATTAATGGATGCCCATATGCTATAGGGTTGCTAGCTAATCCCTGTTACAGACAAATGCACAGGCATATTTATGTTTCTCCAATGCCCACAGAACTAGCCTGTAATTATACAGAGTGTATCTTCATTATAGTTTCTAAGAAGGAGTGTATAATCTGGTATGATCAACAGAATCCGCACTGACTAAACTGAACAGAAAGAAAATAGCAGGGCCAGATGGAATTGCAAGAGAGGTGCTGGAGGCCTTAGACATTTTCAGCAGAGATAATATCACAGAAATCACAAATTAAATCTATAACAATGGTGATATACTGGAAGACATAAGTAGATATATTTTCACAGCACTACCTAAGAAGCCAGGTGCAAATGAGGGCAAACTTCATTGGACAATCAGTTTAATGAGCCATATAATGAAACTATTCATTCAACTTCTGATGAATAGAGCGTGTACCAGAATCAGACTAGAAATATGACAAGAACACTGTCAGTTTGTCAAAGACACTGGAACAAGGAATGCAATATTTATGCTCAGAGTGTTATCAGAAAGAGCAATAAAAAGGCAGAAGGATATTTACCTGTTTTATAGATTATGTAAAGGCTTTTATAAAGTATGCCACAAAGATCTACTGGAGCTACTCAGCAACCTTGGGAAGGGTATTAGAATAATCCAGAACCTATACTAGTAGCAAACTGTCTGCATACAGATAGAATATGAATTCAGTAAATATACAAAAATTGAAGGAATGTAAGACAAGGATGTATCTTATCACTGGACTTATTCATTCTATAGAGCGAGGCTTATCAGGATTCATTATTGGCAGACATATCTTAACAACATAAGCTATTCAGATAACACAATTTTAATAGCAAACACAGAAACAAAGACTTTCTACAGAAGATAATGAAGTAAAACAAGAAGAAAGGATTAAATTTCAACTGCAAGATAACAGAATGTATGGTTGTTAGCAGAAGGATGAGCCCAAGGTGCAATTGCAAATCAGAGATACCAAAATAAAACAATGCAGAAATTTAAATATCTGGGAAGTGTTTTAGTAGGGGACAGAAAGTGAGGTACTGTAATTTGAAGGTGTATTGGGATAGCCAAGGAAGCATGGTACTAAGAAAAATATAAAAGGGTACTAAAAAAAATAAAAATGGTCACTAAGAAAAATAAAAAGAGAGTACTAAGAAAATAAAAATTCCACTAAAAACAAGGAAAGAATAGTAAACTGTGATGTGATATCTGTTCTCCTGTATGGCAGTGAGTGCTAGAGGATCTGCTCAAAGATGAGGAAGAGACTTGAAGCAACAGAAATGTGGGGGTCTGTAGAAGGATGCTGAGGATAAAATCGACTGAACATGTGAGCAACAACAAAGTTTTGGAGAAAATGTAACAAAAAGAAAACTGAGACTTAACATCAGAAAGAGAGAGTTGAGGTTTCTGGAGCACATAATGAGGAAGGAAGGCTTGGAAAATCTGATACTCATGGAACAGATAGAAGGCGAAAGGGAAAATGGAAAATAATGCTTGACATAGTGAGCTTGATGCAATGAATAATGGAACAGGATTTAGGAGAAATAACAGAAAGAAAAAAGTTTATTAAGAGCTACATGGAACAGGAAGTTATGGAGAGCCACGATCACCTGAAGCGATGTGGCACATAAAGAAAAAGAAGATTATTATTATAATGATAGATCTGAAATATTTGAACAAAGTAAGTTAGCTGGTTGTTTAAAAAATGTATTTTTTATTTCCTTGTTGATGGTCTGCTATATCAAAAAAGTCAAAAACCTTTTAAAAATTTGATTAATAAAATTTTAAAATATTTAATAAAATTTATAATTACATCAATGACCAAATCAGTGAGGTTAATTTGAAAAATTTTAACAGTTCATAAATATCTTTAAATATATCAGTGAGATTTGTACATAGGAGTTATGTTAAAATAAAATGTAAGTATGGTGATTAGACATAGAAAAGTAAAAATGAATAAAATCATGTTTTAAAGAAAAATACTGAGGGTAATTTGAAAAATTTTAACAGTTCATAAATATCTTTAAATATATCAGTGAGATTTGTACATAGCAAATAAATTGAAATAAAATGTAAATATGGTGATTAGATATCGAAAAATAAAAATGTAAAAGTGTTTGTAATAAAAATAATAACTATATAATACACATATATATACTATAATTATATATTATTCAGATATTAAGGAACTTATAAAATTAAATTAAAATTTTATTAAAATGTTTAAACAGTATCTGTTATTTCTTTTAAGAATTGGCTCAGCCGGAAAAGGTGATATGTTATAAAAACCTACATTTTTATTAACTGAAATGAATCACGATAACAAACATGATTCAATAATTCTTTTGAATTATTTATGATAAATAAATTTAACCATTTTAGCATTTTTAAAATAGAGAAGAGTGTTTTGTATTTTGCATATGAGAGAATAAAGAATTTAATGTCTTCTTGATTTTTATAGCTCTTTTGAGGCAGCTTAGAAAATGTATTTATAAATACATTTTTCTAAATTGCCTTGTGTTTTTCACCAATATAAACTGTAATTATGTATACAAAATGTGACAAATTTTATCTTATAATTATAGATAAAAATCAACATGTTTTAAGAAATTAATTTAAAGTTTTTTGATAGCCTAAAAGAGTGGTATTTTTGTGAGTATTAAACTGCACATAATAAATGATGTTATAAGTACCCAGATTATCTATAGCAATACATAAACAAATACAAATTAATGTATAGTTTTATTTGACTTTTTTGTGCAATGGAAACCTACTAATCACAAAACAACATGCATTGGATGATAGTCTATGATATCCCGTTGGAATTTTTTGGCGTGCCTTGTTTTACTCAAGTTTTTGGTGAGTAAAATATAACATATATCCATCATAATATATATATATATATATATATATATATATATATATATATATACATATATATATATATATATATATATATACATATATATATATATATATATATATATATATATATACGAAAATTCAGGCTTACAGAGCTGTTGTACTTGCCATCCTTTTGTATGGCTCAGAGTCATGGACTCCATACAGGTACCATATACACCAGTTAGATGTTTTCCATAAAAGCTGTCTGCATGTAATCTGTGGAGTTAAGCTTCAAGATAGGACATCTAACATAGACCTGTTTAATAGGTGTAATATTGGAGGAATCGAGACTTTTATCATAGTCTCAGTTACGGTGGACTGGTCATGCCTTGAGAATGTCTGATGACAGGATACCCAAGATCCTAATGTACAGCCAGTTAGATCTTGGCTACAGGAATGTAGGCCACCCATGGCTAAGATACAAAGACAAGCTGAAAAGCAACTTGTCAGCAGTTAATATACCACATAACACCCTTGAGCACTTAGCTTTGGAGTGGGTAGAATGGAGATCAACGTGTTTTAGTGGACTCAGCAATTTTCAATCTGCTTGTCTGAATCATCTTCAAGGAGCGAGAGCAAGATCTAAAAGGTCAGTCAATCTAACAGTGATCTCATCTCACAATCCTCACTCTTGCTCCATATGTGGCCTCCTTTATAAATCACTAGCAGGTCTTAAATACCACTTAAGATTAGCGCATAAACTTTCATAACTGAATCAATAAGCTGTCGGATCCTCATACGTTGAAACCGACGGGAGAGTCCATTATTATTATTATATTTATATATATATATATATATATATATATATATATGTGTGTGTGTGTGTGTGTACTCAGATGGATTTATTATCAGAAGGATTTGGTTGTCATGTTTAGTAGACATAGTGGGGAAAACAAATATTTCATACCCTGCTGATTTTCTGAGTTTGCCACCTTACAAAAATTGGAATGGTCTATAATTTTCAGGGTTGGTCCATCTTGAAAGTGAAAGGTAGAATATAAAAAAATTCTAGAAAATCACATTATATTAATTTTTGAACATTTATTTCTTTTTTTCACCCCATAGTAAAACATAACTCAGTATTTAGTGAAGAAACCCTTCTTGGCAAGCACAGCAGTCAGATGTTTCCTGTAGTTGGTTACCAAGTTTTTACAGATCCCACTCCTCATTGCAAATTCTCTCCAAATCCTTAAAGTTTGTAGGTTGTCACTGGACAACTCAAAGTTTCAGCTCCCTCCACAGATTCTCTAAAGGAATAAGGTTCGAAGACTGACTAGGTCACTCCATTACTTTAATGTGTTTCTTCTTGAGTTACTACTTTGTTGCCTTTAGCCAGATTCTTTGGGTCATTGTCATGCTGGAAAACCCATCCACAACCCATCTTTAGTGTCCTGGCAGAGGCAAAGAGGTTTTCACTCAAGATTTCCCTGTACTTGAACCCATCCATCTTTCCCTCAACCCAGTGTAGTCATCCTGTCTCCTTAGCAGAGAAACAGCCCCAAAACATAATGTTTCCACCACCATGCTTAATGGTTGGAATGGTGTTCTTGGGGTCCAAGTCAGCTTTTTTTTCTCCACACGCAGTGAGTCAAGTTGGTGCCTAAAAGGTCAATTTAAGTCTCATCTGACCACAGCATTTTCTCCCAACCCTCCTTTGAATCATCCAGGTGCTCATTTGCAAACTTCTAATGGACCTGTGCATGTGCCTTCTTAGCAGGGGGACCTTATGGGCACTACATGATTTCAGTCCACTACAGCGTAGTGTGTTACTAATGGTCATCTTGGTGACACTGGACCCAGCTGCTTTGAGATTATTAACAAGCTCTTTCTGTGTAGTTCTGGGTTGTTTCCTCACCTTTCTCAACATTAGGTTCATTCCACGTTGGGAGAACTTGCATGGGCTCCAGACAGAGGGAGAGTGATAATCAACTGGTGTTTCTTTTATTTTCTTATCGCACCAACAGTTGACTCCTTCTCACTTAGTTGCTTGCCAATTCCAGTCTTGTGCAGGTATACAATTTTGTCCTGGATGCACTTAGACAATTCTTTCTTTTTGTCCATTGTGCAGAGATTAGATTCTGATTCATTGAAAGATTCTGAGAACTAGTGTCTTTTATACAGATAATGAGTACTTGATTAAGAGTAATAATTGAGTAATAGGACTAGACTACAGTAGCGTCCAAAACTAAGGGACAAAATTTTAAAACCTAATATTTGTTAGAAATAACAACTGCGAAAAGCTGAAATTTTGACAACTGGTAGTCGTTATCATCCATAATAACATACTAAAATTTGAATTATTTGCAAAGGATAGAAAAAGAATTATAACAATTATTTATTTATTTTCAAAATAAGATCGTCCAAAAGTAAGGGGCAAAATTGAGAAAAACAATGTAAACAGTATGCTATATTCAAATTTTTTGATTTCCTCTAAAGAATAAGTCTTACTTAGTCATTTGTAAACGTTGCATCAGCCGGCACCATGGCGAAACGCCAAAAACTTGATTACTCTGTGAGACAAGCTATTGTGAAGCTACACAAGGAAAAGCACACCATTAGAGAGATTTCAGAGAAAGTGAAACGTTCCAAGAGTGTTGTAGGCAGGGTTGTTAAATTCTACAATGATACTGGCAAAATAGTTAGTGCTTTTAAAACCGGCAGACCCCGCAAAACTTTGGCAAGAGAAGATCGAATAATGCAGCGTATGTCATTAAAGGACCGTTTTAAGTCTTGCACAGAAATTAAAAGGGTTATGAATAGTACCACATGTGTTAATGTGTCAAGACAGACTGTTTGTAGACGACTGCAAGAAATAGGGCTGTTTAATCGAACCCCAGGGAAGAAACCACTTGTTAGTTCGAAGAATAAGAAGAAGAGATTAGAGTTTGCAAACAGGTATGTAATTTGGACATATGAAAATTGGGCAAAAGTATTTTTCAGTGATGAAAGCAAGTTTAATTTATTTGGAAATGACGGAAAAAACAATGTAAAGAGACGTATTGGTGAAAGATTAAGTGCAAAGTGTACTAAGAAAACTGTCATGGAAGCGTCATGGTATTTGGAATGTTTTCTAGCCAAGGTACAACGCCTCTTGTCTGGTTACAAACTCGTGTAAACACGCAGATCTATAAAAACATTGTTCAAGATCATGTTGTGCCAATCATACAGAATTCAGGTTTCGATAGGGCTACCTTTATGCAAGATAATGCCCCATGTCACAAGGCAAAGGTGGTAATGAGTTACCTTAACGAGCAAGATTTGGAAATTATGAATTGGTCACCGCAAAGTCCTGACTTAAATCCAATAGAAAATCTTTGGAAGACCTTAGGAGTGAAAGTTATGGAAAGAAATCCCACTAACATGGAGGATTTGTGGGTGAAGCTTCAAGAAGAATGGTCTAAAATTAGTATCGAGGATTGTCAAGAACTGATTCGTTCATGTAGTCAAAGATGTGCAGCTGTCATTGAGAGCAAGGGCTCATTTACTAAATATTGATTGTACATGTATTTTTATTGTTTTTTTTTTTTTGCTGTTTACATTGTTTTTCTCAATTTTGTCCCTTACTTTTGGACGATCCTATTTTGAAAATAAATAAATAATTGTTATAATTCTTTTTCTATCCTTTGCAAATGATTCAAATTTTAGTATGTTATTATGGATGATAACGACTACCAGTTGTCAAAATTTCAGCTTTTCACAGTTGTTATTTCTAACAAATATTAGGTTTTAAAATTTTGTCCCTTAGTTTTGGATGCTACTGTATATGCCTCCTGGTCACATAACCGGTCTGTGGAGCTGGTTAGTAGGGGGTGAAATATTTATTTTTTTCAATAAAAATAGGAATAAAAGTTCAATAATTAACATAATGTGATTTTCTAGAATTTTCTTTTATATTCTATCTCTCACTTTCAAGACAGACATACCCTGAACATTATAGACTGTTCCCATTTTTGTAAGGTGGCAAATTCAGAAAATCAGCAGGGGATGAAATACTTATTTTCCCCACTCTATATGAAGGTTCTTGTAATGTGGTTGTTAGTAAATGTTTCTGGTTTGTATTTGTCTTGGTGGTTAAATAAATTATTTGTAAATGATAAGTCTATTAGTAAAAGGCAATATTAAACATGGTAAAGTCATATTTGTGGAAGATTTATCAGTGGTCTTCATTTCTGGAGCTGGTCAATTACACATGCTCTCTTTGTGAGGGAACAATTAAAAAGAGAGATTCATTTCCTGCCAGAATTTTTATGGAATAATGGGAATTAGATTCTTTTTTATTTCTTGTGATCCCAAGATCACTATAGATTCATATAGAAAATATGTCAATTACTGATGGCATCTAAGCCCAAATATTTATATTTGAAATTGCTGTATTATGAAATTTGTCTTCTTTAATGCACTCTGTTCTTTTCTTAATAAAAGTTAGATAAAATAATTATTATTTTCATAAAAAATATATCATATTATTAAGGTGTTTAACCTGTATCTATTTTAATATTATTTTCTTTACGTATTATCTTAGCCAGAAAAGACAATGTTATAAAAACCTGCTTTTTGATTGATTGAATTGAATTGTGATATCATAATTCAATAATTTTCCTGGATGATTTATGAGACCATTTAATCCTTTCAGTCATATTTAAACTCAAAAGATGGTTTTGTATATTGCAGAATAAATTATTTAATATATGCCCTATTTTTATGAATCTTTTTTAAAACTTTGTTGTATCTTGTCAATATAAGTTTTATGACATTTATAATGTAGCATTTATATATACAAGCACTAGAATTATATCTATTATTCTTATTTTCAGACTTATTAATTATGTCTTTTATGTCAGAAGATATGTTTAGGGTAGTTTTTATTCCAAGGTCTTTACGTTTATCAGCAATCATTTGAGTAGATGCATTTGTGGGTAAAGACAGGTATCTGTTAAGCATAGAATTTGCCACAGAATCATTTATACATTCACTATTGGTGTGTATTTTTAAAGCATTTCTTCTCGCAGTTAGTATGAGTTAGGGTATTGTTGTGATTTGAATTTGTTTTCAATGTATTTAAATTCTTTGTCTAGATAGTTGGAGCTACATATTCTAAATGCTCTGAGATTAAATCCTATTATTAGTTAGTTTTAGTTATATTGTCATCATGCTGTAAGAAATTTGATTCTCTAAGTCTTTTTTATATCTGCATGTTTGAATTCTAAACAATAATGAAAATAAAAATTAAAACATGGGTGTGCCAGTTAAATAAATCATTTATATTTACAAACAAATGTACATAAATTCAAAAGAGTCAAAAAGGAGTAAAAATAGGTTTTAGTTGAGTTATAGTCTTTTAGTAGTTGATATACAAAAAAGACTTTTAGTAGTTTGATCACAGTAATATCTGTGGTTGAGAAAAGACTTTTAAGTAGTTGGTCCATGGTAAAAAGCTGTAGTTGAGAAAAGACTTTGATTGTCAGTGAAGTCTCACTGATTGTCCCTGTTGTTGTTGGAAATGGTTAATTTGAAGTCACTGACACATTTTCTCTCAGGTCACACTGGGAGGAAGGAAACAGCTTTGTAGCCACATTTTCTTTTGTGTTTGAATGTCTTGGAGAGAGTCACATCTCTGTTGCTGAAAGGTGAAATCTGTGGGGTTTTAAGAGAATTTTTTCCTGAAAGTAGGATAAAAACCAATAGGGTTTTAGTTTCCTCTGATTAGTCAAATAATTGACATGGTGATGTCAACTTCTAACCAATAGACACTTTGATTTAAGCAGTGTGTGCTGTATTGTGGAATCTTTTTAGCATGTTTTTAATTCTTGTCTGTTATTGGATAGAAAATAAAGTTTGGACATTTTTAAGGTGGTATGTATGTCGGTATGTAATTGCATTGTAATTGTGTTTCTTTCCTGTAATGCAAGTAAAACATGTATGTAGTCATTTTTATTTGTTCATTTCAAATATATATTGAATTCTAATTTATTAGTTGAGCTAGTTAATAATTTAATGAATTATTATTTTCTACTTCAAAATTAAAATACAGTAGGATTAAATACACTTTGGATTAAATGATTAAGACGTCCTAAATATATCTGAAGCATAATGAGTGTTTTGGTAGGTTTGAAACGTGCTTGATTCTAAAATTTGTAGAAATCAGCTTCCTAAATAGCCATTAAACAGGCTACCTTTAGGGAATACACATTTTCGATTGTAATAATTATTGAATTCAAAATAACATTGATAGGTGTTTCTTATATGGATAATTGGTATTAATTGATAGAGGAAAATTTGATATTTATTTTTTTTTTAGGTGTTTTTCTCATAAATTAATACATAAAGATGTAATATCTAAAGTAGCCATAAACTTGTTTCTATGTTTATAGCATTGATTTTATTTAGTAAATCACCAGAATTATTTATATGTGTTGAACTAAATTATACTAAGTAGTTCAGTTTAAATTCCAGTTCTAGATAGACCACCAAAAATACAAAATTATTGTATTTTTTGATAGACCATATTTAATATGTTAACATTCCACAATACTTCAAATAAAAGGTTAGGAAGGAAACTTTAATCAATACAGTCACATGTGATAACAGCTATTAAAATTGAGAAATGTGTTTCCCTGAAAAATTGTTTTCAGAGAAAGATTTTATGTATTTCAACTTATTTAAACTTCAAAATGCCTCATAGCAAAAACTGTCTTTCTTTGAATCTTGTGGACTGGTTATGCAAAATCACAAACAAACATCCGTACCAAATAACAGAAACCACATCACTTGAGGACTACCAAAAGCGGAAACAACTAAAATGGATAGCACATGTAACTCAAAGAGAAAATAATGATATAATCGAGATTTTGATGTTCCACACTGCCCTAAACAAAAGAAAACCCCTATCGAGTGTAATAACAGCTACTGGACTTGAGAAACCTGTTTTCCTGAAATAATGTTTGACGAGAAAAATTTTATAAATTCCAGCCAAAAGCAATAATGACTGCTCAGTCATGAATACCAAATGTTTCCTTGGTGATAAAATAATGATTTTGTTATTGTTTGTCAGTTGAGTTCAAGTGTTTTTATATCTTTTTAATAAAGTGGCTTGATTATCTTTTGAGCTTTATTTTTTCTTGAATATAGAAGAGATTTTACCTTGTGTGAATCCTTTTGTAAAATCCGTGCCATTGTGTTTTCAATTTTGGATGATAACATTTTTTTGTTGTCAGAAATATTAGGAAATTTAATCTGAAGGTGGAATATTTAGTTTCTGTGGATGTGAACTGGGAATCTGTGAGGTTCTAGATAAATTCTGTTCATTCAATGGATTTCCATTTGCTACATGAAATTAAATTTGATAATATCTGTTTTTTGTTAATTTGTGTGTACTGTTGCATTTTGTTATATTATGTTTCAGTTTATTGATTGTTTCTTGTTTCCGTGGTTTTTTTTAATCAATTTACCCAAACCAAGTCGATAACACCACTAAGATGCAAGGGGCTACTATGAGTGAAAAGGAATGAAAAGACTTTAGAAGGAACAGGAAACCCAATCCTAAACAGGAAACAAAGGATAAACCTCTACTCTTAAAAGGCTGGGGAGAAGTGTGAACCAAATGATCGATGAACTTTGTGTGATCATATTTTTCCTCCAGAGATTCTCTTTTCTAAATCTGCTTTTTTTTAATTTTTAATATCACTGCATATTGTTTCAAATCATCTTAATATAAAATAATATTAATAATAATTATAATATATAATAATATTAATAATAATTATAATATATAATAATATTAATTGTAGTATAGCAGCAACTCTAAGTAGAAGCAGATGAAGCTTTATTTGACTAATTCAGCTTTAGTGTTGAAAACATTAATTTTATAATAGTGGATGGTTACAAGCAAGAGGGGAGATGAGATGTATTTATTTTATTACCACAATAATAATATATAAGAATATTAATAATGAAAATATGTAATAATAATAATAATAATAATAATAATAATAAATACTACTACTACTACTATTATGATTATTAATAATGCAGTGCAATATAAGAAAAGATAAAGAAAAATTTGACTATGTTAATATTTCAACAGAATGTATGTCTTCTTATATTTAAACAATTTTTTCCAAGTCTAAAAATATATAAACCAACAAAAAATATAAGTCTTTGTCAAATGTTGCTTGTCTTGTAATGTAAAACCAGCTGTCCTGTTAATGAACGCGTCAAAATGAATGAAACAACACCAGCGTGAAGGCATTCAACTGAAATGTGCTTAATATGTTGGTGAACTTGCTCAGCTTGGAATTTTCCGTTAGTTGATTAGTTACTAAGAGGAATTAATCAAACAGCTTACTATAAATATTATGGAACTCTCCTGTCATTCTGTTCATACCTCTAGGTTGGGAAGTTAGTAATTTGCTTACATAAGCATCTTCATGCCTTTTAAGGGTCGACAGTTCAGTAAATTCTGAATATTTTTTTCAGAATCTGTACCTTAAGATGTTTGTCAAAATTACAGTCATTTCTAATAAAATGTTTTGCAAGCTCCATTCATGTCACGTTATTGTGTCTGACTTCATACCTGTGTCCACTGAATCTTTTATTTAATTTTTCTGCTGTACAGCCAATATAAATCAAGTCATGCTTAGTACATTGTGTGGAACATATTAACTGTTGAAAAATATTGAAAGTGTTACATCTATCATTTTGTTTATTATTAATAATAATATTAATAATAATAATAATAATATATAATAATTTTAATAATAAAATATATAATAATAATATATAATAATATTAATAATAAAATATATAATAATATATAATATTAATGATAAAATATATAATAATAATAATATTAATAATAATATCTAAGAATAATAATAATAAAAAATATATAATAATAATGATAATAACAATAATATATAATAATATAATAATAATTTACCACAATATTAATATTAGGTTGGTGCAAAAATAATTTCGTTTTCTCACATATGTTACTTTTATATATGATTTCTGAATTAATTCATTGATATATATAGCCATGTTATATATCATTTTGAAGTGCGTTTTTCGCTCTATCGAATCATGTTATTCGTTACCGTTCTCAATCTCTTCATTCATTTTTTTTGCAGGCTTTTCGACAGCATAGACAAAATTCAAATCCGCACGATTTTCTTGTTCCAGTTCAAACTAGGCCGAAAAGCTGCCGAGACAGCTCGTGATATCAATGATGCGTTTGGCCCAGGAACCACTAACGAATGTGTGGCACAACGGTGGTTCAAGAAATTTTGCAATGGTGACGAGAGCCTCGAAGATGAAGACAGTAGTGGCCGGCCGGCCGACTGCGGTTGATAACGAACATTTGAAAGCCTTAATTGAAGCCGATCCTCGCAAAACTACACGAGAAGTTGCTGTTGGACTCGAGGTCGACCACTCAACAGTCGTTTGCCATTTAAAGCAAATAGGGAAGTCAAAAAAGTTGGATAAATAGGTGAATGATAATCAAAAAAATCGTCAAAAAACGACATTATTTTTGCACCAACCTAATAATAAAAATATATAATAATAATAATGATATATAATAATATTAATAATATTTATTTAAATAGAACAAAATGGCTGACATCCAGGCATTCTCAGTTCATATCACAAGCTTAATGACACCATTTCTGTAGTAATAGGTTATTTTTAGAAAGGTACTTTCACTTTGAAACATAACTCTGTTACTTGGTGAATATGCCTGCCTGGAGAATATTGAAAAAGAGTATCACCAGCAGACATGTACACTTGCAGAGTTGTAAAGTTTATTAGTAAGCCCTATAGATTAAATAAAGTCAAACTTGCAGCTGATCTAAAAACTAACTTTCAATCTGTTGTTAACTAGGGCAAGAAACAGCTTGCAAATTTGAATACCTCCAAACCAAAATGGCTTTCATTTAGTTATCTTAGAGAATCATTTTTTGATCTTGAAAAAGCATGTCTGATGCCAACTACCAGAGGAGCACATTGCACATGAAGTGGAATGTGTAATATTTCCATGTCGGGTATATCAGCATGAAAGACAAGGAGATCCATTTGAAAGTTATTTATTCCATTGTCACAAATTCATAGTATATAAGTGAACTGAAGTCCACTAAAGTGGGTCTTCTTTCTCAGCACACACTCAGGGACCCCAAATGACACAATGAGACCAATGATAAACAAAGAAAAGTCAAGGGTATTCAATTTAATAAAACATTTATTTAAAGCAAATATATATATATATAATTAACAATAAAGCAAAAAATGTTCAACTGTTATTAGGGAAGGATTTGAGATAAAGTGAGCTCTCGTTTATTTCAGACTGCATAAGAAACTCATTCAGGAAATGTTCAGTATCAAGGTGTGTAACTCTGATTACTCATTTTTGCATACATGCTAGATCTACATGCTCAAGATGACAGTACAGATATTTACAATAATGAAGCATAGCTATGTAGTTAGTTACAGGCACACAGAGACAAAAGATAAAGATGACAAAATATCTACATATATGTATAGTAACATAAGTGGAAGCAGAAAGAGTTTCTACAGAGAAAACAGTTTACCAAGTAGTTTATGAGTCTAACCTGTTTGGAGCTTTTAACTTATGACTTGACATCACAACTCTGATGAACTGACTCCATTTTTCATTGTTAATGATCTTTATGGCTCAGAAGATATTCTGGGGACCTGTCCACCTGGGTGTTGCAGGGGAGTTATAACACTGATTTAATAATTATAAACTCCTGTTGAGTTACCTCCTCCTAGTTTTCAAAACCACTACTAGGAGACACTCTCAGGACTATAAATAGGCAGTGAAGTTCTCTGTCATCCTCTTTTTTCCTTTTTCACTCAGGGATGTCAAGATGTAGATCAATTGAAGAAAACACTTTCCTACTGGGGAATGCATGCAGAGACTTCATTTTCTCTAGGTATTTCTCCTACACCAAACTACACACACACAAACAATTCACTAGTTTAAATGTTCTCTTCATTCATGTTCATTGTTCAGTAACACACAACAATATTCTATTATTTATGTATACCCTTGTTTTGTTAATGATTATCATTTGTTCATAAATATTTATTTGTTCTTGTCATTTCTTTTTATTTATTTATGTGGACTCACATCCTGATTCTGCCATGTTTATTGTGCGAATTTCAGGAGACACACATGTTTATCCCTCAATGCATACACTGGTCCACAACACTTCTAACTTATATATATACAAAAATATTCATAACAGCATGACATAGAAACAACAAAACTTTATTTATTGTCTGGCTGTTACATTGTGTTAGAGATATGACAGACAGCCATACTGAGTTAAATTGTGAGTCAAATTGAGGTCAAATACAGATCAAATATGGATCAGAATCCGACAAAATGATAAGATGAAGAATAAGTCTAGTGCATACAGTTATTCTTCTTTTTTTATAGATATGTGTAATGAGTGTCTAGATAACTGAGTTAAAAAATACAAGTGTTTAATGTTTTCTTGCCTCAAATTTTTGTTGAGTGCCAAACATAAATGTAATTGTTATGGATTGAAAAAGGAAAAGGAGATGAAATTTTTACTGGCGTTCAGGTTAATGACGTCTGTGTGTGAACTGCTTGTCCAATAGTGAGAATGACATATGTTGGTGTGTGTAGAGGAGAAAAGTGAGTTGATTTGGTTTAGAATGAGTCAATTAATGATAATTATAATTGTCAAAATTATTTTATCATAATTATTTCTTGACACTGCAATTAATTTTTATTTATTTTTATTTATGCATTTCTTTATGGACACGATTTGCCAATTTTGATTTTTGTCAACGAAGTCTGTGTCTGGTGGTGGCGGAAACGATAAGAAGTTGTCATTTGAATGATGTTTGTATATTTTTAGTAAGTCTTTTCTGTTCCATCAAAGGATGGATCCTGTTCTATTCTGAATGGTAAGTAATCTACATGCTGATTCTCCTTGTACTACACCTGAATCCATAGACTTGTGAGTTCAATACCTGGCCACAGCTGAGATGAACAAAATCTTGGAGATTTGAGTTTAAGGAAGATAACTGATACTGAGCCATCCAGGAGAGGCATGGCATGTGATACTAGAACACTCTACCCCATTAAACAAAATAAAGGATTCAGTTCAAAATTCCAATCACCTGAAGAAGACCAGAGCATACAATGGCCGAAACATTGTGAATATGGCAACAATGATGAGAACAACAGTTCAAACAATGTAAATATTATAAATAATTTTAATACCTCATTTCAAAAATATAGACAGATGCACCTGATTCATTTAAATTTAGTTTAGTTTTTATTTTAGCTCCTGAGCTCCCAATTGTTCAAAGTTAATATTTTGGTCTGGCCCTTAGCTGGACCTTTGCCTTCCACTCAGTGCCCATTTTTTTTTTGTTTATTTATGGTGAGTGGGTTGATTCTTAGGTTTCTCTTCATCAACATTTCTGTTGGTGACAATCTGTCATCACTTGGTGTGCTGTGTTGGATTAAGAGTTCAAGCGATGGGTCACCTCTCCTTCCAGTATTTCTGTAAAATATTTTTCATGGTTTTCACTGTTCTTTCAGCAAGGCCATTCATTTGTGGGTAATATGGGGATGGTGATGTGATTTTGAAGTTCCACTTTGTTGCAAATTTTTGGTATTCTGCTGACTTGACGTGAATACTTTTTGTCAAACACTGAATCTGCTAAAGCTGTTTTGAATAGCTTTGATCACAGGATCACTGTTCTATGACAGCATTTGGTATATATTGGGGTAATTGAAGTATTCATCAACTACAATAAGATAACCCCTAATGACACAGATCTGTTACTGCTTTCTACTATGTCTGTGTGGGTACTTCTTGGCTTAAGTGTGGCCGTTTCTGTTGCGTGTCTCTATATGTTTGTTAAATATTGCAGTTCTGAACAATATAATCTATTTCTTGTCTTCCTTCCGTTCTTTTCCTTTTTCAGAGTTGCCGATGATATTAACACTTTTGATTAGATTCAGTTGTTCACAAGAGTGTTTTTCCTAACATGTGTTCTTCCTTGGTGCTATAATAAAAGGAATTTTATGGGACGTCTTTGAGTTATTATGTCCACTTTACTGGCTACTGGGACTATGTCTCCTGTATATGACTTTAGTCTTATTTTTATTGGTTTTATTTTTGTTTTAGTTTTCATTTTATTTAAATTATTCAGCAGTAGGATATTGACATCAATCTCTGTGTTAAGTTCTAGTGGCACTTTGATGCCTTGAAGTAGAAATTTCACTGTCCACTGTTATTCAGGTGTCACATGTGCATTCCCTATTCCATGAACTACCTACAAATGATAGTCATCTTCACTTCTAACATTTACACCATGTATGGTTTTCTTTGTTCAGCAACTTGCAAATGTTTGACTTTTAGGTACTTCCTATATGTCTGTCAATTTGCCAGGTAAGCATGTGATGATACCCACGTCTACCACATTTGTTGAACCTGCTTTTGTTTTTTCTTTTATTCCTTTGCATGCATTTTGTGGGTTGACTGTAGAGGGCTTACTGAAAGTATGTTGAAAACTTGTAGGGCACAGTTTGTAACTATTTCATCATTTTAGTTTGTCCAAGTCCATTAATCAACTTCTTGTCTTGTTACTCTTTATTTCCATAATGTTTGCATGTCTTTGAGAAATGACAGGAAGGTTTCTTCTTCCTATTATATCCTTGTGTTAAACCAATACCTTTTGTTGGCTATATCAACTTGCTGTGTACATATTCCTAGAAATTTCCCACTAGTGTTTTACAATTTCCTTTTTTTGTGTCAGTGCATGTTAGGGTATTGTATACCTTTATTGCTTTTTCTCTGGCTGTGTGCAGGAAGAAAGCACATTTTATTTAGTGGATAAAATAAGTAAAGGTTGACTGTAAAAACCAGTACAATAAGAATAAAGGTAACAGTCATGCACAAGGTTATCGCAAGTCAATCCAGTAGTGAGGGCTACTATTGGAAGGTCAGTAGTTCTTGCGTAAGTCTGAGTCATACTCAACAGATTCCAGGTAAACTCTGTAGTTCATTGACTTACAGATACTTATAGTTAGTTACTACCTATAGTGTAGTCACTCATGGGGGTAACAGGTTATTCCATTAGATCAATTTCCTTTCTTTGTTTGCAAGGTGAAATAATATCCATTATTTTATATGTGGGTTTTCACTTCTGACATCATTTAATATTCCCATGTAGGATATTTTGGTATGAAAGACAAGGAGATCCATTTGATGGTTCAATGTTCACATGTTCAAAAGTATGTAGAGTATCCGCATCTCACGGTGAGTTCTCATTTTTTATTTCACATCATACCAGAATCTTGTTCAGAAAATGTCCCATATTAAAGGGTGTAACTCTTGTTACTCATTTCTGCAAAGATGTTAAAGAACAATTATTCCATTGAATCAAATGCTACTTCTGCTGTTATGAAAGTTGCTTCACTGTGAATCCATTTTGCATAATTATAAATCTATCATTTATTCGTGCATTCAATATTGCTGCCAAATCTGATCTGGTATATATCTTTAGATTCTTGTCAAAATCCAAAGAAGAATCTACAATGTTATCAGTCCTAACCTGGAATCACAGCTTCAGTCACTTTTCCACAACTATAAAATTACTTCCCTAACTGTAAATGGATGGCATAACTAAGATTGTTTGGGATAATAAAAAAGATAAGCATTGCTAAGAGCTACAAAGGAAAGAAAATTGTGGAGATTGCCAACATGCTGAAGGGGTATAGAATATAGAAGTAGTCCTGATGAAATACCCAAGTGCACTTCATTTAAATTCTTGATTGATGTTAGGAGGCTCTTGTTCAATACATCTCAGTAAATGGTTACATTTATTTGTTCTTTCATTAGATGACATCATCCTGTATCATATGTGAAAAAAACTCTATGTTTTACAGATGAGATGGTGTTCACGGGCTTGAATTCCTCTTCCAAAATAAATGATTGAGGCCAATGCTGTCAAATATGGAGGTGCATCCATGTGTGATTACTTTAGAAGCAGTTCTTGTTGTTTTCTAGAAGACCAAGAGCCATGTTGGCAGAATATATTATGGACAGATTCAGATGAAATTGCAGTCTCTGATGCATGAAGATCTACCAACTCTGAGATTAATCCTTGACTGCTCATTTACCATTTATATAATCCTGCTGAGATATGTTCCTTCCACTTGTGAACCATCAATGAAAAGATAAAGTTGTAACTCTTTGCCAATGGCTCTGTTGCCTTTAACTTCATAATAAAGACAAAGTGTAGTATAGAGGTCTGTATAATGTTCCTTTGTCTTTAGTATTATGGTTGTTAGTGTGATGCCAGTTAGTGTTCACTGATATATCATATCATAAAAATATGCATGATTTTGGAATTAACTAATTAAGACTAATTACAGTATTGCTGAAAATGTTTGTTTGTCTCTCGTATTATGGGTGCTACTGTGATACCAGTTAGCATTAAACTGATATCATACCATTATCTCTGGAATGTTTACCAGTATTTCTTCCATTGTAGTATAACCATTTGCTGTTTCAAATCAACCATCTGGAAATGTACACTCTCCAGTCACATTAGTTTAGCCATTTTATGGGTATTGAATATTTTTTTCCCCAAGCTCCTTGACAAATTGACCATGGCAAGAGTTGAACCCAAGTTGCAATGCAACTTGGCCATTTACATAGTTAAATCACCAGCATTAGTATATTTTTTTTAGCTATTTCTGTTTCAGAAGCTAGATTTCTTTATATTTCAAACAATGAGTATCGCAATAAGAATTAAACTATAAACCATGTTTTGAACAGGTTTGTTGAATAGAAATTAACAATACTGTGTAACTTATTTTCCATATGCCAGAAAAAAGGATGCATTAAAATTCTGTCCAGCAACAAATGTTGTTATTCAACTGCTGTCACTTAAAAACACTGACGTCTTTGTTCTAATTCAGTTCACTATAATTGCTGCCCATTCAACTAAGCCATTGTTAGTCTGAAACTGCTGACAAGTATGTGTGTGCGTGTGCATGTTTATATTCTGCCATTGTTATTCAAAGTATTAATTTGGATTAAAGAGAGAAAAATAAATCAAATCATAAGGAAGCAGTTATTTGGGAATTTAGATTTGTTGTCATAACTGAACAAGAATTTGATGATGGAGAAAAAGAAAACAAAAAATATTCAAAAGAACAATGAGCATCTTTCCCTTCAATTTTTTTTGTTTCACAATAAAAATTGTTTACCTCAGCTGATTTTCATTTCTTTGTTTTTAAAAGAAGCATTTGAATTACCCTAATTATCAAAAGCTTCTTTTTTTTCTTTGTAATTTGCTTCTTTTTTTCTTCTTTTTTGTACTTAATGCCATTTTTAAAATTCAACAGTTTTCTTGGAATCTTGAGGAAGAGGTTCATTTTTAAAAACTACGTTTGAATATAATGAAGTTTCAAAAAACATCCTTTTCATTTTTTTTTAAACTCAGCAAACGCTAAGTTTTATTTTGGCTTTTGTAAAGTTGAGATGGTATTTTGCAAAATGGCAATTATTACTTCTTTTTTTGACTCTCAAACACAAATCTGAACTCAGAAAAAAATGCACACATCATTTGCAGTACATGTTCAGAAACAGAAATTAATGCATGAAAAAAAAAAGACATGGTTCTTACTCAGAGAAAGGAGAGAGAAACAAGCTGACACACACATTGTACAAATATGCAAGCATACACATAATATACATCTGTCAGATTTTATTATGCAATTTGATGTTTTTCACATGCATTTAGTATTAAACAATGGATTTAGGAACATTCATCTAAAGAATATTGCTCTAAGGAACATTGGTCTAAGAGAAATTCACCTAAAGAATATTGGTGTCTAAGGACATTTGTCTAAGGAATACTCATCTAAGGATATTGGTTTATGGAACATCCATCTAATGACCATTAGTCTATGATAATATTTTTAATAAATTAAGACTTTCTTCACATACAAAATACTGAATTTTATTGATATTTACTATATTACAGAATAATATTTCAGACACTTGTAGCAACATTAATTATTGATGATGAATGTGGTTCATAAGCATTTATTGGCAAGCATCGTTTGCATATTAATACAACCGACATTCAGGCATGTAGCCAAATAGTTAGAACATTAGTATTCTGACCATGAGACCTAGGTTTCAATCTCACCATGGTCGATTTGTCAGGAAGGAAACTTCATGGTGTTATCAGATTGGAGGGGTTAATCCCAGAATGTGACACCTTTGGAAAGTGGCTCAAAACCGTTGACCCAAGCCTTGTGAGTGAAATTGAGTAGACAAAACCCTTGGGAGCTGTCGATAGCTATGCTAGCACAAAGTCACAAGTTATCATGTCTGAAGGCTTGAGTGTGCTGTCCTTGTTCAAATTTTTGATCACGCTAGAAAACATGCTCTTTCCCAGAAACTGTAACTAAAGTCTGCTCAGCATAGTTGCAGTATAAACCACAGGTGGGCTCTGGGTGTTGAATAAAACACAAAATACACCTGAACAAGCATCTATCAATAGGGATTGGCTATGTGCCCTAGTAGACGGGTATCCTTGAATACGAGTGGCCATCTATACATACATACATGCAACCCACAATAGACCATAATTCTCTAGGTGAATATTTCTTAAATGTATATTCTTTAAACAAATATTACTTAGACAAATATTCCTTAGACCTATATTCCTTACATGTTCCTTATATGAATGTTCTGGATCCCTTAAACAACAAATGTTAGTAACATTTTCAGAATATATTTTTCCCAGAAATATATTGCACGATCTGTCTCAAGAACACATGGCACAGTGGATAAAAGCATTAGTTAGATCCAGTGACAGGACCCAAAGATTGTGAGTTCAATACCTGGTTAAGGCAGTGGAGAAGTTGGAGAGGTTAATTAACAGGAGATAACTGATAACTGACATCCATTAAACATGGCACATGGAACTAGAACAATCTACCCCAGTGAGCAAAATAAAGGGTTCAGTTCAACATTCCAACCACCTGAAGAAGGCCAGAGCATACAACACCTGAAACATTGTAATAAATATGGTGACAAAGATGAGGACAATAGTCTGAATAATGTAAATAATATACATAATATCTCATCTCAGAAATATAGACAGATACTGGAATAAAAATATTAATTAAAAATAAAAAATTAAGATGTGCAAAAGTAAGTGAATAATGTAAATAATGTATATTGCATGAGTTTTAAAAAATATAAAAAGCTATTGGTAATTTGTTTTATGAGTGTTAGTTAGTTGGCATAATAAATCCTAAGTGCAACATAAATTTTATTTATAAATAAATTCAAAAGATATAGGTCACAGAAACATATATTTGATTAAAACAATGACCAAAGCACCCAAATAGTTTATTACATTTTTATCTCACTGATATTCTCTAACCTTTGAACCTTTGAACCTTTGATTTGATTAACCTTTGCTCTATTTAACATTTCTTGCAGCAGTTTTTATTGCATCTCAGACATCCTCTCTTACTGAAGACCATTTTCTATTCTCAAATACATCTTGTTAAATGATGGAACATATGTTTTCTTGGTATCTGGGAGTTTGGTGACTATTTTATTAATTTGGTGTCTTTTTTTTGGATGGGGGCAGGATGGATAGTTGTCACCTTTTTAGAACTTTATATGACATGAACTTACTCTTTAGCTCAAAACTCTTACTTTTGACTTGCCCCCTCAAAAATATTTTACAAGAATTTTCTCAATTTTATGGATACCATCATAAACTATGAAAGGGACTATAATTTTAGGAGAGCAATTACTAACCCTTGTTTTCTAATTTGTACTGATTAAATTCAGGGAATGATCCAACCTCTAGACCAACTATCAGGTTCATCCAATGTAGCTCTACATTCATTAAAAATTATTCTTAAAGATTCAGTTTTCTTCTTACTTCTTTTTTTTAACTTAGATTTTCTTCTTTTGATGTTTATTTAAATGTAGCAGCTTTGTTGCTTTTGTGTCTTCAGCCAAAGTTCTTAAGATTCTGCATCTTTTCTTGATTTTTATGTTCAAAACATCAGCTTCTTCTGAATCTTCTTGTAATCTTGTCAACATTTTCATTTTATTTTGTTCTATGATCTTTTTTTATATTTTCAAAATCTCCAGCATTGTTCCCAGCTTTATAACGACTTGTTTCTTTTACAGCCTATAGCAATATTTACATAAAATAAAATAAATATCAATAATTTAACTATTATATATATTCATGTATATATATTCATTTGCACTACATACACAAGGGTGAATCATCCCCATTCCATTCGTATTCCATTAGTAAGGAGTAAGTTCCACTTGGACAGCTTCTTCTCTTCTTTGTTGAAAAGAGTTTTGATAGGATTGTTTTGCAATCACTATTACCTGACTTCTTCAAGTCTAGGGTTAACCATTAACTTTCATTTCTTGCATTTTCTTAAGCTCATTCAACACCACGCAGTAATCCTCTGCCTTGAGTGGCTCTTGGGCCTTGTATTGGGTGAACATTAGTATAAAAAATATTGATGGATAAACCTACATTTGCATGATAAAATCTCATGCTACCAAATAAGTTGTTGTAATTATTTCTAATGAAAACTAATATTAAAAGTTGAATTAGCATCCCTTATTAAACATATAGCTTGAAATTTTTTAACTCCATTGGTTGGTTAATATCAGTTCTATTGTAATAGACTTGTATCATAAGTTTTTCTCATAGCGTAGTAATTTTGATGTGAATCAGTTTGTTACTTAATAACAATAGAAAACTAATCCCCACTTTTATATCCAGTAGAAACTTAAATTGAAACTTAAAAAAACTTAACTTAAACTTGAAAAATTTCCCAGTCTTCATTGGTTATTACTAATCCAACAAAGTATATTGTAAATATTTTCCATGATAACAGTTATTGAATTCTTTTTCTTCTTGTTCTTCTATATGATATATCCCTTCAGAATGTTGGTGATCATGGCTCTCCACAATTTCCTATCCTTTGTAGCTGTTAATAAATTTTGTTGTTTTCCTTTTGGTTGTTGTAGATATGAAAAAAATAACAGGAGGATTTTTATGAAGTGTTTTCTTTTAGGAAAAATAGACATTATTAATTATTCAAACTTATCTGTAAGGATATCAGACAAGTTTGTCAGTTTTATATACATTAAAGGAAACTAATTCTTAGCATCAAAAAGAGACAGTTGTTTCTGAAGCATGTAATGAGGAAAGAAGGCTTGAAAAATCTGACGCTCACAGGATAGATTAAGGGCAAGAGAGACAGAGGAAAAATTGCATAATGTACTTAGTGAGCTTGAGTAAATGGATAGAGAAGCAGGAATTAGAAATAAATGAAATACAAAATTTATTAAGCGCTGAAAAGGACAGGAAGTTGTATAGAGCTATGATCGCCTACGTCCTGAGGGGACATGCCACATAAAGAATATCAGATTTAAACAAACTGATTAACTATAGGATTATTACATTATGTCATATTTTATGACGCAAAACAGTGTTTTACAATAAAATTGGTATTAACCAATCAAAGATGAGAAAATTTTCAGGATATATTCATATAAGACATTAATAAGAGTGTATACAGGATATAAAGTAAGGGATCTGTTTTCTATTGGTATTAAGTACAAAATTTTTCCAACTAAGAATTATGACAGGATCTCAGATTTTATCCTGCCAGTCAATTTTTTGCCAATAACATTGATATTAACCAACCAATGATTCGAAAATGTTCAAGACATATTTACATTAAATATTAATAGAAGTTTCTACTGAACATAAAGTAGTTGGGGTCAACTTTTTACTGTTATTAAATAACAAATTGACTCACACCAGAATTAATAAACTATGTCAGATTTTATGTTACAAGTCAATGTTTTCACAATAAAATTAGTATTAACCGACCAGTGATGAGAACATTGTCACGTCATTAAGTATTAATAGAAGTTTCTATTAGGCATAAAATGGTAGGTCAGTTTTCTATTGTTATTTAGTAATAAAATAATCAAACCTGCAATTATTAGATGTTAGAATTTATTCTGCAATCAAAGTGTTTACAGTAACATTGCTATTAATCAATGATGAGAAAATTTTCAAGATCTATTCTTATTCAATATTAATAGAAGTTTCTAATATTATCAAAGAATCAATTCTGGAATTGTTACATTATATCAGATTTTATAATGCAAGTTAATGTTTTTAAAATAAAATTGGTCTTAATCAATTTCTTTTTCTTCTATTTTCCTTGTCCCTTTGATCATGGCTTTCCACAGTTTCCTGTTCTTTGTAGGTCTTAGTAAGTTTTGCTATTTCTCCAAATCCCTGTTCTACCAACCACTTACAAAGACTTGTTAGGTAAGTTAATTGCTGCTTAACAGTATGCCTCTTGCCTTTAATATGTCCTGTCAGTATCAAATTTTCTAAGCCCTCTTTTCTCATTATATGCTCTAGAAATTTCAATCATTTCTTTCTGATGCTAACTATAAATGTCCTTTTTGTTTCCATTTTCTTTAAAACTTTGTCATTGCTCACAGTTTCAGTTTATAATATTCTCAGCATCCATTTAGGGAAGCACATTGCTGTTGTCTCATGTCTCTTCTTCATCTGTGACATTATCTACCATTCATTACTATGCAGTAGGACCGACATTGCATAACAATTAAATAATTGTCTTTGTTTAAAATTAAACTTTCCCATTTCTTAATACTTTGCTTAAGTTTTGAAAGGCATCTTTTGCTATTCCAATGTGTTTTCAGATTTTGATGTCAGATTTTTTATATATTTAAAATTTTTTATTTGCTTGATTTTGTTGTTTCTAATTTGTAATTTGTATCTTAGGCTATTCCTTTTGCATATGTCCTGTCTTTTTACAACTGATGTTTAGTCCTTTCTTCTTTCTTTCCTTTGCTGCCTTCTGTAGGAGTTCCTTTAGTTTCCTTTCTGTGATCAAGACTGTAACATCTGCATATCTTATATTCTTAAAATTCTACTTATTTTAATCCTGTTCACCAAGAATACAATAAAAGCAATATAATATTATCATATAATTGGTGTTATTTGTTAAAATTTTTATTTTAAAATGGTCAACATTTGAAGCCAGAATTTGTTCTTTCATTAGTGAATTTTATTGGTCTTCCTTTCAGTGCATTTGTGGATACTAAATCTCGAATGAAGCTTTCAACACTAAAAGACAAAAAAGTATTTCCATCAGTAATGTAAAGCCAGAAGTCTGATAAAAACTTATTTTGAATGGAATACTTGTCTGTGTATCTCTTCAGGAAGTCGGCAATAATGGCTGTTCATGAATTTCTTCTTTTATTATATACGATGTCTCTTCAGGAAATGGGTGATTATAGCTCTCTATAACTTCTTATCCTTTGTAGCTATAATATTTGTTCCTGTGATATCCATCTCAGTTGATGTTCTGCCATTCATTTACACAAGGTTATTAGGTAAGTTACTTGATGTTCTCCTTTACCACATTTGTCTTCAATATGTCCTGTAAGTATCAAATTCTTCAATACCATTTTCTTTATTATGAGTCCCAGAACTTTTTTATCAATACAAGTATCCATTTTATCCCCAGTTTTCTTAAAATGTCCTTGTTGCTCACATATTTCATCCATGATATTCTCAGCATCCTTCTGTAGAGCCATGTCTCTGTTGATTCAAGTATCTTCTTCATCTTGCAGATATTGTCCAGCATTTGCTGCCAGACTGATATTACATGACAGTTCAGTATGCTTTTCTTTGTTTCTAACAAAATATTCTGGTTTTTAATTGCATTTAGTTTCTGGAAGGCACCTTTTGCAATTTTCAATGTATTTCTGTGTCACATTTTCCATTATCATTTTTAGTGGGATGTGGGGTTTGTGTAATGGAAAATAAATTCAGCAGATCAAGTTTATATTCAGTCCCAGACATTCAGTTCATGCAAGTATTTTTGAGAAAGGCATGAACTCATCTCTTTTACTCCTACGGGTAAATAATAGTATAGATTGGGATTCTTAGACTTGGTCAGGCAACCAGTCTAGAAGGATAAATCTGAATTCAGTAAATGTAAAGAAGACAACATGAAACCAGTTCATCTTCTCGAGAATTCATGATAATTTGTTAATATTAAGGATAAAGGAAGCTGTAGAGAGCCATGATCATTCATATCAGGAATATATATTAAATTTATAGCAGGTTCTGCTGATAGCACATAACCTAGTACAACCTGCTGCACAGTTTGAAGATCAACAACTACAAGCTTTTTCTGGTGAAGAGGGTACATATGCACCCATAAAGATTAAAACAAATCCTATCAAATGGTAGATGAAATGTACTGTAGAATCAATGACCATCTAACACAATGGGCTAGACTGGGCTTCATATTTATGTATACAACCAATTTCAAGAGCCAGTGTGAAGGGTTCTCCAATGGAATTTATAACCACATGTCATTGACCAAGATGAGCCTTCAAGTTGGAGAAAAAAAACGGTCTACTATATTTCAAAAGGACTGGTTTACTAAAACAATTCAAAAGAATTAGCTTATTATAACAATTCGAAAGGATTGGTCTACTATAACAAGTCAAGAGGTCTACAATAAAAATGTAAAATAATTTGTCTGCTAAAACAATTCAAAAGAACTCATTTACTATAACAATTAAAAAAACTTGTCTACTATAGCAATTCAAAAAATAGGTCTACTATAAAAATTTAAAAGACTTGATCTACTATAACAATTCAAAAGAATTTGTCAACTATAAAATTCAAAAGGATTGGTTTACCATAAAAATTCATGAGTATTGGTCATCTGTGACAATTCAAAAGAATTGATCTACTATAACAATTAAAAAGGATTGCTCACCTGTAACAAGTCAAAAGAATTGATCTATTGTAAAAATTCAAAAGGATTGGTCACCTGTAACAATACAAAAGAATTGATCTATTGTAACGATTCAAAAGGATTGGTCACCTGTAACAAGTCAAAAGAATTGATCTACTATAACAATTCAAAAAGATTGGTCACCTGTAAAAAATCAAATGAATTGATCTACTATAACAATTTAAAAGGATTTGTCACCTGTAACTATTCAAAAGAATTGATCTATTGTAACAATTCAAAGGATTGGTCACCTGAAACAAGTCAAAAGAATTGATCTACTAAAACAATTCAAAAGAATTGGTCTACTAAAACAATTCAATTCAAAAGAACTCGTCTACTATAGGAATTCAAAAGAATTGTTTTAGTTTTCTAATATATATTTTCATTTTATAGAGGATTCTTTCATAATGCAATCAAATAAATATTTAAAAATTATCTCCAAAGAGAGATTAAATTTTTAGTCATAGCTCAAGTTTCCCACATTCATCTATTCAATATGCACATGAAAGAAATAAAAAAAAAAAAACCTTATTCAATGTTTCAGGTGCTGCTAACTTCAAAAACAAGGATCTTGAAATATTTCAGTTATATGCTTGGCCAATAACCATAACATTACAAGAATCCTAACACATCTTTGCTCTGGTCTGCATAAAGAAACCAGCAGAAGATACCACCATTTTATTCCTTAATTTATCTGATTATAATACTTTCAAGAATATGAGTAACAATTAACACACACACACACACACACACACACACACATATATATATATATATATATATATATATTAGGAGAAAGAAAAGTTACAAATAGTTTGGTTATAAACCATTTTTTTTCATTTATTTAATTTTTTTATTTATTTTATACTTTATTTTCTATATCTTTGCTACATGGGTTTCAGCTATTGTTACCATCATCAGCCAAAGAATGATTATTTCCATATATAAATATAACTAAAAACATTTGCAGCTTCTCTTTTCTCTTTAAAATATACACTTTTCTCTCATTGGAATAACTTTAATCCCTCCCTTTACTATATATATATATATATATATATATATATATATATATATATATATATATATATATATATATATTTCATTTACATATTTGAAGACTGTAGGTTTATACAGGTGAGAAGTGCAAGAAAAGAAACTATTAGAATAGGACTTATGGTTACATGAAGCAATTTCAATAGTAAAATGATGAGACCTAGAGTGGTGAAAATAAGTATAAAACACCCCATGAAATTTTTAATAATTTTCTTATTACTGCACAAATTCCTCTGAAAATTTGTGTGTGGTACCTAGATCCGATGGTATTAGTATACATATTCAATTTTATAACAACTTTCCACCAAAAAAAGTTATTAAGAAAAATGTTTTCAAGGGTAGAAATATGCACAAGACAGCTTTGAAAATTTGTATTGAACAGCAAAATTGTACAAAATTCAATATTTACATTTATTCCCTTGCAATTGTAATACTTCAACACACCTGTTCCGCATTGAATCAATAAGTTTTCTGAGAGTTTCAGATAGAATTTCATTCCAATACTGTTTAATGCAAAATTTTAAAGTATCTCTGTCTTCAAATTGACATCTATTTTTGTATAGTCTTCTTGACAAAATTCCTCACAAATTTTCTATTGGGTTTAAATCTGGAGACTTAGTGGGCTGGTCCAGAACATCAAAATTTTTTGTTTGAAACCAGTCTTTTGTGAGCTTAGAAGTGTATATAGTATATGTGTATATATACATTGTCCTGTTAAAAAATGTTATTATTGGTGTCTGGATGATTTATAATTGGGACATAACTTTTTTCAATACATTGATATATCAAGCAGAGTTTTGTTTCTCTTCCATCAAATCAGCCTTTCCAGATGCAGGAAAAAAAAGATAAAATTTTGTGTTTTTGCCTGGCAAAATAGGCTATTCCCCATATGAGGTGATTTTGGATTTTATTGTTTATATATATATATATACATATATATATATATATATATATATATATATATATATATATATATATATAATGGACTCTCCTGTCAGTTTCAACATATGAGGATCAGACAACTTAAACAATTGATTCAGTTATGAAATTTTGTGTGATAATGTTAAATGACACTTATGACCTGCTAGTGATTTACAAAGGAGGCTGCATATGGAGCAAGAGTGCGGATTGTGGGATGAGATCACTGTTAGATTGGCTGACCTTTTAGATATTGCTCTCACTTCTTGAAGATGATTCAGACAAACAAATTGAAAACTGCTGAGTCTACTAAAAGATATTGATCTCCATTCTACCTGCTCATAGGCTAAGTACTTGAGGGTGTTATGAGGTATACTTACAGCTGACAAGTATATATATATATATATATATATATATATATATATGTGAAAATATTGTAGAAAATAGGAAAGAAACTGGTTTGGTAAATAATGCAAAGTTCCTTAGTATTTTTGTAATTATTTTTAAAAAATAGTGCTCGATACGAAAGTAGAGCATAAATATAATTATTTATTTAAAAATATGATTCCAACACGCTACATAACAAACGTTACGGCCTTTTCATATACACAAATCCCTTTCATAAAGAGATATAATAAAATAATAAAATAAAAATAAATAAATAAATCTCCGTAGACGCTCAAGCCAGACTATGCGAAAACTTCCTCCGTCGTAAATTTAGCCACCCCCACCTTACCGTGACCCGACATCTATGAAAGTAACTCTATACTGATACAAATTATTAACACCCCACCCCTGCCGATTCTAAACAATCCGCCCTTGATGTTACCATGGAAATTTTTGATTTCAGTTCTGACCATACTATTAAAATTCGTAAATTTCAGAAATAAGTCATTCCCAAAAAATTTCGCTTGAAGATGGAACAGAGCCTACTTTAACTCAAGTTAATTCAAATATTATTTTGAAGTTTTCGTCTCTTGTTTTGAAACATGAGACCTGTTATGTAGCGTGTTGGAATCATATTTTTAAATAAATAATTATATATATATATATATATATATATATATATATATATATATATATATATATATATATGGACATTGAGCAGCAAGTGTCTGTTTCATGCTTCAATGCAATCTTTAGGACATGTGTTTTGGCTTATCAGTTATCTATTTATATATGCTGGTCAGTGGTGCATTATGGGTAGTAAGATCTATTGTATTATTCTGATGGTTATTGGGTGGGTGGTAATGGTTATGTTCCAAATTATCCTAGATGCAGGTAGAAATAATTCTAGATCTGAATACGTATTAAATAGTGGACAGGCTTCTTGTTTTCCCTCCAGTGCTAACTTATAGAATTCTCTTAGATTTAAATAGCAATCCTAACAGATTTTAATTTTATATTATATAGTTTGTGCTGGAAGCTATTTAATATTAATGAAAATATAACTTACCTAGGGAAAATGTAGCCTTAGGAACTCACACATATATCCCAGTATCCATTCTACTTTTTATTTGATCCTTTTTCAGAAACACCATCAACCATTTTGCTGCATTCTACTTAATCTCGTCCCTTCTTTTCCAAGTGTTATGTTATTGTTGTAAATAATGGTGATCTGATTGTGCAAAATAAATAGAAGTTACAAGCAACTGAATCTTGAACCTAGAAAATCTGGGTAATGCAAGTCTTTGCCAAAAAACACAAGAGGAAAAATCTACTTGTTTAGTTATTATGAATGTGGGTCACAGACTCACTCAATGGCATCTCACTGGGGGCTGAATAAAATGACAGTAGATTGTTTGTTCATGCATGCATAGTAAGGTCGTCTCTGATTGGTTGCCAAATTACATCAAGACCACACAATTGGTTCTCAAGATATTCAAAAAAGCTGGGTATGTTCCAGAGAGATTTTATGTTTTGAATACAATTTGATAAAATAAGTAAATTTGACTTTTGTTTCTCCACGTTTTCTGCATATGATTAGTACAAGTTTAAAATATGAAAACTTGCATCTTCCTGATTCTTAACTATTGAAATCTTTCTTTCTAAAAATGCATCTTTTGTAAACTCTTTGAAAAGAATCAAACTATTATTTACATTTGTACTAATTGTTGTTACATAATATTTTGATCCCTGTTTTTGCCAGCCTTCTTCAGGTGTCTGTTAATCGAGGTAACCTGTCTTTTTCTTTATTTTTTTTTACAGTGGTGTTTCCCGTGTGTAAATCCCGAGAGCCACTCAAGGTAGATGGTTACAGAGTAATAGACACTGTTTTAGTGAATATTTGGGGACGATAACGGTTAACTCTAGACTTGAATATGATAAGATTCTTGTGATCAGGAAAGCATCGTATTGTGATTCAGTTCCACGCTGCAGTGGTTTGTGGGAAGTGGCTGCTCAAGTGGAACTTAAATCTTAGCAATGGAATATGAAGGGAATGGAGGTGTTTTGATAAAATGTGTGCAACATGGCAGGCCATAGCTGTGAAGATTAGAACTGAGACAACTAATGAATGTAGTATGTCTGTACATATTCCATTGATGTAGCAATAAAGCAGCGAGAGACTTGCAATATTTTGTCTGTGAGAAAGGGGTTGTAAGGTAATTCATTTGAACTCTGTTGAGATGGGAAAGTGAAGACTGTGCAGCTACTGGCCCCATATTACAACAGTATTCAATTTTTGGCCTAATGTGGCTCTTGTAAGTTAGAGGTATTTTCTGGAGAGGTACAGCGAACTGACCATTTTTCAAACATCTTTAGTAATGAATCATATGTACGAGTTCCACCTGAGGTTTGGGTTGAGTATAAGGTCAAATAGGTGCTCAAGGCATGGGGCCTTCCTGAGGGAATACCCGTTAATCATGACTGGTGATAGTTCAGGGTTAGAGAATTTTGAACTGAACCCTTTATTTAATCTATGAGGTTAGATCTTTCTCATTCCTTTGTACATGTTTCTACTTATTTATCTTTCTTTATTCTTTTTAGTACGCTTCAATTACTGGTAGTTCTGTTTCCACTGAATATAATTCTATACTACCACGCTCAAGTATTGAACTCACAATTCTTATTCCATGTGCCCATGTCCCTTTAGAGCATGAGCAATCATCTCTCCAAATTTTCCTATTACTTCAGCAGTTTTATAATTTTGCTAAGGTAACCTGCAACATTCTGCAATCCATTCACACAAGCTCATCAAGCAGGTGGCTCACTGCCTTCCCCTATTTCTATGCCTACATGGATGACTGCTTGGGAATAAGCTTAAACATAAGCTTGAATGTGCAGCTGGTGTAATGGATAATGGCTCAGATTTCTTAATTGGAGAGCCAAGTTCCAATTTCGGTTGGGTTCGTTATATTGGCATATACACAAATAAACCTTGGAAAAGGTGTGAATACACCATTTCCTTCCAGCTAAAACATTATTATCTCTAAAACATTCATACAATCTAAAAATATTTTAGCTTTAAATAAACTGCAAAAGGTTGATAAGCCATCAAAAATGCAGTCTAAGGAAGAGATCATCTCTAAGTTTACTATCTATTATCTAACAGGTTGATAAGGGATATGTCTCCATGACTTTCAGTTTTATTGCATTTACCTGAGAGTGTATCACTGAACTAAAATATTTTGGGGAGATAACATCTGATGACACAATCGTTAATGGGCTTTGACTATCAATTGCTGAGAGTCAAACAATAATGAAGTTTAGCACTCATAATTTCCCAGCTGTATTTAACTTTGGACAATCTAAGTATTGCTTGATGTTATGATTATATATTTAGGATCCACAATAAAAAAAAAAAAAGGGGAGACCATATAATATACTGTATCATGTAGGGAGAGAGAGAAAGAGGAAAATATGATGGCAGTTGAGCATCTGCTTTTGTTGAAAGGCTTCAAATACAGAATATTAGAAGACAATGAATAACTTTCTTAATATAATATAATGGCTGATGAAGAGGATGGGAATAAAGATGAACAAGAATGTTTCTAGAAACTGGCAGGTGATGATGTTAAAATTATCTATATAAATAAAATGCAATGTAAGTGTGTCTGTCCGGCCGGCTGTTTTTCAATTTCAGAGAATCATAAACAATTTGAAGTAACAGGCAGTAGTAAATACTATAGTTACATGCAATTAAAAATTAAATAAATAATTTATTTAGTTAAATTTAAGGTTTAAATTTAATTTCACTTTTCATCACAATTACAATTGATATTGTCTAATTAAACCGTAATTAAAACTTAAGCAGGGCACAGTACATTGCTCATATGTATTTTTTTTTCTTCTTTTAGCATGTGTACTGTGATGTATTCAAAATATTATAGTTTTGGCTCCCTATTGTACTTTTAAGAGTAATTTTATATGATGGGATCATAAAGTGGTGATTTTAAAAGAAAATAAAAATTGCTTGCAAAATAAATGTAAACCAACTTATGGAGACTGGTTGCGTATTCAAAGAAAGATTATGTCAAATTAAGCTGATGAATGAAGATAAAATAATTTTTTTATTTCTAAATTCTCATAACTTTTATATATCAGGTTGATGCAAAAATAATGACGTAATAATGTCGTTTTTTGACGTATTTTTTAACGTCAAAAAACGACATTATTACGTCATTATTTTTGCACCAACCTAATACATAGGACACTGAAGGTAAAAGGCCAAAGGTCAAAAAGCCCTCTGCAGTAGCTAACTTAGTCCAGCCAAAGAGTAGCTTCTATGCTACTTAATTAAAAAAAGATTTTTATTTTGGAGCTGTATATCAAGGAATAGAAAACAGGAAGCTCATGGCTTCCAAGGGAGGAATTTCAAATATAAATGTAAAAATTTTAACTATGAAGGAATTGGGAGAAATTGCAATGCTATTCATAAATCACGATGATCAGACAAGTACAATGATTAAAAATATCAGAAGATGTCAATCAAAATCCAAAGAAGAATCTGTAAAGTTATTGGTCCTGACCTGGCATCTCAGGTTCAGTCCCTTTCCTACTGCTGTAATCTGGTTTCCCTCTGTCTTTTCTATAAATGCATTAATAATGATTATTCTAAGTGTATCACTAGATGTGCATCAAAGTATTAAGCAATAGAAAAATTGGATTACAAACAAAGTAAAGTGTACAGAACTGTAATAAGGATGTTGAGAATATCATGGACTGAACATGTGAGCAACGACAAATTTCTAGAGAAAATGGAAACAAAAAGAACACTTATACATAACATCCGGGAAGAGGCAGTTGAAATTTCTAGGGTATGTAATGGCAGAGTAAGGTTTGGGAGAGATAGGAAAAGGACAAAATTTATTAAAAGCTACAAAGGATAGGAAATTGTGGGGAGCGATGATTACCTGTGAGCTGAAGTGACACAGAATATGGAAGAAGAAGAAGAAGAAAAATAGATTGGCAAATAGATTGAAAATAACTCTATTAATTTATTTTCTTACACTTCTCACATGTTGAATTCTCCTCTGGCTTCTTGCTTTCCAGTAAACTTTGATTTTCAAAAATTTAAATGTAATGAAAATCGCCATCTTCTTCCTTCCTAAATCCTCACTTTTATTATCCTTTCTCATCACTAATGTTTTCTCATTTTCTTTCAGTCTCAGTAACACCTTTCGTATTGATTGGAGTAAAATGGTTAGAAAAAATATTCAAGAGAGGGAAGAATTTGGAAAGCCAGAGATCATAAGGAAAGTAATGTGGCATGAGAACCAAAGAAAGAATTTAAGTATGCAGCACTTCATTCCCATTGTAGTAAAGTATTTTGGTAAAAGACGGAGATATATCTTTCTTGATGAGTCTCACTTCACAACAGGAAGTTATAATCAAGAGAAGTAAATCTGAATTTCTTAGCATCAAATACAACCTTAGATTGTATAACATGCAGCAGAATTAGGAGTTACATAATAATCAAAATATAGAAAGCATGAAGATAATAATAAAAATGTGACACCAAAATCTGAAGGTGCATTCAAATAGTGAAAGTGCCTTTTAAAAGCTAAACAAAGTATTAAGAAACAGGAAAATTTCATTAGGTACAGTGTGCGATGGATAAATTGTCGTCCGAATTATGCAAAACTGAAAATAACATTGATATCTAATTTTAACAGATATATTTACCAAAATTACACAAAAATTCTAAAGAGTAAATTTATTCAATAAAATTGCCATTGGCTTCAACCACAGCCTCCACTGCAACTCTTCTGGGTGGTCTCCTTGTTTAAGTTTGTGAATGCTGCCATAATCCTTGCCTTCTGTTCTTCTTTGGTGTTACAAGTAGTTTTGTTGGTCTCTCACTCAACTGCACCCCACACTTAATAAACAAAGGAGTTGTCGTCTGGGGAGTTAGATAACCAGATGTAAGGGGTGATGTTGTTGCAGAAATTATCTGACAGCCATGACTGGGTTCTCCTGCTTGTGTGGCATGGTGCAGAGTCATGCAGCAGCCACTATCTTTACGCAGGGCAACACTACCTCCTCAAGACACTTGATGTAGGCCTTAGTGTTGAATCTGAGGCCCTCACCAACAAATTCTGGAGTTCTTTTATCAGAATGATCAGAGTTAGTTTTCAAGCTGCCATACCTTCATAATGACATTAGACTCATCCAACTCTTTCTGAATCTTCTGCACTGTCCTCAGATTGACAACCAAACACAATGAAATGTTAATATTGGAGCTTCCAACATGAATGCCAAGCAGTACATTATGCCATTTCCAAATTTCTAATGGAGTGAATTGCATCATGGTGCTCTTTTTGTCAGATGTTGCCTAACTGACACTACTATACTGTGTGGTCAGCAAAATCAAACAACGATGAAAATGAAAATATGAAGGATAGATAATGATTAAACATTGACTTGGAGAGGTTAAGATTATAGTGTTTGGGAAAACACCCACTCAGGAGTCTGTTCCACAAAGCAATTGTTCTTATGAAGAATGTGGGCAGCAATGAAATGTTAAAGAAAATGAAGAAAAGAAAATGACACTTATACTTACAATCATAAATTTCTGAGATTTAATGAGGAAAGAAGGCTTAGAGAATTTGACATTCACAGAACATATTGAGTTTATGGCCATATCACACTGAAATACACAATCTTGTACAGTCATTGAAGTTAAGCAATGTTGACCCTGGTCAGTACCTAGATGAGTGAGCACTTTGAAATACCAGTAAGCTTAGATGTGCATGTGGTGTAATGAATAAAGGCTTGGAATTGGAAATAAAACAGCTGAGTTCTAATTCCAGTCTTCATTATATTTACTTACATGCCAATACACTTGGGAAAAGTATGAATCTACCTCTTCTTCTCCCCGATATGGGTTAATTAGTAGGACTTGTATTCTTCTTTTATGTCCTTTAGAACATTGGCGATCATGGCTGTCCCTTGTAGCTCTCAATAAGTTTTGTCTTTCTGTTATTTTTCCCAAACCCTTTTCTACCATTTCAAGCTCATCAACTACATTACAGACTGCTTTCCTTTGTCCCTCATTCCAAAAACCTGCCTGTGAGTATAAGCCTACCTTCCTCATTACATATCCCAGAAATTTAAACTGCTCCTTCTTGATACTAAGTTTCCTTTTTGTTTACATTTTCTCCAAAACCTTGTTGTTCTTCACATGATTGGTCCATAGTATCTTCAGCATCTTCTGCTTGTCTCAAGATCCTTGATAAAATCCAAAAATGGATATGCAATGTAATTGGCCCTGATCTGGCATCTTGTCTGCAGTCACTCTCTCACAGATGTGTCGTCGCCTCCTTCTCTCTTTTTTACAAATACTTTCATGGTAACTGCTCTGATGAGCTGCTTTTACTGGTTGCCAGACTTCATGAATTTAAGCGTTCAACTAGGCTGGCATCTCGCTCTCACCCTTTCACTGCAGAAACTGCTAAATGTAGCCATCTCTTCTACTCCAATAGCTTCATGTCTCGCACTTCTCATCTGTGAAACTCCCTCCCCATTTCTTGTTTTCCTGATAGCTATAATCTCCAACTATTCAAATGTAATGTCAAGTGATGTCTCCAGATTCCCTGATCTATCCACTAACCTTCCTCTTTGCTCTCGCTCCAACTCTCTGTAACCCTTTGCATGCTAGTGGCTTCCCACCTTGCTTGGGGTGGAATGCTTAAAAAAAGAAAATCTCCAAAATCTACCATCTAAAACTATTTTCTGGCTTTAAATAACTTGTAATGGGTTGATAAGCCATAAAAAAACAAATCAGAGGGCAGAGAGTAACATTGAACAACTTACCTAATGAGATTGGATAAATAGATAGAAAGACAGGAAATGGGAGAGATAGTAACGGGGCACACATTGCTAAAAGACACAAAAATAAGAAGCTATGGAGAGCCATGATCCCCCAGGTCCTGTAGGGATACAGCACTTAGAAGAAGTGTAGTTCTTTACTTTATTCTTGTTCTGGTGACATAAAAATCATAATTATTAAATAGGGAATAAAATGCTTTCTGTTTAGTTTAATAATCAGGCAATATTTAATGTCAACCAAAACATGTAGTAAAATGTAATAAAGATTTTTGATATTTTACAAATAGAGAGAGATTGTCTCTACTTTATCCAAGACATGTTACACATAAATGAATACCTACCAAGACATATGGAGGGAATAGGTCAAATGTTGAATTGTGATTTGACCCTATGGGCACATCTGATGATTATGAAACAGAATTCAATTACGAAATTCTTTAAATACTGCTGTCATTTTTTTGACGTTACAGGTAAACAAGTTATTAAATAAAACAAAGAAATTTCAAAATGTTATATTTTTCCAATCTTAGCCAATTAGAAATTGCATTAACTCTTGATAAAATTAAAAAATGAAATTTTCAAAAAAAGATCAACTTGTCTTACTTTGCTGCTCTCTGTGGTTTCCAGGATTAGCTGAACTTGAAGCTGAACATGCAGGGGACTAGGCCTTAATATAATCTGTAAAAATAAAAGGCTAGAAAGAACTGGAGTTTATTGGCAAAAATAGTAACATTATAAAATATTCTTTCTCTTGAGAATGTTGCCATGGAGGAAGGTATTTTCATCATCAGTCTCAGTTTTTGTCTTTGTTCCACAAATTTAATCAACCCGCAGAATAGATAGTGTGATAATTTAATAAGGAACGCTAAGGTGTAAATCCTAACTTGCAGATAGGTCAAAGTTAATCCCCTTCAGTATTTTAAAAAATTTGGCTATTTCCATCACCAAGATGGAAATAACTCTAACAAGAAAAATAATTATATTTTATTAGCATAAAAATGCAGGAATTTCCCTTAAATTCCTCTCAGTATTATTATATAAGTGTACAAGTTCCTAGCACCTCCTACACCCAATACAAGGCTCAAGTGGCACTCAAAGTAGAGGGTTAATGAATCAGGTTGTTTTATGGAGAGGAAGTAAGAAATGCTGATTATGTAGATAATGAGGATAGATAAGAGTTGAGACTTGAAAAGAATCGCAAGTATCTGCTCACAATTCTGTTCCACAAAGCAGCAGCTCTTTGGAAGAAGCTGTTTAAACTGAACTTCCCTCATGCCAATAGAATATGAAAGGGATGAGGATGATTTAAGCCTGCATACATGGCATGGCATATCCTAGCTATAAAGGTCTGAACTGGTCAGAATATTTCTCATAGAAATATCAATAGAATAGTGAGAATCTTGCAATGTTTCATCTGTAAGAAAGGGATTGACTGGATGGAAAATAATTCATCACCCACAAGGATGTGTAAACACTTTTGAACTCTATCAAGGCTGGAAAGTGCAGATTGAGTTGAGCCCAGATAGTCAGCTATACTCTATTTTTGATTTGTTCTGACTCTTGTAAAGCTAGAGCATAAACATTTTCTCGTTATTCTTAATCCTGGATTGTATATATGATTTTCACTTGAGATCTAGGGTAAACCTGAGTGTCTGTAGACATTCAAAACAAGGTGACAGGAAAGAATTCAGGGTCTGTTTGGTGTTGATTAAAAATTAATAGCTTTGTTTTAGAGGTACTGAAGTTACAAGCCAGTTTTTCCCCACCATTAAGCATTAGGTCAAAAAAGAGATCAACTGACAGGTTCTAGTCATCTAGATTATTGGAGGTGCATTCTGGTATCATCTGTATAGATATTTATTAACAATCTGAGAATGTTCTGAAGCAGATCATTAATATAAAGAAAAGCGATGTTACGACCAGATAAAGAGCTTTGGAGTATGTCGTCAATGATCTCCTGGGTTTCAGAAAACTAGCTGTTAACAACGACCTTCATGAATCTTCCTGAGAAGGAGGACTTGATAATTGTGAAGACTCTTCCAGAGATTCCATAACAGGACAGTTTGTGTAGCAACCCTTATTCTACACCTTATTAAACATCTTTGAGATATCTAAGGTGATAACTCTTGTGATGAATTTATTATTGACTACCTTACTGGTTCAGTAAATAATAACAGTTAGGACATCAGCAGTGGACTTAGAGTAGTGAAATCCATACTGCTTGTCACTCAGGAGGTTGTTTCTGTTGAAGTGATCAACAACCTTTTTGTTGATGATAGTCTTTGCTGGTAACATTAAGGAGGCTGATAGGTTTAAAATGGTGATGATACTTCCCTGCACCCTCACAATCCTGAAGACAGGGCAGAGACAGCTGACACCTTCTATAAACTGGTAAAGCATTTCATCTTCAGACAGTGATTAAAGAATTTTGCCAAGCTTGGATATAATACTAGGCTAAGAACAAACACAAGGATTTTATCTGAAGCATTAGCCTTCATTGAGTCAAGGTTTTTGATGAATCTAAAAACTTCCTGTGTTATGATAGAGATATCTCAAAGTTTGTGCTTTGTGAGTGGAGGGTAAGTCATGTAGGAGATGACCTTTGTCACTTAAAATGGAGTTAGAACCAAAGTTAATTTCCTTTTATTTTATTTACTCGCCAAATTTCCTGCACCTTGCTCCATGTCACACATTTTTTTGTAAGAAAATGATGCTTGATTTTAAATCATTGTTATAATTTATGGAAAAAATGACACATTTCAATATTACTCAATGATCTTGCTGATGTGACCTCTATCTTCTGACTTTCTCCTTCTATATTTTGGATAGGAGTTATTACTTTGTTCAAATTTAATTCAAAGGAAAAAATTTCAGTTTGGGGTTTGTGCAAAAACAGTTTGACCTGACACCTTTGATATGTATTTGATGCAATACTTGATTGAATGAATGACTTCCATCTTCTAGCTTTCTCCTTTTATATTTTGGTTTGGAGGCATTCCCTTGTTCAAATTTAAATTTTATTTAAATCAAAGGGAAAAAAATTTCAGTAGTGAGTTTGTGCCCCCTGGAGACCCCCTTTGATCAAAATGAAATACACTTATCCAAGTACCATAGGAGTCATTCCCTTGTTCAAATTTAAAATTAATTTTTTATCAAAAGTGAAAAAAAACTTAGTGAGCCCCACTTTGATCAAAATGAAATATACTTATTCAAGTACCCTGGGTAATGTAGTTTCATAATATATATGAATATAGTTAGTAGGGGGGGGTCTATGTCCAAAAGCATAGAAGGAGCAAACAAACAGACAGAGGCTACAACTTTATATATATATAGAGAGAGATTCTGTGTTAATAAAAAAAAAGAAAAAGAACAACGATGGTTGATGCGTTACATGTGTCATATTCCATGTTGTTTCCTTTGAGGTTCAGTAAGACAGAAACAAAAGCCAATGTCAGTAGTTGGAGAGGATTTGTATCTCAGTAGTTTGCATAGTTTAAGAAAGTTAATTTGAAATAGAGATAAAATCCCACAGTGGTAAACCACACTATATCAGATTTTATTATGCAAATCAATGTTTTCACACTAAAATATGTATTATCAAAATGATATTGATAAATTTCTACAGGATATAAATCATGAATATATGTTATTTTTAGCATATACAATCTGTGCTTGTTAAAAATATTGATAATTAGTCTTTTTTCAGTTTTTATTGTCAAAAATAGTGCCACAAAATGTTTTTATTTATAAAAAAATCCAATAGATATAAGCAATAGAAATATATTTTATGAACACTGGAACCCATAAATCTCAATAAATTTTTTTTATTATTTTAAATTTTAATATGGGCTCCATGATGTTTTATAACATTAATTAGTTTTTCATCAATAGTTAAGATTACTAACTTTTAGCTTTTAACATAACTTGCAGGATTTTTTTATTGCTTCCCAGATGTCATTATTTGAATATTGTCTTCCATTGTCAAATACATTTATTTTAATGCTGGACAAAAAGCTTTCTCTTGGATTATTATCTGGAGAGGCTGAGAGCTATTATTTTAACTTGACATCTTTGAAACCTTTATTTGGCAAGCTAAGTGATAATCAGCTTTACAAAATTTAAAGGAGCATCACCTTGCCTAAATATACTCTTTTTAAAGCTTTTTAGATGTGTGCTTGACAACACAAAAAACATCCTTACCACAAGAACTTAGAATAATTATCTGCATTTATCGTGATGCAATCATCAACTTCGAAGGGACCTATAAAATTATTGGCTGCATTATTAACATGCAAGAAAGTAGAAGATAATGGCTTGCAAGTTCTTTTGGATGACTTCACTGAACACAGGATCTGGAGGAAAACATTTTTGTTGAGGTTGTAAAGTATGGGGAAGATTCAATAAGCAAGAAAATGGGTCCAACATAAATTACAGGGAAGCATTGGATAGAGTCTCACTACTTCTTATCATCGCATTGTTGACAAAACCATCATCCCTATTCCAGAAGAAATAGCAATTACAATTCTCATCAACATAGCAACTGTTATCATCATTCCAATAGTAATTAAAAGCCACCATCATCAATGCCACCACCATCTTCATCATTAAAAATGAATAAAAACCATCACCATCATCATTATCATCATCATAACCATGACTGCCATAACAACCATTATCACCGTCATTCCAACGGTAGTAACATCTACCATTATAATCATACCAACTATAATTATAGCTACTACCTTCATCATCCCAAGAGTAATAAAAATCCCTATTATCATCATTCCAGTAATAATAACTGCCGCCAAACATCATCATCATCATCATCATCATCATCATCATCATCATCATCATCATCATTCATCATCATCATCATCATCATCAAATAAGCACCACCACTACTATTATTATCATTAAATAAGTGCCACCACTACCGCCATCATCATCATCATCATCATCATCATCATCATCATCATCATCATCATCATCATCATCATCATCATCATCATCATCAAATAAGCACCATCACTACTATTATCATCATCAAATAAGTGCCACCACTACCGCCATCATCATCATCATCATCATCATCATCATCATCATCATTGCAACAGCAATAATAATCACTATCTGCATCATCCTATAAGTTATAACAAGAACCATTCTCATCATTACAGTAGCAATAAAAAAACCATCATACTCATCATCATCATCATCATCATTATTTCTGCAGTCATAGCAATCACTATTATGATCATCCCAAGAGTAATATTAAGAGCCACCACCATGATAATCATCCTAAAATAACCACAATTACAATCTTCATTGTTGCAATAGTAATCATCATGATCATTATCATCACACTGACACTGAAAAGAAACAGCATGAAAAATGGAATCCAGGATCAAAAATTAAAATTTTCGCCGACAGTGTGTGTGTAGAATTTGCACTAATAACCTCACAAATTGCCTGAATCATTCACTTTTCCTCCCTATGTATAGGTTAAATAGCAGGACAAATTGAGCTGTGTTTGGTTTACAGACCAGCCCATATAAGTAAAGCAAATCGCTAAATTCAAAGTGGATCTTCTTGAGACAGTTTTACTTTACCTTTCTTCCTGCAGTTCCTGTAGCCGAGTTGATTCCAAAACACATCAATTCCAAAAATGTACCACTAGAAGGTCTTCTATGTCATTCCTAATGAAATTATGCTGGACAATTTTATCATAAATAAAAAAAAAACAGAACTTGAGGAAAACCAAGATATGGCTCTATTAAGGAATGATGAGGATGCCATAGTCATAACATGTGATAAATGAAGAAGTTCTAAAGAAAATAGAAACTACTGGAAGAATTTCATACACAGAAAGTGCATCAAAAGTAAAAGAATCCATGTGTAACCTATTTGACAAGACTGAGCAATTGTAAGGCAGAATATGTGCCACAAGGTGTGGCGGGGGGGGCATAAAGGGGCAAGAATTATTGAGATAGGAAGCCAGGTAAAATCATGATTACTCATGACCTGAAGGAACATGGTGCAGAAAAAAAAAAGATTTTATTGCAGATGTATATGTGTGGTTAGGATGTGTAGGAGTGCCTGTTTATTTAATGTTAGGCTTATTTTTAGAAATTTTCCTCAGACAAAATTTTAATAAGAGAAAAAAAACATTATTTTTTAAATATTTTTTCTCTTATTAGAATTAAAATAACTTTAATCAAAATCATTTTATTTTATTTTTTTCATCTCTGCAGAACAATGAAAACTTGTTCTGTTTCTCTTTGCAAAAAGTAATGACAACAAACAGTTTCACTAAAGAAAATGCAACAGCTGAACAACGTTTGTATCCTAATTTTATTGACTTGGATTTTCAAATTTTAAAGAAAAGCTGATGAATGAAACAAGAACCAGAAACAGATTGCCCGAGGATTGTGCAATCTTAAATTATGTAATACATCATTTGCACAATTCTGAAATAATCTCCAGAGAGATATAAAAGCATTTTTTTTCAGATTTTTAATGCTTTTGTAACCAGAATAGTTAGGATTGGTTTTCTAATTAGTCTCAATATTAATTCTAAATCTTAATCACTCTTCTAATTAAATTATCATCATCATCTTTGGGGAAAAGGATCCTAGAGATTTTTTTTTTCATGTCCAATCAATCTTTAACTTGACAGTAAAGAATATGTTTATAATTTGATGTTGATTCAAATCATCTTCAGAAAAGTGAAACAAAATCAGCCCGATTCTTTTTTGCTTATTAATCAACTATTTTTTAGCCTGAAAAATATTTTCTTCAACACTCTCCTCAAGAGAATTAGACATCGTACTAGGATTCATTATTAGCAACCAAAATATTAACAGCATAATTTAGTATTGATAGCAGACACAGAAAGTTAAAAATATAGGAATTTCTATAGAAGGTAGTAAGTGAAAACTAAAAGAAAGCCGTAAGCATAAATTGTAAGAAGACGGAATGTATGGTTCTCAGTAAAATAAATAGCCAAAAATGTGAATTATCCTGGGAACTAACTGCTTCCATACAGACACTGTGTCATGTGAGACAATTTTTTTCTCCAGAATCTATCTTGCACATATATAAGTCTACTATTCATCCATGCTTAGAATATTGCTGCCACATATGGGCTGATGCCTCTGTTATTTAACTTGAGCTCCTTGATAAAATCCAAAGAAGAAACAGCAGTACTATTTGTCCTCATCTGGTGGTTCAGCTTCAATCACTTTCCTATGTAAGGTGTCCCCCTATTCCTTTCTGTAAATACTTTCATGGTAATTGTTCAAATGAGCTCTTTGCTATGGTATCTACACTTTTTGAATTTAAGTGCAGTATTAGACTGGGATTAAGATCACATCTATTTACAATTGAACTTGCTAGATACAGCCATAAATTCAATGTCAGCATTTTCTTTTCTCATTTGTGGAACTCCCTTATGCCTCCATGCTTTCCAGCCAACTTTAATCTCCAAAAATGTAAATGTAATGTCAATCGCTATCTACTTCCTCTGATTCCTCTTTTCTCATTGAGCTCATTAATAATATTTCTGTTCCTAATTCTACCACACCCAGTAACCCCTTGTGTCTTAGTGGCTTTGTGTTTTAGTGTTAGGTCACCTACTAAAACAATTTTTCTTTCCAAAATCTATCTTACATATTTATAAGTCTACCATTTGCACATGCTTAGAATATTACTACCACATATGGTCTGGTGCCTCTATTTACCTTGATCTCATTGAGAAAATCCAAAGAAAAAACAGCGGTACTATTGTCCTCATCTGGTGGTTTGGCTTCAATCACTTTCCTATATAAGGTGCCCCCCTGTGCCTTTTCTATGAATATTTTCATGGTAATTGTTTGGATGAGGTCTGTGCTATGGTACCTTTGAAGTCCCATTACTGGCAAGATTTGATATATTTTCATGCTTGATCATTTGACCTTTGTTACCATCTCCAACTGTTTGGACTTTTGTGGCCAGAAAATGCTGGTCATTGTGATTGGAAGAAAACCAAATTGTTAGAAGGGTGAAGAAACTGGTCATTTCTCCTCTTTCTTTCGAGAGAAGAAGGCCTCTGAACTTCCAGATACTGCTGACTAAAATCCTACTCTGGCTAATATTGATAGTTCCACAGTGTTCATAATGGACCTACTGTTGGGGTTAAAACATCAGTTTGGTCTAGTCCAACATTCCCCCAAAAACTGACGCCTTCCACAAGTGTGAATAAGGAAAGGAAGAAGGGGAATAGTGTGTCATTGTTAGGGGCAGAGGGAAAAGACAAACAGCAGAGCCCCAGTCTCTTGAAGCCTCCAGGGCAAAAGTCACCAACAATCCCATTCCTTCTACAAGCTCTAAGGGTGATGCCTTGGTAGTGTATGCATCAACCGTGATGGAAACAGAAAAAAGTTCAGCAGTTACAAAAGTTAAAAAAGGAGTTGGATTCAAAGCGAGAAAATAAATCAAAGCCAGTAGAGGTGCTGGGGCCCTTGTCCTCTGCCCCATATTCGCCATCATTTAAAAAAAAATTCATGGCCCCACCACCAATGATACAATCACTGACCCCACCCGGTCAAACATGACCATTACCAAAAAAAAAGCAAATCCATATACTTCTCTAGTCTCCTCCACACTACAAAAAAACAGTTTTCACTCTGACTGCCACATCTTCACAGTCTCCTCAAAAGCAGGATACATCCAAAAGGCAAAGAAGCCCAGAAATCTTTGAGAAAATGGACAAAAGAAAGAAAAACAAACCCCCTTGTGGTCTTGGGGAAGACATTTGCCATGTATCCAAGGAACAGGCTGAAAATGCTCTGAAACATTCTAAAAAGATTAAAGAACTGAAGTGTCTACTAAACATCAAGACTATAGAGGGAAAAGACATTGAAAATTCCTAAAATTTCCCCAAAGCCAAGAGGGTACTAACAGTCGTTCAATCAGGCTCATGTGTCTGGAAGATATGAGCCATGATAGAGGAGGCCAATGATGTCAATTCAATGTGCTTCCTATTGGCATATTTTGATAATGAGAATGTCAAAAGGTTACAATATTGTGCTTGGGAGATCCAGCATTTTGTTCACTCCTTCCTGTATAGAGCACTAAAACTAATGTTTCCTTTGGACATGGGTGGCCCCTGATGGCATCATAAGGAGTAAAATTTGTCATGGCTCAGTGTCAGAAGAGCAACCCTAATTGATGTGATAATGGCACTGGTTGTCTAGTGTGAGTGCCAGGTGCTTGAGGTCAGAGTCTCACAAGGCGAGGGTCACTTGTGATTTTCAGCATCTCAGGGTGAATGTATATTTTTACCCTCTATTTAATAGGTTTTGATGAATGTTCAAGAGGAGTTTCCTGACTGGTGTCAAAATATTTGGATGAGGCCTGTGCTCTTGTCTTCACAGATCAGGCAGGCAGGCTTTTTATGCTGGATGTTACTATAAATGATAAGGGTCTTCATCTCATTAGGGTTTATGCATCAATAGCCATGTTGAGTTGCCTGATTTGTTTTGGCAGATCAAACCTTTTTTGATAACATCTCATTGGATAGTGTTAGCAGACAAGTGGAAAGTGGAAATCACAATAGGGCAAGGTTGTGTATTAACAAATGAGATGTGAAACCATTTAGAGACTTTATGGACAAGTTTCATCTTGTTGATAAATACCATAATAAGCACCTCTGGGAGGTAGCATGGACTTGATTAAATAGGGGCGTCTTGGCTACAAAATGCATTCTTAGTTAAGAGAGTCAATGTAAGGTTCTTATGGTGTCCATGTTCTTATATGATATTTTACTCAGATCATAGGCTTGTCTTGGTTTGTGTAAACTTAGATAAGACTAAGGTTAAGATGGCTGGCCACTGGAAATTGAATGCCTCATTATTTGGTGAGCAAGATTTCCAGGACCAGCTGCTACTAATATTCCAGTGAGAATTGAAAGGGGCTGTGGTTGGGAATTATGTGGTTGGATAAATTAAAATTGGCTCAGTCTAGTTATATCAGCCGGGAAAACGGTGTATGAGGAAAAAGTTGATCAGGCAATTAAATCCTGTGATAGTGGGAAAATGGCTTTAACAAGAGCAGAGTTAGCCTCCTTATTTATCAAAAAGAATCAAGCTCTGGTAGTTAGGGAAAGGTTAAAAAAAATTCCTTCCAAGGTGAGGAATATGGTCACTGAATTACATGCAGAGGAAGTTGGGAATTTTTCTCATCAACATGTTGTGTGCATCACATTGCTTGATAACCAAACTGTGAGTACAAGAATGGGCATATGTGAGGTTTCTCATGACTACTTTCAGGATCTGTTCACCAGGGAGCACTGTACATGAACTGTAGTTGAGGCAGTCACACATCCTTTGATGGCACCGATTTTCAACAACTAGATGAAGTAGGGGTCTATACCTCAACACTTCACCAGGGGTGTGATCAAGTTGCTACGCAAGGACAAGAAAGGTGGGGATGAGATAGGTAACTTTCAGCCTTTAACAATGCTAAAAAGTTAAAGTTTTAGCCAATATCTTAGCCAGCCATTTGCAGGCTGTCCTTTCTAGTCTGATTGGCACTGAACAGACTTATGCTGTGAAGATTAATCTGGTCAACCTTCATATGGTATGCTTGATCATTAAGCAAGTTGACAATGAAGCCGTGCTGAACAATTTAGATCAGTCAAGGGTATTTGATAGGGTTGTCCATTGATTTCTGGAGGCTATCATTTCAGTGAATGGTTTTGAGTCTTATTTTTGCACTTGGATCCAACTTCTGTATTCATCAAGGTTGTTCGCTTTTGCCTTTGCTGTCCGTTCTTGTTTTGGAACCTTTTCTTCACAAGTCGAAGAAAAATTTGGTCCTACACAGCATTTCTCTATCTGGTGCTACCATCTTGGCCAGGGGTACTCTGCCTATGTTGATGATGTTTCCATTCTTGTGTCGAACAGAGCTGAGATTGATGAAGTCAGCAAAAAAATCAGAGGGTACGAGATGGTGACAGGAGCCAAAATCAACCATAATAAATCTTTTGGTTTGCAGCTGGGTGCGTGGAAGGAAGTTTCTCTTCCCAGGCCTTTCCTCTGGGCAGACAGGCTGGTCAAGATGCTTGGCATCTGGTTCAGCCCCAGTCTCTTACTGGAAATAAGTTGGTCAGAAGTGCAGGAAAAGTCCAAGATTGCAGTTCTTTTGTGGTCTCAGAGGAATCATTCCTTAAACAGCAAGTAAGTATGCACCTCACACATCTTCCCAATTCTCCTTTACCAACTCATCATACTTCCACTTCTGTCTATCACACTAATTACATTAGTAAAGCTCTTGTTCTCTTTCTTGTGGGGAGACAAGACCACCAAGATACTTCATGAGATCTATTACCTCCACCCTTCTGAAGGTGGTCTGGGCATGCCTTGCATTGAGACTAGTCAACATACACTTTGCATTGTGTTCCTAGATCAAATATGTCAGCAATCGGATGGTGAGAGCAAATTCTGGAAGGAAGACACCTATAAGAAGTTCCCATCCATGAGAACTGTGTACTTTCACACTTTTGTGCACTTATGAGAACTGTGAACTGTTTACCCCAAGGTAAGTGTCCCTTCTATCACTCTGAAACACCTCTTATGGGATGCCCATGAATTGTCCCATAGGACATTATAATACATGTTAGTTAGGGGGTCCATTCAAGATGATCTGATAGACGAGGTCTGTCTTACAAAGGAGGAGGCTCACTAAATATGGCTTTGGACGCCCAAGTTGAAATGCCTCAATAATGATGTGGTATTACTCACTGTGCTGGTGGTTCAAAGCACCCTCTGGATCAGCAAATGACTTTGTTCAGCATTCCTGGAAAATCAAAACTGCATTTGCAGCCGGTGGAAGCTCTGGCTCACATCTTCTTTCATTGCAGAGTCATAGTCCCGTTGGGCAAGTTTATTGAAGGTATCATGTTTCACGTGCTGCATAGAAAGTTTTCATCCTCAAGGCCAATACTGTCTATAGCAATGTGATACCATCATTGTCAAAGGCTGAACACTATATGTTCTTTTACTTGATGTTTGTGCTATGGAGGAAAGATCAGAAGGAATTATATTCAGATGAGAAGTTCACCTCTTCCCAATTGATCATATTCTTTACGCATCAACTTATAGTCAAGATTTGGGTGGAAATGCGGTGGCTCTTTCCATCAAAATTTCACAAAATGTGGGTGAGTCTTGCATGGTTGTGTTGAATAAGAGGGACTGATTTAGAGTGGCACTGAGATGCCAGCTAAGCATAAAGATATTGTTCAAACTGGATTGAACATTGGCACCCCCACACAGAATTAGGTTAATTTAAGGTTGTTTTTTGTTCTTACTTTCTTCCTTTAAAGTTAACTTAGCTAGTAGATGTATGCTCATTGGCCCCTTTTATTTCTGCCCCGGTTTTCTAGTCCAATTCCCTCTTCTCTCCCCTGTTAAGTGATTAGAGATGTCACTTCTCTGGTGGATGCAATAGGCATTTCATATTTCAGGTGTGACTTTTTTGTATTTGTTGATGTGCTTGGATGAGTGTTGTTTGCATGAGTGGTTATTAAAGTCTGACATTGATTCCGTCCAGTTAATTAATGTTTCTGCCACAATTAAATATTGTGAGGGGTTTTATTAATAACACTATTTTATTTAGGTTCTTGTAAAATAATTATCTCATATTGTAATATTTATATTTTTAAATTATTGTTTTATTCCCCTCCCCACACAGACAATAATCATACACACAAGGATTAGTTAGGACTTCATGAAGATTCTGAGTTATTATGGTGGCTGTAGTAAGAATGATAAGTAAGAATGTGTTGTTATGGTGTAGGGAATATTGTGGTATGTTTGGGTCTGTAATCATGGCTAGCTAAGTTTAATTATAAAACAGAAGACCATCCTTTCACCATTCCCCTTTTTGGCCTTGTGCCACATTTTTGTATTATTATAAAATAAATGTCATTCTTTGCTCTGGTGTCTAGACTTTCCAAATTTAAGTCCATTACTAGATTGGCATCGAGATCTCATCAATTTACAGTTGAGCTGCCTAGATGTAACTGTAAATTTTATGCTAACAGTTTCTTTTCCCACACTTCTCATTTATGGAACTCCCTTCCAGCTCCTTGGTTTTCAGCTAACTTTAATGTGCAAAAATTTAAATGCAATGTTAATCACTATGTGTCTTAGTAGCTTTTCTGCCTTGTATGGGGTGAAACTGATTAAAAAAATACTAAAATGAATTCAGTAAATACACAAAAATAGAAAAGGGCTCAAGACAAGGATGTATCTTTTCACCTGAATTATTGAACCTATCTGGTGAGGCAATTCTGAGAGAATTAGAAGTTCTATTAGTATTCGTTATTGGCAGCCATAATATTTGTAATATAAAATATTCAGATGACTCGATGTTGATAGAAAAAGTAGAAAGGAAAGTACAGGAACTACTACAGAAAGTAATGAAAGGAAGCAAGAAGATGGGACTAAACCTCAAATTCAAGAATTCATGATTTTTGGCAAAAAGGAACAGCCCAAAATGCAAATTGTAGATGCCAAAATCAAACAAGTACAACAATTTAGCTATTTGGGAAGTCTTTTAACAGAGGATGGAAGGTGTGACACTCAAATCTGAAGGTACATTGAGATAGTGAAAGATGCCGCCCCAAAACTAAGAACTGAAGTTTAAATCTGCTTCATCACCCAGTCGGTCATGCTTACTATTACAAACATGATGGTGCAATAAGACTGGGCCTGGGATGCTTAGCGAAATGCATAAGGAGTGTTCACTGGTTGACCAGAATTGGTATTGGAAAAGTCTCTCATAGAGAATGGCATTGGTGGCAGTGCACAGCAGTGACCTGATTGAATGCACTACTTCAGGTAATACCATTTCCCAAGATTTCTGGAACCTAATGCCAAGGTAACAGCTTTCCATATTACCATGTTACACCACTCACATTATCCATTTCCTTGTGGATTATAAGGATTTGTCCGATTAGTTGCAGTGCCAAGGTTAGTTAGGTATTCTTTCATCTCTTCGCATTGAAATATATTTCCACACTTTAAATAGGTGTAAGTAGGGTTCCCAAACACCTTGAAAATCTCATTGAGACATTTCATAACTAGGCCAGTGGTCAAATCCACAGAGGAGAAAGTGAATGGGAACTGGGAATATTCTTCCACAATAGTCAGTAGATAATGGTTCCTAGAGGAAGAGGGAAGTGGCCCTTTGAAGTCTATGCTAAGTCATTCCATAGGTTGAGTAACTTTAAAGAGCATGGTAGAATCTGGAGAATAGAATCTATGCTTCAAGCTGGCACACTCACAGTACTCTTGACATATTTTTTGTATTTCTTTAATGGAATACGTTAAATTTCTTATTTTGATAAAATGGGCAAACCTTGTTGCACTAGGGTGACAAAAGTGAACATGTAGCTCCTGCAATTTCTTATAACCAATAGCAGAACCACAGTATGTCAGCAGGAATGTTGTTTTTAACAAGTCGATATACAAGGTCAAAATCATAACACCCTAATTCCATTTGGCACCAATGGATTTTGTTGTTCTTTATTTTATCAAGTCTTTTTGAATTAAACATATAATTTACAGCTTGCTGGTCAGCAAGGATAATAAAACACTTCCCAGCTAAGAGGTGGGACTATTTTTGCACAGTTTCTTTGATAGTGCAAGCTTCTTTTTCAACAGTAAAGTGCTTACATTCAGCATGAGAGAGAGTCCCCAAAAAGAAGGCAATCAGTCAGCCTGCTTTGTTCACTGCAGCAGCTACAGCAGTATTGAACAATGATTAAGGGAAGGTTTTCATCAATATAATGTAGTAGGGCCTTTTCAATATCCTCTTTAAGGTCAGTGAATGCTTTCTCAGAATTAGAGACAAAAGGGAACGAAGTAGTTGTTATTAAGTGTTTAATCCAGTTAGAGAATTTTGGTACCCATTGGGAATAATAAGAAAATAGTCCGATTACTCACTTTAACACTGCCTTATCTTGAGGGATCAGAAGACTTTCAAGGGGGATGTAAAAATTCTGGATTGGGTCTAATTAATTTTTGGCTGATCAGATAGCCAAGCAGGTTGACAGTGCTTTTTTTCATGTTCAGGTTTAGATGGTACTTTTGATCAACCATCATGAATTTATTTAAGTTGATATCATGCCCCTCCCTTGTGTTACCACAGATTGTTATGTTATCTACATAAGCGAATGTAGCAGAAGGTCCTTTGGAAGAGATAAGGTTGTTTATTATCTACTGAAAGCAAGCCACTCTGTCAGTAATGCCAAAAAGTTTTTGGCAGAACTGATACAGATATCCATTAGGTTTGAAAGTGGTATACTTTTTTTTCAGAACCCTTAATTGGTACTTGGTGCTATGTGCTCTTTAAGTCCAAGGTACTGAAGTAGCGATACTTTGTCACTTTGTATGCTATGTCATCTATTCAAAGAAGGGGGAATACGACCAATAATGCATACTGATTTATAGTTTGTGAGTAGTTTTACTACAATTTATTCATCTATCTGAAACTTTTATTAAGGAACAAATATTACTGTCATGGAAAGACTGATTAGTGGCCCATTTTACTGCATCTATTACAGCTAGGATCCTCATGAAACAGTTAGCACTGGGGTGATATTTGAGTCCACAGAAGTAGCAGCACTTGCTACTAACAGCTACAACATGGTCACTTTCATTTTTAAGATGGACATTAATAGAAATAGTTATAGTAACTGATAAAGCTTGTTTGGAAGCACTTTCTAGGGCCACAGCCTGGTTGTATGCAGTGAATTAAGGGATATAGCAAAAAGACAAAACATACTAAAACTTAAAAAGGACAGGGAAGTTGTGGAGAACCATTATTTCCCATATCCTGAAAGGACACAATACATAGAAGAAGAATCTCCTGAAGAGGGTAGAACCTCCTACTATCCAAAAGGGAAAACCTACCAATTAAATACTTACAGACTCAAATATAAATGGCCAATATTTACCAAGCCCCAAACAGGTAAATGCTTATAAGCTTAAATATAAATCGCTAATTTTTACCAAGCTTCCAAACAAGTAAATGCTTATAGACTCAAATCTAAATGAACAATATTTACCAAGCTCCAAAGCAGGTAAATGCTTATAGACTTAAATATAGATGGCCAATATTTAACAAGCCCCAAAACAGGTAAATGCATATAGACTGAAATATAAATGACCAATATTTACCTATCCCTAAATCAGGTAAATTTTTATAGACTCAAATATAAATGACCAATTTTAACTATCCCCAAACCAAGTAAATGCTTTGTAGACTTAAATATAAATGGCCAATATTTGCCTATCCCTAAATGAGGTAAATTTTTTATAGACTCAAATATAAATGACCAATATTTACCTAACCCTAAACCAAATTAATAATAAAAAAAGACTAATCTAAACCAAATACAATACTAATGACAATAAAAAGAATCATTTTGCTAATAATAAATATTTGAGATGTTGTGAAATCTAGCAAAGCAATCTATTTCAGTTTTAAAATTATCTGAGATAAAACTTTATTCACTCAGCCATTAGGCAGCATATTTAATTGCATTATTTCTTATGGAATTTTACCTTATTTGATGACAAATGTGATGAAACTATAAAAATAACTAAAAATATCATATACGTTAAGTTGAAGGTGTCCATCCACTAATTTTATCCCCAAGAGTCATGACTTTAGGCTATAATTTTATCTGAAATGATCACTTCTACCTAGACTGACTCCATAATAATATGATTTATTCAAATGGCATTATTATTATTTACTTTATTCAGAGTCTGTTTAGTATAATACCTGCATCATTATGAGAGAATTGGGGTAATGCAAGCTAGTAAATTCTATACTCTGTTTCAAATTAAATCTCTTTCTGATTCACTCTACATGTTGGCCGGATGTGAATGCTAAGAAAGCAAAACCAAAGATTCAAACAAAAGTTTTTCTCTGCACAGGGGCTCTGAGCATCAAATCCTGTTCGCAAAACACATCTCCTCAAAAAAATATAAAATACAATATGAAAAGAGCCAATCATTGATATTGCTGCCAAAGAAAAAAAAAATGAAATGATCCACCACATTTGTTTTTAAGACTGCTGCTGATTGAAACAGAATAGTGATGAATAGGCAAGATGTCAGTGTCACCACCAGTGAAATGATCAAGCAACACAACATTTACATCTGTCTGAGTTGCTTACCTTGTGCACAAAGAGACATTCCACTCACATCCACTGAATAGGCAATACAATGAATTGTATATTAACAATTCTTGTCTTTTTTTTTATTTTGCCTCACCAGCAGTAACTTTTGTTTCATTCGTTCTCTTGTGCTAGCATGCACATATTTATAACATAAATATATGCATTTTGTTTGTATAAATTATGATGTTAAGTGATATTTAACATAGACAGTTTTTATATATTCTTTACACTGATAAATAATTTTCAAATAGCAAATATAGCGCTTATGATTCCTGAGTTCACTGGTTATGGATTTTCAGGTCTCTGGTCAGTCCAGATTGAGTGGAACATGACTTACCACAGTGTATGCTGGTAAGACCGTTCCTTTCTTGACAAGCTTAGTAATTACAGCTGAATTTCACCGCATGAGATTTCAAGAGATTGAGAAAGTCTACCTAAGATGAAAATATATATACACATATATATATATATATATATAATTATTAGTAATTAAACAGTTTCTGTTAATCTGTTCAACATAGAAAGATCTTTGTTAAAACAAATTGATATAAAATGAAATATTCCCCAAGAGATTGTGGCAAACTTGTGCCAGTACAGATGCAAAAGAGGTCCCGGGTTCGGTGTGGACATATCTGTTGAAGCTAGTCATATCTGGGTTTTTTTTAGTTTTTTTTAAGCGTTTCACCCCAAGCAAGGCGGGAAGCCACTAGGACACAATGGGTTACAGAAAATTTGGAGCAAGATCAGATAGAAGTGATAGAAGAAAGGATGAGGAGAAGGATAGTGGATAGATCAAGGCAACTGGAGATGTCGATTGATATTACATTTGAATAACTGGAGATTATACCTCTCAGGGAAACTGGAATAGGGAAGGAAGTTCCACAGGCGAGATGTGCGAGACATGAAGCTATTGGAGTAGAAGAGATAGCTACATTTAGGAGTTTCTACAGTGAAGGGGTGAGAGCGGGATGCCAGCCTCATAGAGCGCTTGAACTCATGAAGTCAGAGAACCAGCTAATGCAGCTCCTTGGAGCAATTGCCATGAAAGTATTTGTAGAACAGACAGAGAGAGTCGACAGTGCGTCTGTGAGAAAGTGACTGTAGATGAGATGCCAGAGCAGGGCCAATTATATTGCATATCCACCTCTGGAGCCTATCAAGAACCCCGAAGCAAACAGAAGGGGCACCAGACCATATATGGTAGCAATACTCCATGTAAGGGTTTTCCGCATTAGCAGTAGAACAGCTTAGCATGTCCAGATATGGTCCTCTCTGCAATTTGTTGAGATCTGGGTTTTTGTTAATGGCAACAAAAGTGATGGGAAAGGCAGCAGTTGGCAGTCAGTGGGACTTGCTTTGCTATTTTCAGAAATTCGGTGTCTTGTAAAGATGCATACTTAGCACATTTCTGGAAGTTATGTGCTACCCACCATGCTGTGTTTTCTGAGGCAGTGGTCTCACTAGTCATTACACAGTTTTATTTCCTTCTGTCACTTTCCTTTCTCTGTCCATTCCCCCATAATTGTTAAGATAACAATCTTTGAATTGTTTTCCCCAACTTCAACACATCCTTGTCCTATTTTACAACAGAGATCTTTAATAAAATTAAGTTACACTTAGAGTGAATAAAGATTTATACTATTTTATGGTATCCTGTAGATGCCATCAAATGTACTAAATAATAAATTTCATTTCATAAAGACAATGGAGATAAAGTAAATAAAATCATAAACCTGGTAAAAGTGGCTTCCACATGTTGTCTTGTGAAATGGCAACTCATCATTTGGTCCCAGAGCAATATACAGCTTTGAATTTAGAGTTGTCCTTCTAAACTGATTTCCAACCATGGCTAGAAAGCCTTGCTATTTAAGTCATAGCTGTGGAGAGAAAAGATGGATTTGTGCCTTCTCCATGGGTATTTGTGTGTAAGTGAATGTAATGAACTCAGCTGGAATTCAAACATGGTTTACCAGTTTCTCATTCTGAAGTTCTATCCATTGCACCAACTTCACATTTAGATGTATGGGTGATGGATATCTTCAAGAGGCATATAATTCTTAACAAATTGCATAACATTTCTTCATAAATGGTTACAGATGAATGTACACACACACACACACACACACACACACACACATATATATATATATATATATATATATATATATTTATTAAAGACATTTTTATGTTCAACGTTCTTTTTATAGATACAAGTATTTAAGTAAATGCTCTGTTTATAATAAACAGTATTAAATAACATTTACCGGCCTGAATGCCCAAGAAATTTTCATCGAAAATATTCGTCCTTTGACAGGATTCGAACCTGCATCCTATACGGAACCGTCATTTAGCTTGACGTGCCTAACCGCTCGGCCACAAAGGATTGTTCGGTTGGCAAGGTCGAATTTACTGCATATAAACTTCAATCTTCCATGAATCTGGTACATTCATAACGGCTCATGGCGTATCAAATGTAAACAAATGACGTCATACATTAAGAAATGGACAAAGTCCGACAATTTATTTATTAAAGACATTTTTTGTTTAACGTTCTTTTTATAGATTCAAGTATTTAAGTAAATGCTCTGTTTATAATAAACAGTATTAAATAACATTTACCGGCCTGAATGTCCGAGAAATTTTCATAGAAAATATTCGTCCTTTGAAAATTTTCTATGAAAATTTCTCAGACATTCAGGCCAGTAAATGTTATTTAATAAATAAATTGTCGGACTTTGTCCATTTCTTAATATATATATATATATATATATATATATATATATACATAATTAATTTACATAAAAGTTTTGTCACTTAGTTGATTGATGTTACGAGCGTTTCATTGACAGGAATTACACCATCCACTCATCAGAGGATATCAAAAATTATAAATATATATATATATATATATATATATATATATATATATATATATATATATATATATATGGGGGGTGTATCCCACATTCCTTATCCTCCTTTAAGCCCATAGATTCTATTAAGGAGTATGGAGTCATAGCTCTCAGCAACACTAACAACTGATTCAATATAATCGTTTCACTTTATGTTAGTAGAAAATGGCTGAAAAGGAAGTCACAATGAAATTCTTTTGAGAAGGTTAATATCTGCCATGCTGACAGAAGGCAAAAAAGTTCTATACGAGAATTAAAGTATAGTAGTTTCATTTTGGTGGGACTAAAAGTTAGAGACCATTTCTTGCCCCAGTTAACAACTGATCAGAGGTCATTTTTGAGAGCAGATGCCAGTCTTACTTTGTTGGACCTTGTTGAACTTACTACTAAGACAGGAGTAAATAGTTGAATCACCAGCATAAATCCATGATGGGATCTAATTACATTAGAAAAGGTTGTTGAGGAAGATAATTTAGGTCTAAGGACAGAGTTTTGGAAGACCTCCACATCAAAAATCCATGTCCATGCTTGTCAGCCTCATAATTTGAAAGAGCTAAAGAAGATATGCTATGAAATATGGTTGAAAATACAAAGAAAAGAATGTTTCAAGCTAAGAGCTATTGCAACAAGCAACTGGAGGCTGTTGCTTTGAACAAAGGCTAGTCCATTAAGTATCAGGGTCATTTTGATTTTACTTACTGTCAGAAATTTAAAACATTTTGAGTTTGTCTTTTTTAAAATATATCAATTATAATTTTATATATATCTTTTAAAGTATTTCACCCTAAGCAAGGCAGGGGTTACTTTTTTAAGAAGACAGTAGATAACAATTGACACTGAATTTAAATTTTTTGCAGATCAAACTTGACTGGAAAGCAAGAAGTCAAAAGAGAGTTCAACAAGTGAGAATCACGAGAGAAGAAACTGTTAGTATATAACTTACAGTTACATTGAGCTAAGTGAAGAGTAGATTGATGAGATCTTGTTGCTAATCAAGAACTACGCTTAAATTTATGGAGTCTAGATTTCATCGTGGAATGTTCATAGAACAATTACCATGAACATCTCACTGTGCCTTCTTGGTCTCACGTTTTCAACCAACCTGAGGTGGAACAACTATTAGGTTGGTGCAAAAATAATGACGTAATAATGTCGTTTTTTGACGTATTTTTTAACATCAAAAAACAACATTATTACGTCATTATTTTTGCACCAACCTAATACATTGAATCAGTTGCTGCATCTATTGCAAGGAAATTTGGTTCTGTGCATCATGCCAGAAGGTTTTTCTCATCTGAGTCCATCCTTCACACCTACAAGTCTATTATTCATCCATGCATAGAATGCTGTTGCCATGTACACAGACATGACAGAATTGAATAGACGCTCACAGAAACCGTTTATTTTATTAAACAAGTAATTTATACAAATGAAGTAATTATAAAGGTCATAAATTTAATAACTAATACTTGGTTGACATCCCTTTTGCTTTTTTTAATGCAAGGACCCTTCTAGGCATGCTAGCGATGAGCTCACAAATATCATCTTGAGGGATTTCTTGCCATGTTTGACACAATAATCCTAAAAGTTTGGGCTTAGAAGATGGTTTCCTGTTCTTTTTGCAGAGTTTTCGATCGAATATGCCCCAAAGGTGTTCAATAGGGTTAATATCCGGGGACTGATTTGGCCATGGAAGTTTATTGATCGCATTTTGTCTCAACCAATGTTGCATTGCTTGAGCAGTGTGACATGGAGCTCCATCTTCCATAAATAGGGAGTCAATTTTGCTCATTCTACTACTCGAGAATATTGGAAGGGGCCCTTTCTGTAATATAGAAATATATTTGGTTGAATTAATGTTTCCTTCACACTTCACAAGCTCTGAGCGACCATCACTCCAAATTGCACTCCATACTATTACTGAAAGGCCCCCATGTTTCACCGTTAGCTGCAGTCGTTTTAAATCAAATTGTTGACTACAGAGTCTCCATACCCATACTCTTCCACTCGGAAAATAATGCGAATCTTGACTCATCAGGGAAAATGACAGTGGTCCAAAAGGTCACAGGTCTCTCCACCATCTTATGAGCCAAATCCTTTCTGCATTTGATATTGGCTGGACGGAGAAGTGGTTTCCTTCTCGCAGCTCTGCCATAGTAACCCAGCTTGTGAAGATACCTGACAGCTGTTCTGGGACTGACATCAATTTGTGTTGCTATGTCAGAGGCCTTGCAATGTGGATCCTGTTCAACATTTCTTTCGACTAGACGCATGGTTCTTTCAGAGGGCCCAGGGCGGCCTGGATGAGGTTTTGTGCACTTCTTGCCCTCCCTGGTGAATTGTATGATCACTCTATTAACAGTAGAAAGGGGTATTGAAAGATTTTCAGATATTTTTCTTTGACTAAGACCACCTTCATGTTGGCCCACAATATGTCCTCGCTGAAATTCGGATAGGTCTGATGCTCCTTTGGTTCATGGCATGTTCCAGTATTGTTATCTGCAATCTTAATCAAATAATCTAAGTTAATTTATCTTGCTTATTAAAAAAATTTAAGTTAATTTATTTTGGTTATTAAAAAAAATCAGAAATAAAATTTATCTTGGTGTCTATTCAATTCTGTCATGTCTGTGTATGTTATGGTGCCCCCACTAGATATGCAATGTGATTAATCCTGATTTTTCTAGAATTTTTTTATATTCTATCTCTAACTTTCAAGATGGACCTGCCCTGAAAATTATAGACCGTTCCCATTTTTGTAAGGTGGCAAACTCAGAAAATCAGCAGCGGATGAAATACTTATTTTCCCAACTGTAGATAAAAAAAAAATATCTATATGATCCATGACCACATCCAAAAGCAACATGGCATTTAGCGGGGAAAACAAAAATTTGATGAATTACCCACTCTGTGTGAAAGGGAGTAGGTAAGTGTGTTTGTACACATTCAAAATCTTGCACTTTGTCAAACCATCTTATATTGAAAAGTTTTTCAAAATCAATGTCAAAAAACAATTATATAGACTAAAAGAAGCATGGAAATATTTGGTTGGTACAAAAATAATGTCGTTTTCTCACATAGTAACATATGTGAGAAAACGACATTATTTTTGTACCAACCTAATATCTGTTCATTTTGTTTTGTTTCTGCATCTATTTTTCTGAACTTGGCCTTCAAATTATCCCTTGTGGAAAAATATTAGAAACAGATTGAACTGATGTATAAAACATGTTCAAATGTTAATTTGCAAGCCATTATTTGTTTTCTTTGATTTGATTATATCTTATTTATCTGGAGGAATCATTAAAAGTGAATAAACCAAATCTCTAAGAAATTAATCAAATACTATCATTAATCTTGTTAAAAATGTTAAAATCTGGGATTATTTGAAAGAGCCATTACTTCTTGTTTGCTTTTTGGCCAGGTTATTCTGAATTATTTATCTTTTATCTTTTACATATTTCTTGGGAACCCCTTGATTTTCAGATTGATTGGAAACTCTTTCCCTCCAGCTTCTTCCTTTAAAATAATCAGGTTAATGATTATATTAAACTCTGAAATGATGCATCAGCAAAATACTGAAATAAACTGAATATCTGGCCCCTATGTTATATCTCATCATCCTTTAGCATGCTTAAATAAATGTCTGCATTTCCCTATCAAGAAAGATTTATTGAAAATATTATAATTATTTATTTAAATATATATATACAGTGCTGTGCAAAAGTAAGTGTACCCCTAAGATAATATTTAAAATAACTGTCTCTTTTTTTTTTCCAGATAATCAACAAATCTAAATTAAACTATATATTGATTAAGAAAAACCTTTATTAAACGAATTACAACAACTTTCAAAATTTTTGATCAAGCTGGAATAAAGACATTGATTAAAAATTAAGATGTACAAAAGTAAGTACACTTAATAGTTTTCTTTTACCTTGATGCGAATGCAAATTATTTTTTGTACATGTGTAAAAATCAAAATGACACGTGTTCATTTTTTTGGTAAACTGTGTACACTGCAGTCAAATAGTATAACTCATTGTGTATGCAAAAAAAAATTAAATTTAAAAAATATATATGCAAAGATCAAAAGAATTTCATGAAAGTTTAAAAAATTGCATAGTTGAAACCTATAATGATGGAGAAGACTAAAAAAATCTATCAAAATGATTTGAAGTGTGACAATTTCTTTATGATTGGAAGGCCCTTGGTATGACAACATCACAATCACGATGTGGCTGTCCACCAAAAATAACTGTAAGAGCAAGTAGACATCTTGTTCAGCAAGCTGAGACAAATCCTGCTGTGACCTCTGCAGCTCTCCCTGGCCAATGTCAGGATCAATGTTCATGCAACTATAGTACAATAAAATCTGAACAATGCTGATCTTCATGGCAGAATGCCTAGAAATAGCCACTGTTTAAGAAAAAGCACAAATAAGCTTGCCTCAACTATGCCAAAGTTCATATTAATAAGCTAGAAACGTTCTAGCAAAAGGTTTTATGGTCAGATGAGTCCAAAGTAGAACCTTTTGAGAGGAACGATATGTGGTATATCTGGCAAACTGCTAATATAGCTTTTGATGAGAAGAATTTGATACCAATCATTATACATGACAGTGACAGCATTATGATTTGGAGGTAGTTTGCTAGAATTGGAAGAGACAAAATAGTATGTATTGATTACACAATGGACTCTGCATAATATCAAGCAATTTTGAACAAAAATCTCTTGTCTTCACTTCAAAAGTTGGATTTGGGTCAGGGCTGGAACTTCCAGCAGGACAATGATCTGAAGCATCAAAGCAAATCCACAAAAGAATGGATTCGTAAAAAAGAAATTTCAATCATAGAATGGCCTACTCAAATTCCTGATTTAAACTCAATTGAAAATCTGTGATTCAAGTGACCAGGTAATATTGTTTTGTTCTTTGGCACTTCATCAATACTAAATTTCTTATGTTGGTACAACTATACATGCACACAGACAAAGGATACTGGAAATTTTAAATTTAAATTTTTTTAATCTAGCCAATTTCCTTTAGATTCTTTTTCTTTTTCTTTCAATCACTTTTGTTAGTGATCCAACACTCTGATGATAGAAGTTCTGCCAGGAATGGTGAAATGTTGTAAGAGCCTGGGTGCAAATATACTGTGGATGACCGTGTGATCGAGGAACTCTTTAGACATTTTTGTCATAGTGAACTGTTTTCTCCTTTGATCAGGGTAGCATTTTTTATGTCAAAATTGTGGCCAATCTTGTTACAGTAGAAAAAGAAAAAGAATTTAAGTGAAAACTTTTAGATTAAAAAAAAAAATTAATTTAAAATTCTCAGCATCCCTCGTTCATGTGCATGTGTAGTGACACCAACATAACAAATTTAGTCCAATGAAGTCCTAAAGGACAAATTACATCATGAGAAAACTTTTCCCAATTTGTCATACATTTTTCCACATATTATTTATTTCATATATATATATATATATATATATATATATATATTCATCAGGTTAGCTGAAACGTCAGGCAAGATATGGGGGACACAAAGTGATTACAATTTAATATCTAATAAATAAAATAGAGTAAATGAAGTTTTAGAAATATATATTTATATACATATATATATATATATATATATATATATATATATATATATACAAAAGTGAACATTGAAGTGAACACTCAGAGGTGACAGGCTGTTTCATGCTACACACAATCATCAGGCGTCCTGACGATTGCATCTAGCATGAAAAAGAAGTATTTCTGGTATTAAAACCTATTTTTACGCTTTCATAATGTTTTGACCCCAGTTTGGGGGTTAACTATTTGCCCATAGCTGGTGCTACCACCCCAGGTCAAGGTGGACCTGGGTACACGAGCAATGGTTTCACGCTTCTCAAAACCTCCTGATCAGAGGCCTTGCTGTTGGACATAGTTTATCATCTTGTCCAGGATGCAGAGGTAATTTATCGTCATACCCAGGACAGTATTGGAATATCAGGTGCTGTTTAGTTTGTATGTATAGGCAGTAAAAATGAATAATGGCTTATGGCTCAGAATTATTAATCAGAGATTTAAGTTCCAATTATAGTTACATTCACTTATGCCTAAATACCCTTCTGGCTTATGGCCATATTATGTTGAAACATGAGTTCCATAATTATCACTGAAGTTAAGCAACATTGAGCCTGGTCAGTACTTAGATGGATGACCACTTGGGAATATTAGGTGTTGTAAACTTGGATGTACAGGCTGTCTAATATATAATGCCTCGGAATTGTTAATCAGAGAGCCGAGTTTCAGTTCCATTCGGGTTTGTTATATTCACATATGTGCAAATATCCTTGGGAAAGGGTATGAATGCATCTATTCTCTCCTCAGCTATGGGTTAATTATTATGACTTGTATCACTAAACCTTTGTTTTTTAACCTTTCTTATGCAATGGCACACCTAGGAGCAAATGAAAATATCACAGCACACTTAGGAAACATTTTTAAAGGGTATAAGTTTATTTTATTGCATTGTTCCTATTTGACTATTTATGTGAAACACGTGCGTGGAGTTTTTTCACAATTTCTTCAATGTTTGGTCGAATGTGTGATAAGTAGACCCTCATTTCTTCTTCAGTTGAGCATTATTTTTCTCATTTTTCATTTTTTATGTTATTTAGGGTTGAGAAGCTTAATTCACATAAATAAGAAGTAGAAACTTGCAATAAAACTGATAAAGCCTTTTTAATGTGGGAGATTTTTTTCGTATTGAAATCCAAAATGTATCAATAGTTCTTTACCTATCTTAGAATCTGGACATAATTCTCAAATATGTAAACCAGTGTTTCTCAACCTTTTTAGGCAAGAGCAAATTTTAAAAGTTAAATTAAAAAAATAAAAATACATTTTTAAAAAATGAATATTAAAACAAAGAAGTTAAAATAACATAATTGAAGAATAGTGAAAAGAATTATTTTAAAAAAAGTTTAATACTTATTCATTTATTCGAATACAAATGCTATACCATTACTGCTTCCACACACACAAATATATTTATGCAGTGACAATATTCTGTGGTACACTTAAGAGGATCACACAGTACACTAGTGTGCCACAGTATGGCAGTTGGGAATCAATACACTAAACCAAAAAACAAAACAAAACAAAATAAAAAATTCTTAAATTCTTTAAAAATCTGAAAAGGGTTGATAAGCCTACAAACATAAATCAATAAAATCAAATACATATTAATCATATAACCTATATATTTGTTTAATACACATTGATTTATTCCAATTCTGTTGTGAAAACATAAACTTGATAATGTGTAGCTTTCTTCCAATAAGTTTATGAAATATAGATATTCTTTTAGAATAAAAGAGAAGCCATCAAATTCACTATCTTTGTAGTTGGAAAAGGGTTATCATAACATCAACAATTTACCTCTTAGAAGTCTAAAATTTGGTCAGTCTGATCAAAGCTTATCAGATAATTTTTTCCCAAAGTATAAAATAATCCATATATAAAATTCTGTGACTTCTTTTAGTCCATCCATCTATCTATCACAATCTCTAAAATAGCCATACATTGACCAATCAAAACCAAATTTTTGGGATACGTGCAAACATTTAGTGGGTGTACAAAGTACAGTTGGTTTTACTCTGGTGCGTAGCTTAGTACAATAAATTTTCATTAATTTTTCTGGAAAAATTAAAAGTTTTATTATTTGACAGACAAAACACTCCAACTATTTTAAAAACAATTTAATGATTAAAATAAAAAAAAATACTTATTTAATAAAAATGCAATATTGTTTTTGCATTTCTTTTCTTTAAGTTTTTATAGAGTTTCCATTTTCCCTTGCTTTTGTGAGAACTATTAACAAATCACAAGTTCAAATGCATCAGAAAATTAGAATTTGGCTCTGGAAATAAATATTTACATATGGCCAGCTGTATGTTGGATGCTCAAGTGTAAGAAATCTTAAGAATTTATTCTTTACTGTCAAAAACGAAAGGCAGAAATTTTCTTAAAAATATTGTTTACCATGAAGTTTTATAAAATTAAATTAAATTAAAGAAATTATTAAACTAAAGTAGAATTTTTTAAAGTATTTTATCAAACAAATCAGGTTATTTAAATGCCATTGATTCCTTTGTGAAATTGAAGAAAATGTAGTGTTCGTAAATCTTGATAAAAAAATACTAAATACTGTGAGGATTTCAGCAAGCTGCAAAAAAAATCCTAGTCATTTAAACTGCACAATATATATAAGAATGTATTCATACATTTGACTTAAATAGCTATATCTTTCTTGAAAGATATAGCTATTCAAGCTATTCTTAAAAGATATAACTATAATTTGAATGCTGAATTTCTAAGAAAATATGCAGGCCCTTCCTACTTAGAAGATTGATGCAACACAATCTTTTCGGTACTATTTCTCTATATTTGATGATGAGCTGTCTTAAGCTTAGTAAATGTCAAAAATGTTATTTTTATTACCATCAGCCATGTTTTGATTATTGCAGACCTTATGCCTTCTCTAAAATCTGTCAAACATTAATAGTAATGGGGGATAACCATTCTGTACTGGCCCATTAAGTGTTGGCAGGGGTTTTCAATTCAGAATTCTCCAAGACTGTTTGCACTACCAAAACTAAAAGCTTATATTTTACCCAGAGTGGAGCAGATGGAGAAAAGTTTATTTATACCATTTTCCAAGGACAGTGTAAAGGGATTATAAAACCCCAGCCAGAATTTTAACTCAACTGGCTGATTCCATTTCCCATGGAGATAACCATTACACTTGTTATAGTGGAACAACCTATCAAACCCCGACAGTGATTAGTCAGTATAAAGAGACGTGAATGAGGAGAAAATAAAAGATTGACGAAGTATTGTAGTAGCAATACCACTACGGATCTCCGTGATGTATCTCCCGTTTTCCTTATTATCATTATTATTATTATTAAGAACTCTTACTTATTGTACTTTCCGTACAATAAAACCCATGTTATTTGTTTTAACTAATTCCTGTGTTTAGCGTAATATTTCCACTCAGAATTACCTAGTTGCTTATATCGTATTATCCACAATATAACAACACTATTAGGTTATTTTGATTTTGGAAGAGTGATATTGCACTCAATTTGAAAGTTGGTCTTTGACATGATAAATAATCAACAGAAAGATTTCAATTCCAGTATGATAAAGATAAAGTCGAATGATAAAAAATACATTTATTCAGATTATTCACTTGTTTAAAAATAACCAGTTTTTCAGTTAATAGTAATAGGGAAATTAATATTGTCATTCCCTGACTGAACTATTATAATTACTGCTGACTGAAATTTATAAGACATTTCTTAATAAAATAAGTTTCTCAAATCTACTAGCTGGTATTAATACTTATAATACTGATGGTAGTTTCCTTCTTAACCTTTTAAGGCAGTGGGGAAAGTCAAGTCTTAACTATAACATTATTTTCCCTTCTAGTGATATGTGCTAACTATTTTTGTTGTTGCAGCTGTTGGAATCTTCCACGTAAAACATTTTTATTATTTGGTAAAGCTCTTTGTGATTTTTTAGTGCCAGTCCATAGAGTCTGATGAAGAATTGTCTTCTTGAGACAAAAGATTCATTCACTTGAAACTATTTTTAATCATTGATCCTTAAGGTATGATGAAAATACATATCCACTGAAACGGTAATTTTTCTTAAACTATTTTCTTTAAGCTATTCCGCCTTACTTCCCTACCTGCTCTCTTTCTCACATGCATGCATAAATAAACACACAGGCAGAGAAAGAGGAGGAATTTTTTTTTCATTAGAGAAAATTCTTTGGCTTCGGTAAATAACTTCTTTGAAAAATATAATTTATTTTCCTTATAAGCAAATGGTAACCTTACTGATCACCAAGCTCAATTTTTCTGGGAAGAAAACAAAAGAAAGCTTTTGTTGTGCCAAAAATTATTAGGTTTGAGAAAAACTTTCTTTTCAATACAATTTTAAAATTCCCTGAAGATATTTTTTTTCTCAAGAATATAAATGTTGGTGCCAAAAAAATGTCAACAACATCCTTTTTAATTATCTGTCTTTAACAGTGTTAACTTTGATAAAATTTTATCCAATCAATTATTCTTATCATTTAATTTACCCTTTGGATGCGTGTTTCTGTCTGTGTGTGTGCTTTTACATTTATATATATATAAATATATATATATATGTGTGTGTGTGCATGTGGGTTTACATATTTGTCCATAAGTTTATGTGTATATTTTTATGTATGCTTGCATTTATTTTTGAGTGCGTATTTTTAACTGGGCATGTATATTTCTTCTATGTTTATTTGTGTATGTGTTTATGTATCTCATTGTACATTTATGTACATATATTTGCATGTGTGTAGTTCTTTTTATTATAAACTAGTCTAAAAGCTGCATGCCATGCAGACTTTTAAGCTACCTGCTGTAAATAGATAACTAGGTCTCTGGCCCAAAACTACAATTCACCCCATGGAACTTCAAAACCTCATTTTAACTCTGATTCAAACTATGTCCAATTCCAGCTCAAAATCTGATTTGGATCGAAATTCCAATTCAGGCTGAAAATTGAGTTCTTCAAATCATAAACTCTGTGGAACTTCAAAATCTCACATCATGAGAAATCCTACTTTATCTCTGATTCCATGGCATTGTGAAGAATTAAAAATATATATTTTAAACTGAATTTAAAACAAAAATTTATAAGTTTACAAAATTTTCAAGTCATACAATGGCCTAATCAAAGTTCTGATCTAAACCCAATTGAAAATTTATGGAAGTAAAAGAAGGATGTACATGAAAAATACCCCAGTTAATATCAATCAATTGTAGGAGAATCATCTTAAAAATTATTGAAAATGACTGGTTGACTCTGTGACACCAAATATTAAATGTCAGGGTTCATTTACTTTTGCGCATCTTAATTTTTAATTAATATTTTTATTTCAACTTCTTCTTAAAAAATTTTTGAAAGTGTTTGTAATTTGTTTAATAAAGGTTTTTCTTAATGAATATATAGTTTAATTCAGATTTGTTGATTATCTGGAAAACAAAGCGAATTTATCTTATGGGTTCACTTACATTTACGCAGCACTATATATGTATGAATGTGTTCAAATGTGTGAGTTTCTGTCTGTGTTATTTATAGCTATTTCATATATATATATATATATATATATATATATATATATGTATATAAGGACTCAGATTTAAAAAAAGAAATACATATCAACACAGATTGAATTTTAAAATAACACATGATAAAACCAAACTTTATTAGGTAAAGAGAGAAAATTTTATTTAAGCTTTTAATCAATATATCTATCTTCATATATATATATATATATATATATATATATATATATATATATTGTGTGTATTTAGGCAGCATTTTGTTATTCATACATGTTTCATTAAATACAAATATTCTTAAATGTCTATAATTGGTAATAGAAGCCATTGGTTTATACCAACGGCTACCCATACTTAATACTTCTCCAATTCATTCTTCTGTGGTCATGTGTGACATCATCAGCTGCGGTGCAATTTTTGCTTCTAGCGTCTTACATGCATGTGTTTATTGTTGCTAGGAAATCACATTAACAGACTATCATCACTGTCTTGTACGTCTATTGCTTAATATGTTGTACAGTAATTGACATCTTTGATAATGGCTTATGTAAGCCGAAAGCTCAGATTGGATTGAAAAATATGGATCAATATTGCGATTTTATTTCTTTGTTTAATGATAACTTATCAGACATTATGAAAAGAATTTACATAAAATAAATAGACAATACTTGTCTATATTATTTAATGAAACATGTATGAATATATATATATATATATATATATATATATATCTTCTTATATACAGCAAACTTATTTCCTTCAGACCAGACACAAAATGGAGTATTGCCACTACATCTGGGTTGGTGCTGTCCAATCCTCACTTTCCAACCTTGAGACGGTTCAAAACGTTTGTGCAGCCCTGTGAATGAGGAATTGTCTTCCACCCTACAACATCTTTACCGCAGATGAAATGTTGCTAGCTTCTCATTACTCTATTTCTAAAATCCTTGCTTCCACCAGTCCAGACCTTCACAGTTAGGATCTGCCAGGCTGCATACACTAAGTCAACATATCCTCATTCCCTTCATATTATATTAGGATTTCATTTCTAGCTTATAAAATTCTATTACTTTAGTCTTCTACAATTGGTAACACAATGTCAAAGAAAGTTATTAAAAAAGAAAAATTAAATAATATAAAATTTGGTTTTCAGTTGACAACAGAGATTGTAAAATAGGCATTTTTTAATTATGCATTTCAGTTGTTTTATCTTTGTATAAGAAGTTCTGTAGTGACCTGATAATAAAAATTAGCAATAGATGCTTAAATAAACCTTTTATCAGCAGCAGCTCAAATATAAAAAAACACATGAACCCTAAAGTAACTCTCTTTCCGGGTTTTTCCTCAGTCAAACTGGAGTCATGAAACAAAAAGGTCTGCAAATGTTTCACCCATACAATACACTAACAAAGTAAGTTCCCATTATAACATATTAAAGAACATTTTCTTGTGTATATAATTTATATCTAGCAAAAGAAACTCTTGTTTTAAACTTTCCTTTTGTTAATTTTGTTTTAATAAATGTTATCTTTGCATTGCAAATTAGATGGTTTAACGTTTTGTACATGCACTCTTTTCAGCACCATTATTTCATCATACTTATTATAAAACCCATGTTGTGTGTTTTTGTGACTGTTCATTTATATATTGGATCAGATTTCCTACATTTTTCAACCGATTTCAACAAAACTTCACAGGTCTACGTGAAATTACCTTGTTGTGGTTCTGACAGTGCCAAAAATTGGAAAAACACAATTGTTTTTGTATTAAATCAATTTGAAAACACGATTAAGAAGCATTGCTGTCACGAGAATGAAAGGGGGACAACTCATATCGAGTTATACTTATTATAAAACCCAAGTTATTTGTGTGCGTGTGTGATCATTTATATATGGGATCGGATTTCCTACATTTTTCAACCGATTTCAACAAAACTTCACTTTTTTTTGGCAGGTAGTGTTTCTTATTGTCTTGCACACTTTTTTCTTTATTTTTACATTCAGAATGCTTTAAAAATTCCATTTACAAGGCAATTGTTTATAATAAAATTCTATTCAATCGGTAGACTCATAACGATTGAAAACAATGTTTTTGTTTGAGTTTGGGTTTGACCAATTCGTAAAAAAAACAAACAAAAAACTAATTAAGACATGCATGTCCGTCAACCTTAAACAATAATCTTTGTCAATTTTAATTTTTCAGTCTTTATGATGGTCGATACTTGATCTATCTCTTACTGTTACATCCCTGGGCAACGCCTGGCTCTACTGCTAGTGTACTATAAAATGTTCCCATAAGAAACCTTAGACATTTAATTATTGAAGTAGCTGATCCCAAACGTTGTATGGAAGTAAGTTTCAGAACAAATGAATAATTTTACTGTTATTATCACCAGTTGCAGATGAATGGACAGTGCTATGTTTGTCTATGTGAATGTGAAATCAGCAAGCATATTTCATATTTCAGTTGATTCTGTTTTGTTCAATTTGTGTTAATACCCTTGGATAAGGCATGAATCCAACCATTTCTAGCAGGGCAGACAGGGTTCAAACTCTGAACTTAAAACCAGCCTAAAAAGTGATGGGCTATCTTGCTTTAGACACAACACTGCACATTTAGCAACATTACATGTAGTTATCATGCTGGAATCCATATTCTAATCATTTACCCTGCATAAATGGGTATTTTATCTAATATTATAGGATATTATTTTATTTCAAACAGAAGTTGCAAGCATAATAGAATATGCATGCATCTTCTTTTGTCATATTTAGAAACAGATTTTGATCTGTGATTTTCTCTTGGAGAATTTTGGTTTCCTTGTTATTCTCAGATATCAACAGAACACCAAACATGTCTATCTCTTAAGTGTAGAAGCATTAATCAAATGCCTGCATGTTAGGATCTATGAATCAAAGCCAAGAATGACAGATGAAGATCTTTCCTTTTTTTTTTTTAAGCAGTTTACACACTTATTTTATTTGCTTCTTATGATTTCTTAGAAATGGTACCAGTATAGAACAATTGATAAAAGGATAAAAAAAAAATGCTTTTCTGCATTCAGTGGCTTTTTGCCAATTTCTGTAACTGAGAACCTGTGTGGAGTAAGTAATATTAACTGGTCCACTCTCTTCTTACATGGCTAAAATCTGTATTGTTTGTCGAAAGGTTTGTGTTTATATGAGCCTGTACATGAATGATTTGTTGACATCCTGATCCCATTAACAAAATCAGGTAGCAAATGTCTTTTGGAGATATAACAGAAATACTAAAACATATAAACATGATTTTATGGTTGGTCAATAAACAGAGACAACAGTCTGGCTGTTTCTCTTCCTTAAAACTTAGTGATTATGGAATGAGAATGAGATTTCTTATTAGACATATAGAATTTTATTGAGATTGCCATAGTGAAATTTTTTCTAACAGTTTCAGTCTTGGAATCATCCCAGGCAAAAGAAAAGGTAAGTAACGTAAGCCAAATTGAATGGACAATGGTTATGTTGTTATTGTTGTTTAGCAGCATATCAACTCCTTATGGGTCATTTAAATACCAAAATGTAATTATTTGTGAACTTTGAAGTAATAAAAAAATATGATATATGTTATTCTGCTTTCACAGTTGAATACATGATAGATAATACTCAGCTTTTGTACATAATATATTGTTGGTAATTTTACTATAAATATATATTATTTATTAAAAATATGTATTGTTGGTATTTTTACTATAAAAATGTATTTTTATACTTTTATTATATTTGTTTTTTTTGGTGGGGTTTACTATTTGTGCATAGCTGGGATACTAACAGATTCTAACACCCAAATCTGGATGGACTTGGAAACAACGGCAATTAATAGGTGGTTTTACACTCCACAAAAACCTCTTAATCAGAGACCTTTGCTGCTGGATGTAGTTTATCATCATACCCAGGTCTATGGTTATGTAGGTTGCATCTAATGGAAATATGTCAAGAGAAAGCCAAAACAAGACATTGTCCTTCAGCAAAGAAATTGATCCAGCTCAAAAAAATAGAAAGGATGTAAGATAAGAATGTGGCTTCTCATCAGATTTATTTACTGTGAAACAATCCTATGAGAACTAGAAGTCCTACCATGATTTATTATTGGTGATCACAATCTTAACAAAAGAAAATACACATATGCCAATGTATTGATAGCAGCAGGGTTGAAATGACCTGAGGAAAAACAAAAACAGAAGCTAAATATAACAAGGTTATCCAAAGAGAACTAGAAATCCTATCAAGATTTATAATTGGTGGGCATAATCTTAACAATATAGATATTAGGGAGACAAGCATTACTTAGAGCTGCAAAAGATAGAAAGCTGTGGAGAGTCATGATTGTCCACATCATGAAAGGACTTAGTA
>OZ010586.1:82625250-82662750 GCA_963932145.1 Acanthosepion lycidas
ATATAGTTTTTTTCTTAAACTTAAGGTTTCTCCAATATATTCTTTCTGGTAATTCTTGCAGTTGACAGAGTAATATATTCTTTCTGGTAATTCTTGCAGTTGACAGAGTAAATTCCTCCTTCAAGTTTTGCCTTGTTTTTTTTTTTTTATTGATTAAGTCTTTGATTGCTATAGATGTAGTTGTGACAAATTTTATGTTGAGTTTAAATAAATTCTTTTCAGTTGTATTTCAGATAGTGTTAGTGTGTAGAATAACATATTTTTTGATTTTTTGGGTTTATCAGGAAGGACAGCTCTTCTATTTTGGAATATTTTATTAGCCTTTTGTTCCTCATTGAGAATGAAATAGTTATGGTATTGAAGGGTCTTCGAAAGTATTTTCAATATATTTCTCCACTTCATATAAATATTGAGGGCTCAAAATTCTAAGTACTTTTAAGTAGAACACAATGATTATTCCGGATTTTATTTTGTTGTTATGATGGATATAGTAATTTTTTAGGTCATTTTTATTAATTGATTTTCAGTTGATACTAAGTTTTATGCTGTTGTCAACTCACTTTAACGTAATATCTAAAAAAGGTGACATATTGTTTTTATCTATTTCGTATGTAAATTTGTTTAGTTTATCTACACGATCCGGTAAGTTAGTATCACGGGGGTATATTAATAGAGCATCATCAATATATCAGAACTAAGTTGATTGTTTAGGTAAAATGTTTTGAGAAGAACCAGACTCAATTCAAAGAAAATACATGACAGCAATTCACTGAGAGGCAATCTCATTGGTAATTCAAATATTTGTTTGCAAAAATTGTTATTGAATGTGAAATAGCATCGATTGATGACGAGATGGAATATTTTTATTATTTTAGCCAGTCGACTTTTAGGGTCAAGGCTTTTGATATGTCTCGAGACTTGTCTTGCTGAAATGAGTATATTACTGAGATTATGCTCAGTGAGATGTGGGAAGTTTGGGAGGAGATTGCCTTTGTCATCTAACATTGAATTTAAGACAAAGAGCTTTGCCTTGTCTGTCAAGGAGGATATTTTTATTACTGCACACAGTCACTTTTCCTCTGTTCATAATTTAGTTGGTGACCTTCCAGAATTCATAAAAGCCAGTCTGTTTATTTTCAAACTTGGCCTGGACAGATCATGTGTAGCTGCATTTTGCATTTTCCAGGACTCTCTTACAGCAATTACGTGTGGTTCTGAAAGAAGTAAGGGCCAGACTACACTGCTCCTTGTGATAGATTTTGAAGTCATGGTACCTGTGAGCTATGGCTGCAGCACATTCAATGATGAAACAGAGCTGACTGTGTTTTGCTGGAAGTTTTATGGTGTATAAAACACTCCATTTCAGAAAGGATCCTTCAGAGATTAGGGCAGCAACTTTGGGTAGAACATGTTTGAAGAAGATTAGGAGAGGTGCATCCGTCATATAGGACCAGTCTTCCTCAGCATAGCAAAAAACCGTTCTATGGAATGGTAAATCAGATGTCATTGATTTGGAATCAGTAAGGATATTGTCAATCCTCTCTAATATCAATCAAAGATTATCAATCCTTCATCTTGAGGACAATACAGGACAAAGATGGATGTGGCACATGAAAAAACATATATGGGAGATCAGGGTCCACGTTTTTTGTGACCCTGCCACAGAGAAATCCGTCCTTGATGTAGGAACCAATCCCATGACTGTGGCAATTTAGGTGGTTGTATTTTGTTATAATAGGTGAACCTTTACATTGGTGTAAGAGATGGTGTAACTGAGATCTATGTTTTTTTTAGGTTATGTTTGCTGGTTTTGTTTGTTTTCAATTTGATTGCTTTCATGTTTGTTTTGGTTGGTTTGGTAGACAACTAGTAGGCACCCATTGGAGATGCACGCATAAATAACTTGGATTGATTTGCCCAGAGATACTGTCATAAGAGTACCCATCATTTTCTGGCACTGAGAGGCCCCACTGAAGACTACTATATGGTCCAGAAATCATTCATGATATGGCAGTACAATAGACTCCATTTTATACACCTGTTCATAGGAGAGCCTCCTTCAAAGGTTTGGATCTTTTACTATCTGGTGGATAACTCCAAAAACGAAAAAATCTTTACCTTCAGCACCCTTAATGAGGGGAAAAATAACCTAGGTAAGATTCAGGCATGATTCTCTGAGTATATGCATCTCATTTGCCTAGAAGTGAGGGTAACAGAACTCCTCTTTGGGTCAGAAACATGATAAAAGTCAGAGACCTAGAGACCTTGCTCATATACATAAGAACTAAATGAGCCATTGGGAGAAGTGTGGCTGATGTAGCTTGCTGGGGAGGTGGGTATCTGCTACTCCCATTTATGAGTTAGTATCAGGAGCATAGTTGTTAGGCTATGGGCATACAGAGGAGGTTAAAAAATAAGTATTTATTTGCAGCTTCAGATAAAAATCTCAGTAGAAATGATACGGTAAAAATGAGGATTGATACTGGTAACTACCATCCAGTTAAGGAGAACTTGTATCATACCATTTTGAAGCTCTGAGATCAAATAGATAAGACCATCAATAATATTTTGGATACTAAGGTGATCAAAAAAATAATGAAGCCTTTGGTCTTTTCCCATAATTTCACCCAGAAAAAGGATGGAACAAAATATTTTTGCATTGACTATCATTCTTTAAATGAAATTACTCAGAGAAATGCATAACCACTGTTGGTTATTGATGACATATTAGCAATTTTAGGTAGTGCTAAGTATTTTTTCTAAATTAGATTTGAAATCAAGTTATCATCAAGTGGAGATAGATGAATGAAATAAAGAGAAAACAGCCTTTTCTTTCTATAGGGAACTTATTGATTTTAATTGTATACTTTTTTGGAATTAAAAAATATGCCCAGTAGTTTCCAGGAATTAATGGCTGTTGTTTTAGATGGAATAGAAAATTGTGCAGCTGCATGTATAGATGATATCTTAATATTCTCTGCAATGAAGGAAGATCATTTAAGGCGTGAATGAAATGTATTTAACCAGCTACGTAGATTTAAAGTTAAGCTAAATTTAGCAAAATGTGAATTTTTTTATGAAAGAGATATATTACTTAGGTTTTAGCATAAATAAGGGCCGCATTAAGCCTGATAAGGATAAAGTAATGGCAGTAAAAACATCACCTATTCCCAAGACAATTAAACAGGTTCATGTGTTTAATGGAACGTGTTCATATTATTTTTCAGAAATGGCAGAAGGGGTGAATTGTACAGACAAATTTATTGTAACTATTATTGTTGTGATGGTACATATATATATATGTGTGTGTGTTTGTGTGTGTGAGTGAAAACTTACATATATATATACGTATATATGCACACACACATATGTATACACACACATTATATATATACACACACATATGTATACACACACACAAACACACACACACAGATATATATATATATATATATATATATATATATATGTATATATTGTTAAAGAGAATGGTTAGAGAATGTCTGTTAAGCTTTTGGGTGAGTTTCTTCGGATGCTAAATGACAACACTTTACACAAAAAAGGCTTCTTTTCAAAATACTAATATTGCATCACAATTATCTTGTCCTTTGGGAGATTGTGTCTCTGCTAATAATAAAAAACATCAAAATATTAGGTTGGTGCAAAAATAATTTCGTTTTCTCACATAGTAACATATGTTAAAAAACGAAATTATTTTTGCACCAACCTAATATATTGCTTACACATCCAAAATTTCTCTCTCGAACATTGATCTGTCAACATTCAGATCACAGAGCAATACATTAATATAAGACACGAATCCATGACACTTCTAATTTCCATCAAATTTTGGGTGACAATATGCCAGTATTTTGTTGACCCAACTGCAAAAAATATTAAAATTTCTGTAAGCCCTTCACATCAAAGTTCAGCAACTCAGTATCAATAAGATATTTTTCAATCTAAGAATACATTTGTTACAATGCATTCGAGGTGCAAAGTCACTTTTGCCAAATGACACTAACATCTATTTCATAGCATGTGAACACAAGTTCATTGCAAACTTTATTAACATGCATGCTACACTGGTTATCTATTGACATTCTACTTTCTTTTCTTGAAACTTGACTGAAATTCTTTCTCTGTTGTATTTAAAACATGTTTAAGCATAATAAGATTTTAATAGAATCATATCTAAACAAATGGTTGTTGCCTACGCAGAATCCAATCAAATATGTAGAATAAAAATTAACCAAAAATGTTTGGCAGTTTAATTTTATATTACATTTTCCCAATTTACAAATATGTTGTTGGACATCGAGATAAAATTTGTGGAGAAACAGTCTACAAGTCATTTTTTTGCTTGAGTACTTTTGACCATCTCAGTGATAATCAAATCATTCTGGGTTATATATATATATATATATATATACAGGGTGGGATGAATAAATTGTCATCTAAATTATATAAAAATGGAAATAACACAAACATTTCATTTTAACAGATATATTTACCAAAATTGCCCAAAAATATCTTCAAATACGAAAGAGTAAATTTATTTAATAAAATCACCATTGGCTTCAATGACATCCTTCAGAATTGCCTGCATATCTTCTGGACGGTCTCCGTGTTTAAGTTTGTGATTCTTGCCATAATCCTTGCCTTCAGTTCATCTTTGGTGCTCCAAGCAAGGACTTTTGTTGGTCTCTCACTTCACTGTATCCCACACATATTAATCAAGGGGGTTACAGTCTGGGGAATTAGGTGGCCAGATGTAAGGTATGATATGGTCACACAAATTGTCTGAAAGCCATGACTGGGTTTTCCTGCATGTGTGGCATGGTTCAGAGTTCTGTTGCCAGACATAGGGTCTTCCAGCAGCAACCCACTCAAGACACTTGTTGCAGCACCACCCGATCAAGGCACTTATTGAGTCTAAGGCCCTCATCAACAAATCTGGAAGTTCTTTTATTAAAGAATGATCTTATCAGAACAATGAGCATAATTACCATTATATTCATCCAACTATTCCCAAATCCTCTGCAGTGTTCTTTGTATTGGAGCTTCTGGTATGAATACCAAGCAGTACAGCATGTGATTTCCAAATTTCTGGTTGACTGAATTGCATCATGGTGCTCTTTTTCTCACAGATGGTGCCCAACTGACCTTGTGAAGTCAGCAAAATCAAAAACAAATAATGCATATGCACGAAATTAAAAGTATATAATGGCACCCTGTGTATATATATATATATATATTTCTTTTCATTTTTCATTTCAACCTTTGGAAGTAAAGTCTGATGATCCATAGCCCTGTTAAAGGGGTTGTGGTGAAATAACTTATTACATGGAACCTTAAAGTGTTCTGTTTTTATTAAAACATATCTGCTCTGAATCTTACATTGAGCTCTCTGGATATCATCCTCCTTGGGTCTACCCATGCGGATTACCTAGTTTTGCATAAACTATATATATATATAAATGGACACTGAAGTCAACACCAAACAGTGATTGTCTCTCTCTCTCTCTCTCTCTCTCTCTCTATATATATATATATATATATATATATATATATATTACAAATTAAACTAATCATAACTGACTATTAAAGAATGAAACATTTTCACAGATTTTCTGTAAATTTACTACATAAAACTCACTATTTTTTATTCATGACATGGAATGTGTTAAAATTAATTAACATTTTAACAAGAAAAATCGCAATTTGATGGTAAAAATTGCTGCAAAACATTGTTGATTTATTTAAGATTGAATGATCTCTAATTTCTATTTAGATACACTTTATTTAATTTCAATATTTCTTGTTGAATTGTTCACCTATTTTGCACATGATCCATTATTGTACATAATTAGGTTAAATATAAAATTTGTATTTTATATGAATACTACCTTATGAAATTTGAGATGTAGTAGACTGGGGGCACTGTATTATAGATTGGGGTAGGTCTTCTGTTCTGGAGTTATTTCACAGTGGAGGCTTGTATTTATACTAAATCGGTCCTAAACAGTTTGACGTACAAAATGTTAGGAACTTGATATAATAGGTATTATGCAGAGTAATCTTGTTGTGGTCGCTGACTGCTTTCGTATTCGACTAACTGTTGACTACTGTTGTCCAACATCGACTGACATTTGTTTCTCTTACTACTCCTACTTATATTAGGTGGGAGAGTCTATTAACTATAGAATAGGTGTGTTTCACCATAACACCCCCCTCCTAAAACTTTACTCCGTTGGAGTAAAATAGTTTTCTTTATTTATTTTTTACAGGAAATATGAAGAAAAAACAAAAAAATAAACTTCATTTTCTTAGCAACATCGTAGCGTATCGACTACGTTTTAGATCCACTTTCAAACGATCAGTTGCCTTTCTTTTTACTTCTTGATCAGCGTACCTCAGGTAAAATTGTTGCAGGTGTTGTTAGATCAAACGTATTGAAAATCACCTCCATCGGGGTTTTTTCCGCAGGACCGCTGTCAACCACGTCTGAAAAACGTTGTCTGATCTGGTTACTGCACATGAATTTTTCACCTTTCACCAAGTACATCATATTGCCAATCCGCTTTTCTATTTTTTGTTACCTCCATAGTGTTACCAGAAACAACCTTCCGCTTTGAGCTTCTTAAGGATGGGATCACAGTTTCTGTAAGTTCTTCTTGTGGTTCTATTTGTTCAGCCTCTAGCTTCCCTTTTGTTGATCTTGTGCTTCTTAACGTTTTCTGTGGTGACTTTAGTTGACTTAAATCATTTAATAATACTGCATGTCCTTGGCTGCGGGTAACTCACTCCCCAGTTTTTCTTGGTGTCAGCTTCATCTCTACTTTCTGGGGCTTTTTTTTCACGTATACCGTCAGTGTTGCACATTCACTATACTCAACTTTTTCAAGTACACCGGTTTTCTCTAATATGTTCAATTTTTTTATCTATCTGTTCAATTGAGGCAAATGGCACATTCCTTTTCTTTTTGAATACCAACTGAGCGTTTTCTTTTAGCTGGAATTTTGCCTCCATTTTGGTACATGTTTCCAACCCTGGACAAAAAACAGTAGGAAATGTTTCCTTAAGTTTCTTTATTAATCTTTGGGCTTCGGTGCTTAAACTTTCTACCTTGTAACAGAAGGAATTTATCGGTAGATCCCATAATTGGAATTCTGTTATCCAATTCATACCAAGTAAGTTTGTGGTATTTTCTATGACAAATAGTTTAGCTTTTTGCATTTTTTTATTTAACGTGACGTTTGTAACAAATTCACCAACAGATTGTATTTTTCTCCTGTCACTGACCTCGCGATTTTCTTTGTCTTCTTTAAAGTTGGTTTCCCCAACTTCTTCCATGTATGCAAATTTATGATAAATAGGTCAGAACCAGTGTCAAGTTACATTTTTATTTTTTTATTACTTATTTCGACGGTAACAAATTTTCTGGTTATTCCATCTTTTATCTCGTTGGACTTTAATTTTCTTATTTTATTGTCTTTATTTTTTTACCTGCAGTGCGAGCTTTTATGACTCACTCTTTTACAGTTGAAACATTTTTTATTCCTAAAATTGCAATATCTGTATTAGTGAAGTTCACCACAAGCAAAACATGGCTTCGGAAGTTTTTGTTTATTTTTCTCTGGTATTTCACTTTTTGCTTGATAATCCGCAATTTTAGAATTCTTTTTGGTAGACTGATTTTCTTCTTTGTAGCGTATTTTCCTTACATGCGAAATGCCAGACTGTTCTATCTTTTTTTAATCTTTCTTTACGCTAGCATATCTTGTGCAGTCTTCTGCCAATTTCTGTACCATAATACTTGGTTCGCTTTCCGACTTTGCCAGTACTAATTTTCTCAACTCTGCATCTCTTTCCAATACCAGCCCCTGAACAAACACCAAGCACTTGAAATTGTCTGCTCTTAAAACTGCCAGCTTGAATTCTTTACAATGCTTATTCACATTGGCTGCGTACGTTATATAGTCTTGTTCATCATCTTTCATCAGATTCAAACATTTCCACCTCTTGTGAAACAGATGTCTTTTTACTAAATAATTCACTTAATATATTTACCGCCTCGGTAAATGTCAACTTGCTAGTTTTTTTTGGCAAAATGTAGTTTACCAATTTGTTATGCTCAGCAGTTCCTAATTTGCTTAAAAGAAGCCTAACTTTTTTTCCTTCAGACCACGAGTGGCAGTCCTCGTTATAGACGTCCGTATATTTTTTATAATACTCTTCAAAAGTTATCTCTTCATCTTGACTGTACGTGAATATTTCAATTGAATTCCATATTGTATTCTCTGAGAAAGAATCATTTTATAGATTTTCCTCTTTCCTCTTCTCAGTTATTTCCAGAATTTTGATTTGAAACTCCCTATGCATCTGTTCCATTTTTTGTCAATTGAAAGTTTCCTCCTGTAGCTGCATCTGGAATGTTTTTTGTTGCTCTAATATTGTCATCTGTTGTTCCGACTGGGACTTAAAGAATTCACGGGATATATTTTTGCATTCCTCCATCTTCTCAAAAAGTTTACACAATGCCTAAAATACTGTAGAGGGTGGGGGCTACGAATTTGCAATTCGTGACCTAATTGAACAAACTGTATTATCGGGGGAAAAAAAGATTTCTTTTCTCAATTGAGAATACGACAGATTTTTTCATCACACTAAGTTGACATCTTGGCTTGCAAAAAACTTTGCCAAGTTTTTTTTTTTTTAAAGTGTGAATACGAGATTTTGTCGCCAGAGTTATTTTTTCTTCCTCCATATGAGTGCAAAGTTATTGTGGCGAGCAAAATTTTTCTTCCTCCGTATGAGTGTGAATCCTCATCGCCAAAGTTGTTGTAAAGTTATTTTGCAGTGGAGACTTGTATTTGTACTAAATTGGTCCTAAATAGTTCGACGTACAAAACATTAGGAACTTGATATAATAGGTATTATGCAGAGTAATCTTGTTGTGGTTGCTGAATACTTTGTATTCAACTAACTGTCGTCTGACATCAGCTGACCTTCATTTCTCTTACTACTACTACTTATATTAGGTGGGAGAGTCTATTAACTATAGAATAGGGTGTGTTTCACCATAACATCTTCATAGATTCAGTGGGGGTACCACAAGACCATTGAAACTGCCCTGGGTGTAGTCATTTTGTTTTCTCAAGATGAGCTAAATTAAGAATTTATGGGATATGGTGGCAAGGTCTATTTTTATATAGGATCATATGCCTCCAAATATTAGGGAGCTGTGAACTTTTATCAAGATGATACGACTTAACATTACACCAGGGGCCGTCCAACTATTTGCAGAATCAATGCTATGTCAAGTTGCTGCATATTAAACACTATTCCATTCTTTTGGCACATCCGTGTAGTTACAACATACATGGCTTAATGATGTAAATATCTCTTTATTTTATGAGAAAATAGAAACAAACGTAAATTATTATTATTTTAATGATACTGATACTACCATGGACTTAACATTTGAGCAGCGATGAAGTTTTAGAGAAAATGGAAACAAAAAGGACAATTATGTTTAACATAAGATAGAAAAAGTTGAAATTTCTAGGGCACATAATGAAAAAAGAGGGCTTGGAAAATTTGATACTCACAGGACTTATTGAGGAAAACAGTGTATAACAAGCTTGTTAAATGGATGGCAGGACAGGGTTTATGAGAAATAAGAAAAAAATCAAAATTTCCTAAAGGCTACAAAGAACCGGAAATAGTGGAGGGCCATGATCACCAATATTCTGAAAGGATAATACATATAAAAGAAGAAGAATGTTTTATTCTCTGTATACACTCTTTCATGGGGAATAAGTATAAATAAATTTACTGCTAATAAGTACAATAAAATGAATATAAGGACAGTTTCATTGTACTTGTATACATAAATATGAGCAGATAAATAGATAGATAGATAGATAGATAGATAAGCATACAAATGCCCATTATCTATAAAGTATTTTATTAGAATATATTCAGTTGTTTGAAAAGCAATTATACATTTCACTGCTATGAATTATGGGTTAATCAATCAAAGCAGAAGGTTGAATGGTAGGAAAAATGTGTTTACAGTTAGTCTATCATTTCTTCTATTGGACAGTGTGTCATTTTAGAGTTTAACTGAGAAAAGATGGAAGTTAGGTTCCTAATGAACTTTTGATTGAGAGCTGAACACAACATTCCACTATCAATAGCAGTCTTTGAATGGCAACCTTTTTTATTTTTTGCATTGTGTTGTTACCGGTGATGAAAGATGGATTTGTTATTTCAACAGAAAATTAATAAAATAGGAGTTATCACAAGAAACCAATGCCAACAACAAAACAAGGTGTCTATCCAGAGAAAAGGATTTCTGTATCTAGTGGGATATGAAATCTGTCAATTATGTGTTGCTGGAACATGGAAGGATTGTTGCAATCTGTCTAACCAGATTCTTGTTGCTATCTGAGTGCCTGGATTCCAAACATTTAACAACAACAACAAATATTTCAAATCCAATGGAGGAAAAGTAGAAGCAGAACGTCACTTAAAATAATATTTATATATTCTTTTCAGATATATGCAATAACAATGAAGTGTTCAATTTCCCTTGCAGTAAACTGTTCTTAGAGTGGTGTGAAATGTATGGACAGACTTCTTTTATGACAGTCAGTCTAATGTGTTTGTGAGTTTTTAGATAAGGGCTTAGTCAGCAGCTGCTGTCTGCCATCTCTTCCATTGTATGCATGTGTGTAGGCAGTGCTTGTATGTGGGTGTATGCATGTGTATGTATATATAGATCAAACTGGACTCTTAAATTGTTTTGAGTATGTTTCTATTTTTATATCCCTAAGTGAGATCCAAGATCTAATTTCACATAGCAGTATGAACTTTTAGAATAAAAGGTTTTCAATGGTTAGAAAATAATTTCACAATTTGCCTGAGTGGCAGATGGGGTAGTTATTGTCTAAAAGGTCCAAAAATAACATGTGGTAGGTCTACAACTACATCCACATATTTTGGCAGTATTTATCATTGTAATTATTGTTTATCAAACAAGCCTTCTGATGGGATTTTATTGGCAAAAAAATGGATATAGGATTTAATTCCTATAGGACCATCCTTTCAGATATTTATTGCCAGCAACTTGATCAGGTAAACACAGAATTTTATAAAAAACATACCCTGCTTTAATAAAATGAAAAGGTGTTATTCTCTAGTATAACAAAGCAAGGACACTCTCTGCAAAACAACCCCTACCAAAAAAAAAAGTACAATCATTAGGATTCAGAGTTTTTCTATATCCTTCATATATGCCAAATTTAGAACCAACAGATTGTCATTTTTTCAATCACTAGAACATTTCATAAATGGCAGAACATTTAGAAACAAAGAAGTTGAAAACAATCTTTCAAACTTTTGAGAAGGAAGAACCCAGATTTCTTTAAGTGTGAAATTAAAAATGTGCATTCCCATTGGGAAGTAGTTATTCAAAATGCAGATGACTACATTTTTGATAAATTATATTTAAAAAGAATCTACTTTTGTTTTTATATCCTTATCGGCAAGATTTAATTACTTTCCAAACATTCTAATATAGCTAGTTAATTTATCTCTCTATACTTTCTATCTAATAAATAAATAGATAGATAGATAGATATGTTTAGAAATCATGTATATACTGATTTTATTAGAATATATATTCAGTTGATTCATCTGTCTGAATTTGCGATCTGTTATATTATTTTTATTTTATTTTTTTCTAAATACAAAAAGATCTTTAAAAAGAACATAAGAAAACATGAAAACAGTATGCTGACTGGAAAAATTGTAAGTTTGAAAGAAGATAGAGACTGCTTGAACCATGACAGTGTTGAGATCAACAATAGTGTCCCTGAAAATTTTAAAAAAATATTCTGAAGACCACTATTTCCAAGCCAGAAAAAGAAAGAAAGTAATACTCATAATCAGTGGAACACAGGGAATGTTCCAAAGTCTCTTGCAAAGGCACTGGCATAAAGATCACAAAAAAATTGATCCAGGATACACTATTGAAATGAGCATGTATAATGAGGTGAGTGCATAAAATTAACCAAAACTTGTCATCTCTCAATCTGTAGAAAATATCTCTGAACTTTGATAAACAATATAATAATAACTAAAATATATGAATTTAAGTGTGCTCCTAGGTCGGCATCTCTGTCCAACACTTTTACCATCAAAACAGTTAAATGTAACCACCTCTTTTACTCCAATAGTTTCTTGCACTTCCCAACAGTGGAACTCCCTTCCTATTACTTGTTTCCATGATAATTATAATCTTCAAAAATTTAAATGTAATGTTAATCAACATCTTCTGATGCTTTGATCTGTCTTTCTCTTTATCCTTTCCTCAAACACCCCACTTTACTTTTACTTTTGCTCTTTGTAACCCCTTGAGTGCTAGTGGCACTCTCGCATTGCTTGGAGTAAAATGCTTAAAAATAAAATAATATAATAATAATATGAACATCCAGTCAGACTGTATCCTTGAAGCCACTAAGCCATACATCACATTTGCTGAAAAAAAACAAAACAATGCTTCCTTATCAATGTGGCTGTTCCTGGTGACTATAATATCATGACCAAAGAAATTGGAAAACTTAAAAATTACACTAACCCCAGAATTGAATTATTCCTGCAGTTATCATTTGAGCACTGGAATCTATTCCACTGAAACTAAAGACCTATTAAGAAAATCCGAATAAAGCCTAGCACCCCATTTACAGAAGTCTGAGTTGTTTGACTCAGCAAATATTCTCTGAAAGGTGGCATCTGTTTGAGGTTGTACGACTTGATGGAGAACACCTATATTTCAAAAGCTCAATTTGAAAACTAAAAACTGTACAGAAAAAGAAATAATAAAAAGAAGAATGGAACTGACATCAACCAGAAATGGTCCAAGCCTGAGAAGGTGATTTGCAATGACAAAGTCAAAATCTTATGGGATTTCAACATCTAAAAAGACTCCATCCTTGAGGCCATCAAATCAGACATCGCCATCATTGACAAAGAAACAAGAAAATACCTCCTCATTGATCTGGCTGTTCCTGATGACCATAATATCAAGGTCAAAGAAATTGACAAGCTCACAAAATTCACTAACCGTCAGATTCAAGTTGCAAGAACGTGAGACATTCGAGGCACTAGTGTCCCCATATTGAGAAAATTGTTTGAAAATAATTATCCAAAAACATTTATTTGAAAAACATTTATTCAAATTGTAAATTTTTTGAATGAAATTTAATCAAAAGGACAATTATACTAAATGATAATTATTCAAAATAACTATGTTTCAAATACGTATGTGGTCTTGTTTTGAGAGAGTCGATGCTGATTTACCTAGTCGTGATAACATTCTTGAAGGATAGCATACAGCTTTTTTACTGCAAATGTCATCCCATCATCCAACATTATGAAATTCTTAGATGCTCTAAAAAGAGAACAGGACTTGCAAGAAATTCATATTGAAAAAGTAAGACCAGGTTGCCAAAATATCACGAGTGCCAAGAAATACCTTGACATAAATGGAAAACTTAAAAAATTAGTGGCATCCTTTAATGAGTACTCTTCAGTAGTTGACTATTTGTGTGCAGTATCATATAACTTAAGATTATGATTTCTTACTAAATTATTTTATTAATGATATTTGTATTTTGAATAATTATCATTTGTGTATTTCCTCTTTTAATTTTTACATTTTTATTTCAATAAAGAATTTTGCATTTCAAATAATTATCATTTAGTATAATTGTCCTTTCGATTAATTTTCATTCAAACAATTTACAATTCAAATAAATGTTTTTTTGAATAATTACTTTTGAGCAATTATTTTTTAACAATGTTCATAGTTGTCAATGACATGTTTGGGTCCATAGCACTGAAATTAATGTCTTATATTGAGAAAATCAAAATAAAGCCTTCCTTTCAGATGACATAAATATTTAATTCTGCTTTAATGATAAATTTTTTATAGGTTCAAGAAAGACAAATTGGCAGCTCATCTTTAAAAAAATAACATTCAATCTATTGTTAACTAGAGCAAGAAATGGCTTATTAATTTTAAGGCTTCCAAAATGAAACTGCCCTCTTTTAAATGTTTTAGAGAACCTTTTTTGCCTTCCATCAGCATGGCCAAGAATAATCTCCAGGAGAGTACTCATTGCACTTTTTTTGGTCTAATATTGTCCTCTGATATGAATTGGAATGTTTATATCTAGTCAATTGATAGGTCTGTTGCAAGGAAAGTTGATTCACTGTGTTGAGTTAGACATTTTTTTCATCTCAATCTATCTTACACCTTTATAAGTCTACCATTTGTTTATGCATGATTAGTGTCACTACATGTTGTCTGGGGTTTCTGCTATGCATCTTGTGATTCAAGACAAAATTGAAAGAAGTACCTGCGCTATTATCAGTCCAACCAGGCATCTCAGCTTCAATCACTTTCCCACTGCTTTAACATTGCTTCCATGTGCTTATTCTACAATTATTTTCAAAGCTATTGTTCTAATGAGCTTTCTTGTTTGATATTTTGATTTTATGAATTTAAGCATAATACTAGATTGGCAGAGAGGTCTCATCATTCTATTGAAATTACTAAATATAACTGTAACTTATATTCTAATAATTTCTTCTTTTAACTGTGGGACTCTATTACAGCTTGCTTTTCTATTAACTACAACCTACAAAAAATTAATTGCAATGTCAAATGTCATCCCTGTGATTTTTTCGATTTTTTTGTTGTCCTTTCTCATTAGAAACATTTTCTCAGTTTCCTTCATTGTCAAATCTCTTCAGTAACCCCTTGCATCTGATTGGCTTTATTCCCTTCTTTAAGGGGTGGAAGGATTAAAATAAAAATTTTCAACACTTCAGAAGTCTGTGTTAGTTGGCACAGCAAATATTCTGTGACAGCTACAATCTACCTGATGCTTTTAGACTTAATAGAGAACACCTATATTGCAAAATCTCTGGTTAAAAATGTAAATCTTAACAAATTGTTTAATGAAGGTTATTTTGAACAGTCAGGCTTCTAAATCTTTTCACATTAATGTGGCAGTTCCCCAGGTCTCTCACTTATTTCTCATCTTCATCAACAACCTTGCTAACGTCATCAGTTCCCACCTAGGTAATTATGCTGATGGCACAACTATTTAATCCTGTCTTAATAGTAAGTTTGATAGGTTGAACAAAGTAAAACTGACAGCTGCTCAAGCATGACCTCCAGTCAGTTATTAACCGGTGCAAGGAATATCTTTTAAATTTTTGTGCCTCCAAAATGAAATTGTTCTCTTAACAACCATAGAGAACATTTTTGCCTTCCATTGGTATGGCTGATGCTAACTTCCAGGAGGGTAATTCATTCCAGATTCTTGGTCAAATATTTTCCACTAACATGAAATGGAATAACTATATTGAATCCCTTGCTGGGTGTATTTTCTAGGAAAGTTAGTTCCCTGTGTTGGGCCAGACAATTTTTTTTTATCAGAATCCATCTTGAACATTTATTGTTGCCATATATTGTCTGGTCTTTCTGCTATGTACCTCAAGACTCTTGACAAAATCCAAAGAAGGGTTTAATATTATTGGTCCTGACCTTGTATCCTAACTTCAGTCACTTTCCCATGGACATGACATGGCTCCCTTCATTTTTTCTATAAATATTTTCATGGCAGTGGTTCTCATGAGCTTCGCTCTTTAATACCTCAACCATATAAATTATATGTACTGCTAGAAAGGCTGATAAGTCTCATCATTTTAATGGTGAATTAGCTAGATATATATGTAAGTTCTATTCTAATAGTTTCTTTTCTTCTACTCCTTGCCTGTGGAATTTTCTTCCGTTTTCTTGTTTCTCTGCTACCTACTATCTTAAAAAATGTAAACACAACAACAATCGCCATCTTCTGTTCCTTCTCCTCACTAAAAGCTTCCCATTCACTTTCACTCCAAGTAACCCCTTGTATCTTAGTGATCTTATTACCTGTCTTACAGTAAAATTATAAAAAAAATAATAATAATTATATTACCTACTAATTAATGTCTACTATTCAAAACAATTTATCCAATCTTAAGATAAACTTCATAATAATGACCACCATTAGATAAAAGGTATATTTAAGAACCAAGCACTTGTGATCAGAGAATTGCAGAATTGAAGACAATATATAAATCTAGGTATTAAAAAATGTATTAGTAGCCTTTATATTATAAGTAAAAGAGAAGGAAGAATTGAATATTATGTAGACATGATTAACAAAAGACTTACTGAATACATGTAGCTGAGTAATAAGTGACTAATTATAGCAGCCAAAAATTGCAACAAGTTTTGAATCAGAAAATCAACAAAAGAAACTAAAATTAAAGAAAAAAAAAACTATTTGATGTAGATTTTCACAAGGTAAGCAAAAACTGCAGCTGCAATAAAAGTCATACAAAACTCATACAAAGGCTGCTTCCAGAGAGAAATAGAATCCCTATAAATAGCAGTTCAAAACAAATGTATAAGAACAAATTATATTAAGGTTAAGCAAGACACAATAGAACAGAAATGTAAATGTCGCCTTTGCAAAGACGGAACTGAAACCCTATAAATAGCAGACCAGAACAAGTGTATTTTAACAAACTATTTTAAGGCTAAGATGATGTAGAGAAAGCAGAATACTTAAATGTTTCCTATGTGGCAACAAAGGTAAAAACTTATTAGTAACAGACCATAACAATGTATTATAATGAATGAAAAATAAGCTTATACTACACAAAATATAAAATGTCACACCTGCTGAAAAAATTTTAAAACACTATTCATAGCTAGTAAGAAAATGTGAATTATAACTATATTAACTATGAAACACTATTAATTACAAACCCTAACAATTACTTATAAAGAAAAATGATATTATACTTGAAAATACAAAGATAGACAATTTAAAGCAGTATATTTATCTCTCCAATTCTATGTATGTCTTCTTTTTTGTCTCCAATTTCCCTAAAACTTCTTTGTTACTCTTATTGTTGTATTAGTATGCTGAAACTCTTAGGTGCTAAGATGTCCCCCTTAGCTCTTTAGTGTTTCTGGGTATTAACTGCCCTTAGATGACCTACTTCCTGCCCCATTATTGTCATGGCTTCTGAATGTAAATAAACATATATTTAACCACACTTATGTTTCTGTTATCAATCTGAGCCATCAGTCCACAGTGATCAAACAGATGAAACTGCTATTTGAGTAGCAAAGTATTCTACAATGACAATATGCCGCAATATACAAGTAAGGAATTTGCCAGCTTTTCAGAGAATTTCAATTTCAAGCATACAAAATCATCACCACATTCCCCTTGGTCAAATTGTTTCACAGAGAAGATTGTTGGTATATGCAATAAGCTACTTCTGAAAGCTTGGGAAACTGGCACTGACTGTCACTTGGCAAGGATGCCATACAGAGCAATGCAAATCTCAAATCCCCAGATGACCTATGCAATGGAAGCCCCATCCGAACACCACTAGTCTCAAAGCAACGATTTGGAGATGAGCTAAACAGAGACACATTGTAATAGCATAAGGTCAAGACAAATGGCAGATATGACCAATGGAATAGTCACCAGCATCCACCATTGCATGTAGGTTAACAAGTTTACATTCAAGATGAGACAACCAAGTTATGGGAACCTTGAATGGTGACACAAACCATTGCAGAGTCAAGGTCATATAGGGTTGAATATTCAGATGACAGCATCCATCACAGGAACAGACAATTATTAATGTCTGCAAGAACTAACTTAACAAAAACCCCACGGGGCAGCAAACATGATTACTCCACATCACTCAATGCCACGACATCGCCAACTAATGTTAAAAAGCATTCAACACATACATTACATCAGTGACTACTGCACAAGCCCTACTCACTCATGGTGAACCATACACAGATAAAACTGACAGGCTACACTCAGAGCCACGTTGCTCTGGATGGCACATGAACATACCACAGAGGTTGGATCTGTGATGCCATGAATAATATTTTACTTTATAGGAAGATGTTGTATTAGAAGGCTGAAACTCTTAGATGACAAGCTAGATGTTCTCCTTAACTTTTTAGTGTTTCTTGGTATTAAGTGCTTTTAAAAAACACACTTCCTGTCCCCATTATGGTAATGGCTGCCAAATGTAAATAAACATATATTTAACTTAACCTACATTTCTGCTATCAATCCAAACCATCCCAAGCTTTGATGTATCATAACAAATATAGTCAGTCTATGGAATGCTCAGCATTCCTCTGTAGAACCACATCTCTGTTGCCTCATGTTTCTTCTTTATCTGTAAGGAGATTGTTCAGCATTCACTTCCATATAAGAGTATTACATATATTCCCTCACAATTGAGTGCTCTTTACTTTGTTTTTATTTAAATGTTTCTCTTTCTTAATACTTTGCTTAGCTTTTGGAAAGCATCATTTGTATTCCAAACAGTTGCTTGAACATTGTAAAGGTACTGATACTGTCAATAATCAGACTTTAAATTTTTCCATTACCCAACCCTTTATCAAATCGTGGATTTCCCTACTCATTTACCTAGCAAAACCAAGCAACGGCCCTCTCTACTTGATGTATTTCTTATATTCTCTCCTCACCCTTACCAAGCTTCACAACACTGTCCTCTTAGTAACTCAAGTCACTCCGTGGTATCTATTGACATTTCATTCCAAACATCTTTTAAACAGAAACCCCCTATTTATAAAACCTCTTTCTGTTACCAGCATACTGATTGGGACACACTCCATGATTTTCTTTTTGATGCCCCTTGGACTGACATCTTTAATCTTCCAACTGAGAATTGTGCCAAATTTTGGATCAAAAGCAACATAGATATTTTCATTCTGTCTTAGAAATACCAGGTGAAACCTCAATCCTCACCATGGTTCACAGGAACCACTATTTTCAGCTATGACAACTCCTGTCACAACAGATACCTATTTGTTGCTGCTCCTGATAAATATAAAGGAGCCCTTGAAGGAGCTAATTCCCTGTCTGCTGAGAGAATGAGGCACTTCATTGCATCTAACAAATTTTATTTATTTTTTTTATGCCTTTTCTCTAGATATCAAGAATATAATTGCAAAGACAACTTGTCTTAATTTTGACAAAATACAATTTTCATTTTATACATATATATATACTGATTGGGACTCAGTCGATGATTTTCTTTGTGACATCCCTTGGACTGACATCTTTAAACTCCCAAATGAAAATTGCACCATTGAAGTTGCTTCTTGGGTCAAAGTTGGCATGTACATTATCTCTTCTCAGAAATGCCAGGTGAGACCTCAATCCTCTCCATGGTACACGTCATCATGCTTGGCCACTATGGCACACAGGAACCACTATTTTTGGCTATACTGGCATGACAGCTCTTGTCACAACAGGCACCAATTTGTTGCTGCTCATACTAAATGTGAGTCCTTGAAGGAGCAAGGTCCCTGTTTGCTGAGAGAATGAGACATTGCATAACAATCATGATTACTCATGATTACTGGATGCTCTGTAATAGGGTATTAAATAAGTGTAAGGTCTCTATTTTCCCCCTATTCAATCAATTCCAGGTGTTATCATCCTCTGTTGATAAAGCTGAATGTTTTGCCTGTAAATTCCTTAAACTCTACTCTTGACTCATTTGGAATTCCCCTGTCTAATTTTCCACTTAGAACTGAGTCTCTGTTGAGTGATAAGCATATAACACTTTCTATGGTTTCTGCTATCATCTCTAACCTTGATCCCCACAAAACATGCGTACACGATGGTATCTCTATAATAATTATTAAGAAGTGTGTTCCTGAACTGGCTCCTGTCCTCTCTAAATTGTATAATAAATGCCTCAGTGCCTCCTGCTTTCCTGCCTGTCATCATCTGTTTTAATGTTGAATTGGTTAAGGTTGCAGGTACTTTTTACAGATAAGCAATGGTTTTCATTTCTCCTGGTCAACAGCAGATGATACTTGCAGAAAGAGTCTATTATTCTCTATATAAAAAAAATAAACGTGTAAAGCTCGGGATGTAGCTTTGGACATCTTGAAAACTTTTGGCAGTGTTTGGCATACAGGTCTCCTTCATAATTTTGAATTGATCCAGTCTTTCCTATCAAATCATGAAATGATAGTTATCCTGAATGGCCACTCATCTAGATCCTTTCATACTAATGCAGGTGTCCACCAGGACTTCATCCTTGGTTCTACTCTATTTTTAATAATCTTCCTGATGACTTCATCTGTCAACTTAGTATCTAAGCTGATGACACAACAATTTACTCCTGTCTTGGTAGTAAGGCATATCAGTCTGACAAAGTTAAAATAGCTGTAGTTAATGGCTTGTTAATTTTAATACCTCCAATAAAACTTCTCTCCATTAATCATCTGAAAGACACCTCACTGCCTTCCATCAGCATGGCTGATGCTATTCTTCTGAAAAGTGACTCATGAAGTAAAAAGACTATATTGAATCTATTGCTAGGTCAGTTGCTAAGAAAGTTGGTTCACTATGCCAGGCAAGACAATTTTTATCTCCAAAATCTATCTTACATATGTATAAGTCTACCATTCATCCATGCTTAGAATATTGCTGCCACATAAGATCCAATGTCCCTGCTATTGAGCTCATTAATAGGATAAAAAAAAATTGGCAGTATTATTAGTCCTGGTGGCTCACTTCCAGTCACTTACTCACAACCATAAAGAAGTATCAGCAATATTATTGGTTCTGATCTGGCAGCTCAGCTTCAGTCCTGTCACCATAAAGGTGCCTCTCTGTGTCTTTTCTATAAATACTTTCATGGTATTTCTTGGCAGGGTTTGGCAAATAGGTTTTCTCCACAAGCTGAAAAATTAAACTGTCACCAGACATATTTTTGAACTGATCCAGTCTTTCCTGTCAAACTGCGAAATGAAAGTTATCCTGAATGGCCACTCATCTAGATCCTTTCGTACTAACGCGGGTGTCCCCCAGGGCCACATCCTTGATCCTACTCTGTTTTTAATTTTCATTAATGTCAGCTGATGTCCAAACCGACCTTCAAGTCCATTGTTAACTGGAGCAAAACTAAAACTAAACTTCTCACCATTAATCATCTGAGAGACACCTTCTCTGCCTTCCATCAACAAGGCTGATGTTAACCTCCAGAAAATTGACTAGTTGTGCCTTCTTGGTCTATTGTTCTCAGGTGACAGGAAATACAAAGACTATATTGAATCCATTGTTTGGTCAGCTATTTAGAAAGTTGGTTTGATGTATCATGTGAGACAATTTTTCTCTCCAGAATCTATCATACACAATTATAAATCTACCATGCTTAGAATATTGCTGCCATATACGATCCAGTACTCTTGATATTTAGCTTGAGCCCCTTGATAAAATCCAAAGAAGTATCAGCAATATTATTGGTTCTGATCTGGCAGCTCAGCTTCAGTCCTGTCACCATAAAGGTGCCTCTCTGTGTCTTTTCTATAAATATTTTCATAGTAATTGCTTGGATGAACTCTTTGCTGCGGTACTTAGACTTTTAAAATTTTAGTGCAATACTAGACATGTGTTGAGATCTCATCAATTTACAGTTCAGTTGCCTAACTATAACTGTAAATTATATGCTAACAGTTTCTTTTCTCTCACTTCTCATTTGTGAAACTCCCTTCTGGCTCCATGCTTGTTAGCCAACTTTAATCTCTAAAAATTTAAATGTAATGTCAATTGTTATCTATTGTCCACCTGATTACTCTTTTCTCTTTCTGCTCATTATTAATGTTTCTGTTTCTAATTCTTCAGCACCCAATAACCACTTTGTGTTTTAGTGGCTTTACTGTCTTGCTTAGAGTGAAATCGATTTTAAAAAATATTTGAAATTACTTTTTTTTTGGTATCTACAATTTGTTGTTTTTATCTATTTGCTGACAATCATAAATCATCATCTTACTTATTTAGTCCTTTTTTTTTCCTTTTCTTTAATATCTTCTATAAGAGTTCCTGTAGTTTGCTTTCTGTGTCTGCTAACAGCAATATTAAAAAATCCAATGAATCTTGATCTGAAAACTTTTACAAAGAACATTATTCAAATTAGTATATTCATATGACATTGATAATTAACATAAAATGGAATATTGCTGTCATATATGGCCTGGTATCCTCACTGTACATCTTGAGGTCTTGGACAAAATCCAGAGATGAATATGCAATGTGATAGGTCCTGATCTGGCATCCTGTTGCTTTCCCTCAGATGTGTCGTGGCTTCCCTCTGTCTCTTCTGTCAGTATATTTATGGCAACTGTTCTGACAAACTACTTACACTGGTTTCCAAACTGCATGAATTTAAATGAGCTACTAGGCTGGCATCTCAGTCCCACTCTTTGATTGTTGAAACAGTTAAATGTAACCATCTCTTTTACTCAGACAGCTTCTTCTCTTGCACTTCCCAACAGTGGAACTCCCTTCCTCTTGCTTGTTTCCCTGATAACTATAATCTTCAAATATTCAACTGTAATGTCAATCAGCATCTTCTGATACTTTGATCTTGTTCCCCATTCTTCTCTGTATCCTTTCTACAAACACACCTCTTTACTTTTGTTCTCAATCCTCTGCAACCCTTAGTGTGCTAGTGGCACTCCTGCCTTGCTTAAAAAAAAATAAAAATAAAAGATAAACAAACAGGAGAACTATGGAAAACATCCATGAAATTTCTATGATTATATAATTCTATAGAAGGCACAGTGGAGTAATGGATAGTGGCTAGGATTAAGGAATCAGAGAGCTGAGTTCAAATTCTAATCAAATCCATTACATTCACTTACATGCTAATACCATTAGGAAAGGTATGAATCCTCTTCTTCTCTCCCCAGCTATGGATAAATAGTAGGAAAGACTGTGTTCTGTAGACTTGGATGGCAACTAGTCCACCGCAGAAAGAAATGGAAAACTACTACGGGAAAAAATCTACCTCATCAGTCATGTATCGAAAGATACATGATTGCCTAAGCATATATCATGCATGGCACATAAATGATTGATATAATTTTAAAATGATACAATATAACAACAACATATTCATTATATCCGCTTAATTCTAATCTGAATTTTATTGCTGCTATTTGACACAATCCATTCCTAATTCCATTTAGAAGCCAAAACAGAAAAAAAAAAAACAAACAGATATGTTTGAAAATATATTTCTTTGCAGAAGAAAATGCAAAGATGCTATTTTTGATGATAACAATAAAAATAAATTTTGAGATTTTTTTGTGATGTGTACTGTTGGGTGAATAATGTGATTTGGGGAAGTCTCCTTAAATGTGATGGCAAATAGCAGAAATAATAAAACAAAAGAGAAGGCTTTTGGAATGTCCAAACAAACATGATTTAGGAAGCTGCCATAATAACACTTCCTTTGGTGAATGAGTCAACACTTACAAAAGAGAAGGGTACAGAAAAGATTGGTGACTCCATCAGTTAGTATTTACAAGTTTACAATTTTGAAATAGAATGAGAATTGGACAAATGTATAAGTGTAGAAAGTTTTATTGTATGTTTGTTTGTTCAATTCATTGTGATCCACTATTTGCTATGGTTTCTATCTATTAAACAACTTTCTGTATTTTGCTTTATTCATAAAAGTTTTAGCTGGGAAAGGATTTCATTAAATCAAAATATTGTTTAATTAATATAAGTGTTCATATACAGATTTTTTATGAATATTGTATTTTATTTATTTACTTTGTTGAGGCTTCACCAGGGTTAAATTGAATAAATGTCTCAAATAAAAAAAAAAGCAATTACAGGATGAGAAAGAAGAAATGAACAAAAAATAAGGAAGACCAAAGTAAATGAATAAAGAAAGAGGATGAAGTGAAGACAAAAAGCACAGCAAAAATGGACAATAATAAGAAAGAAAAAGACATCAATAAAGAAATGGAAGGAAGTGATGAAAGAAGTACAAAAATGAACAAGAATAAAAAAGAAATGAATAAAGAAATGGAGGGAAGTGAAGAACGAAGTAAAAAATGAACAAGAATAAAAAAGAAATGAATAAAGAAAAGGACGGAAGTGAAGAAAAATGTCCAAAAATGAACAAGAATAAAAAGGAAATGAATAAAAAATGGAAGGAAGTGAAGAAAGAAGTACAAAAATGAACAAGAATAAAAAAGAAATGAATAAAGAAAAGAACGGAAGTGAAGAAAAATGTCCAAAAATGAACAAGAATAAAAAGGAAATGAATAAAAAATGGAAGGAAGTGAAGAAAGAAGTACAAAAATGAACAAGAATGAAATAGAAATGAATATAGAAATGGAAGGAAGTGAAGAAATATGTACAAAAATGAACAAGAATAAAAAAGAAATGAATATAGAAATGGGAGGAAGTGAAGAAAGAAGTACAAAAATGAACAAGAATAAAAAAAGAAATGAATATAGAAATGGAAGGAAGTGAAGAAATATGTACAAAAATGAACAAGAATAAAAAAGAAATGAATAAAGAAATGGAAGGAAGTGAAGAAAGAAGTACAAAAATGAACAAGAATAAAAAAGAAATGAATAAAGAAATGGAAGGAAGTGAAGAAAGAAGTACAAAAATGAACAAGAATAAAAAAGAAATGAATAAAGAAATGGAAGGAAGTGAAGAAAGAAGTACAAAAATGAACAAGAATAAAAAAGAAATGAATAAAGAAATGGAAGGAAGTGAAGAAAGAAGTACAAAAATGAACAAGAATAAAAAAGAAATGAATAAAGAAATGGAAGGAAGTGAAGAAAGAAGTACAAAAATGAACAAGAATAAAAAAGAAATGAATAAAGAAATGGGAGGAAGTGAAGAAAGAAGTACAAAAATGAACAAGAATAAAAAAGAAATGAATAAAGAAATGGAAGGAAGTGAAGAAAGAAGTACAAAAATGAACAAGAATAAAAAAGAAATGAATAAAGAAATGGAAGGAAGTGAAGAAAGAAGTACAAAAATGAACAAGAATAAAAAAGAAATGAATAAAGAAATGGGAGGAAGTGAAGAAAGAAGTACAAAAATGAACAAGAATAAAAAAGAAATGAATATAGAAATGGAAGGAAGTGAAGAAATATGTACAAAAATGAACAAGAATAAAAAAGAAATGAATAAAGAAATGGAAGGAAGTGAAGAAAGAAGTACAAAAATGAACAAGAATAAAAAAGAAATGAATAAAGAAATGGAAGGAAGTGAAGAAATATGTACAAAAATGAACAAGAATAAAAAAGAAATGAATAAAGAAATGGGAGGAAGTGAAGAAAGAAGTACAAAAATGAACAAGAATAAAAAAGAAATGAATAAAGAAATGGAAGGAAGTGAAGAAAGAAGTACAAAAATGAACAAGAATAAAAAAGAAATGAATAAAGAAATGGAAGGAAGTGAAGAAAGAAGTACAAAAATGAACAAGAATAAAAAAGAAATGAATAAAGAAATGGGAGGAAGTGAAGAAATATGTACAAAAATGAACAAGAATAAAAAAGAAATGAATAAAGAAATGGAAGGAAGTGAAGAAATATGTACAAAAATGAACAAGAATAAAAAAGAAATGAATAAAGAAATGGAAGGAAGTGAAGAAAGAAGTACAAAAATGAACAAGAATAAAAAAGAAATGAATAAAGAAATGGAAGGAAGTGAAGAAAGAAGTACAAAAATGAACAAGAATAAAAAAATTAATGAATAAAGAAATGGAAGGAAGTGAAGAAAGAAGTACAAAAATGAACAAGAATAAAAAAATTAATGAATAAAGAAATGGAAGGAAGTGAAGAAAAATGTACAAAAATGAACAAGAATAAAAAAAGTAATGAATAAAGAAAATGAAGGAAGTGAAGAAAGAAGTACAAAAATGAACAAGAATCAATAAAAGAAAATGAAGCCTTGATAAAAAAGAAGGAACATAGATAGTGGGGAACAAGAAAGTTAAAAAAAAAATGTCCTAGAATGAGGAAACCAAATAAGTACTAAAAAATAAATAAAAATAATGAAGAATATAATAACCTTATCCCTGCCGAAGAAATAATGAGAAAAAGAAGAAAGTATAATATCAATAATAATAATAATAAAGTAAAAAATAATTTAAAATTCATAAAGAGAATACAATAAAAGATGTACAATGAATTGATAGCATATAAATATATATTTGTAGGACAGACAAGCAGAAGAACAAATCTGTACAAAAAAGGTGTGTATGAACAAAATTCTGTATCATTCATTTTTATTTGGCCAATGATAAGATAAAGCTCAATTTCCATTTAGACACCATTTTTTATATGATCATTCTTAATTTCTTATTATTTCTATAAAAAAGTATTAACAAGATGAAGTCAGATGTGTTTTGCAATAAGTAAAATTTGATAACTCAAGAAAAATTTTGATGTAATTTCTTTCAGTTTTTAATGATTAAGAGGAATCACTGAACAAATTTCTTACCCTGAGAAATCTGAGAAAAAATCAAGTACATCTTGAGGACATCAATACTTAAACATTAAGGTAAGTACAGGGGAAGGATGTAACTTGTTATTTAATTTCCAATGAAAGTCATCAGTTCTTGCTGATGCAAAAGTTTAATGATTACAACTCTTCTTCTTCTTCTTCTTCTTCTTATTATTATTATTATTATTATTATTATCATCATCATCATCATCATCATTTTTATTTTCTTTGATTTCTGGCATTTACACATTTCTTTCCTGGTCCCGCCCAGGGACCTAAGGTTGGAAATGGCATCATGACACTTTCCACTAAAAAAAAAAAAAAAAATTACATAGATAAAGTCCTTCGTAAAGTGTGGGCTGTACTTGTCAGAACGATTTTTTGTATCTCTTTGAAGCATGGACTTCCAGAAATCCCTTCAATTAGTCTAGTAGAATCTTTTCCAACCAATCCTAGGGCTCCAACTACAACAGGGATTGTTGATGTTCCCATGTGCCACATTTTTGAGATTTCTATTTCAAGGTCCTTCTATTTTGACAGCTTTCTGAATATCTTCAAAGATACATTGCAGTCTGCAGGGACTGCCATATCATTAAGGAGGCACTTATTTTTTGTTTGTGATCTTTAATAACAATGTCTGGGTGGTTGGTTTTGATTGTTCTGTCAGTGTGCATTGTGTAGTCCCATAGAATTGTAACAGGTTCTATCTCTGTAAACGGGTCTGGGTGGTGTTCATATCAGTTTCTTTCAGTTTCCTTCCCGTAGAAGTTGCAAATTTTCCAGTGCAGATATTATCCCACTCTGTCATGCCGGGTTTTATATTCACTGGTTGCCAATACCATGCAACTTGATACAAGATAATTTTTTTATTATTGTTGTTGTTGTTGTTGTTGTTGGGAACAAAAAAGACACTTGTGCTCAGGATCAGAAAGAAAAGACTGAAATTTCTAGGAAATGTGATGAGGAAAGTATGTGACACTCACAAGGAGATATTAAAGTCAAGAAAGACAGAGAGAAACAGAGAGTAACTTTGTTACTGAGTTTGCATGAATGAATTTCCAAATGAAGAAGAGGTAGTGTTGAAGAAAGAGATTGAAAAGAAGGAAGTATAACAAAAATTGAAAAGAAAGAAAGAAAAAAAAGAAAGAAAGAAAGAATGAAAAAAGGGAAACAAACAAAGAAGGAAGCTGAAATAGAAAAAAGAAAGAAAATTTAAAAAGAAAAACTGAAACGGAACAAAAGAAAGAAACAAATAAAGAAAAGGAAAAGGAAGAAGAAAGAAAGAAGAAAGAAAAAAGAAGGAAAAGATTGCAATAAATAAAAAAGGTAAGAAACAAAAATTGGTATGTGACAAAAGAAAGAGACTGAAGAAGGAAAGTAAGAAAGAAAGAAAAAAGAAAATACAAAGATAAGCAAAAAAGAGACAAAAGAAAGAAAGAAAAACCAAAAAAAGAGACAGAAAAAAGCAGCAGACAGAAAGAAAGAAAGAAAGAAAGAAAGAAAGAAGAAAGAAAAAAGAAAGAAAAAAGAAGGAAAAGATTGCAATAAATAAAAAAGGTAAGAAACAAAAATTGGTATGTGACAAAAGAAAGAGACTGAAGAAGGAAAGTAAGAAAGAAAGAAAAAAGAAAATACAAAGATAAGCAAAAAAGAGACAAAAGAAAGAAAGAAAAACCAAAAAAAGAGACAGAAAAAAGCAGCAGACAGAAAGAAAGAAAGAAAGAAAGAAAGAAGAAAGAAAAAAGAAAGAAAAAAGAAGGAAAAGATTGCAATAAATAAAAAAGGTAAGAAACAAAAATTGGTATGTGACAAAAGAAAGAGACTGAAGAAGGAAAGTAAGAAAGAAAGAAAAAAGAAAATACAAAGATAAGCAAAAAAGAGACAAAAGAAAGAAAGAAAAACCAAAAAAAGAGACAGAAAAAAGCAGCAGACAGAAAGAAAGAAAGAAAGAAAGAAGAAAGAAAAAAGAAAGAAAAAAGAAGGAAAAGATTGCAATAAATAAAAAAGGTAAGAAACAAAAATTGGTATGTGACAAAAGAAAGAGACTGAAGAAGGAAAGTAAGAAAGAAAGAAAAAAGAAAATACAAAGATAAGCAAAAAAGAGACAAAAGAAAGAAAGAAAAACCAAAAAAAGAGACAGAAAAAAGCAGCAGGCAGAAAGAAAGAAAGAAAGAAAGAAAGAAGAAAGAAAAAAGAAAGAAAAAAGAAGGAAAAGATTGCAATAAATAAAAAAGGTAAGAAACAAAAATTGGTATGTGACAAAAGAAAGAGACTGAAGAAGGAAAGTAAGAAAGAAAGAAAAAAGAAAATACAAAGATAAGCAAAAAAGAGACAAAAGAAAGAAAGAAAAACCAAAAAAAGAGACAGAAAAAAGCAGCAGACAGAAAGAAAGAAAGAAAGAAAGAAAAAAAGAAAGAAAGAAAGAGGCTGTTATGAGACAGAAGAAAGGAAAATAACTGAGGGAAAATTTCATAGCAGGTAAACCTGATAAAAGAAAAATTAACTAAAGCAATATCTTAGTGCAGAGATGAGAGAAAGATTTTAGAGATTTTTATAAGAGACAGAAAGAGTGAGAGAGAGAGTAGATTATTTCTTTGAGTAACTGGCTGTCATAATGTTAGCAGAAAAAGTTAATATTTGTCGCAAAGAGAATAAGTTTTAAATTTAACCTCTTCAAAAGAACGCATGCTATGTTATGAAATCCTTCTCTAAAGCTGAAGATTTTTGTTTATTTCATGTAACAGTAAAAAACACACTATTTTATAAAAACTCTAACTTCAAAGACATATTTCTGTTTATGTTACATCACCTTAACACTCATTGTATAAGAGGCTTGTCCAGAATGTATCCATCCATTTTGATTATCTCAATAACCAGTTGCACAGCTTAGATGTAACTTATCAACCAATAAGAGGAGAGCTTATTTCACATAAATGAACAGAGACAATCCTATGGAGTATCTCAGTTAATAGTAAGACACCATTCATAATGACTGAGCAAGTAGTTTCTTTGCAACTTCTGTAGGAAGTTTTGATTAAATACTGCTATCACCCATATCTCTCAGTTCCAGATTTGCTTTATTCAGCCTCAAAAGTCTAAAATTACTGTTGAAAGATCATGGTGGAGAGTAAGGAGAATGAAACAAGGCAGCTGAGTGTGAGCTTATGCAAGAACTTTCCACCAGTTCAGACCTTTGCAGCTGAGACCTGCCATGCTGCATACACATCATCCTCATTCCCTTCTTATTCCACTGATAAGGAGGAAGTTCCATTTGGAGACTATTTTTCCAAGATTTGCTGCTTTATGGAACAAAAAGAGTAGATGATTTCCTGATCTCTATGATCTTAACCTCTTCAAATCTAGAGTCAACTGTTATCTTTTCTACATATTCAAATAATCTGCACTTTTTACTCCCTGCTCTTATATTCATGCAACAACCTCATTCAATAACCCTCTAACTTGGGTGGCTCTTGAGATTTGTATTGACAAAAAATTTTGTGGAACTGACTCCCAGGAGGATACCTCCCCAACTGCTACAATCTTAACCACTTCAAGTCTAAGATCAACCCTTATCTATCCTACATATCTTTATAATCTGCACTTCTTTATCTTAAATCCATACAACAACCCTCTACTTTGAATGGCTCTTGGCGGTGAACAAAAATAAAAAAAGTGGAAGGCAGACAAAGATATTCATGGAAAGTCCCAACTGGAAGATGCACTTGCTGAAGGTAAATTTCTTTTAAGCTTTTTTTGTTAATGTAACATTGCGTGTGCAAAATAAAGAAGAATAAGTTATAGTTAAGGAAAACGAAAAGATAGTTAAGGAAACTACAAGAATTCTTACAGAAAGGAATGCACATAGAAAAGATGAAACATCAATTGCAAGGAAACAGAATTCATGGATGTTAGCAAAAGAAAGAGCCCAATATGCAAATTACAGATTCCAAAAAAATCACACACATACATCAATTTAAATATCTGGGAAATGATTTAACAGAAGGCAGAAATTGAAACACTGAAATCTGAATGTACATTGGGATAGCGAAAGATGCCTTCCAAATGCTAATCAAAGTATTAAGAAATGGAAAAATTATGTTAGAAACAAAGAAAATAATTACAAACTGTCATGTAATATCAGTAAATGCTGGATAATCTCCTCACATGTGAAAAAGAGACTTCAAGAAACAGTAATGTGATTCTACAGTAGGATGCTGAGAATACCATTGTAAGCAATTTTTTGAGAAAATAGAAACAAAAAGGACACATACTTAACATCAAGAAGATAGTTCGGCACATAATGAGAAAAGATGATTACATTGAAAATTCTAGAATTATCCCATTTTTGTGAGGTGGTAAACTCAGAAAATCAGCAGGGGCTGAAATAATTATTTTCCCCATTGTACAAACAGCAATATTCAAAGCAAAAGGCTGTGGATACACTAAAATATGGAAGAAAGGTAATGTTGTGAATATGGTAGGATAATCAGGGTATTATTTATTTAGCATTCTTAAAATGCAGTAAAATACTAAATGCACATTTCTACATTCAGCAGCTGCAACATGTCCGTGGAAGTTTGAACAAGAAGTGCCCTGTGCTTGTAAATAAAAAAAATTTTATTCTCATCCATGACAATTCAAGGTTGCACACAGCAAGAATAAAACAAAGAAATTTTTGGAATTTTGTTCTGTTCTATACAACTCACCATATTCACGTGACCATACACCAAACATTGTTTTTTTTTAATCATTTCACCCAGGCAAAGTAAAAAAAAGCCACTAAGACACAAAGGATTAGTGAGAATGAAAGAATATTAGAAAAATAATTAGAGAGGACAATAAAAGACCAGTAATATTAATTTTTTTAATCGCTGAAAACTTCCTCTGATGAAAGCCAGATTCAAGAGTTCATTGAAAACATTATCATATCAAAACCTCTAGAATATTATTCAAAATGTATGAAATAGCTGCCTGATAAGTGGCAACAAGTCATTGCAAATAATGCTGAATATATAATTGAATAAAATATAATTGTACTTTATTTTTTCAAGAATAGATTTGATAAAAGAAAATGGAAATTATTTATGATTCAGTCTAATAAGTAAAACCTAAAGGATATATGTTACAGTTGAATCAGTAAACACATTTCCACTCCAACAAATAATTGTTTAGAACGACTTATAAAAAACTCAAACTTTTTAAATTTTGAGAAACTTTTTTTAACCATATTCTACAGACAGTATCTTTATTTTCAAACATAAGAAAACCTATGAAATCAAAACAGCCATCATATGTGAGCAGGTATCTGAGTTTCGGGCAAACATTTTACAACCCATCCCCAATGTAGTCTGTGCATTTATCTTAAGAATACAAAGGTTATATTTGGGGATATGTTTCCTCCAATAAAGTTAGAATGGAAAGAAAAATAAAAAATTAAATGAGAACCAAACTTTCCTTTTCATAAAAAAACTTTCTCTATTCATTCAGGTTTTCTTCATGAAATTCTTAAAAATTCAATTGAATACTCTTCCATTCAGAGATGTGAAAAGCCATATTGGCAGGACATTGCACACTCTACCAGATGCTAAGAAAGAAATTGTTGTTTTCTCATGTTAAAAACTGCAGCTGGGGCTGAGGGGGTCATGTACTCTTTCTCAATTTTTACCAGGAATTTTAAGATTTTTACATAGGGCAATAATAATAATAATAATGATAATAATAATAGAAAATGTGAATATGTGTTCCTTGTTTATGAATTTCAAAGACCTCAACATATCAGCTGCTCCAACTTTACCTTGAAAGGTATAGAAAAAGTCTATAAATATTTTTAAATATATTTCTATGCACCTATATGTATACATACCTGTATATATATATATATATATATATATATATATATATATATATATATATATATATATATATAACACATATATATACACACACACATATAGATATGTATGTGTATGTGTGTGTAAAGTGTGAAATTTTTTATGCCATGTATATATATAGCTCTCCACAAACTTTTCTTTTTATTATCTGTAAACTGCCATGGATTCTTGGGAAAGGTAGTGAAGAGATATCCTGTTACCTTCACCATAGTTTTGGATTTAGAGCAGTTCTTCTCCTAGAGTGGCTATGACCCAAGTTTAAAGAGACCAGCTTATTTTGATTTTTAACCCATAGCAGGAGGAAGAAGAGATAGACTCATATCTTTCCCATGGGCATTCATGTAAAAGTGAACACAACAGAGTAGGCAGTGATTTCATTTTCCACTTTCTTTGGATAGTTTTCATTAATTTCTATACACTGATACATATATATATATATATATATATATATATATATATATATAATCCACAGACAGACTTTTTCGCTCTGTGTGTGTGTGTGTGTGTGTGTGTGTGTGTGTGTGTATATATATATATATATATATATATATATATATATATGATAAATGCAAATGTAAGTGTGTCACTGTGTCACACTTTTTCAACTTTACATCTTGTGGCCATAGCCCAAAATATCATACCATTCTGGAAACAGACTGACTCTGTGAGCAAATTAATATAATTCCAGGTCGGATCCAGTCTTGCAATCATGAAATTTTGGATTCCCGAGTTTTCATTATTAAAACTGTTTTCAGATTCTGCTGCCTTGGCTTCTACTGATAAACACAATTAAAGGGACACAACTCTCTAACTTTCAATGGCTCATGTTTAAATGAGAAAAATTACTGTTCTCAAATTACAGTGTTTCAAAATAAAATTATACATGTTTTCAACTTTACAACTAGAGAACATAGCCCAATATATCATACCATTTTGTAATCAGTCCAACTCAGTGAGCAAATTAAAAACATTTCAGGCCGGATCCAGACTTGCAATCCTGAAGTTTTTTTTTTTTTTCCCAAGTTTTCATTACTGCGATTGTTTTTGAGAATTTTTTTAAATGATTTTTTGCAACAATATTTTTTGTACGATAACAATTTTTTTATAAATTTGGGAATAATTAAAATTAATTTCGAAATTCAGCAAAAGTCACCCATGAAATAAAAATGATTGTTTGTATAGAAAGTAAGTACCTGTATACATCAAATTGTCTTTGTCTGGTGACAGGGGAATTATCATTGAAATTTCAAAAGGTAAGCTTAAACATTAATGCAATACTTCAATACAGTGATCTACCAGTTTTGATAAAGAACTAATCAAGAGTCTTAAATGCCACCCAATAGGGCTAGCTTTGAAGCTGTTATATATATATATATATATATATATATATATATTACCTTTTACTTTATATATATATATTTTACCTTTTACTTTTTAATTATACATAAATATATATATATATATATATATATATATATATATAGAGAGAGAGAGAGAGAGAGATAGATAAATACATTGAATATTTGTTTAAATAAGTGTGTGTATGTATATGTATGGATGTGTGTAAGGCTTTATGTATATGTGTTTGTGTGCACATATGTGTATGTCTATGTGTATATGTGTGTATGTGTATATGTATGCATGTGTGTATGTGTGTTTATATATATATATGTACACATATATATGTATGTATGTATGTGCAAGTAGATATAGATATGTTGTGTATGTGTGTATCTACGTGTGTGTTTTTGGGTAAATAAATATTAAGTCCTTACTAGATTAAAGATGCTTTAATTTTATATGTTTATGTTAAATTTGTAACCTGTAGGTGATATTACTTGCTTTGTCAAATTTTCTTGATTACACATCAATTCTCTTATAAATGCCCTCGTTTTTAGTTTCCTTTTTTTTTCCCCTCTCTCTCATCTTCTGGATTTTAAGTTTAGATCATATCATTTTTTTTTATTGTGCATAGTGTCACCACAAATGTATACACACTTTTCTGGTGTCTGTTTTTTAATTTTAATTTTAGGTCAGTGAATTGGTAGCGAATTATGCATTGAAAAATAATTCATATTTATCTGTATCTCATCCATTTAAACCGTTATTTAACTCCTCTCTTTATAACATCTCTCTTAAATTGTAATCCCCACTTTCAACTTTAGGCCTTCCTGTTCTTCTTTCTTCTGTTACACCTCTCTCTAGAGTTTTCATACATTTCCCTCTCACACTTGTTTCCCAATCCTACACATACACTCTCACTAAAATTTTGCTTTTTATACCCAGAGTTATATTGACGACTAATATATATGTATATATATATATGTGCATGTGTGTTCATATATACATATATATTACATATAAATATGTCTTTATATATATATGTGTGTGTGTTTTATACATATATACATGTGTTATATATATATATATATATATATATATATGTATATTGACCACTAATATATATATATACATGTGTTTGTGTGTGTTTATATATACATATATATTAAATATAAATATGTCTTTATATATATGTGTGTGTATATGTTTCATACATACAAATGTGTAGGTTTTATATATATATATATATATATATATATATATATATATATATATATATATATATATATATATATATATACACATAAAACCACAGACACACATGCACAAACACACACTCTCACACATGTATATATGTGCTAATGCATGTGCAGCTTAGACAAGACTACATGAAGTCGGGAACCATGCTCATTTCATGTGTGTTCCCATATCAAAACATCATCAATATAGCAGATGACCTCTTCTAAGCTTTCTGTAACTTTGGTTGACATCCTATTCTGAAAATGTTCAGGAGATGATGCTATCCCAAATCTCTTGAAGAAAAATCTACTAAATGGAGAGATAAATATGATCAGTTTAGCAAGATTTACCAGAATCCCAAATTAGCATTGAGTTTACTGAATATTTTTGCACCTGCTATTAAACCGAGAGTTTGCTTGACTGATGGCAGGGTGTATTTTTCCCTATGCAATGACTTGTTCAATTGGATAAGGTTGACACAAATATGAGAGTCCCCTGATTTTTTCATAACTACTCCCATACCTGCACACCATTCAGTGGCTTGCTCTACATGGCTGATAACACCAATATATTCCATTCACAACAGTTCTTTTTTTACTTTAACCATCAGTGAACAAAGTATATGTCTGGGTGTTTTAAAAGAAAATTGATGTGCATTGCATTTGAGTTTTATTGTGTATAGCTGTTGTTCTTGATCAAGACCACTGCTCAGCATTTCCTGGTGTATTTAGGTATGTATTTATATTGTGTATGTATTTATGTATATATATATATATATATATATATATATATATATATATATACATATATATATATATATATATATATATATATATATGTGTATATTGACCACTAATATATATGTATATACATGTGTTTGTGTGTGGTTATATATACATATATATTAAATATAAATATGTCTTTATATATATATGTGTGTGCATGTGTTTCATACATACAAACGTGTAGGTTTTATATATATATATATATATATATATATATATATATATATATATATATATATGTATATATATATATATATATACACACACAAAACCACAGGCACACATGCACAAACACACACTCCCACACAAGTATATATGTGCTAATGCATGTGCATGTGTGCATTCAAACGTGTCACCTAATTATATATACTTATTCTTACTTATACATGTAAATGTCTAAGAAATATTATGGTGGCCAATGAATTCAAATTTATAAAATATCAGGAAATATGTGCTTTCAGACAGAGGCTGAGAATACCTTAAGCTGAACATGTGAGCAACAAAAAAGTTTTAGAGAAAATGGGAACAAAAAAGGACATTCCTATTTCACATCAGAAACAGATAGATGAAATTTCTAGGGTAAATAATGAGGGAAGAGTGCCTGGAAATTTGAAAATCACTGGACATTACTGAAGGCAATAAGGAGAGAGGAAAACAGATCATAACCTACTTAACAAGCCCGAGTAAATGAATGGCAGAACAGGTTTTACAAGAACAGGGTTTACAAGAATATTTCTTTTAATCATTTCACTCCAAGGAAGGCAACAAAGATGCAGGGGTTACTCAGTGGGAAAGAATGTAAGAAAAACAAAACATCATTAAGGAGCAAGAACCATAAATTGACAGAAATTAAGAAAATAGTAGATAATGACTGATATTGCAAGTTTGGCAATATGGCAGAAGAGAGTTCCACAAATGAGAAGTGTGTGAAAAGAAACTGTTACCATAGAACTTATGCTTGCATCTAGCAATTTCAACTGTAAAATGATAAGATCTAGTAAACAGTTAAAATTTACAAAGATCTACAAAGGACAGGAAATTGTGGAGAGCCATAAATGCCAACATCCTCTGAGACATGGAAGAAGAATTTCTCTGACATATATATATATATATATATATATATATGTATATATATATATATGAGTGTGTGTATTCATATAAAAATTCAGGGATATATGTGTGTATTCGGTTGTCTATTCACACAAATATAAACATAAAGATATATGTATGTACGTGTATGCATGTGTGTAACTTTAAGGAGTAAAACGTATGTTTTTTATCCAGCATAGAAAAGAAAAATATATTTAGATAGATATAAGCATACTGTATCTATAAATACTAATATCAACACAAATACATACAAACATACACATGCATCTGAACATACACACAGGCATATACATACACATATATATATATATATATATATTAGGTTGGTGGAAAAATAATGACGGTTTTTGACGTTAAAAAATACGTCAAAAACTGTCATTATTTTTCCACCAACCTAATATATATATATATATATATATATATATATATATATATATATATATATACATATATATATACATTTACAGATTATCTGTTACCTTTTTCTATTTATTTATTCTGGTAGGAAAAGGGTTATTTTTGTCACCCATGACAAAGTACTAAAAACAACTTCAGTGATGTTTTTTTTTTTCAAATATTTGCCATGATGGAAATGATAAATTTAACACAGAAATTTGTTCAACAATTTTCCAGTTGCAAAATTTTATCAGA
>OZ010586.1:82667750-82710250 GCA_963932145.1 Acanthosepion lycidas
AGTTGACTGGGAGGCATGGAGCCAGATGGGAGTTCCACAAATGAGAAGTTTGAGAAAAGAAGTTGTTGGCATATGACTTATGGCTACATCTAATTAAGACAACTTTAAATTGAGGAGATTTAGATGCCAGTGTAGTACTGCAGTTAAATTGAAGAAGTCGAGGTACCATAGCAAAGGGCGATATTTATTCTGTTTAATACAGAAATGTGGCACATGGCCGAAAAGGGGATTATGGAAAGGACGGTCCTCTTCTGTCTTAACTATAACTTAGCTAGCCACAAAAACTGACCCAATCATACGAACAATATTCCTTACACCAAAACAACACATTCATACGTACCTTTCTTACTACAATCACCATAATACCTCTTTGTCTCTATGAAAATACTAACTAGTCCCCATATTTACAGTTCATTGTCTGTGGGGGGAGGAGAATAAAACAACAATTCTAAAATCTAGCCCCAATGAGTATTAACAATATGAATACAAAAACTATTTACAAGAAACTAAAGAAAATAAGATTAGTAATAAAACCTCCCACAATCACTAAAGGTTGCAGAAACATCAGTTCACTGGCCGAAATCAAAGCGGGACTATAGCAAATTGTCATGAAAGTATTTATAGAAAAGCTAGAGAGAAGCAACACTACAGTGATTGGAAAGTGACTGAAGCTAAGCTGCTAGATCAGGACCAATAACATTGCAGATTCTTCTTTGAATTTTATCAAGGAGCTCAAAGTAAATATTAGGTTGGTGCAAAAATAATGTCGTTTTCTCACATAGTAACATATGTAAGAAAACGACATTATTTTTGCACCAACCTAATAGCAGAGGCATCAAACCATATGTGGCAGCAATATTCTCAGCATGAATGAATGGTAAATATAGATATGTAAGATAGATTCTGAAGAGAAAAATTGTCATGCATGACACAGAGAACTGACTTTATTAGCAGCTGACCTAGCAATGAATTCAATATAGTCTTTTTACTTCATGTCAGCTGAAAATGTGAACCCGAGAAGGTGCAAGAAGTCACTTTCCTAGAGGTTAGCATCAGCCATGCTGATGGAAGACATAATCATTAATCGTTAATGGAGAGAAGTTTATTTTTGGAATATGAGAAAAAGAAAATTTCATTAAGGAGAGAGAACAGTAACAAAAAAAAAAGAAACTGAAAAGACAAAAGATAACCTGTGACATTGCATGTACTTTCTGTTTGGAAAGCAAGAAGCCACAGAAGAGTTCAACAGGTGAGATGTGCTAGAAAAAAAAGATGTTACATCTAGCCATTTCAACTGTAAAATAATGAGACCTTGCTGCCAATTTAGTACTGTTTTTAAATTAACAAATTCTAGATACCATAGAGGAAAGTATCATGAGAACATTTACTATGTAATTATTTATAGAAAAAGCACAGGGAAGCAACTTTATGGTTGTAGCAAAATGACTGAAGCTTAGATGCAAGGACTAATAACATTGCAGATTCTTCTTTGGATTTTATCAAGAATCTCTAAATATAGAGCAGGAGCACTAGATGTGGCAGCAGTAATCAAGGCATGGATGAATAGTAGACTTATAAATATGTAGGATAGATTCAGGTAGGAAATATTATCTAACATGACACAGAAAACAATTTTTTCCTAGCAGCAGACATCAATATACCTAATAATATTTTGAAATAATCAATCTAAAATTGTATTTTTCTTCCATACAATATTCTCTATCCATAGGGTGCTTATCCAAGAAAGCCATCCCTAACATGAAAACCTAGTTAAAAATAATTCTGCTTCTATAATCAGTGCTTATCTGTTTAGCTCAATTTTCAGAGGAAAAAAAAACAAGTAATTCTGGTATTGGATATTTTAACAACAACAGTTTAGACTTTTTTTTCAAATCTATTTTCTTAAATAAGTAAATATGCACTACAAAATTATAAGGATTTAATCTATATCTTGGAAGCATAAAAATAAAGCAGAAATTTTAAAAATATTAATGAATGTTTATATTTTATTGGAACGAAGATGGAAATGGTAAATTCATTTTATGTCCTTCTCTCATAAAGAATATATATCCAAAGAAAGAAAAATTTAGAATGTTTACAAAATGAATGTTTACAATATTTGCAATGTTTTTGTTTATATATATATATATATATATATATATATATATATATATATATATATATATATATATCATGTTTTGGACCACACTCTTCTCATGTAAAATAAAAGTCTATAAAAATTATCTTTCATAGACTGTAATCATAATAAAATACAAATCTAAAGCATTCATTTAAATTTGTAAAGTATTTCTCAAAAATCTATAAAAGAAAATGCATTGGCTAAAAATATATCAGCATATGTCACAATAATTAAATTAATTCTGATATAAATATCTGTACAAACATATAATCACAGACATTTTCCATTCTTTTCGCAAGAAAGTCTTTGTTGCCAGACAATAAGTGAAAACAATTGGAAAATATTTCTGTTGCCAATTCCAAAGAGTCTTTTGCATCGACTCATAATCATTTCCTTCAGATAATGAAATGGAGAAACATCTACACACATAAAAAAACACACACACATATACGCATGCAGAAAACAACACAATACTCACACACACAGAGGTAGAGATATAGGGGTATGAGTGTGTATGCATATCTGCATATATATATATATATATATATATATATATATATATATATATATATATATATATGCAGATATTGTTGAATGTACCATTCAAAGAATAAAAAGAAAACTTACTGCTTAAATGTGTTATTCTATATATATTAATAATAATGATAACAACAACATCAACAATAATAATAATAATAATAATGAACAACAATAATAACAACTATAGATAAATGTTGACAATATTTATTTGTGACTGAATAAAAGTTTATAAGGCTCAAGAACAACACAAGGTAGAGGGTTACAGAATGAGAGGCACAGTTTATGGAAATATGTGGGGAAGATTAGGCCTAAGCCTAGAGTAGAACAATTTAAGAAGGTAGTAATTGGGGAAGAAAACTCTTGGGAGTTGGTTCCACAAACAGCAGTTTGTTGGAAGAAGTAGCTCAAGTAGAACTTACATCTCACCAATAGTAGACAAAAGTAGATGATCACAGATAAGTATTGTCAGCATTTTACATGGATATATTATTATTTACCTATATATATTATTTATTTTTAATCCAGCATTTTTGTTACTTCAAACATTAGTAAAACTATGAAGGTCTTCATGGCTGAGCTGTAATGCATAATAGATGAGATAGCAGTTTCTCCTACAAAGGAGAACACAGGCTCAATATCTGCTGGGGGGACATATTTTCTTTACCTAGATTTTACATGCTAATAGAGATATTACACAGCATTTAATAAATACATAAAAATGGGATATCTATTACAAATAAGAAATGTCCACTATAATAATATTTGATGTAGTAAAAATATATAATTATATACGCATATATAAACAACTAATTCAAAACCACAAGATTTCATCATTAATATAACACGTATGCCAAAAAATAAGAAACAAACTCTCCCCAAATAGTTTAACTTCATTTTATTTCTCCTTTAGAAAGGACACAGGCATGTCTGAAAATACCGATTTTTAACATCTTTTCTCATCATGGATCAACTTTGGTTTAAAGCCCTAATAATATGAAATATGTAAAGATATTATTTGAAATTTGCTGTATTTATGATGGAAGTATACTCAGTATCAGATGATGTGAAAATGTAACACTTGAAAGCAATCAAATAAATACAGGGTGGGGCAGAGCAACTTGCTTATTTAAATTTGGCACCCTAAAGCGATAGTTGCTCCAAGGATGGTAGGGATGGACTTATTTGAGAGGGTGGGGCTTAAAGTTTGGTTCTTAATGTGCGTTATTTATTTTTTGTTTATTTTTCAGGATTCCCAGTGGGCATCATGGAGTGGACGAAGTTGGAACGTGTTTTCACTGTTGAGGCATTTTTTTCAAGTGGTCGCTCAATCATCGCAACGCAACATGCATTCCATAGACATTTCAATATTGCCCCCCATGGTCGTGTTCCTGGCCAGCAGTTGATTGTTGCATGGGTAAACAACTTCAGAGAAACGGGTGATGTAAAGAAAAAGAAACCTGGCCTCCCACAAACAGCAAGGTCACCCCAAAACATTGACTCAGTGTATAGAGAAGAATGGACGCCATCTTACTGATATCATCTTTAAAACTGGTAAAAAATAAAATTTAAATGTTGAACTAGTTGCAGTTCAAAGAATTACATGTATACCTGCATTTCTTGTGTTTTAATTGATATTCCAAATAAGCAAGTTGCTCTGCCCCACCCTGTATATTCAATATCAAGAGACACAACTCTATCAACCTACAAAAAATCTATTTCTAATGGCTTATGAACCATTAAAGATTTCTTGAACAAACATCTTTTCCTAGTCTTCAACCAAACCTGCATAAGTAAAAAATTACTGCTCAAATAAGCCCAACTTAGATTGTAATTAACATATCAACTTTTCATTTTATTGTTTAAACATTACTTTTAGTGGATACCCGTATTTGAGTAGATGTTCTGTTCATTTATTAAGCAGTATATTTATTTATTTCTATTTACTGACCTGAAATCTTGTTAGAAAAATATGAATTCTCCAGCAGGATTCGAACATACATTCACCTAGAGGAAATCATCATTAGATCTGGCACGCGTTAATCTCTTGGCTACAAAGAAAGTAATGGTCAAGCAAAATCCAAATCATGCTTTTAAATACAGATCTTTCCTGCTTCTTAAAATATACATCCCTGTTCAGTTTTATATCCTAAAGCAAACAGTGGAAATTTTTGGAATATTCAAAAGCATCATTTGCACTACCATTAAGCTATGAAAAGCCATTACAGCAAATCAAGGCTCAGTTACCCTATTTAAGAAACATGTATGTGTGAAAATTTTTTTATACCTAAAATTGTATTTTTTTATTTTAGTCATATATATTTGTGAGTATTTGTATGAATGGATTTTTCATTTATTAATCCAATATACTTTTATTTTATTGCTTAAACATTATTTTGTTTTTAGTGGATGCCCATATTTGAGTAGATGTTCTGTTTATTTATTAAACAGTATATTTATATATTTCCATCTACCAACCTGAATATTAAAGAAATCTTGTTAAAAAGAATATGTGTTCTCCAGCAGGATTTGAACCTGCATTCACCTAGTGGAAACCATCATTAGATCTGACATGCTTTAACCTCTTGGCTACAGAGAGCCTACCAGCCAAATAAAGCCCAAATCATGCTTTTGAACAAAGATTTTTCCTGCTTCTCAAAATATACATCCCTGTTCAGTTTCATATCCTAATGTAAAAAAGACAATTTTTAGGAAAGGATTTTTTATTTATTAAATATAGTTTATAGTGCTTTTAAGAAGCATGTGCTGAATTAATTATCCATCTTTGTCAACAGGCCTTAATAATTGACACTGGATATATTATTGTTAGCTGAATTGGAAGGTGAAAAATTTTATGTTCTCAGTCAATATAACAGCCTACATCCCAACATAATATACCAAGATACAGTGAAACCCCGAAAGAATTATCGTAAAATAACAGTAGGTCCCTGAAAACAGAGAATCTATTCTCATAAAACATTTAACAACAAAAAATACAAAAATAGCACTGCCCTTTCACAACATATATGGCACCACAAAAATACAAATCAAACAAACCAAAAATAACATGAAAATTAAGAAAAACAGCACCAACTTAACAGTAGGATCTTAAAAACAGTACCATTTGTTTGGAGCATAAAATAGCAATAATCACTTTTACAGAAAAATATAAATTGCTAAAGAAAAGATCAGGACTCATTCCTAGATACAAATAAAGCTACCTACAACGACATCATCACTCCAACAATTAAACAACTAATAACTCATAATCTAAAATAAGCAAACTTAAAGCCAAAAATATAAAAAATTTAAAAACATTAACTTTAAACAAAAAAAACAAAAAAACAAGCAAAACCAGTCTCCCCATTTCTCATAGTTAAGTTCCCAGCTACTTATATATAAAGGACCTACACAAAAAGAATGTTGCTTAAGGAGTGAAAATGTAAGTCAACAGGCAACATTGATTTCTATATCCATACTTTTTATATCCACAAATGTTTTATCTCTAATCTTAATCATTCCGCCTACATAAAAAATTTTAACAATATTAACAATATACATATATCTGATGGACACTCTTACCGGTTTTGATGTATGAAGTTCCAAGAGTTCAACTTAGAACTGAGCTGCTAATCTAGCTACTAAGATGATTTTATTGTAGCAATGATGCTCTATGTAGACCCAACAACAATTTTCAGAAAAACTGATAACCAAAAAATGGTGCCACAGAATTTCTGAACAGCACTCTGGATGTTTTGTCACAGAGTTTTTCCTCTGAAAAAAAGCCAAAGTATAAGAACAGTATATGTACTGAAACCTAATCTTTCAAGATATTGTTTGGATTTAGAATTTTCCTTCTTCTAGACTGGTTACCCTTACGAGTATAGAGCGACCAGTATGCCCTGATATTTCACCCATAGCAAGAGGGGAAAAGGTGGATTCATGCTTTTACGAAAGATATTAGTGTAAATGTGAATGCAGCAGACTAGGCTAGAATTTGAACTCAGTCCAATAAATCAACTTTCCATACAAGTAACTGTTATAATAAAGAACTCAGCTAGGAGAAAAGATATGGAGTCATGCCTTTTCCAACATCATATTCCACTTTTTAGGAAAATAAGTTTCTCAAGTCCACTAGCTGTTATTGATCTATCCAGCATTGTTGTCATTTCCTCACTTGCCTTTTGTTTTGTGTGGAACATCAGTATCTTCTTATATCGTTATGCTCTCTTTGACTTACATGTGTAATTCATTGTATTAGGTTGGTGCAAAAATAATGACGTAATAATGTCGTTTTTTGACGTAAAAAATACGTAAAAAAACGACATTCTTATGTCATTATTTTTGCACCAACCTAATAGTTGTTGCTGCCATTGAAAGTCATCAAGTTGTTTCTGTTATTTGGTAGAGTTCTTTGTTGGCAATTCTGTAACATCAGTCCATGAAGTTCAAGGAAGGATGGTCTTCATTGAGGTCTACATGCTTCACTTCCTTGAAACCATTTTTAACCATATATATATATATATATATATATATATATATAAGTCCTGGAAAAAGCCAACAAGTCAAAGCATTGAATTGCTGATCATAAAACACAGTAATCAATTGGTCAGAACATGTAGAAAGAATAGAAGAGTCAATGCCTTCACATCAAGTCTTATTTAGTGATCTCACTTCAGGGAAAAGACCATGGTATTGTTAAAACCAAACTTGTCCTCCACTATTATTACTATGCAACTGACTCTTCGATGCAAGAATTGGTCTAATTAGTCATCACCACAATCAAAATAAAGGAAGCAATCAGCAAAGAGGAAAGTAAAGTTTTTGGTAATGTTTGAATTATATACAGTCAATTCTCATTTTGCATGGTTTTGAAATAACACAGTCCAACGAAAAAAAAACAATTATTTCTATGCATTATTTTTTCATATTAACACAGTTTAAACATCCTGTTTTTGTATGACCACCAAATTTATTGCAAGTGGCAAGTAAACGATTAAGTAACATCATTCAATTATAATTGATAAAATTCTGTAACTCTGCATAACATGATTAAGTAACAATTTAGTGAAGTAAAATAGAAACTAATATATTTTTTCCAAATAGTGATCCCCCCACTCTCCAGTATCGGCAGGACCTATGCATTGTAAATACCTCTGGTTGCAGGTAACAGCTCCATTATATTGCACACAGTGGCAGTCATTAGCATCTAGAAGACCTTCAAATAGTCATTAAACTCGGAAATCATTTTTCTACAAATGATAACAATGTTGAATGAGATATGCAATGCTAATGTGATTTGAAAATGATTATGGTATGTTATGAAGAATCATATAAAGAACAACAAAATCACACCGTCTGATAATCGAATTCATAATCAAAACCAGTGAAACAAAAGAACAAAAAGATGTTAATTTTATTCAAGTTACACTTGAAGATATATACCCATGAAATATTTACAGTGACGAGAGTGATTTTGCGCCATCAAAAAAAACAACAGAAAGCAGGTATGTTTATTGTCTAGTAGTGCCACTGAATGATTATATATATATATATATATATATATATATATATATATACATATATATATATATATATATATATATATGGATATATATATATACGTATATATATATATACGTATATATGTATATATATATATATATATATGTATATATATATATATATATATATATATATATATATATATATATATATATGTATATATATATATATATATATATATATATATATATATATCAACACCATCACTTGATAAGACTCCAGAAGTGTTGAAAAAAAATGGCTATATTTGTAGTGATTTTATAACATATTTACGTTATAATTTTCGAATAAGTAATTTTATATTAGGTTGGTGCAAAAATAATGACGTAATAATGTCGTTTTTTGACGTTATACGTCAAAAAATGACATTATTACGTCATTATTTTTGCACCAACCTAATGTAGTGATTTTATAAGATATTTACATTATAATTTTCAAATAAGTAATTTTATATATATATATATATATATATATATATATATATATATATATATATATATATGTGTGTGTGTGTGTGTGTGTATGTATGCATATGTATAAACAAAAAATTACATGTTTTGTATATGAAAATTAACATTTTTTTTTATTAAATATATTTGGATAGAACCTATCTCTAATTTTTATATATAAACTGTATATGTTTTCACGGTTTTATTTTGCACGGTCGTCTCTTGAATTTATCCCCTATACAAAAAGAAAATTGAGTGTATTCCTTTTTGATCATTACAAATGCTATTCAAAGGACATTCCTACTTGCCTGAAAATCATTTCTGTATTTGTAGACTCAGTCAAGTACACACACACACACACACACACACACACACATATATATATATATATATATATATATATATATATATGGATACACCTAGTGAGCCAGACAAACCTACCTAGGTTTCACCTAAACGGATTGTTATCCTTAAATGGGAAATATTAAAAAAATGCCCCAAATATAAAGCAGGCCTTAAATTTTGTAAATTATGTACGAAGGAGAAATTAGCCATAGCTTTATATGATCAACCTAACCAGCTATTAAACTCCAAAACTGAAATCCTTAATGTATGTAGACATAAAAAATCTTGGCTACTAAATTAGACGTTTTTTCCCGTTTATTTTGTCATTCCACCTTAATGTTCGTATTTTTATTCCCTCCCCCATTTTTATTCCCTCCCCAGTTTTTGTTGAATAAATATTTACCCCTCACCCCAACCACTCAGGTGTGTGTGTTTGTGGTTCTTTGGTCACGTGATATAATTTTAGCTATCGCCTATAAATATGCATTTCTCTTTGCCTCGTTAGCCGGCCTTCCCTGACGATCCGTTTAGGTGAAACCTAGGTAGGTTTGTCTGGCACACTAGGTGTATTTAGGTCTGCTCTATGGTTGTATTGAGCTCTTTTGTTAGTTAGTTAGTTGTTTACTCGTACGGGGTTTTTTCTTTGGGCTTCAAACCTGCATCTGTGCGATTTTTTCAACAGAATTTCATATTTGTAGCTCTTTCTTTTTTTAAAACCTTTTTTCCCTTGAGATTGATTTGATTATTGGCAAATCGAAAATTCGAGGGTTTTTCGAAACGAGTATAGTTATCTATATTTGTATGTGTATATATATATATATATATATATATATATATATATATATATATATATATATCTTATTAATATAAATGTTATTTTTAGCATGTAGCTGTTTTTGAGTTCCTATCCCTGTTTTTTTATTTATTAGAGAGTGAAATTAATAACAACTAATCAAAACTGAGAAATTACTACAAAAGAAAAATTACACCTCTGATACAAATCAAACCAGCATCCCTTTTCTCTATCAGGGAAATCACTTTTTGAGTTAAAGTCTGCATCTAACATTGCCTTCGTCTGCATGACCAAACTGGTCAAAAAAAACTTTTGAAAAATTTTTGGTCCTGATCTGGCAGCTCAGCTTCAGTCACTTACCCACTGCCAAGAGGTTGCCTCTCTGTGCCATTTTTATAAATGCTTTCATGGTAATTGTTCGAAGAAGCTCCTCACTATCGTACCTAGGCTGTATGAGTTTAAGCACAATAGTAGACTGCTGGTGAGATCTCATCAATTTAAAGTTAAGATAGCTAGATGTAGCCATAAATTCTATTATGCTATCTTTTCTCACACTTATTGCTTGTGGAACTTTCTTCCGGCTCTATGCTTTCCATCCAACTGTAATCTGCAAAAATTTAAATGCAATGTCAATTACTATCTACTGTTCTCCTGATCAGTCTTTTCTCTTTCTACTCATTACTAATGTTTCTGATCCTAATTCTTCCACAACCAGTAACCCTTTGCATGATATTAGCTGTACTATCTTGCTTGGGTTGACACAAATTAAAATATATACATATATATATCTATATATATATATAGGGAGAGAGAGAGAGAGAAATACATACATACATACATGCATACATACATATACATATATATATATATATATATTATCATGAATCATCCATACAAAAAGTAAATTACTAAGGTTAATGATATAAAGTGGTACAATCCCTTCGCTAACAAAATTTTAAAGATCCATTAACATACTAATCCCTTGATGAATGTTATGATCCTTGTTTTTTAAAATTATAAGCTCTATAGTGTCTTTCTTAAAAAACTGGTCCATCATGCAAATTTTCGGGATAACAACTAAGACATTACTCTACTTATTGAACTATTAGCCACATTGTCTAATAAACTCCTACAACAATAAATTCTCAAACTGATATATATATATATATATATATATATATATATATATATATATATATATATATATATATATGATGACAAGTTTAATCAACTTTTGCTGACTAACACAGCCTGTGCTGAGACTGTAGTTAATTTACAGCTTGCACAACACCACAGCAACTCATACCCAAAATGCCAGGAATTCCAGAGACAAGTAAATACAAGATATCTGGATTAGCACAGAAGTGGGTGTTATATAAGTTTTCTCCAAAACCAGTTGCCAACAAGTTTGATGAGCCCAGTCTGTCCTATTATTTAATTCATAGCTGGAGGAGAAGAGATTGTATAACCCTGCCCCAAGGGTACGTGCATAAAAGTGAATGTAACAAATGACTGGAATTTGAACTCAGATTGCTAATTTCTTATCCCAAGCTGCTAACTATTATTCATCTCTACACCCAAATATGCACAGCTCTGTTTCTATGGGAGAAAAGCCTAGAGGATTTAAATATTGTTTTATGAATTTGGTGGTGTAGTACTTGTGAGTTCAATTTCAGTTTCAGGTAGTAGAGAAGGTGGCTGAAAAGAGGGCTATCAATAATTAAGTAGTTCTAAAAAGTAAACAAATCAACATAATCCTTAGTTATAGGCAATGGAACATGAACAATCTATCCTGTACTTCAATGTTTCATTTTTAACTTCAGGGCTCACTTGTAGAATATCTAAATCTCTGAGGCGCACTTTCAATTTCAAGAAGGAAAAATTAGTCATGAAATTTGAAAAAAGGAAAATAATTAAAAAGTCTCCTAAAATAAACATTTATTTTTAAGAAATTACATTGTATATTTAAGTATGCTTGTATGAAAACTGTGTTTGCTGTCTCTTGGTAACATTTTGAATGATATATGTTGTGTCTTCAGGAAAGCAAAGACAAAAGGTTTAGCCTCTCCTTATTAAAGATTAAGGAATTTAACATCCAGTTTAAAATATAAAATGACAAAAATTTGACTTAAACTTCAAAGCCATGACATCTGTAGATACTTTTTTTTTAAATAAGGGTTTTTAAATATAAAAATAATTTATAAATTGTCTTCTGTTAACATGAGGCGCACATGGCTACCTTTCAGGGTGCATCAGTATGTCCAAGGGCACCAGTTGAGAAACACTGCTGTAGAATAAAGAGTTCTGTTCAAAACTCCCTGAAGGTTACCCAAATTGACAAATACCTAAAAAGGCCTGAGTAGCTGAAACTTCTTAGTAGTTGCAGCAAAGATATAACATTCATCTGAATGTAAATAGGGTGAATTATGATCACTTCTCATTCACTTGCAATAAGCTTGTCACTTGAAATCTATCTTGTTGATGAATTTTGAAACTTTGTTTAGAAACAAAGAAGATAATGCTCATCTGCTATGTAATATCAATCCTTATATATGATGATAAATGCTGGACAGTTACTTTCAAGAAGAAAAGACTTGAGAATGGTTCTAAAGAAAGATGGTGAGAATACTGTGTTAGAACAGGATCTTGATAAATAAATTAACAGAAATTCACCATTCAATAGAATATTTCCCAGTGAGGAGACCTTTATAATGCCTAAAGTTTAAATCCCCTTTAGCAGGAAGGGACACAAGGTACTACCACTGCTTGGAACATTATCCATTAAGCTGAGGAGTGGGAGTCTAATATCTTCATAAATTTGCTAGCCAAGGATGGTAAGTTCAATCCTAGGTAGAACCACAAGAGTCAGCATAGACTTTGAGCCCTGATCATCACTTTACTGAGTAGAGAAAAAAATGATGTAATGCCCAGCCAACAGTTGAACAGTGGGTAAACACTTGCAACTATTTTTATATCTACCGTGAAACATTACACACCAATTATTTGTGAATTTTGACTCAGGAGCTCAGGCAGGAGGGTTAAAATTGTTCAGGAACGCTGGGCTCAAAGGGTTGACAGTATGCATATAATGTGTGTAACAAGGATGTTTTCAGTAAAAATGGAAATAAATAAAAAGCACATCATCACTTAGAAAAAAGAAGAGACAGTTGAATTTCCTGTGGCACATAATGAGAAAAGAGAGATTAGAGAATTTGACACTCACAAGACATATTCAGGGCAAGAGAGGGAATCAGTGAGTAAATTACTCAGGTTATGTAAATAGATGACAGAATGAGGAAGGGCAGTATAGATAAACATTTCTAAGAGATATAAAGGATAGGAAGTTGTAGAGAGCCATGACATGATCACCCATGTCCTGATGGGACACAACACATAGAAGAAGAATTTTTACTCTCTAACATTTAATCTATTGATTTCAATGTCTACTTTTATATTTATATATAATCTATCCCTGATATTGAGCACTTTAATCCATAAATATAGTAAACCTTAAAATTATATTTTATCACATATACATATGTGTGCATGAGTGTGTGTGATATAGTAATATATTTATAAATAGTTATCTTACTTATTATAAAATGCAGATTGTGTGTGTGTGTATGTTTATATATTGGATCGGATTTCCTACATTTTTCAACCGATTTCAACAAAACTTCACAGGACTGCATAACATTACCTTGTGGTGGTTCTGACAGTGCCAAAAATTGAAAAAACACAATTGTTTTTGCACAAAATCAATTTGAAAAAACATGATAAAACACGATTCTGTCACCAGAATGAAAGGGGGACAACTCAAATCGAGTTATATTTATAAAACCCAGGTTTTTGTTTGTGTGTGTGTGCGTTTATTTATGGAATCAGATTTCCTACATTTTTCAAGTGATTTCAACAAAATTTCACTTTTTTTTTGGCAGATAGTGTTTCTTATTGTCTTTCACACTTTTTTCTTTATTTTTACATTCAGAATGCTTAAAAAATTCCATTTACAAGACTATTGTTTATAATAAAATTCTTTCAATCGGTAGACCCATAATGATTGAAAACAATGTTTTTGTTTGAGTTTGGGTTTGACCAATTCATAAAAAAAAACAAAAACAAAAAAAAAAAACAATTAAGACATGCGTGTCCGTCAACCTTAAACAATAATCTTTGTCAATTTTTTTTTCAGTCTTTATGATGGTCGATACTTGATCTATCTCTTACTGTTACATCCCCGGGAAACGCCAGGCTTTCCTGCTAGTATATTTATATATTTTTATATATTTATATTTATAAATAGTTATATATTTATATATAGTTATATATTTATGTATGTATGCATGTATACTGTATATATATATATATATATATATATATATATATATATATATATATATATATATATATATATATATATATTTATATATATATATATATATATATATATCACCAAATATTTATAAAATATATTAAATGAATGCAGGGTGCAGATATTTGCTGATGATACAACCTAGTTTTAAATATTTCACTTTCAACATTTGGCATATAATAACCAATTTTAATACACAATTACACCAAGCTAGCATTTAAAAAATTAAGCATATACACAGGCACTACAGAAATAGTCATGTGACTTCCACACAGCCAATGAAAACAAAACAATACAGAAGTTTAAAATTAATGCAGACAAAATCATTGACACCAACATACAAGTTACAACCAATTTACGCAATCAATGCAAACAAAACAACCTCTTCTAATATGAGCCATGTCTGTTCATGATGTTGGTGATCATGACTCTTTAAATATATTAGGTTGCTGCAAAAACGTCATTATTTTTGCACCAACCTCATAATAATAACAAAATAACGTTTATATACATATGTGCATATGCAAGTGTATAAATGCAGCTGAGGCACTTGTTTCATCTATATTTATTTATCCATTAATGTATTTTTAGATGTCTGCATTATTTTCATATCTATGTAGGAAATGTAAAATGGAATTTGGTTCTTGATGCCAAGCCTTTTCTGGAACTCAAAATAGATTACTAATGACCATTGGAAAGTGTTAACTATTCCTGCTGCAAAACACTCATTTATTTGTCATGGAGATATTCACTGAGCTTAGCTTTGTTAAGCAGAAGTTAAACTTATGAACTACTTATGATAAGCACCAGTTGGTAAGTAATATGGTTGCTAATACTATAAAGGGAACCCAAAATAAACATAGTGATTGGTCACTTAGTTAGATTTTTGAAAGTCAGTTGTACCAAAATCTTTTTAGACCCATAACATCTATCTATCTACTATTTAAATATAACTATATATATATATATATATATATATATATATATATATATATATATATATATATATATATATATGATCGACTCTCCCATCGAGATTTGACGTATGAGGGTCAAGCAGATTAGTTTCCAGGAAACCGACAGAGTAATATATATATATATATATATATATATATATATATACCAGGTCATCCCATAAGTTCTGTCCAAATTTTGAATAAAGAAAACAAGTGACCAAATGTTACATTTAATTACAGATTCAATCAACAATGTATTTTCCCTGATTATCTATGACTTCCTTCCATCTATTAACAAGCTTACTAATTCCATTACTGTAAAATTATTTTGGCTTTGATTCGAAGAACTCACAAATGTCAGTTTTAACCTCTTCCTGTGTTACAAAAGCTTTTTCTTCCAAATGATTCTGTAAGCTATGAAACAAATGGTAGTCAGAAGGAGCAAGATCGGGAGAATAAGGCGGATGAGGAATTTTCTCCCAACCAAGTTCTTCGATCCTTTGTGACATAATTCTTGCTGTGTTGGGTCATGCATTGTCCTGATGAAACATCACCTCATTTCAATTCACTAGAGCAGGTCTTTTTTTCTTCAAAGCTTGGTTCAAACGCCCTAATTGCTGACAGTATATTTGAGCATTAAGAATTCAAAGTTGATTATTCATTTTGCCCATGAAGTTCCCTTCTCGGCTGTGGCTGGGGTCCTTCCCATTTACCAAGCCACTGTCTACGACACTTAACATTTCAATAAAAGATCCATTTTTCGTCGCCAATCACAAGTCTATCCAAAAAAGGTGAAACAAGTTGGTGAGAATGGAGAGAAGAGCAAATGTCAACTTGGGATTTCAGGTTGTTTTCAGACAATTCATGATGCATGCATTTTCCAAGTTTAGGAACTTTTCCAAGTTGTTGAAGATGACGATGAACAGTTGTATGGTTTGAACTGAGAACCACTGCCAATTCATCAACTAATAAAGCAGGATTTTCTTCAAGGGCTGCTTCAAGAAGCTTTTCATCAAACTCAACTGGACATCCGATTTGATCTTCATCTTCAAGGGTGAAATCTCCACCTCTGAATTTTGCAAACCATCTTCTGCAAATTCTTTCATTCAAACATTCCTCTCCATAAACTGAGTGAATGCTTCTAGCCATTTTGGCTGCTGAGTTTCCTTTCTTGAACTCATAAAGTATTATGTGCCTCAAATGATTCTTGGGTACTTCCATGTTAGCAGGGTTTTAATCAAACAAAATTTAATTTTATTGTTCTCTGAAATAAAATTTGATCAGTTTAAATGCATCTAAACATAAAAAAAATGTTCAGCACCATTAGATATTATAAAATACTCTTTAAATTTTGTTCATTTTAACAAAAAGTTAAAATTCGGACAGAACTTATGGGATGAACTGATATATTGCTAAAGAAATAATGGATTTTTTACTTATTAATCTGAGAGATTTTTATCACTTGAAACATTATTTTTAGTGGATAATCTTACTTGAGGAGGTGCTACATTTATCTATTAAACAATATAGTTATTTATTTTTGTTTAATGTCCTGAATATTTGAGAAATGTTATTAAAGAAAAATATGGGCTCTCCAGCAGGATTTGAACTTGTGTCCATCTGAGTAGTGGGAAACAATTGTTAGAAAAGGGAAAAACAGACATTCAACATAAGAACCCAAAATCCTTCACCTCTAAAAGACTTCTCGCATGGGAAAAGTGGATTTGGTATTTCAAAAGGTTTCAGCAAGCAAGTAACCTCCATAGATCAACCCAGGCCAACCAGGTAAACACCTTTAGTTACTGTATAGGGGATTTAAATTTGTTGGGAGAAGAGGCAAACCAGTATGAGACTGTCAAAGAGAGGTTTTGTTCGTTTTTATTTGAAAGAAAAACATAATTTATAAATGAGCTGTCTTTACCAGAGAGGAGGCAGCAAGGACCTAACGAATCATTGGATTGGTTCATGACAGTTCTGTATACTTTAGCTGAACACACTAATTATGGGAACTTAAAGATGTAATTCATATGTAACCATTTTGTTGTTGGTCTTACAGATGTACATCTATTTGAAAGTATGCAGTTAGACGGTAACCTCAGACTCAAGGGGTCAGTCACAATGGCAAGGCAGACTTAGACTCTCAGACAACAGCAAAATAATCTCAGGGGAGAAAACCTTACAGAAGCATACTTGGTTGATAAGGTGGAAAGGAAAAAGTATATGTAGAGAACAAAACAGGCACAGAACAGGCAGTTAAGAGTTAGGTTTAAAGTAAATGTCCTAAATGAAGAAACAGTTCCAACCACCATGAATCTCAGGGCCTGGCTAAAAATGTGATGTGTTTATCCCGCGGAAAGATGTACACCACAAAATTATGTGCATCACAAAATTTGTCCACAAAGTAAATGAAGTGAATAGTAGTGTCTTCTTGAGGTCTGTTATTGCAGGCGAAGACCTATGGATGGTTGAACTTGGAGTGGGCTAAAAGAAAGTGCAATTCAAAATAGAGATGGGTGCTGATGTGACGATCATTCCAGAACATATTTTCAACCAGACTTAAACGGGAAAATGCAAAAATTAATATTTGATCCCAGTTGTGTCTGATGTGATGTTGTGGGGGCTTCTCATGTCACACAATAGAAAGGAAGAAAATGTATCACAGAACAAGTTTATGTAAGTAAGAAGCTCCACACATGCTTGTTAGGCAGATCAGCTATCACCAAGTTGGAACTAGTATTGTGCATAAATAGCATTGACATAAATACACTCAGGAAATGCTACCATACATAAATATATACATAAATACACTATATACATATATATACATAAATACATACATAATATATATATATATATATATATATATATATATATATATATATATATATATATATATATATATATATATAACTACATACCTAATACATATATACATAAATGCATACATAATATATATATATATATATACATAAATACATACATAATATATATATATATAAATAAATACATACAATATATATATATATATATATATATATATATATATATATATATATATATATATATATATATATATATATATATATATATATATACATAAATACATACACAATATAAATACATACATAAATACACCAGGAAATGCTGAGCAGTGGTCTTGATCAAGAACAACAGCTATACACAATAAAACTCAAACGCAATGCACATCAATTTTCTTTTAAAACACCCAGATATATACTTTGTTCACTGATGGTTAAAGTAAAAAAAGAACTGTTGTGAATGGAATATATTGGTGTTATCAGCCATGTAGAGCAAGCCACTGAATGGTGTGCAGGTATGGGAGTAGTTATGAAAAAATCAGGGGACCCTTATATTTGTGTCAACCTTATCCAATTGAACAAGTCATTGCATAGGGAAAAATACACCCTGCCATCAGTCAAGCAAACTTCTCGGTTTAATAGCAGGTGCAAAAATATTCAGTAAACTCAATGCTAATTTGGGATTCTGGCAAATCTTGCTAAACTGATCATATTTATCTCTCCATTTAGTAGATTTTTCTTCAAGAGATTTGGGATAGCATCATCTCCTGAACATTTTCAGAATAGGATGTCAACCAAAGTTACAGAAAGCTTAGAAGAGGTCATCTGCTATATTGATGATGTTTTGATATGGGAACACACACAAAATCAGCATGGTTCCCGACTTCATGTAGTCTTGTCTTACCTGCAAAAGTTGAGTTTCTGGCTTACATTTTTATTCCTGTTGAAGGAATTGGAGCAAGACTGCTGCTGTTAAGCAGATGCAAAAATCTACCAATTTAAGCAAACAACGTAGTTTTCTGGAGATGGTAAACCAGCAGGAGAAGTTCATTTCTCAATTGTTGGAAAAGGATAAACTCTTGAGAGATCTGCTTTCCAAAATGAACCACTGGATTTGGGAGGAGGACCAGGCTAAAGCTTTCAACACTCTGAAAGAAGACTTAGAGATAGCCTTATATGACCCTATCAAAGAGACCAAAGTTTCAGCAAATCATCCAGTTTTGGTCTCAGAGTAGTAGTTACGAAAAGCAGAGGCCTATTGCCTATGCTTACAGATCTCTTTATCCAGCTGAGCAGAGGTATGCTCAAACTGAAAAAAAAGCCCTTGCAATAACTTAGACATGTGAAAGATTCTGAGATAATATCACCGGACAAAATTTTCTGCTTGAAACAGACCACAAACCACTACTGAGCCTTCTAGGAGTTCAGATTTTGGATTCCTTACCCCAGAGGATACAATGTTTCAGTCTGTATTCATACACAATATATCATGTTCCAGGAAAAAGCCTCATTACTGTTGACACATTGTCAGCGGCACCATTTTAAGAGTCTATATTAAAAGTGGATAGCAAACTCATGGAGAGTACCAACATTTATGTGGACTGCTTAATAGAAAACTTACCTGCAAGTACCCCTTACCTGGAAAAGTTACACAAACACCAGACAGAGGACAATGAATGCTCTAAAGTTATGCAGATGTGATGGCTGGTCTGAATGCAACACATGTGCATAAGAGCAAAGACTGTACTAGGCAAAGCATCCCTACCTAATTGTACATGATGGGATTTTACTTAAGGGTATAAGAATGATTATTTCTGCAGATTTGAGAAATAACATACATAAGCATCTCCATGAATGTCATTAGGGCATAGTCAAATGCCAAGAGTGTGTGCACCAGTGCATGTGGTGGCAAGGTATAAGCCAGAAGCTAAGTGAATTAGTGCAGAACCGGACTGAAGGAATGCACAAATCATGCAGATAAACTCATATGGACAAACCTAGTAGATTAACCCTGGCAAAGAATAGGTGCAGATATGTTTACTCATAAAGTAAATCCTGTTTGTTATTATTGACCTACCACATTAGGTTCATTGAAATAGTCAACTTCTCAGATATAAAGGCAGCAGATGTTACAGTGCATCTAAAATCAATATTTTCCAGGCATGAACTTCCAGAAATCCTAATTACTGACAATGGCCTGCAGTATGCATGTAAAACATTTGCAAAGTTTGCCTTGAAATATGGATTTCATCAGGCCAAGGAAATGGGGGAAAGGGAAAAACTCTGTGCTGAAAAAGGCCAGGGTCTTTGGGAAGAGAAGTACCTAGTGAGCAGAAATAGGGATGTGACATGCTGTGGACATCTCAATGTACACTGTAAAAATAAATATATAAATAAATATCCTTTTGTATGTAAATTTGTACTTTTGAAAGAATTCGAACTGGCCAAATTGAACAGAAACAAAGTGGCAGGACCAGATGGAATTGTAATGGAGATGCTGGCAGCCTTAGATATTTTCAGTATACACAAGATTACAGAAATAGAGAGTTGCGATATACCACAAGTCCTAAGTCAATCTATTTTTATAGGACTACCTAAGAAGACAGGTACAAATGAACATGAATCATATCAGACCATATAACAATGGGCCATATAATAAAACTTATCTGAATTCTGATGAATAGAGTGCACAGCAGAATCAAACTGGAAATAGGGTAAGAAGAGTATGGGTTCATTAAAGACACTGGGACAAGTAATGCAATATTTATGCTCAGAATGATATCTGAAAGCGCAGTATAAATGCAGAAGAATGTGTACCTGTGTTTTTAACTTATGCAAATGCATTCGTTAAATTGAGTTACAAAGATCTGTTGGAACTGCTTAGTAACCATGATATATTTGGGAAGGATATTAGAATACTCAAAGTCCTATACTGGTAGAAAACCTACATATAGATAGAAAATGAATTAGCAGATATGGCAATATTGAAAGGGGTGTCTTTTAAAACTGTGGTGATTCTGAGAGAATTAGAAATCCAACCAGGATTCATTATTGGCAGCCACAATCTGCATAAGATATTCAGATAACAGTGTTGATAGCAGGCATGGAAAGCAAACTACAAAAACTCCTACAGAAGTTTGTGAAGGAAAGCAAGAAGAAAGGATTAAACATCAACTACAAGAAGACAGAATACATAGTTGTTAATAGTCTTTCCACTCCATGTCAGTTGAGAGCATTAGCTTAAGAAGATGCAATGAGTCACTTTCCTGGGGGTTAGCATCAGTCATTGTGATGGAAGGCAGAAAGGAGTCTCTCAGCTGTTTAATGCAGAGAAGTTTTGGAGGTGTTACAATTAACAAGCCATCTTTTGCTCAGTTAATGATGGATTTAAGATTGTTTTTGACATTGGCTGCCATTTTGACCTTGTTGAATAGATCAGATTTATTCTCAAGGCAGGAGTAAGTGGTTCTGTCATCAGTATAGATGCCAAGTTGAGAGCCGATGTCATCAGAAAGATCATTAATAAAAATTAAAAACAGAATATGATCAAGGATGGAGCCCTGGGGGACATCCACATTAGTACAAAAGGATCTAGAAGAGTTGCTGTTCAGGATAACTTTCATTTTAACAATTTGATAGGAAAGACAGGATCAGTTCAAAAAAAGTGTCCAGAGACATCATAACTTTTCAGCTTGTGGAGAAGACCTTTATGCCAGACACTGTCAAAGGCTTTCAAGATGTCCAATACTACAACCAAAACTTCACTGTTTTTATCTAGACATGATAGAATCTTGTCTGAGAAAAGGCCTTGAGATGAGAAATGAGAAAAATAAGAGTTTCCCAAAAATAGGTACAGAGTTAATAGGCCAATAGTTGAAAGCATTGGATGGTTTCACCAGAGTTTTTAAAAACTGGAACAACAAATAATGACTTCCGGCAGGCAGGAAAACAGGAGGGAGTGAAGCATTTATTATACTGTTTAGAGAAAACAGGAGTCTGTCCTGGAGCACATTCTTTATTCACTATTGCAGGAATGCCACTGGGTCTACATCTTTTGTGGGGATCTAGATTAGAGATGATATCAGAAATCATGGAAGGAGTTATATGCATATCACTCAACAGAGACTCAGTTCTAAGTAGGAAGTTAGGCTGGAATACTCCAGATGAGTCAAAAGTAGAGTTCAAGAAATTTATGGGTAAAACATTCAGCTTTATCAACAATAAATCCTGAGCATGGAGTTTACCAGAGCTTCACAGGTAGTCACTGGAATGCTCTTCCACTCCTCAATGACGACGTCGCGGAGCTGGCGGATATTTGAGACTCTGCGCACATCCACCTTCTGCTTGAGGATGCCCCAAAGATGTTCTATTGGGTTCAAGTCTGGAGACATGCTTGGCCAGTCCATCACCTTTACCCTCAGCCTCTTCAGTAAAGCAGTGGTTGTCTTGGATGTGTGTTTGGGGTCATTGTCATGCTGGTACACTCCTCTGCGACACAGTTTCTGGAGGGAGGGGATCATGCTCTGCTGCAGTATTTCACAGTACATTTTGGAGTTCATGTTTCCCTCAATGAAATGTAACTCTCCAATATCTGCAGCACTCATGCAGCCCCAGACCATGACATTCCCACCACCATGCTTGACTGTAGGCATGACGCACTTATCTTTGTACTTCTCACCTGGTCGCTGCCACACATGCTTAAGGCCATCAGAACCAAACAAATTAAATTTCATCTCATCAGATCATAGGACATGGTTCCAGTAATCTATGGGCTTTGTTGACATGGCTTTCTTGTGTATTGCCTTCAGAAGAGGCTTCCTCCTGGGGTGACAGCCATGCACACTAATTTGATGTAGTGCGCGGCGTATGGTCTGAACACTAACAGGCTGAATCCCAATCTCTTTAATCTCTGCAGCAATGCTAACAGCACTCCTACGCCGATCTTTCAAAGAAAGCATTTGGATGTGATGCTCAGCTTCTTTGGACGACCTACCCGAGGCCTGTTCTGAGTGGACACTGATCTTTTAAAATGCTGGATGATCTTAGCCACTGTGCGGCAGCTCAGTTTCAGGGTGTTGGCAATCTTCTTGTAGCCTTGGCCATTTATGTAGTGCAACAATATGTTTTTTAAGATCCTCAGAGAGTTCTTTGCCATGTGGTGCCATGTTGGAACTTTCAGTGACCGGTAAGAGAGAGTGTTAGAGCTGCACTACAAATTTGAATACACCTGCTCCCCATGAACACATGGGCATAGTTACACTAATGAGTCACATGACATTTTGGAGGGAAAAGGAAAAGCAGTACTCAATTTAGACATTTAGGGGTGTAGTTTCTTAGGGGTGTACTCACTTTTTAGGGGTGTAGTTTCTTAGGGGTGTACTCCCTTTTTTTGACAGGGATTTAGCTTTTAATGGCTATATTTTGAGTAATTTTGAGGGGAAAAGAAATTAACTCTGTTATATATGCTGCAGACAGACTACTTTTCATTGTGTCAAAAGGTAATTTTTTCAGTGCTGTCCCATGAAGAGATATACTTAAATATTTGAAGAAATGTGAGGGGTGTACTCACTTTTATGATACACTGTATATATATGTTTGTGTGTGTGTCTGTGTGTGAGTATATATATATATATATATATATATATATATATATATATATATATATTCCTATCTGCTCAGTGAATGCAGATGACCACCATTTAGCCTTATACAGCACTATATTCTCAATAACTATTTATTTTATTTTTATGTCTTCCTTGTAAATGACTTGTAGGATTGAACATGAGATTGTAAATGGCTTTTGAAAATGGCTAATGACTTATAAACTCTATAACACACATTACACATGTACACATGATGCCTAATGAACATCTTTTGGGCTTGACTGTTGTAACCATTATCAACTCTTGTGTGTGGCTTAAAATCTTAACATGTTCAGTTAAATGACTTGCTATATGATTTACAAGTTTTATGCCAAGGTTTATCAAGTGGCTGTACATTTCTTTTACAATGATGTTCACCCTGTACAAGGCTCAAGAGTCAATCAAGGAGGGTTACAAAGTAAGTGATACAATTTATGTGGATATGTACGAAACATAAGTGTTAATCCTACAGTCTGTCTGATGTTATTATGTAAATCAAATTAATCTGACACAAACCTCAATAACTCAATTTTGTTTCGAGAAATTTTTGTCAAATTTTAATTTAGATATCAAAACAGAACTTTAGTTAAATTTTTAGGTAGTTTCAGCATGTTTTATTAAATTTATTGGATTTTTTGTAAAAACCAAAAATTTAACTCAAACTTGTTTTCACGTCTAAATTAATCATTTAAAATTTGACTAAACATTTTCAAAGCAAATTTGAGTTATTGAGGTTAATGTGATTTGTGTAATAACTTCAGATGGACTGTAGGCTTGTACAGATTAAGATTGTAGTGATTGGAGAAACATCCTCTTGGGAGTCGGTTCCACAAAGCAGCGATTTGTGAAAAGAACTGCTCAAGTGGAACTTACATCTCATCAAAGGAATATGAAGGGAAGGGGGATGGTTTATTAAAATATTTTAATCTGTATCATAATTAAATTTGCTATCATGCATTCTCATATGTCACTTAAGAATGTATACAGACTTCACTATCTGTATATATCTCTGAGATGTGGTATTATGATTAGTTACATTATTTACATTGCTCAGACTGTTATCCTCATCTTCATTGCCATATTCACAATGTTTCGGCCGTTGTACACTCCGGCCTTCTTCAGGTGATTGGAATTTCGAACCAAACCCTTTATTCTTTCCACCAGGGTAGGTCTGATAACAATTTTGCCAATTTGTTTATCATTGTCATAGCTTTGTCATAATTAAATCCCTCTTAGCTAAGAAATGTTCATTTTATGTACATAGTCCAAAAGATTTTTTTTTTCTAGAAACAACTAGGCTTATATCACATTGAAACACCAGTTCTCGTATAGACTGTAATTTTTGAGATAATAATCATTTATTGATAGACGTCATACTTATTATTAGGTTGGGGCAAAAATAATGTCGTTTTCTCACATATGTTACTATGTGAGAAAACGACATTATTTTTGCACCAACCTAATAATACATAGCTGGGAGGGAAAGATATTGATTCATGCCTTTTCCCAAGCGTATTTGCATACAAATGAATATAATGAACCCAACTGGTATTAGAACTCGGCACTGTGATTTCCAATTTCAAGCCACTATCCATTGTACTACACACACATGCAAGCTTACAGCACCTGATATTCTCAAGTGGTCAACAATTTAGTTACTGACCAGCCTCGAAGTTGCTTAACTGGTGATCATATGTGAACCAGTGTTTCAACGTGTTATCTCTGTAAGCCCATGAAAGATATGTGGCATTTGATAATAATTGCTGCTAGTACACCATAACTCAGTGAAACCTTCTGTTGCATGTTACAGGTAGAGGAGATGTGAATTACTAAGTAACCCCCACCATTGATCTGAAGAGGAATTACTTGGTACAGCATAACAAAAATTTAATGGTAATCATCTACATCAAGTTAAATTATCATTCTGAACACTGTGCGGATGTTGAGTGTTGAATGACTTGAAATTACAAGTACATTACCTGCAATCACCATGAAAATAGTTTTGTCATGATTTTCAGATCAGAGCTCAAATAGAAATATGTGGATGAATTTAAGCTATACAGAAGGTAATGAAAGAGAGCAAGAAGAAAGGACTAAGCATAAACTACAAGAAGACAGAAAGAATGGTCATCAGTAAAGTGATTTGCAGGTCAGGGACACTAAAATCAAGCAGGTGCAGAAGTTTGAATATCTGGAAAGCATTTTGACAGAGGACAGTAAGTGTGAAACTGAGATCCGTAGACCTCAAGGACGCATTCCAAAAGCTGGGCAGAGTATTGTGTGACAGGAGTATTTCTTTGGTAACAAAGAAAAGAGTACTGAGCTGTTATATGACATTTGCCCTCCACTGAATGTTAGATTGTTTCTTTAAAGATGAAGAAGAGACTCAAGGCAATGAGATGTGGTTCTACAGAGGGATGCTGAGGATATCATGGACTGTGCGCATGAGCAATGATGAGGTCTTAGAGAGGATGCAAACAATGAGATGGTTTATACTTAATATCAGCAAGAGGCAGCTGAAGTTTCTGGGACATGTAATAAGGAAGGAAAGTCTGGAGAATATGATACTCACATGTCAAATATAGGGAAATAGCAACAAGGGAAAACAATGCATGACATACCTAGCAGGCTTAAGCAAGTGGATGACAGAAACGTGGTCCTGGGGAGGTGGCAGAGGGACGTAACTTGTTGAGAGCTGCAAGGGATAGAGGGAAGTGGAGAGCCATGATCTGAAAAGACACGGGACATAAAAAGCAATGACATTATTTCTAAAATCAGTAAGAATACTGTGAAATGTTGGTATGCTAAGTGTCGAGGGGTTCTCCCATTTTTACACAAATGGACTCACCCAGTATATATATATACTACGGCTACGTGAAGACCCAAGAGAGCAAGACTGTCGAGTTGAGTCCAGAGTGACAGAGTAAAAGGTTGTAGGTAAGGGGAAGAGTGGGGGTGAGGTAACAGCGTGTAGGAGTCACAGTGAGCGAGTGCATAGACTCAGTAAGAAGTCATACAGCGATACTTCAATACCAAAAGACTGTATATATATTTTGTTACTAACCCGTATTCCTGGAACTACTAACCTGATTTACCAGTTTGTATTATTATGTTAATACATTATTTTCCGATATTCATTCCTGGTGTTTGTTATTTATTGGTACGGGATTTCAACCTGGAATCCACAACATTAAGAATACTTGTTGTCAATTGATCATAAGTGAAAAGCACCAGGTGTTATTGGTGTGAGAACTTAACAGATATTAAATACTCCTGCTGATAATAGATTTTATGATAAATATTATAATATTCTATGTTAAACCTCAAAGGTCATCTGTTGAATGATTAAAAAAAACTTCTACAACTCCTACTGCCCTTATTGACATTCTTCTTATTATGATTCATATATCACTTAACCTTTTTTTTTAATCAATTCATCACAGATATAAGAGAGAATAAGACAAGATATACTTAGATAGCTACAATGGAATAAGGCAATAATGTCACTAAGACACAAAGGTCTAGTGAGAGTAAAAGAAAATAAGAAGACTTTAAGAGGAACTTGAAACCCAATGCTAAACTGGAAACAAGTTATGTCTGTTTGAATTTATATTTTATTTACATCTCAACTATTACCCTCACCTTTTTTATTATTATTACAAGGTTTTGCTGGCTGTACTCTCTAACATTTTTCAGGTGTCCAGATCATCTTCAGGAAATTTCAGACTGAAGCAATTATGTAATCGAGATGGTTAGACCGTACTTATTCCATTGTAGCTATCTAAGTATATCTTGTCTTATTCTCCACAAGCATAGACAATTCTCATTCCATTATCCCTATCCAAGGATATCTTGTTTTGTTTTCTACATGGGCAAACTGTTCTTGTTCCATTGTATATATCTAGGGATATCCTATCTTGTTCACTACATGGGTAATTTTCTCATTCCATTTTCCCTATGTAAGGATATCATGTCTTGTTCACTTTTTAGTACAGATCAGTTACCTCATTTTCACAAAATCTGAGTCTGAATGGGATAATAGACTAGTGAATTAAAGTATTGGTTTAGGAATATGGTGACATAGTATTTGTGTGTTCAGTCTCTGAGCCAGTTAGTAAATCTGAGATTCCGTGGAAACATGGCTAGTATTAGGTTGGTGCAAAAATAATGTCTTTTTCTCACATATGTTACTATGTGAGAAAATGACATTATTTTTGCACTTAGCAGTACTAAAAAGAGAACAAGGCAAGATATCCCATGAACAGTGAAATAAAAATCATCTGACCCTATGTAATAAATAAACGGATCAGTTTGATATTCCCTGAAGATTAACAGGATCAAAGATTACCTGAAGAAAGCTGGAAAGCATGAGAACTGAAATGGTAGCAATGAAGGTCGTTCTGATGTTATGATACAGCAGTTCAAGTCTTGCCAGAGGCTCCTTATTACATAAAACTTAACAAGTGAATCTTCTTTATGAGTCGTGTCCCCTTAGGAAGTAGGTAATCATAGCTCTCCACAGCTTCCTGCCCATTGTAGCTTTTAATAAGTTCTGTCTTTTTGTCATTTCTCCTCAACGTTTTTCTGCTAGACATCTATTCAAACTGACCAAGTAGGTTATACATTGTTTCACTCTGTACCTCTTGCCTTCAATCTGTCCTGTGAGCATCAGAATTTCCAAGCCCTCCTTCCTCATTATATGCTCCAGAAATTTCATCTGTTTCTTCCTGATGACTTTGTTGTTGCTCATATGTTTTGTCCATCGTATCCTCGGCATTCTTCTATAAGACAACATTTCTGCTGCTTCAAATCTCTTCTTCATCTTTGAAGAATTTTTCCAGTATTCACAGCCATATAGGAGGACAGATATCATGTTACAGTTCAGTACTCTTCAATAATCCCAATATTCTTTGTTTCTAATGAAGTAAAGACTAAAATCTGAAATAAAATATAAATTATAGCATCAAAGTTATTTCGAAAAAAACATGGAGAAAAAAGTTTAATTTCAAGAATCAAGGAACATAAGAATGCCATGGAAGAGATGGAGAAATTTGGAATTGCAAACCATATCTGACATTAAAAGAATACAGATTATTGCTTCTGAAATGAATTCCAGATTATTAACAGAGATCATAATCTGAGAGTGCTTGTATAGATTTCAAATACAAAAAGTTTTCTTTGTTCAACAAAGAAGTTGTTGGAGAATTTTATCACCAAATGATAGGAGAACATTTCATTTTCATATAATATATCGAAACAAACTGCATGAATTTGTAGTAATATGTTGGTGTCCACGAATGAAGGATGCTGGGAATTTTTATTTAGATTCTTTTTCTTTTACTTTCCACCACTTTTGTTAGTAGATATTTCACAATGTGATAACAGAAGTTCTGCCAATAATGGTGAAATTTTGTAAGAGCCAGGGTGCAAATTTACTGTAGATAATCTTGGGATCAAAGGAATCTCAAGACATTTTTGTTGTAGTGAATTGTTTTTCCTTTCAAGGGAGTAGCATTTTTTATGTCAGAATTGTGGTCAGTGTAATTATGCTGGGTAACCAATACATTTGGTTTATTGTTTTGTAAAATGTTTCTTTTGTGTTTATATAATCTTTTATTTTGATTCCTTAAGGTTTCTCTTATGTATTTTTTGTGACAATTATTACAGGTGATCGAGTAAATTCCTCCTTCAAGTTTTAGCTTATTGTTTTGTCTAGTATTGACAAAGTCTTTTATTGTTTTAGATGTAGCAGTAAAAAATTTTGAGTTTAGATAGATTCTTTCCAATTATAGATGTGGTAGAGTTAGTTCGTTGGACAATATATTTTTTTGATTCATTGTTTTGTCAGGATGGCCTTTTTTCTATTTAGGAATATTCTATAGGTGTTTTGTTTTGTTAATTTTAATAGCTCAGAAACTAAACTTTTCTCAATTAATCCCTTTGAGAGACCCATTTCAGACTTGCATCAGCTGACATGAAGTGGAAAAGACTATATTGAATATATTGCTAGGTTAACTTCTTAAATATTTGGTTCACTGTGTTGTGCAAAACAATTTTTCTATGTTAATGGTTTCATTTCTTGTTTGTGAACCTCCCTTCCAGCTCCATGCTTTCCAGCCAACTTTAATGACCAAAAATTTAAATGCAATGTTAATTGCTATCTACTGTCCTCCTGGTTACTCTTTTCTTTTCCCGCTCATTAGTAGTGGTTCTGTTCCTAATTGTTCCTCACCGAGTAACCCCTTGTATCTTAGTGGCTTTACTGCCCTGCTTAGCATGAAATCGATTAAGATACATACATATATATATATATATATATATATATATATATATATATATATATACCTATCTGCAATAGGGATTGGCTAGCCACCCTAGTAGATGAGTATCCTAGAATACGAGTGCCCAGCTATACATATATATATATATATATATATATATAGATAGATAGATAGATAGATAGATAGATATATAGATATAGATATAGATATAATATAAAAATATATATATATAATATATCGGTTCGAACCAATATATTTTTTATATTATATATATATATATATATATATATATATAAAATATATACAGAATAAGTCTAGAAAATAATCTGTTTTATATATTATTTAAATTTGGCCAGCTTACTTTTGAAAATAGTCCTCATGGGAAGAAATAAATATGTGAAGAGCTGAACCTCAAACATTGCAGCAACACAATGCATGTTCAGTTTTCTGTTAGGTTCTCTTGGCCAACTCCATAGCCAATTGCACTCATGTGAAAAAAAATGGATGGCATGTACCATAAGAGTTCTCATGAAGTTCACCAATTTTTCGTCATTTTCTGACATTTCACCGGTGATTGGTTAACCTGAACTGCCATCATCTTGAACCAACACTTGATTGACCTTGAAATACACATACCACTCAAAAACCTATGTAAAACTTAAAGAATATCCACTAAAAGCTTAGCGATAATGGATTTTGAGGGTCTATTAGAAGATCGGATAAAGAAACATTGTTTGTACTTATTATAAATCCTCAAGATTGCAGAGCCATTCTAATGCAGTATTATAAAACCTCACATAATAACCGAATGCAAGTAGATATTATAAAGCCTACACTTGCGTTTCTGACAAATGGTGGGGTTGCAATAAAAGGTGTACTTGTAAATTTTGATTTTTTTTATACTAAATTTCAGTAATATAATCACTTGTCTAAAATGCTCACAGCCTAAATAAAGGGGATGGTTGACAATTTAATAAATGGTATAGTTGGAGTAAAACCAAAAATGAATCATCCTAGCCAGTCTATTTGAATGTTCAGTTGTTATCTATCTGCTATATCCTCATATAGACTCCAATATTAACCTATTTAAGGCTAGGGACTATCATTTATCTATCCTCCATATCCTCATAATCTTCTTTTAATACTTCCACCATTTTATGTTCATATCATTCACCCCATTGAATAATCCTTTACCTGGGTGGATCTTAGTAAAAAGAAAAAAGTTATTGGTAGATTGATAAACTAAACTTCACAGTATTAACTGCATATGTACTTGCATTAAATGTTAATAGCTCAGTACACATAATCCAGGATCTTTCTGATATGTCACACACACACACACATAAACACATATGTGTGTGCGAGTGTGTATGTGTCTGTGTGTGTGTGTTTGCTAAAATAATTTAGAAGTATTATGTCAATTTATTTTATGCTGCCTTACTATATATATATATATATATATATATATATATATATATATATCAGAAAGATCCTAGAGTCTATGTACTGTGATAATAACAGTTAATACAAAGACGTATGTAGCTAACATTGCCCATTTTTTGTCAGTCTACAATATATATACATACATATATATATATATATATATATATATATATATATATATATATATATATATATATTAAGTACCATGCATATTATATATAAATAATTATACATATATATATATATTTATTTATATTTATATACGCACACTTTCACACATATATATATATATATATATATATATATATATTTATATATATATATGTATGTATATATAAAGATATATATATATATATATATATTTATATATATATATATATATATATATATATATATATATATATATATATATATATGTGTGTATGTATATATAAAGATATATATATATATATTTATATATATATAAGGAAGCATAAAATAAATTGACATAATACTTCTAAATTATTTTAGCAAACACACAGACACACACATATTTATATGTCTGTCTGTCTGTCTGTGTTTTTGTTTAAATAATTTAGACGTATTATGTTGATTTATTTTATGCTGCATATATATATATATATATATATATATATATATATATATATATATATATATATATATATATATATATATGCATGTTTCATTAAAAACGACAGACAAGGTACTATGGTTAAGCTTCTTTTTTTTTCTTGTGTTCGAACAAGAGCTTTCTTTTCTGGACAAAGGGTGTGTAAGAAGAACTGTCCAAATATATTTCCGAGCACTTTTTAGCCATTATCAAGGATGATTCGATTTTTCAGCTTAATTGCGTGTGTGCATTATGTGTATCTCTTATATGTAGTAGGGATGTTTTTAATTTCCGAATACGGTTAGCACATTGTGGCTTTGTTCTTAAGACAACTGAAATTGAAATTCTACACCAATCACTACCACAACTTGCTACTCGTGGAGACATAACAGTTCACCCAGACCTGAGAGACCTACTCAAAGCTGGAGGATTGAAGAACCAATCCCCTGGCAACAAACATAAGTAATATCTTAACACCAAAACTAAAAAAGGATGCGAAACATTTTTAAAAAACAACTCCAACATCGTCATCAGACGAGCTGATAAAGCTAACACATACGTCATACTGGATAAAGCCGATTACCACCAAAAATTAAAAAATATTGTCGATGATCGAACTAAATTCACCAAACTGAAAAGAAATCCCACTGAGACTTTAAAAAGGTCCGTCAACAAACTAATAACAGCTTACAACGCAGAAATCGGTTCCCTGAAAATTCAAATAATAGTTAGAGATTACCAACCGGGATATTTATATGGAAACATATAAAAACCCATAAACCTGGATACCCACTACGACCAATTATTTCCCAGATACCAACACCTATCTACGAACTATCAAAATTCTTGAACGACATCTTCACTCCATACCTACCTACCAATTATCTCATCAACCCACGAATTCCTGCAAATTTTAAAAACTACTAAAAAAAAACAAACCCAAGGTATAATAATAGCATCACTTGACGCCGAAAACTTATTTACAAACGTCCCCGTCGACCAAACTATTGACAATAATACATTATCCTCAATTATACTAATAATTCTATCCCTCTGCCCTCCATCAAACCATCCATTCTAAAAAAATTACTACACGCAAGTTCCATTCTATGACCATAATGGCAATATTTACATCCAAACTAATGGTATTATGGGAAAACCACTCGGTCTATGCTTTTTTTCTAACTATTTACATGTCCTACGTAGAAAATACGATATTTACTACACAGGTCCGCAAACCGAAAATATATGTTCGCTACATAGATGATATTTTTATTTTAGCAAATAGAGAAAAACTCCGTCTTTAACTTTACCTATGAACTTCAAAAGCGAATGTCCACTTAGGTACAAAATAGCAGTAATAAAAAACTTTCTAAATAGAGCACACCAGAATTCATCCTCTCGACTACTCTTCCTCAAAGAACTTAATGTTAAACAAACACTAATCAACAACGGCTTCGCTAACCACCTTATAGACTACGAAATTAGACTATTTCTCCCCAAAGTAAGTAGTAACGATAGTGAACACGCAGCCAAAAATCACATACACATTTATTACAAAAGCTAAATGCATATTAATTACAAACAAAATGAATCTTCTCTAAGGCATATTATAAAAAAAATACACTACCCCAATTGACCCGAATAAAAAAAATCAAATTAATTATCTATTATAAAAAATGTAAGACAGCTAACCTTATCCTCAAAAATAACAACACACCAACTAAGTCAAAATTACAAAGAACGAACATTATCTATGAGTTCGAATGCCCCTTAAGGAACTCATAAATAATTACATCGGTTACACAACCACATGCTTATCCAGACGTCTTACGTTACACCTATCTGATCACAGCTCCATTAGAACCCATTTAAGCACACACACAGATTTACCCGACTCTATTAGGAATATACTAGTAGAAAACACAGATATATTAACTGCATCCACCTGCTAAAAAGACTAAAAATAATGGAAGCTTTAATAATAAAAAAAGAAAAAGCCAACTTTTAACAATATTAACTACGAACAAAGCCACAATTTGCTAACCATATTCGGAAATTAAAAACATCCCTACCACACTCTAAGACATACACATAATGCACACATTCAATTAAGCTGAAAAATCAAGTCATCCTTGATAATGGCTAAAGATCTAGTCGAAAGTGCTTGGAAATATAAAACATTTGGACAGTTTTTACCCACCCTTTGTCCAGAAAAGAAAGCTCTTGTTCGAACACAAGAAAAATTAAATAAAAAGCTTAACTGTAGTACCTTGTCTGACATTTTAAATGAAACATGCATAAAGGAAGGATTGCTGCCTTAATATACAACTATCAAATATATATATATATATAAATATTGGTAGACTGACAAAAAAAGGGGCAGTGTTAGCTACTTATGTATTTGCATTAACTACATATAGTCCAGGATCTTTCTAATATATATATATATATATATATATATATATATATATATATATACATATATACATATATATATATATATATATATATATATATATATATATATATATATAGTGGGTATATGTATTTAAAGTGTTACTTTTGTTTTTATTATTTTCTCAAACAGTGAAATTAATAATAACAGCCTAAATTGAGAAGTGCTTTTCTTTTTTTTAGTCATCTCACTCCAAGCAAGGCAATAAAACTACTAAGTATTACTGAGTGTGATAGAATATGAGAAAAAGAAAACATTATTCAGGAGTGAAAGCAATAAACAAACAAGAATTAAGATGACAGAAGATAACAAGTTCACAGGAAAGTAAAAAGCCAGAAGAGATTTCTGCAAGAAGAGTGAAATTAACTAAAAAAAAGACACTTGTTATTAATTTCACTCTTTGAGAAAATGAAAAAAAAACAAGGATATCAACATGAATACTTGTACCACCTAAAAATAATAGTAATAAGAAATATATATATATATATATATATATATATATATATATATATATATATGTATGTATGTATGTATATATATATATATATATATATATATATATATATATATATATATATGAATATAAGAAATCACACATTGTGTGCAGTTGTTAGAAAATAGTACTCAATGTTGTATAATGGAGCTATTAAGTATGTATTAATAAATATATATATATTATCACTCACCAGTAGCATAACATGCACAACACAATCTTGTTGTACATGAAACTTGAGTTGTGTTACCTGTGATGTATAATATATATATATATATATATATATATATATATATATATAAGGCAGAGGTTTCTCTCTTCTTTTTAACATATATATATATATATATATATATATATATATATATATATGTATATATAAAATCACTTAGTTGAAACCAATAATGATGGAGAAGGCTACAAAAAGCTATCAAAAGGATTTGGAGTGCACTTCTCCATAGTAAAACAAATTATTTATAAATGGAAGACATTTAGTATGACAGCATCACAATCACGAAGTTGTGGTCTGCAAAAAATACCAGCAAGAGCAAGCAGACATCTAGTTCGGCAAACCAAGGCAAATCCTGCTTTGACTTTTGCAGTTTTCCAATGTTAACTGGCCAATGCTGGAATCAATGTGCATACATCTAAAATACGACAAAATCTGAACAATGCCAAGCTTCATGGCAGAATGCCTAGAAAATGCCACTACCCTATAGGGGGTATTTATACCTTTTGAGAAAAAGAATTTGATACCAACCATTAAACATGGCAATGACAGCATTATGATTTGGGGGTTCTTTGGTGCAGCCGTAACAAGCAAAATAGTATTCATTCATGACACAATGAACACTGCAAGATGCCAAGCAATTTTGAATAATAATGTCTTGTCCTCAGATCAAAAGTTGGGTTTAGGTTGAGCCTGGAACTTTCAACATGACAATGATCTGAAGCATCAAAGCAAATCCACAAGAGAATGGGTTTGTAAAAAGAAATTTCAAATCTTAGAGCTGCCTAGTCAAATTCCTGATCTAAACACAAATTTGAAAATATGTAATTCAACAGAAAGAAGGTAGTGCATGCAAGAAATCCAGGTAATATCGAGCAATTGTGGGAGTTTTGCCAAGAAGAATGGTCAAAAAGTGGCACTCACTAATGCCAAAAACTTCTTAAAAATTATAGAAAATGGCTGTTTGACATTGTAACCACAAAAAGAGCAGTCACCTCATATTAAATGTAAGGGTTCACTTAAATTTGCACATCTTAATTTTTAATTAATATTTTTATTCCAGCTTCATAAAAATTTTTGAAAGTGGTTGTAATTGATTTAATAAAGATTTTACTAAATGAATATATAGTTTAATTAACATTTGTTGATCATCTGGAAAAAAAGACAATTTTTAAAAAATATTATCTTAGGAGTTCACTTCCTTTTGCACAACACTATATATATATATATGTATATATTGTAGGATATAAGTATTTGATTGACACACAGAGCTGTAGGAAAACAAACACTTCTGCAAAATAGCATATGCAAGCATTTCTTTTATGACTTAGGAAATATTTATCACATAACCATAAATCAAAGCTATATTTCAATGAAACATTTTTGAAAATAAAACAAGAAATAAATTTTTGAGAAGAAGAAAGTTTATTTTATTTGTGCCTTTCAGAATGTTTTTTCTTCTTTTGGTGAGCCAGGAAGAATTATCAATGATTGAGTGATCAAAGAAGAGAATCTCCTGTGAATGTCTGATGCCATTCGGCAATCAGGAAGCAAGTGAGTCAGACACAAAGATGGATATGTTCTTTGAGGAACCAGGGAAAGTTTTTGATTTAATTGAAATTTCATGAGCATTAGCACCAGAGTGAAGGACTGGTTTGGGGTTTTAGTGCCCCAGGCAAATCTTTTTCTTTTGATATGATCTATCTGAATCAGATAAACGTTTATAAAAAAAAAATTATATACCACTGGCTACTGTTATGTTATTTATTTGTAATTTAATCAAATGAAATGAATACAATTATTCTGGGATGGTGGGAGCGGACAGCAAGAAGTCAATGCATTTCTCTCTTTTGAAATGATAGGATTCAGCATACTGAATTTGATGGCATTATAAGCCCCACTTATTTTTTTTATGTATGTTTGTTCTCCAGAAGGATACTGAAAATTCTACAGACTGAGTGAATAAGCAACTAAGATGTCTTTAAAAAAAATATACTGCTGCCATATATGGTTTGGAGCCCCCAATGTTTGTCTTAAAGTCCTTGACAAAATCTAGAGGCGGATATGCAGTGTGATTGGCCCCAATTTGGCATCTCATCTACAGTCGCTCTCTCACACTCTCACAGACATGCCGTCACCTCCCTCTGTCTTTTCTACAAATACTTTCATGGTAACTGCTTCCATGAGCTACTTTTGCTAATTCCCAGATTGGATGAATTAAAACATGCAACTGGGCTAGCATCTCAGTCCCATCCTTTCACTGTCGAATCAATTAAATGTAGCTGTCTCTTCTACTCCAATAGCTTCATGTCTTGCACCTCTCGCCTGTGGAATTCCCTTTCTTTTACTTGTTTCCCTGATAGCTATAATCTCCAAATATTCAAATGTATTGTCAATCGACATCTTCAAATGCCTTGATCTAATTCCCTGTCCTTCTCTTCATCCTTTCCTCTATCACGCCTCTTTGCTCTCACCCCCACTCTCTGTAACCCCTTGTGTGCTAGTGGCATACTGCCCTGCTTGGGGTGAAAAGCTTAATAAAATAAAAAGGAGACATACTCAAAATCAGGAAAAATGACAGGTGAAATTCCTTGGACACACACTGAGGAAAGGGAGCTTGGAAAACTTAACCCTCATGGGGTATATTCAAGTCAAGGGAGACAGAAAAAGGCATGAGCTTACCTGATGCACTTGCGTGAATAGATAGCTGAATGAGTGACAAGGGTTTTAGCAAAGGGAGAAGAACTGCTTAGAGCCTATGTCCTGAATGAATATGCTACATAAGAGAAGAAGAATTTCCTCACAGATGAAAAAATACTGGAAGGAAGTGAGTTATGGCTTTATTGGTAAGAATATCAAAGACAGAAAATGTAAGCAATGAGGAAGGTTTAAAAAATACAAGAACTACAATGAAATTCATATATATATAATCAGAAAAATACAGTTGAAATTTCTAGGATACATAATGAGGAAAGAGTGCTTAGATAGTTTACTATTCACAGAATATATTGAAGGTAAAAGAAATGAAGTAAACAATGCAAAATACTTTAAATGTTTGTGTGACCAGTTGACTAAACAAAGATTAAGAGAAATGGTAAAGAGGCAAAACTTACTTAGGGCAACAAATAATAGGGAGCGATCACCTATATCCAGAAAAGATATGAAGAAGAAAATTAGAATTTCATAAATTTATATTGCAGAAAAAATAGGAAAAAGGAATACAGTTCAATAACATCCATTTTTTTTTTTTATTAATATTTACTTCTAAAATGTGATTGGATGTTTGGATGATAAAGAACCTCAGAACGAAAAATAGAGCTGAATTCAAATTCTGGTCAGGATCAGTAAATTCAGTTACATGCAAATATCCTTGGAAAAGGTATTAATGTATCTACCCCTGCCAGCTATGGGTCAAATAGTAGGACTTGTATCTGGAAAAATCATTATTATTCTCAAAAAATGGCTAATACAATATTCACTCACAGAAAAATAATTATTCTTATAATCCAAGATATGGATTATGTGTATTATTTACATTTGGACTAATATCCTTATCATCGTTTTTGTTATCACAACATTTCACCCATTTGTCCTCCGGCCTTCATTCCGTCAATCAGCATAACCTACAGGGAATTTCAAAATGAACCCTTTATTTAATCTATGGGTAGACTGTTCTTGTTCCACTGCCCATGTTCACAGATATCTTATCTAGTTCTTATTTAGTCAAGTTGAGTTATTCCCCACCCTGTTTCTACTGAGTTCAAGTACACACTGCCACCCCTCAGGGATTGAACTAAATCTTTATCCCTCGCTGTAAGTACCAGGATGGTATTGTGAATATGAAAGACTTGATTTGATTAGATGATTTAAGAAGATTTTCTTAATTTTTTTTTTTTTTTTTCTAAATCTTTATCCCATGCTGAAATTACCAGGATCATATCGTGAGTATGAAAGGCATGATTTTATCAAATGATTTAATAATTTTCTTCATCACTTGTTGAATTTGGTGACAATATTATACTTATTTCTGCTGTCTACTTAATTAGATTAATTAATACAAATGACAAAGCATAAACTGTAAGAAGACAGAATGTACAAGTATGGTTGTCAGAAGAGGAACATCCCAAGATTTGAACTATAAATTGGCAATACCAAAATCATGCACAAGCCAAAATCTATATCTATGGGATGTGTTTTATCAGAGGATAGAAAAAGTGAAATGGATATCCAAAGACATATTGGGATAGCGGAAGATATCTTACAAAAGCAAATAAAGTATTAAAAAACAAGAAAATTTAATTAAAAACAAAGAAAAGAGTACTTAACTTATATATAATATCATTTCTCTTATATGGCAGTGAATGCTAGACAGTCTCCTCACAGATAAAGAAGAGATTTGAAACAAGAGAAATGTGGTTCTACAGAAGGATGTTGAGAATACTATGGACTGAATATGTGAGTAACGAGGCAGTTCTAAGGAAAATGGTAATGGATGCGTATGCTTAAAATCAGAAAGAAATTGTAATTTCTGGAACACAATGAGGAATGAAGGTTTGGAGAATTTGACACTCATAAAACAATAATATAAGAAGAACAGATGGAAACAGCAAATAACGTACCTAACTAGCTTGTGTAAATCGATGGCAGAACAGGAACTAGGGGGAGTGATAAAAAGACAAATGTTACTTAGTTATACAATGAATAGGAAGTTGTCGAGAGCCATGATTGATCGTTACTTGAAGGGACCCAGCATAATAAAAGAATAATTGACATGACTCCCAAGGAAACACTGTTAGAGCTGCTTCCCATTGCCTTTTTGCATTGAGAGTAGTCTTTCTTCTAGAATGGTTGCCAACCAAGGCTACAGAGAAGAAGACAATTTGGTAGAAAATAATTTAATTCATATAATTTGATGTAGTCTGGTGCTCCTGCTGTTCATCTCGAGATACTTGACAAAATCCAAAAAAAGATCAGTAATATAATCAATCCTCACCAGGCATCTCAACTTCAGTCACTCTCTCAACAATGTGATTTGGCTTCCTTCTGGCTTTCCTACAAATATTATCATGGCAACTGCTCTGACAAGCTTTTTTTCCTGGTGCCCTGATTATATGAATTTAATCACACTACTAGATTGCCATCTAGGTCCAACCTTTTCACTGTTGAAAAAGCTAATTGCAACTCCAACAGTTTCATTTCTCGCTCTTCTCACCTGTGGAATTCCCTTGTGTTTACTTGCTTCCCTGATATACTATAATCATCAAAAATTTAAATGCACTGTCAATCACCATCTTCTGTCTTCTTGAATCTTGTTCATCTTTTGTCCTTTCTTCAATCCTCTCGCAGTCTTCTCTTTTGCTTTCATTCCCTGTAACTTCCTGCATAATAGTGGCATTCCTGCTTTGGTTGGGGTAAAATGATTAAAAAAAAAAGTTTTTATGAAAAAGTTCACAGTATTTGTTATGGAAGAAATGAATTTCTAGTCTTGCTGTTTGCAAGTTAAACAACTTCATTGGTAAAAAAAATTCTGCTTGAAATGAGGGTTTTAAGAATTTAATGTAAAATATCCTGAATATAATGATTATTAGCACATAGTTAATTTTACCCCAAAAACATATTAGCTTTAATTAAAAACAGTTTATTGTTGAAAATCATCTACATGTAATATTTTCAACATTTTTTACTGTGAAGAAATTTCACTCAAGTTCTGACCCTGCTGATTTAATTAAAAATAAAAGATTATATTTCCTTTTACTGCTGGCAGAATAAAACTGTGAAGGAAAAGTTAAATACAAAGATCTGTTTGGAATTTAAGCCCTCCCCCCCCAATTTTGAATGTCTTGAGAACTATTTGTATGGCTTTGATGCAACTTGGCAACCTATGAAAAAAGTCCTTGCTAACACCCGCTATGATGTTACTCAGTTGACTCTGAAAGAACAAACTTGTGTACAGTATGACTGCTATATTTACAATGACTGAATAAGTAGATTCTTCACATCACATGAAAGGTTTTTTGACAAAGAGATGGCCAATAATCCTTTAAGCATTCCATATCACCTCCCAAATGGATCTATCATAGAAAATAGCATTCCTACTTTTCACTCATAAGGCTAGTATACTGATGATGAGGCTAGCTATGCTGATAACATAGGTATTTGTAGTCAGGATAAGAAAGATGTTGAACAAAGAAAAATCAACACCCTCTATCAAGTGTTCCAAGTAATATGAGTCAAGATAGCATACTCAAAAAGTATGATCTCTGTCTATATTTCTGAGATCAGGTAATTAACTATTTACATTGTTTGGACTGTTGTCCTCATATTCACAATGTTTCAGCCATTGTACACTCCAGACTTCTTCAAGTGATTTACATTGGAAGATCAAACCAAACTCTTTATTTTGTTCATTGGGGTAGACTGTTCTAGTTCCACATGCCATGCCTTTTTCTGGATATCTCAGTTTCAGTTAATTCTCTTTACTAACTCAACTCTCCAAATTTCTGTTCACCTCTGCTGTGGTCAGGTATTGAACTCACAACTCTTTGGGTAAAGTTACTGGATTAGTTCAACCATCTCTTTTATCCACTGGGCCATTGTCGATAATGATGAGAACAACAGTCCAAACAATGTAAATAGTGTAAATATAAAATACGAAATAAAAAAAATGACCCATAATAAAATATTCAAGATGTAGGATGAGTAAATACTAAAAGCTACTGTTTATAGATCAGTTATAGCAAATTTAGTATAGGAGATAAGGAAATTGAGTATAGAATAGGTTGCAGTAGGGGTAATTTTATTTAAGCCGCAAATTGCTATAAAACAAAAACTAACCAAAAAATTTGGTTCATTTTTATAAATAGCCATGTCAAAGCAAACTTTACATTTGAATGTAATGCATGGTGCGAAACCAGTTCAGAAATATCTAAACAGTTAGTTGTATACAACCACTTTCTCAGATCAATGATTAAAACACTACTAAAATCTAATGGTTAAGAAGGAAGCCTCATCAATATTGTTAAGATTGATAGCAGTGTACATGAAAAACCTATTTTCCTGAAGAATTAATTTGAGTCTCTTTAATTTATAGTTAGCATTGAGTTTAATTTTGGTGTCTCTAATATGTAATTTCCATGTGGACCTTTCCCTTTTGCTAACAACAATCTTCTTGCAATTGATGTTTAGTCCTTTCATCTCTCTTTCCTTTACTACATTCTCTAGGAGTTCCTGTAGTTTCCTTTTTTATGTCTACTATCAACACTGTGTCATCTGCACATATTATATTGAGATTGTAGCTGGCAATAATGATCCTGGGAGGAATTCTTTTACTCTTAGCATCACCTCACTGTAAAAGTTGTAAATCAGAATGTA
>OZ010586.1:82715250-82755250 GCA_963932145.1 Acanthosepion lycidas
CAGCTTGTAAAATTCAATAAGACTAAAACCATACTAGTAACATTATACCACCACTTAGCAGACCCCAAACTTTCATCTATCATGTTGGATGGGTATTCCCTCAAGGAGATTCCTTGTCTTGAACATCTATTGGGACTCAAGCTCTCTCCAGACCTCAAGTGGAATTCCTATATCTGATTCATTGCTAAAGATATTCATTATACCATTTCAGTAAGTATCTGACTTTCTCTGCTATACTCTGTTTTTACAAGAGCCAGATTAGACCAAATATTGCTGCCATATATATCCTACAGCTGCCCAGTACTCACTTGTTTGTCATGATAAAGTTCAAAAGTGTCTATACGATCTTGTGAATGATGAATTATTTTGCATTCTACAACCCACTTCCCACATACAAAATGTTGCTCTATCACTACAGTCCTTAGACCCATCGCCCCGAACAACTGGGACCCACCATGCTACATTAACAAGATTGAATCATTCGCATTCCCTTTGTATTCATATAATAAGAAATAAGTACTATTAAAGCAAGTTCTTCCCAAGAAATGCTGCTTTGTGGGATAGACTCCTGGTAAGATGTTTTCTGAATCATTACAATCTTGAGTTATTCAAGTCTAGGGGTAACTGTTGTTTTGAAAAAGCTATCAAACAGAAACAATTTGAAGGTGAGCTGAAGCTGCAGTACCAATATAAAAAAAATTATGATTAACCATAATAGAAAAATATTGGCAGAGTATAATAGCAGAAGTCCACAGATACAACTGAAGAATAAAAGAGGAATGCCCTTTCAATGGCATTTATTTAGTAAGGGATGTAGTATATAAAGCTAATGCAATTATTGATGGCAAAACCAAATATTACATAGGAGCTGTCAAGGATGAATGAAAAAGTCACAAGAATCATTTCTTTTTTCAATCATTCAAGCAGGGTAATAATGTCACTAAAACTGTTGTATAGGAATAAAGTGTTGCTGCCAATACTTAAGTTTGAACATAGATTGCTAGTGAGCAAACACAGGTGATCCCATTATGAATTATGTGACCATTGAGGAAACACACATATGGAAAGTTGCATAATGTCTAAATGATCGCTATATTCTATTCTGTCCTCTATTACTATTTGGATCGTTATTTCTAATCTATTCTCTATTACTATATGGATCGCTATTCTCTACTCTATTCACTATACTATTTCTCTATTAGGATCACTATACAGATTACTGTTCAAGCTAGTACTATTATTGCAAGAGATTATTTGAAGGTGCCTGACACCAGTATTGTTCAATGGCATACTATAGCTGTATCTGCAATTACAAAGTCACTACTACAATGAGCAAGATGAAAGTGACAACGAGTGTTTGTTGGTGTTACAAAAGTGGCAATGAGTGTTTGTTGACATCACAAAAAGAACACATGTGGTTACAGGTAGTGAAAGTGAAAGTGAAAGTGAAAGAGAAGACTGAAAATAGGGAGGATTGAGAAAAGGAGCAAAGGGAACAGGGTTCAAGTTATCAGGGAAACAAGAAATCAGGTCAGTGGTGTGAGAAAGGAAATTGCCAGTGTATTAGAGGCAGTTGCATCTAGCTACTTCAATAGTAAAATGGTGGGACCTACTTACCATTACTAACTTCTCTAGGAGTTCCTGTAGTTTTCTTTCTGCAGTTGTACAGATCACTATATATAAAAATGCTCCTTCCCTTTTTGCAAAGTTGATTATTGTAAAAAAAAGGTTTCAAAGACACCAAATTAAACTCCAGCCATACCAGCTATTAATCCAACAAATGATTCATGATCCACCATTAAAAAAGTTATATAATGTTGGAAATTCATATTTAAGCATTGAAGATCACTGGGAAGCAATAAAACCTGCTGTAAATAAGACAATATCAATCGTTGAAAGATGAAAAAAAAAGCCTATATTAACACATAAATTAATAATTTATTGATATATATGGGGTATTATGTTAAATATACAGTGCAAATGTAAGAGAACCCCAAGATAATATTTTTTTAAATTGTCTCTTTTTTCCAGATGATTAACAAAATCTTAATTAAGCTATATATTCTTTAAGAAAAACCTTTATTAAATCAATTAAAATCACTTTCAAAAAATTTTATCAAGCTGTTATAAAAATATTAACTAAAAATTAAAATATGCAAAAGTAAGTGAACCCTTACATTTAATATTTGGTGATTGCTCCTTTTGAGGTTACAATGTCAGCCAGTAATTTTCTAAAATTTTAAGAAATTTCTAACAGTGGTGAGTGAATTGCTTGATATTAACTGGGTTTGTTGATGCACTGTCTTTCACTTAAATCACAGATTTTCAATTGGGCTTAGATCATGATTTTGACTAGGCCGTTTCATGACCTTAATTTTCTTTTTACAAACCCATTCTTTGTGGATTTGCTTTGACACATGTGTGTCTGTAGGCATTTTACTTTGTTATCTAAGCCATTCTAAATGTAACAGTGATCTAACATGCTGTAAAAGCATTGGGATGACCAAAGATGCATTCCAAAAGTTAATCAAAGGATTAAAAAACAAAAACTTTGTTAGAAACAAAGAAAAATGTACTGAATTGTTAAGTGATATCTGTCTTCCTATATTGCGGTGAAAGCTGGACAACTTTCTCAAAGATGAAGAAGAGACATGAAGCAACAGAAATGTAGTTCTACAGAAAGGAAGAGGATACCATGCATCAAACATGTTAGCAATGACAAGGTTTTAGAAAAAATAGAAACAAATAGGAAACTTATAATAAACATCAGGGAGAAACAGTTGAAAATTCTGGTGCATATAATGAGGAAGGAGGGAATGGAAAATTTGATACTCACAGGATAGATTGAGGGAAAGAAGGACAAATTCAAACAATGCATAACATACTTTATGAGCTTGAGCAAATTTGGTTGGGGAAACAGGGTTTAGGAGAAATAATAAAAAGACAAAATTTATTAAGAGCTAGAAAGGACAGGAAATTGTGGAGAGCCATGATGGCCTATGTCATGAGAGGATACATCACATGAAGAAGAAAAGTTAATTCCAATTTTATTGGGAAAACATTGTAAAAACTTACATGCTTGTCAGATTTAACTTATTCATTCTGTACATAAGTGAAAAAGAACTGGTGTCTCTAAGTTGGCATCAAATGAATGCTTGATCTGAGTGCTGGATATTACACTAATAGCTGTGCCAAGCTTATTAAAAAGAGCTCGTTTAGGTTTTCATCTAATATTATTTATTTGTGCTACATTGTCTCATGTCTTAAATATTTCATTAAAAACCATGTTTGAACTGTTTTTTTTTTACAACAAATAGTTTGAAAGAATTATTATACCTACACTACAGGCAAATAGTTTGGGGTCACCATGCATTTCTTTAAAATAACACCATAAAATGAGATATTTTTGTATTTTCTTAAAGTAAAGCATGGCATTTCAGTATCTACAGGGTATTTTCTTTTATTCTCCAAGATCCTATTACAACCAAAATGTTGAAGTTTGAATTCAGCTGTCCACAATTAATTTTACTAAATTATGAATATTTTTTTTCAATCATTTCACCCAAAGCAAGGTGTGAATGCCACAAGTATGCAGAATCAAGGAAAGAGGAAAGACAGGGTACAGAGGGGACCGAGGAAAAGATAAAAGATGAATGGGATTTAAGCAGATAGAAGATGGCGATTGATATTGCATTTAAATTTTTGAAGGCTGTAGTTATCATGGAAACAAGGAAATGGAAGGGAGTTCCATTGGTGGGAAGTGCAAGAAAAGAAACTGTTGGATTAGAAACTGGTGGTTACATTTACCTAATTCAACAGTAAAAGGGTGGGACCTACATGCCAATCTAGTAGCACACTTAAATACATGTAGTTTGGGCACCAGGGAAAAAGCTTGTCAGATCAGTAGCCATGAAAATATTTCTAGAAAAGACAAAGGGAAGCCACATCTCGTCAGTGAGAAAGAGACTGAAGTCAAGATGCCAAGTCAGGACAGATAACATTGCAGATTCTTTTTTGGTTTTGTCAAGAACTTCAAGATGAGTAGCAGGAGCACTTGACCAGATATGGTAACAGTATTCAATGCATGGATGAATGGTAGATTTGTAAATGTGCAAGATGTACTCTGGTGCCAAAAACATTCTGGCACGATAAAGTGATTCAACTTTCCTTGCAGTAGATTCAGCTATTAATTCAGTGAAGGCATTTCACTTCAAGTCAGTTGAGAATGTGATGCCAAGAAGGTGCAGTGTGTTGCTCTCCAAGAATCGAGCATTAGCCATGCAGATGGTGGGCAGAAAAGTTTCTCTATGGTGATTAAATGAGAGCATTTTGATTTTGGAGGCATTAAAATTTACAAGCCATTTTTTGCCCCAGTTAACCACAGATTGGAGGTCTTTTCAAGAGCAGTGGCCAGGTTGACTTTGTCAATTCTGACAGATTTGCTATTGAGACAGGAGTAATTTGTTTTCACCATTAGCCCCCACAGTAAACCTTTTGAGATTACCAAAATTTTCAGTTAAGTTAAATGCTAATACAGATTCTAAATGTTAACTCAGCACTGATTAATATCGTAATCAAAACATATGTAGCTGTCTCTGAAGAAATAAAAAATTCTGATATTACAAAAGTATTGTTTTATTTTTATTTATTTTTTTAATTTTACTGTAATTTGCACAAAAAATAAAAATAAAAATAATCAAAACAGCTAAGCATTGAGGTGAGAGTACAAATTAAAATTATATTTGAAGAAGGCAACTCTCAAAAACAAATTCACAAAAAGTTGAAGATTTTTAAATATGGTGAGCAATACACTATTTACATTATTTGGGCTATTGTCCTCATCTTTCTCACCATATTTATCACAACGTTTTAGCCGTTGTACGCTCCAGCCTTCATCAGGTGGTTGGAATGCCAAACTGAACCTTTTATTTCGCTCACTGGGGTAGAGGGGAATTAAGAAAAGATACTTTTCAGAGGGAAATTAACAGGAGATAACTGATAACTGACCTCCATTAGACATGGCACATGGAACTAGTCTAACAGTCTACCTCAGTAAGCAAAATAAAGGGTTCAGTTTGACATTCCAACCACCTAAAGACATTCCAACCACCTAAAGAAGGCCAGAGTGTACAACGGCTGAAACGTTGTGATAAATATGGCGACAAAGATGAGGCCAATAGTCCGAATAATGTAAATAGTTTTCACAATACCTCATCTCAGAAATATAGACAAATGGGGAGCAATGTACGTCACAAAAGCAGTTAGAATCTTGCACAAATATTGAGGGAAAAAGAGCTGGAACACCAAAAGTGACAACTGCTGCTGAGGATAACACTTGATTATTGAGAGCAAAAGAAATAGAAGAAAAACGACTCTAGAGTTGACAGCTGAACTTAATTCCTGTTGAGAGTAACCAGTGTAGATCTCAACTGCAAAAAATTGACTAATATCAGTGGAGATCAGGGAGTGCATAACCATCAAGAAAACCCTATTTTGAAGAGAAAATGAGCAGAAAAGGCTGTTATGAGCATAAGAATTGGACATTGAAAGCATGGCACAATGTATTGTGGACAGACAAGTAAAAATTTGAACTTTTTGGTATTAAGAGGAAAATGTATGTGAAAAGAAATCCAGGATGAAAAAAAATGAATGATGACTATTTGGTTCCAACAGTTAAGCATGGTATTGGGTTTGTTATGATCGTGGGTGCTTTGGATGAGAGATACCTAGAGATTTTATTCAGGCCAGGGGAATCATGAAAAAACAATATCATTCAATTTTGCAAAGACATTCTATATCATCGGATTTACACATAATTGGAAAAAGAATTCACCTTCCAAAACACTCCTCTAAATTATGTCAAAATTACCTTGAGTCAAAATAGACCAAAATTTTGCAAATTATGACTTGGCTGCCTCAATCTAATGACCTCTCTTCCACTGAATTAATATGGGATGAATTAGATATTAGAATTTGAAGAAAATACCCAATGTGTGAGAGTGAGCTTTTTCAGTGCTTGAAAAATGCTTGAGAAGGTTTACCATCTATTTTTTTCAGAAACTGTTGGAAAGAATGCCAAGAATTTGTAAAGCAGTAATTAAGGCAGTTGGTGGTTTTATTGATGAAAACAAAATATGATGCTGTTGTACAATAATTTGTTAATAGTTTTTGTCAAAATAAATGTAAATACACTGTTATTACTGAAATTTTATCTTTTACTCGAAAAAAATATTTCATTTTACATTTTTTTAAGTGCAGGGTAGCCCCAAACTTTTTGCCTGTAAGTGTATCTAGTTCAGTCTTCAAAGAAAGAGTTTTCAAATCGTCGATTATTTTAATTGGATAAATATTTATTACTAGAACCATTAAATATGGAAGACTAACCATGACAGCTGTCATTACTCGGGCTTCAGACCTTTCATTTGTTCATCTATCTTACATTGAACAGAAGATGTAGTTCATGCCAATGAGAGCCATGCTGATTATGTCTTTTAAAGGCCTTAAAATATATAAATAAATGTATTAAAGGAGTTGGGCTTAGGTTTAAACATCTTAGTAGTAGACTATTTCATATACAGTATGCAATAATATTTTAATTTTTAATATTCATTATATTTTCTAAATATATGATTAAAAACATCATTCCTTACTTACCCTTTATACATCTTTATTTTTTTTTATTTACTCCTAAGCAGTGATTGAAATAGTAAAATTGTTACAATTTTCACGGTAGAAAATGGCTTCATTTGAACAATTAAACAATTTAATTATAACATTCATCAATGAAACACTCATTCATTCAAGAATTACTTTAAAAATGTTTTTAAAGATGGAACATGAAATGTTACCTACATTAAATATGACAGTTAGGTTGAGTAAGATGTAAGACATATGAAAATTATACAACCACATTTCTTATGTGTTCCTAAAGGGCTATTTCACCAGTAATATCTCTTTTGTTGTAGACTAGGATTAACCATTACACCTGAAACATTTGAGTTAGTGTACCAATAAATACTAAGTAAAACATTTCCTATGCACATTTACTATTATACTCACCTCAAGGGTCAGGTCTCCATAGAATGCAACTCTAACACTACATTATGAAGAAAATGGTTATATCATGATGCTTGAGTCATACTAATGGTAAACAGTGAGATTAATTTTTTTCTTACAGCTTATTAACCCTCTGGCAGTGGGTATTTAAAGCAAAGATATATTTTGGGGATTGCAAGAATAATGACTTTTTTTGTGAGTGAATATTGCATTTAACAATTCCATGTAAGATAATGAATTTTCCAGATATAAGTTATCCTATTTAACCCATAACTTGGGGAGAAAGGGTTGATTCATACCTTTTCCAAGGGTATTTGCATGTAATTTGAATTAATTTGTCCTATTATTATTTCTGAACCACTATACAATACACCATCTATACATCCGTTAAATGTCGTCATTTTTGTCTTACAAGCCCTGATACACATTCAATGCATCAGATTCCAATTTTAAAACAAAACTTTCTTAAGGGCTTCTTATCCCATGTTTCCTAAAAATCCCTAAGAAAAAATTTTTTGAAAAATTTGTTAATCTAAATGAGATTAATACCTTCTTTTAAAAAATAACAAAAAACTCCTTTATCAACAAAACTTGAGAAATACAAAAAATAATATCTTGCAAATTCATACAAAAAAAAAAAAATCATATTAATTTTTCTTTTCTACTTGATATATTTCTCCTTGCAATATGATGCAATGAATGTTTTTTTTTCCGAGAGATAAATACATAGGTGATAATTCAGTGAAAGGATCTCATTTCAGGAAAGATAATTCAAAAACGCTTCTTTTCCATATTTTTGAAAAACATTTTTTAAGTAATAAAAGATGAAGTTAAAACTTTAAAAAAAAAACATGTTTATAGGTAATCAATATTGAACATGCATAAATACTAAAATATTGACAAAATTATTTCCAAGTCTTACTTGTTAATTGAATATTGATTATCTACAAGGATGTTTCTTTAAGTAAACTTCATGTTTTTTAGCTCTTAAATTGTTTGATGAATAAGCAATAGATTCAATATTCTAGGAAAAAATTGCATCACATTAACATTCCAGTAAAACAGTAAAAGTAAATTCTAATAGATTGAGCTTAAGAATGTCATTTTGATTCATTGACAGTTGCAAAATATAGAATTATTAACTACATCATAAACATTGTCAAAGACATTATTAAACGGATCGTTATTGATTTCTTGTCACTATTTATATTTGATAAAGATCAAGTTAAACTTGATAAATTAGAAAATCAAAATGATACATAATCTTTTTTCATTGTCTCTAATAATTTTTTCATATAATACACACAGTGAATTTATGTAAAAATATAGAGGCAAGCAATAGAAATGCAGCCTCTCATTAAAAATAAAAAATGATTTAATTTTTTTCTATGAATCCAGGTGTAGTATTTGTGATCTTTCAGGACTGTAGTGCGAATTGCTGATTTCACCTTGACAAAATATAATGAGAAATACAGAAGTGAATATATGGCGATACTGAAAAGGGACATGCAAAAGTTATGAGCAGCTTTACATCTTCCCCACCCTGGTAAAGATCTTTACAAATTAAGAAACACATGTAAAATTTGAATGTTAAATGAACCAAACATAAATTGCATGAACCTTAAGTCCTTTAACTTGAGTTTATTAATTCCATTTGATATAAGTTTTATAATAGAAACAGTTTATTTGGACAAGAATTTGGCATCTTGTCTACAGTCACTTTCTCATAGACACACCGTTGCTTCTCTCTATCTTTTCTACAAGTATTTTCATGGCAACTGTTCCAACAAGCTACTTTCACTGGTTCCCCAACTGCCTGAATGCTCTATGAAGATGTCATTTCAGTGCCACTCTTTCACTGTCAAAACTATTAAAGGTAGCCGTCTCTTCTACCCCAACAGCTTCTTATCTCACACTTCCTGTCAGTGGAACTCCTTTCTTTTTACTTGCTTCTCTGATAGCTATAATCTTCAAATATTCAAATGTAATGTCAATCGACATCTTCTGATGCCTTGATCTAGTTCCCCATCCTTCTCTTCATCCTTTCCTCAATCATGTCTCTTTTCTCTTGCTACCACTCTCTGTAACCCCTTGCATGCTAGTAGCACTCCCACCTTGTTTGGAGTGAAATGCTTAAAAAAAAGTATGAAGATCTATGAAGTGTCCCAAAGAATATGTCAATATGAGATTGCCAAGAAATTTGGAATACTGAGTTATATTTTTCAAGTCACCAGAAGGGAGCAGGTAGGTTTTGGGAGAATTTTACATGGAAAAAAAGACTTGTGTTAATCAGTGAAACAATTCTGAATTTGTATTCTTCCATACCATATTGAGGTAAATAGTTCATGTTATTGTATGCCAGAGTAAATACTAATTATGACTTTTACTGTCATTAACAATATAAAAGTTAAGCGTAATGTTATTTTTTCTCTTCTTCTATGTGCCATATCCGTTAGGAGGTAGGCGATCATGACTCTCTACAATTTGTAGCTCTTAGTAAATTTTGTCTTTTTGTTATCTATTCTAAACCCTGTTCTGCCGACCATTTACATAAACTTGCTAAGCAGGTTATTCTCAGCTTTCCTCTATTTATCTCTTTTTAACTTCAATATATCCTGTGAGTGAGAAATTTTATAAGCCCTTTTTCTTCATTATGTATCTTAAAAATTTCAAGTACCTCTTTCTGATATTAAGTACAAGTGTCTTTTTTGCTTCCATTTTCTCTAAAGCTTTCTCATTATTCACATGTTCATTCCACGGTTTTCTCAGCATTTTTCTGTAGAATCACATTTCTGTTCTATAAGTCTCTTCTTTATCTGTGAGAAAATTGTTCAGCATTCACTGCCATGAAAGAAAACTGAAATTTGCATACCTCATTTTTATCATCACCCTGCATTCAGTCCTGTATCTTACTTCATACTGTGCCAATGTGAATACAATAACTTTCACCAATGTCCTTGATGGCTACAGATACTGAAATTAAATGGGTGAATACTGAAAACAAGTGAGCAATAATTGAATGTAATAATGTTGTAAGCACCGAGCTGCAGATTTACTGTAGATAAACTAGTGATTGACTCAAAACACATAAAATAATTCTAAATTTAAAGTTCCTAGCATCTCTCATTCATGCACATGTGTAGTCACATCAACATGAACAGACCTAAACTAATGAAGACTTAAGGGATGAAACACGTCACATAAAACATTTTCCATCTTACCATACAAACATACACATACACACACACAAAATACACACAAATATATATACATATATATACATGTTTAAGTGGAGGTTTAAGAAATAAACAATTGTATTAACATAAAAATACAACAAATGGTAAATTGGTGTAAATGTCTCTTGTTGAAAGAAAGAGATAAGTAGAATCATAAAAGTCATCCACAGAGGTATAAAGTAGAAGAAGGAGGGTGAGCTTTGACTTATTGCGGTGATGGCCTTTGGTAAGTTGTCTTTGGAGATGGGAGGTCACGTTCCAACAAGCGTTGTGAATCCTGGCTGTTGTGTCCTCTGATTGCTGAAGATGCCCCTTTGATGGGCTTTTATGTCCTTTTCTTAGGCTCATATCAGCTTCAATTTTTTTGTTTCTTTAGGCAGAAGTGGATGCTATTTGGTAGAAATTCTTGGATTTTATTTTTCTTTGAGTATGTAAGTAAAACAGAAGCTATGTGCAGAGCCAATGCACAGTTGACAAAATTTTTAATTCAGTCTAGGGTTTTGGAACATTTACATCTGGCCAGTGGTGGAAATTTGTCTAACATGAATCAGAGGAAGATCTGGTTTTAGGAAGATTATGACACTGTCAACTAATATCTTCAAAGCTATAAATGCAACGTCATCTTTTGTCTCCTTGAATCCTGTTCTTTTATCACTCTCACCCACCAATAATGTTTTCTTAGTTTCTTTCACACTCAGTAAACCTTTGCATTTCAATGGTTTTTATTACCTTTTCTTTGGGGTGAAATGATTTAAAAAAATCAACATTGGAACAACATTTATTGCCTTTATATTAAAGACTGTTCACAAGTTTACTTACAAGGCTTCAACATTTAAAGAAATCAAAGATGAAAGCTATCATATATTAAATTACTTTATATAGTCATTTAATTCTTGCTTATTTCCTGACCATTGGTTTGTTGTTAAGACCATTAACAGCTTACTATTTTACCATTTTCAGCTTGGCACATTTTTTTGCTCAGGAGTGTATGTGTTTTCCCTTTTAGAGTGTTCTCATTCTCTGATTAATTTCATCATTGTGCCTAATGCCAAGAGGCTTATATGAGGCTCCAAATGAAAGCTCCAGTGTTTCTCATGAAATCTTTTAAAGAAATGGCTGACACTTTGATTGATTAAATACAAGCCAATCACCTTTCTAACATGAAACATTGTTATTGACAGAGATGAATCATACAAGAGGAAAAAAAAGGATAATGAATAATGAAACATGAGAGGTAATTTTTTTTTTTTTTATAAAAAAACCCTTTTTGAAATGGTTAACACTCATGCATAAATTTTTTTATTTAATTTTGAGTAATGTGTTTGGAATAGTTTTTGAATAACAAATTAAAATTAGCTCTGATTTATTTGTTTATTTATTTACTGAATCATATATTTTTCTAAACCTACAGGACTATATTTCCATGTATAATTCATTACTTAAATGCAACAAACGTTTTTTGATTTTTAACCAAATTGTTATAGTGCCTTGTTACAATACAGGATACAAGAGATCAAGAGATGAACAAAAATATCTACTACTAATTATATCAAAAGCTATGCTGTGTATTAAGTTAGATTGGAAGAGAGTCCTTGACTATGGTAGCAATATTAATGGTAATATAAGTGGTTTACTTGCATGGAAACATTTGGCTTTCATTGACTGAATTACTCAGGTTATGCTTTTCTTCACTCCCTAAACACCGAGCTGTGATCAAAATGTAGAATTTTTGAGGTATTTGTTATAGACAAGCGTATGGTTGCAAGAAAGAAATACGACAACAGCAGAAATAGATTTACGTGATTTATTTCAATAGGAACTTGAGGGTTTGGGACAGTTCATAAGTCGGCTGCCGATCTGGGTCGATCTCTCATAGTAGTTCTCACTGGTTGGCGTGGTGCTCCTCCTGCTGAATGCTGCTGACTGCTGCTGACTGCCCAGACTAACCGTGACAGGTCTCTTCACTGGCCTTCTGTTGACTGATGCTGACTGACTGTGACAGGTCTCTTCCCTGGCCTCCTGTCGACTGCTCTTGTACTTCCCCGTGTAACCCCTTTTATAGCATTTTTCATGGCTTAACAGGCTCAAAAAACGATGCGAGTATAATTAGGAGGGAAGTATTTTTATTGGTCGAAAAATAGAAACACTTTAATATATTATTTTATTTTTTGATCGGAACTGGTGCATCAAGCCTGTGCACAAACGACAATAATGGTCATTTTGTGATGGGGCCTTGTCCCGTTGACATCCGGCTCTCGCTCTTGAGTATGTTAGTTTATTTGCCTGCAAATCAGCTGAGATATGTCTTATTTTATTTTATAACATATTCATTTACCAAACAGCCAATAGTTGAAATTTATAAGATCTTCTCATTAAAATAATTTCTCATAAAAATAAGTTTTTCAAGTCCACTTACTTTTATTGTTTTTTGGAGTTTTGATGGGAGTCCAAATTCTCCAACCACTCCTTCCTCATTACGTGTCACAGAAATTTCAACTGTTCTATTTGATTATATGTATAAGTATCATTTTTTTTTTATCCATTTTCATTGCTTAAATGTTCCGTCCAGGGTATTCTCAGCATCCTTCTTTAGAACCAAGTCACTGTTGCCTCAAGACTTGTCTCCTCGTGAGGAAATTGACTAGCATTCATTTCCATATAGAAGGGGACTGATATTACGTAACAGCACTCATTTCTTTGCTTCTAACAAAATTCTCTTTTTTATTTATATTTTATTTTTCAGATAAATTAGAAAACAGATACTAAAATAATGGTAATTGTCTCCTATCCTAAATCATTAGAACCTGAGACCAGAACATCCATAAAGGAATAATTTAAGAGATCTCTTTCTTTTTCCTTTTAATTAAAAATTGAAGTGCTGTATAAATAGAGAATTTAAAATGTTCACATGTCTCACTGGTTATATGGATGTGTAAATAACTCCAAAGAAAAATATAGGTTGAATCATATTAATCCTGCAAGATTGGCATACTTCAATAGTGGATTTTCTGAACCAGGAAAGCTTAGGATAAAAAATTGCAAAATAATTTCAACAGTATTACTGATACATATACACCTTACATAAACATAAATCTACCTCAGGCTTACTGGATTTCTTTATGATGAAAAGTTAGTCCCATGGTGCATATTTACTATAACATGAGATAAAAATAATTACATTAGTAAAAAAAAATCAAAGAAAAATAAGCCTACTGATAATTCTAGAACATTTACTGGGGGGAAAGAACCAGAATACAGAGACAAAATGAACTGAGCAAGTAGACAAAAATAGAAAATGCATAAGACAAGGATTCCTCTGCTCACCAGATTTATTTAACCTATTCATCGAGGCAATTTGTTCCTGGGGGTGCAAAAATCTTAATAAGTAAGGTACACAAATGATATTTGTGCTGATGGCAGACTTCAGAACTCCAAGAAAAGGAAGCAAATTAAAGTGGGAAGAAAGGATTAAACATTAAACACAATTGTACAGTTTTCAGTAAGAAGAGTAGTTCAAGAACACCTCAAGATGTGAGCTACAAATTAACATATGGAAATAATCAGAGCATAATGATGTCTTCCTCTCATGGAAATGACCACAACATATGATGCCTTGTTATAGAAATGACCACAGCATATGATGCCTTGTTATAGAAATGATCTCAGCATATGATGCCTTGTTATAGAAATGACCACAGCATATGACGCCTTGTTATAGAAATGATCTCAGCATATGATGCCTTGTTATAGAAATGACCACAGCATATGATGCCTTGTTATAGGAATGATCTCAGAATATGATGCCTTGTTATAGAAATGACCACAGCATATGATGCCTTGTTAAAGGAATGATCACAGCATATGATGCCTTGTTATAGAAATGACCACAGCATATGATGCCTTGTTAAAGAAATCATCTCAGCATATGATGCCTTGTTATAGAAATTACCACAGCATGTGATGCCTTGTTATAGAAATGATCACAGCATATGATGCCTTGTTATAGAAATGACCACAGCCTATGATGTCTTGTTAAAGAAATGATCTCAGCATATAATGCCTTGTTATAGAAATGACAACAACATGTTACAAGTGCATATGATTTCATCTTTTTATGGGAATAAGATCAGCATTTGATGTCATCCTTTTATGGGGAATGACCACATTATGGTGTCTAGGTATGGAAATGACAACAACATATAATCTAATTAAGAAGTTTACTTCACTTATGGCTTATAATATTTGGAAATATTTTAACATACCATATATACCAGTTGACCAGTTGACTATTCTCCCATCAATATCATAAAAGCTGAAGTGTGCTGCAATAAAATCTAATTATTGAAATTAAACCTGCACCTACTCACAGTACATTTGTAGCCCAACAGGCAAATTACTAATTTGAGATACCGAAAATAAACAGGTGTAATAATTTAAATAATCTAGGAAGTGTATTAACAGAGGAAGGAAAGTAGGAAACAGAAATTCATTGGGATAGCAAATTATACCTTCTAAAATCTGACCAAACTTGTAAGCAGCAGAAACATAGAGTACTGAATTGTTATGTAGTATCAGTCCTCCCATATGGCAGTGAATTGTTAACAATCTCCTCACAAATGAAGAAGAGACTTAAAGCAACAGAAATGTGGTTCTATATGCTGAGAATACCCTGGTCCAAACATGTCGGCAACAACAAAGTTCTAGAGACAATGACAACAGAAAGGATCCATACTTAACATCAGGAAGAGATATTTGAAATTCCTGGAGTATAAATTTTTTTGAAAAATCTGTGTATGTGATGTCAGAGAAATTAAAATGATATATATCTCAAAAGTCAGCATTACAAGCTTTTTTCATAGGAATGTAAATTGATTTCTCTAAATAAGAAATGTTTTAAGTAAAACAGAAACTCTAAGGAAATTCATGCTTACAATCAAAAAAGATTTGACATTTCTAAGGACACATAATGCAAAAAGACAGAATGGAAAATTTAACACTCACAAGAACATATTGAAACAGGAAGAAACTGCAAGTAAACTACTTAATAGGTTTTTTTGAATGTAAAGACAAACAGGGAGTTAGAGAGTTGGTAAAAGGTTAAAAAATAGAGCAACAAAAGACTGGAAGTTATGGAGAGCCATGATCGGTAACATCCTGAAAGTATATGGAACATATAAGAATATTTAAATTTATTCCTCTGCAAAGTTACAAGTCTATTTTTCAATATAAATACCATATATTGCTATAGATATCTCCAAATATTCTTGCTATATAACATACCTTTCTTTTTTTCTTCTGTTACATAAAGAATTTTTATGGTTTACTTCTGATTGCAGTAATTTTATCTTTGGCATCAGATAAAAAGTGATGACATTTTAATATATATATATATATATATATATATATATATATATATATATATATATATATATATATATGTATATGTATATTGTCATCCAAAGACAGAATGTTTTGCTGTTTCACAGCTCATCAGTGTGGCTAGACATCCAATTGCTTCAAGCCAGAACCAAAAACCGACCGATTTGGCATCAGTCAGAGATTCTAACACCTAGGCTATCAGTGCCTGGCAAAGAGAAAAGTGAATTTTTACATATTTATTTTTTGATAAACACGCCAGTGACCTAGAGAACTCAGTCAGTTGGGAGGATCTTGCATTATTACCAGTAATAACCACTGTTTAAAAATTCGCACTTTCTCCCCATTGTGCTCAACTGAATAAATTTCTTTTTGGGATCATATCATCATATTCATTCATTAAATAATGTTTACATATTATGTTAAAATGGTGCTATCAAGATTGAGAAGGCCATTCCTTATATGATAAAATCTTACATGTCTGGAGAAGATCCCAATAGGGAAACCTATCAAAGCTTGTCCAGAGTACAAGGAAGAAATGAGAGCTCCAGTTTCATTAATCTTTTACCAGATTATGCCCTGCACATTTATAGGCATATATGTGAAGAGATGGGCACTGATTATTTTAGCATTTGATACAATATCACAAATGAATCCACTAATAGGAGATTGTGCTTTCCCCACCAAGGCCAATGTACAGATGAGGGGATGCCATGACAATGACATAGGTACTCATAGTTCTGGATAGAATCCAAAGAAGAATTTTCAATTTTTTCTCAAAATATTTTCATGGTAATTGTTTGATGAATGTTCAGTGGTATCTAGACTTTATGAATTTAAACACTGCTATAATAAAATCCCAAAAAGAATCAGCAACATTGTTGGTACTGACCTGGTATATTAGCTTCAATCACTTTCCCACTGCTGTAATGTCGTTTCCCTGTGACTTTCTTCTATAAATATTTCCATGGTAATTGTTCTGACAATCTTCCCTCTATGGTACCCAGACTTAATGAATTTAACCACAGTACTAGACTGGCAAAAAGGTCTTATCTTTTTAAAGTTAAAATGGCTAGATGTAACCATAAGTTCTATGATAATAGTTTCTTCTATCACAATTCTTGCAGATCAGGACTAATAACATTGATGAATATATATTCTATCCAGAATCTATCTTGTCCATCTAAGCCTACCATTCGTCATGCTTAGAATATTGCTGCCACATATGGGACAGTGTTCCTGCTATATATTTAAAGATCCTTGATAAAACCCAAAGAAGAATTAGCAATATTATTGACCTGGATCTGGCCTCTCATCTTCTGTTACTTTCCAAATAATGTAAGGCAGCCTCCCTTCACCTTTTGTATAAACACTTTCATGGTAATTGTCCAGAGTTGGCTATATGTAACCATAAGTTCTATGCCAACAGTTTCTTTTATTGCACTTCTTGTTTCTGGAACTCTCTTTCAGCTTCTTGCTTTCCAGGCAACTTTGATTTTCAAAAATATCAGTTGTTATCTACTGTCTTTTTGATCTCTCTTCTTTTATTGTTCTTGCTATTCAATAATGTTTCTTTTCTTATTCTTTTACACTCAATAACTGCTTGTGTCTTCATGGTTTTATTCTCCTTGCTTGTGATGAAATGATTAAAAAAAATATTTGCATATGTTTCTGTTTTAATGGAATGTCCCACACTCCCTATCGCCTAAGTGGACTGGCTATATCAGTAGCTACATATATTGAGCACAGGATATACCTAGGGGCTTGCTTCAGGAATTAGTTGGGCACTTGTCTCCAGCTAAGCTAGCCAAACTCTCTGCCTTTGGGTGGAGAGGAACCCAGACGAGGCTGTGTCAAAAGGCAGAGTCTCATCTGGGGAGGTAGACAGCTACCTGACCACATTTTTACAGGGTCTACAGGGAATTTTTGCCCGAGCCTAAGGGCTTGCTTTTACCCCTCATTAAATAACAGCCTTGTGCCACATCCTGCTTCGGGAGGTAAGGTAAATAACCTTGCTTTGGGAATTAGTTGGGGATTTGCCTCCAACTGTGCTGGTCAAACTCTCTGCCTTTGGGCAGAAAGGAACCCAGACATGGCTATACCGAAAGGCAGAGCATTATCTGGGGTGGTAGACGGTTACTGGGCCCCATTTTTTACAGGGTCTACAGGGAATTTTTGCCCAAGCCTACGGCTTGTATACCCTATGTTAAATTTGGCCTTGTGCCACATCTGACCACATGGGATGATTTGCAAATATCCTTGCTTCAGGAATTAGTTGGAGATTTGTCTCTAGCTGTGCTGGTCAAACTCTCTGCCCAAAGGCAGAGAGGAACCCAGATGTGGCTATGCCGAAGTGCAGAGTCTTGTCTGGGGTGGTAGACAGCTACCCGACCCTGTTTACAGGGAATTTTTGCCTGAGCCTACTTGCTCAGTTTTTCCCTGCATTAAAAAAGGCCTTGTGCCACATCCTGCTTCACAGGGAGGTAAGGTAAGTAACCTTGCTTCAGCAATTAGTTGGAGATTTGTCTCCAGCTGTGCTGGTCGAACCCAGACGAGGCTATGCCAAAGGGCAGAGTCTCATCTGGGGTAGTAGACAGCTACCTGACCGTGTTTATTATGGGGTCTATGGGGAATTTTTGCCTGAGCCTACAGGCTCGGTTTTGACCTTGCATTAAAAACAGTCCTGTTCCACATTCTGACACTCCCTTGCTTCTGGAATTACTAGCCTCCTACCCGATTGCCTGTCTTTCAGTAGTGTATTCTCTTTTACAATAAACCTCTCTTTCATCTATGTATGTGTTGCTGTTCCTTCACTCAAGTACCACCTTTGTCTGTTTGTAACCTCTTTAAGGATACAACGGTTTCTATCTTAATTATATCACATATCAATATCACATGATATCAATAGCAATATCACATGATAAGTGACCTTACTTATCACTTAACACTCATCTGGTATTTTAAATTTTATTTAATACTATTATCCTTTTATGCTTCAATATCATTTTCTTCTATTTTTTCCACAGAGAAATTGATGGATTCTTATCAACATAAAGGGTCACTCAGAAATGATGCTTGTAAATAATCAATATTTGACAATGAAACAAGAGTCATGGGTAGTTTTGTAAATATTTTGTTGCTTATCTGAGGAAAGATTTACAATATTTTTTCTGTGTTACCTTCATATATTCTATTTTAAACTAGCTGAGGGAAAACGTTTTTGGATACAATTTTTTTTTTTCAGTAATACTTTTCCAATGCTTCTAATTTTAAGTAGAAATAAAACAAAAATAATTAAATTATCTTTATGTTTTTCAGAACTGAACATCAATAAAGATTAAAATGGCTTCCTCTCAATAAACCTAATTCTGCTATAAACAATGTACAGTTTTATTAGGCTTTTGTCTATTGTTTTATTTTCAATTTAGTGTTAAGGAATTGATTTTGATTCAGTATGGAAAGAATTAATTTTTTCTTGCTTTTGCACATTCTTTAAACTTTTACCTCATTATACATTGTACATATATATATATATATATATATATATATATATATAGTGTGATTGGTAAATTGTCGCCATTTTATATTTTTAATTTTACATATGCCCATTGTTTGTTTGTTTTTTAACTGCAGAGTATAGTAGGGTAAGTTGGGTACCATCTGAGAGAAAAAGACCACCAAGATGCAAATCACTCTGACAGAAGTTTGGAAACAGCAGGCTGTACTTCCTGCCATTCATGCTGGAGGCTCCAATACAAACATTTCAGAGTATTTGCATGTAAATCTGAGGACAGTACAGATGATTTGGAAAGAGCTGGATGCTCTGGGTCAAGAGGGTAGCTGCTGAAACCCCCTATGTCTGACAACAGAACCATGCTACACAAGCAGGAGAACCCAGTCATGGCTGTCAGACACTTTCTGTGACCACATCACCCCTTTAGATCTGGCTGCCCAACCCCCTTGACTGCAACCCCCTTGGTTATTATGTGTGGCACCGTTGAGCGAGAGACCAACAAAACACCTTCTAATACCAAAGATCTACTGAAGGCAAGGATTATTGCAGCATTCACCAACTTAAACAAGGAGAGAGTCTAGAAGAGTTGCAGGAAATTCTGAAGTCATTTGGCGCCTGTAGTTGAAGCCAATGACAATTTTATTGAATAAATTTACTATTTCATATTTGAAGATATTTTTGTGTCATTTTGGTAAAGATATCTGTTAAAATGAGATGTCAGTATTATTGTTATAGATGACAATTTATCCATCGCAACCCATATATGAACAATGTATTATGTATCTACATATATATTGGTACCTATATACTGTATATTTGGAGAGTAATCTTTCTTTCATACATTTTTCACTGAATTTGAAAGAGAGAGAACATTTTTAAAGTTTTTTATGCACTTTTTATAGTGTCCTCAAAGTATTCCTTTTATAGGGACAAAGAGTGTTTTACAACTGTTCAAAGTGATTAACGTTCCTGAAAACTATAAGGACACTAGTAAAACTGAATAAAAAAACTTACAAAATTTTTCATGTCCTTTATATTCAATGAAACATGCATAAAAGAAGGAAATATACAATATATACATAAAATATCCATTATATATATATATATATATATATATATATATATATATATATATATAAGCAAATATATGGATATAGATCTGACAGTATGAAGAAAAATATATGGAAAAAACAAACAAAAATCCCAATATGCAATTATTAATATTAATATTAACATTAAAACAGCATAATTGCTTTTCCGTATATTTTTCTTCATATATATATATATATATATATATATATATATATATATATATATATATATATATACATATATATATATGTAGGTCTGTATATATATATATATATATATATATATATATATATATATATATATATATATATATATATGTATGTAGGTCTGTATATATATATATATATATATATATATATATTTTAAATAAAAACAGACCACTTTAAGGTCCCATGTAATAAATTATTTCACCACAGCCATTTTAAAAGGACTGCTGATCATCAGACTTTACTTACAAACAAACAAAAAAATTAAAAAAAGAGAAACATTATTAAGGAGTGAGAAAGATAGAAGAGTAATCAAGAAGACAGTAGATACCAAATGACATGGCATTTAAATTTTTGAAGATCAAAGTTGACTTGAAAGCATGGAGCTGGAAGATAGTTCCACATGCAAGAAATGTGAGAAAAATAAAACTGTTAGCATAGAACGCTTATATCTAGCCAACTCAAATCTAAACTGATAAGATCTCATCATCAGTCTAGTACATCATTTAAATTTGTAAAGTCTGGGTATCATATTGAAGAGTGCATCCAAACATTTACCACAAAAGTATTTATAGAAAATAAAGTTTACAGTGGTGGAAAAAATGAGGGAAGTTGAGACACCAGATCAGGACCAATAATATTGCTGATTCTTCTTTGGATTTTATCAGGGATCTCTAAATATATAGCAGGAGCACAGGACCATATATGCCAGCAATACTCTAAGCAGAATGAAGGTAGACTTATAGATGCGTAAGAAAGATTTTGGAGAGAATATATATTCATTAATGTTATTAGTCCTGACCTGTCACAGTCACAATCCTACTGCCTAAACATAGCTTCCCTGTGTCTTTTCTATAAATACTTTCATGGTAATTATTCTGATATGATTTCTTCTTTGGTTTTTAAACTTTTTGAATTTAACTGGAATACTAGATTAATGGAAGATCTCATCATCTTACAGTTGAAATAACTAGATGTAACTGTAAGTTCTATGCTAACAGTTTCTTATCTCGCACTTCTCACTTGTGGAACTATCTTCTGGTTTCTGGCTTCCTAATAGACTTTGATCATCAAAAATTTAAATGTAATGCCAGTCATCACCTCCTGAATTCATGTTCTTTTATCATCCTCTTTCTTTAATAACAATAATAATAATAATGTTTTCTTTTTCTCATATTCTCTTCAACTGCTCCCACACGCTATTTTTGCTGGTTCCCAAAATGCTTGAATTTAAACATGTGACTAGGTTGGCACCTCAGTCCCACCCTTTCACTGTCAAAACATTTAAATGTAGCCATTTCTTCTACTCCAATAGCCTCATGTCTCGCACCTCCCGTCTGTGGAACTCCTTTCCTCTTGCTTGCTTCCCTGAAAGCTGTAATTTTCAATTATTCAAATGCAATGTCAATCGACATCTCCAAATGCTTTGCTCTGTTCCCCATCCTTCTCTTCATCCTTTCCTCTATCACATCTCTTTACTCTTGCTTCCACTCTCTGTAACTCCTTGCGTACAAGTGGCTTCCCCGTCTTGCTTATAGTGAAATGCTTAACAAAAAAGAAAACACTCAGTAAACTTTACATCTTGGTGGCTTTATTACCTTGCCTGGGGTGAAATGATTATATAAAAAAAAAAATCTCCAGAGAAATATTTGGAATGCAATTTATTTTTAATAAATTTCACCCATTACATGGCTCAAGAGCCACTCAATGTAAAGTTGAAATGATAATGATGAATTGAAAGGTGAGGCATTGGAAATTATAAGGATAAGGAGAATAGATAACAATTGACCCTTAAATTGTCCTGAGTTGTATCAAAGAGCCCGTTCCACAAAATGTTAATTCTTGATTTCTTAATTTTGGAACACAGAGGAAATGAGGATCCATCAACTCTTGAGAAGTCATTTCAGATCAAGTAAAAAAGAATTTTTCTCTTGGAAAAAATCTCTGGGACATTTCACTTATTTAAATATTTTTACAAATCAGTTGTTAAGTACATAAAATTGATCAATCCATTTACAACTGGATTACATTTTGGATCACACAGACTATATTTTACCTATTTGTTCTATTTTTTATGTTTAGCAAGGTACATTTGCATACTTGTAAAATATAAAATCTGGCATGATAAATTAAAGTGAAAATAAAAACATAATGTAGATTTCTTTTTATTCCTATATTAGAGCCTCCAACAACTTTGGTTTATGACTCTATTCACAGACAGAAGATAGTTAAACAGATTTGGAAGACCCGAGGCAAAGAAAATTTCACTAGACTTTTAGCCAGCAGATAAACATGTGTTATAAAGAAAAGAGAGGAAAACAAGAGAGGCCATACGTCATCATTAAGGTCTTATACTGATTGTATGAGCTGACCTCAGACCTACAAGTCTGATTATGTTGTAGGCTTGCTGTGATGTAAGATCATCTGAATTGCTTACTTGCCTTCTCTGTTCTCAGATTTTTTTCTGGGTAGTGACAAAGTTGACCTTTCATTTGACCCCCTCACACACTATTTTCTGCCAAAATCAAAGAATAAAATAACAAACAAAGCTTGGACAGAAATATTTGTAATATCTAGGCCAAGAGAAAAAAGTCTCAAAAATTTCTAATGTGAGAAAGAAAGTTGTAGGGAGAGATGATTTAGTAATTGAACTGTGTTGCTGGGTGTGCACGTGTACAGAGAAGACATTTTATTTAATGCAGAGGATTTGAGAAGAAAACTGGATTATGAGGAGATTGCGTAGAAAAAAAATGCTTGAGAAAGTAAATTTGGAACACCTTAGATTTAATGTCTTTTGGTTTTGCTGTGTTTCACCCCAAGCAAGCAAATAATGCCATTAAGATTCAAGGAGTTACAGGGAGTGAGAGAGAATAAGAAGATGTGAAGACTTTCCTAAGGAGAAAGGGCAATAAAAAAGAGCATTCAGAAGATGGCGAATGGTGTTTCATTTAAATCTTTGAAAACTGCAAATAGCCGGGAAGCAAGGAAACTGAAATGAGTTCCACAGGTGAGAAGTGTGAGAAAATAACTATTAGAATAGAACTTAGATAAATCTAGCTATTTCAACAGTAAAATGACAAAACCTGTTAGTCAATCTAGTAATATGCTTACAATCATATTGTTAAGGTACCAAAGAGGATAATTTATCATAACAGTTGAAAGGCATTATAGAAACAACAGAGAGAAGTCATGTAACAGCAGTGGGCATATGACTGAAGCTGAGATGCCAGGTTAGAACTTATCATATTAAAGACCATTCTTATGGCTTTTTTATAACTTTCCCTTTTGATTTGATGTTAAAAATAACTGTTTCTTTTTGTTCAGGCTTGTCTTGTCTATCAGTTAGAATTAAGAATTCATATTTTTTCAAGGATATTAACAGGGAATAGCAATAATAGCAATTGCATAGAATTAAATAAATAAGATTAGACTGCTAGTGAGTCATTACTTGTTTTTCAATAGGAATAGATAGATCTACCTATCACCGAGGTCATAATCCTTCCCCATCTTTTGAACAAGGATAGAAACATTCTTGTTTCCCATTTAGAGTGGGGTTTCAGTTTCTTCTGAGGGCTTAATAAGGATGTCTGTCATGAATCTTTGGTGATATGATTGGCTGGAGGCTATGTCACTTCATACTGAAGATACTCGGTCTGAGTTTCATAATATCAAGTTTCTTGTAGAGCAATATTGCACATGTCTCTACAATCACTTCTGGTAGACAACATTGAGGCCATACTATGTTGCAGGTTGCACCAAATTCCAGCCAGGTCATTTTGCCTTTAACAACTAACAGACTACAAGAGTGATAGGTTTGATTGTAACAGATTTCTCTTCACTGCTCGTAATGAGTGTAAACATGTCCTCAAAGAATGAGACACCATATAGCCTGTCACAAGGTTGGTTCTAGAGATTACTGGTGGATCTGCAAGAGTGTGCTGAACAAAATCATATCCTCATCCACGTTTGACTCATCTGGACTATCTCTGCTTGATTTTTAACTGAGAATAGAGTCTCTACTAACTGATATGTACATTACTCTGTTCATAGTTTCTGCTACCTTTTCTAAACTACAACACTTGTTGGAAAACCTTTTCTGTAATTCTTGTCTTTGAGAAATCTGGGAAGCTTTCTGACCCCATGAATTAACACACTATTAGTCTCTTATCTATTTTTAGCAAAATACAAGAGGCTCTAATTAATACTGAAGTGGTTAAGCATCTTACTTCACACGTACTTCTTTCATATAAATAATATGGTATGGCTTCTGCTTCTCCAGGTCTACTGCCAATGTAATAACAGTTGTCACTGAATTTGTCTATCAAGATTTAGATAAGAATGGTAAAGCTTCAGCTGTAGCTCTAGATATCTCAAAGGCATTTAACAAGGTTTGACATTCTAACTTTGTCAAGGGCTATGGTGTTTTTGGACAAATATTTGGCTTAATCTAATCACACCTAAAAAATTATGTAATGAAGTATGTGTTGAATGGAAACGTTTCTAGAACATTTATATTGTTGCTAAGATCCTCAAGGGCTCTATCCCTAGACCTATGTTGTTTCTTATCTTCATCAATGACCTTCCTGAAGTCATCAGTTCCCAAATAGGTATTTATACTCATGACACAAGTCTGACAGGTCTGGTCTGACAGGTCTGGTCTGACATATTAAAACTGGCAACTGCTCTTGAAAAGGACTTCTAATCAGTAGATAAATGGGTCAAGAAATGGCTTGTAAATTTTAATGCTCCCAAAACAAAACTGTATTCATTTAATCACCATAGAACACCTTCTTTACCTATCACTCACCTTCTACCAATCCTCACGTCATGCACTTTTTAAAAATATAGCATTTATAAATTTTTATTTTAAAAAAATAAAGTGTTAAGAAATGAATTGACTGAAATCACCTGAAGATACCCAATGGTAGTAGAATCAGGTGGTTTCCTAATCTTCTATACCATATATATGTTTTTTTTTTTAACTTTTTGCCTCATATGCAAGGGGTTACAGAAACTGGGAGAAAGAGTAAAGAGGCATGAAGAGAAAGACAGGGAATAGACATTGCGTTTGAATAGTTGGAGATTATAGCTCAGAAGCAAGGAGTTCCACGGACGGGAATTGCGAGACATGATGTTACTGGATTAGAAGAGACGGCCAATTTTAACTGTTTCAACAGGGAAAGGGTAGGACTGAGATGCCAACCTAGTGGCACATTTAAATTCATTCAGTTTGGGAACGAGCAAAAATAGCTAGTTGTAGCAGTTACCGTTGTAATATTTGTAGAAATGACAGAAGGAAGCGACAGCACATCTGTGAGAGAGCGACTGTAAATGGGAAGCCAGCTCAGAGCCAAACACACTGCATATCCATCTCGAGATCCATACTCTTGCTCCCACTTTCTGTAATCCCTTGCATGCTAGTGGCACTCCCGCCTTGCTTAAGACAAAAAGTTCAAGGATCCTAAGACAAATAGCAGGGTCTCCAGACCATATATTACAGCAATATTCCATGCAAGGGTTGATTTATAGGTTTATATATATATATATATATATATATATATATATATATATATATATATATAAATATACACATATATATATATATATATATATATATATATAAATATATATATATATAAATATACATATATATATATATATATATATATATATATATAAATATATATGTATATATATATATATATATATATATATATATATATATATATAGATATATAGATATATATGTATAGTTAGTTTATGAAAAACTAGGTAATCCATATGGGTAAACCTAAGGAGGATATAATCCAGAGAGCTCAATGTAAATCCAGAGAAATTCTGTTAAAACAGATGTCTATAATTTAAATATAAAGAAAAAGTTGCAATGTTATTAGACCTTACCTGGCATCTCAGCTTCAGTCACTTTCCCACAGCTGTAACATAAGTTCCCTGTACCATTTCTATAAATAGCACTTTCTTGGACTAAAGTTTTCCATTGACAGGAAGTGGAAAGAGTATATTATATTATATTATATTATATTAGGAATCAATGCTAAGTCTGCTGTTGCTGTTGGTTCCCTGTGTCATGCTAGACAATTTTTCTCAACAGAATCTATCATATGTATTTATAAATCTGCCATTCACCCTTGTTTTAAATATTGCTGCAACATATGGTCTGGTGCTCCTGCTACATATTCAGAGATTCTTGATAAAATCCAAAGAACAATCTGTAATGTTATTGGTTCTGATCTGGCATCTTGGCTTCAGTCACTTTCCCATAACATAGCTTCCCTGTACAATATCTATAAATAGCACATAATTTCTATGCTAACATTTTCTTTTCTTGCACTTCTCACTTGTAGAACTCTCTTCCAGGTCTATACTTTCCAGTCAACTTTAATTTTCAAAAATTTAAGTACAATGTTAATCACTTTCTACTCTCCTTCTGATTACTCTTCTTTTGTTCTTGATCCTTAGTAAAGTTTCTGCTTCCTAATTCTTCCACACCCAGTAACTCCTTGAATCCTAGTGGCTTTACTGCCTAGCTGGGGTTGAACTCGATTAATAAAAAAAAAAGAAAAATATATTAGTTCTATCATTTTTAAATTACTATAAAATATAGAATTGCTCTTTTTAAACAATATACAACATAATAAACTCTAACATAGTGTACGTTTTTCCATTGTTAGTCTGTGACCTTATGTCCAATGTGTCTTTATGCCATGATGAAGATTCTTTTGACCAGGAACAGATAAACCTCACACTGATAAAAAATGGCTACTCTTCTCCAAAAACAAATTTCTTTTCTCAGGTTACAAGACAGATTGCTGCATTAAACCTACAGAGGTGCAAATTATATTCTCCACTGCATAATTTTGGGCAGGACGTTTTTTGATGACAAAAAGAAAATTGCCCCCATCGTCACCTTAGATAAATCCTATATTGTCATGAATAAGTGACAAAATAAAATTTGAACTAATAAGCAGATAGATGAGCCACATAAGTAAACTAATCATTAGTATTCTAAAGAAATACAGCTTGAGGCAGAATAAAACCAGACACAGAGAAAGAACAGTGCGACTTTCTTTAAGATATTGGAATAAAAAATACCATTCTTATGCTACCTGAATGAGCAATTTACAAGTAGAAAGATCTGTATTTATGCTTCATAGATTACACAAAAGGACTTGATATGACAGAAAAAACTACTTGAAAAGCTTGATTATATTTTTAATCATTTCAACTGAATGAAGACAATTAAGATGCAAGTGGTTACTGAGGGTAGAAGAAAATGAGATGCTAGCGATGAGAAAGGACAATAAAAGTGCAGGAAGACAGAAGATGTCAGTTGGTGTTGTATTTAAAGTTTGTATGTAGCAGGGTAGCAAGAAACTGAGAAAAGATTTCCACAAGAGAGAAGTACAAAAGAAGAAACTATTAAAATAGAACTTACAGTTAAAATCTATCAATTTCAACTGTAAATTTGTTGTAGAGATAATAGCTTATTAAAACAATTTCCATGAAAATACTTATATAAAAATCAGAGGGAAGATACATTACTGCAATGAGAAAGTGACTGAAACTGAGATGCCAGGTAAGGGCTGATAACATTACAGATTTTTTGCTGGATTTTTTTCATGGATTTTGATATATATAACAGGAGCACCAGACCAAATATAGCAAGAATGTTTAATGCAAGAACAATGGTATATTTTTACAAAAATTAAAAAATATTTATAAAAAGAGATTCTGTTGGGAAGAGTTATCTGGCATATATCAATGAACCAACTTTCCTAGCAGCAGACCTAATAAATGATTCAATAAGTCGCCTCTTCTACTCCAATAGCTTCATGTCTCACACCTCTCGCCTGTGGAACTCCCTTCCCTACTCCTGTTTCCCTGATAGCTTTAATCTCCAACTATTCAAATGTAATGTCAATCGACATCTCCAGTTGCCTTGATCTATCCACTATCCTTCTCCTAATCCTCTCCTCTATCATTACTATCTGCTCTTGCTCCAAATCCTCTGTAACCCCTTGCATACTAGTGGCTTCCCGCAAAGCTAGGGGTGAAATGCTTAAAAAAGAAAATATTCATTTCACTTCATGTCAGTAGAAATCATGAGACCAAGAAAGCACAAAGAGTTGCTATCCTGGAGGTTAACATCAGCCATGTTGTTAGAAGGCAAAAATGGTTCTCTATAATGACTAAAAGACAGCAGTTTTGTTTTGAAGGCATTAAAATCTACAAGCCATTTCTTGCCGCAGTTAAAAAATGATTGGTGGTCATTTTCATGATCAGCTGCCAGTTTTACAATATGTCATCAACATAAATAGCAAGTTGGGAACTATTGACATTGGAAAGGTCAATGATGAAAATAAAAAAAAATCGCAGGTCCAAGAATAGAGCCTTTGGGGAGCTTTCATTGCCTGATTTTTTAAGAAATATATTTGAGTATCTTTCTAACCAGCATATTGATAGAGAATGAGTTTATCAAAATAGAAAGAGGAGTGACATCTGTATAGATTTTCTCATCAAATTTATTTAATCTGTACTGTGAGATAATAACAAGTCCTGCCAGGATTTATTGGTGAAAATAAATTTAGCAATATGTACTATACAGATGACAATGTGTTGATGGTAGGCTGAAAACTGAATGAATTCTTAGACAAGGTAGTAAAAGAAAGCAAAACTAACTATTAGGTTGGTGCAAACATAATGTCGTTATCTCACATAGGTTACTATGTGAGAAAACGACATTATTTTTGCACCAACCTAATATTAGCTATTAGTAGACAGAATGCATGCTTGTCAGCAAAAGAAGCAGGAGAAATCAACATCAGACCTATATAGAAATGGATAGTGGGAGTAACAGATAATATTAGGTTGGTGCAAAAATAATGACGTAATAATGTCGTTTTTTGACGTTAAAAAATACGTAAAAAAACGACATTATTACGTCATTATTTTTGCACCAACCTAATAGAAAATATGGCAGTGAAATCTAAGAGTGTATAGAAATAGAAATAGATGATTTATAGAAGCTATGAAGTAAAGAAATATCCATGGAAAGAAAGAAAGAAAATAGTGCTTAATTCTATCTCGTATGTAATCTTTTAAATAACAGTGAATGTTGGACTATCTTCTCACAGATGAAGAAAAGTCTTGAAGTCACAGAGATATCGTTCTTCAAAAGGATGCTGAGAATACCAGACATAAAATCTGTGAATAACAAGGAAGTTTTAAGTAAAAGACAAGAAGACACATCCTTGTCTTATGCCCCTTTCTATTTTTATATTATTAACTGGATTCATTTTCTATCTGCATGCAGGCAGTTTGTTCACAGTATTATATTTAAAATACAACACTTAAACGCTTGCATAATAAAAATATCTGGTAGCTGGTATTGTTGTATAAACATTATAAATATTATGGATCTCCACAACTTCCTGTTCTTTGTAGCTATTTTCTTTTATGTTACCCTGTACAGAGCCCAATAACCACTGGAGGTAGATGGTTACAGAATGACGTACAGTTTATGGGGATATTTGGGTAAGATACTATTTATTCCCTTACTATCCTACCCAATCCCTACTCTGCCAACCATAAATTTCTAGAGCCCTTAATGAGGAAAGAGGTCTTAGGAAATTTGACACTCACAGGACATATTGTGGGATAGAGGAAAACAGCGCATGACCCTACCTAACAAGCTTTTGTAAATGGTTGTCAAAACAGGAATTAGGAGGGAGAGCAAAAAAACAGACTTTACTAAGAGCTACAAAGAACAGGAAGACGTGGAAAGACATGTTTGCCAAAGTCCTGAAGGAAGATGGCACAAAGAAGAAGATTACTTGAAAAAGTAAAGGTTGAATATGTCTGGTGAGAAGACACATCCTTGTCTTATGCCCCTTTCTATTTTTATATTATTTACTGGATTCATTTTCTTTCTGTATTCAGGCAGTTTGCTCATAGTATAATTTCTGGATTATTCTAATATCTTTCCCAATTTAAAGTCTAATGTTGTGTCGGAAACCTACCACCGCTCTTGAAGATGAACTTATCTGTGTCTGTGAATAACGACTTTAAATAGTGGCATTTCAATTGACATGAGGGATACCGAGAGACAGACTCTCGAACTCTCTGCATTAGCAGAGGGGAACCAGGACGAGGCTTTGCCGAAGGGTAAGGTTTCGTCCGTGAAGGTTGACAGGGCCTGAACCCGTCAAGGCGGATTCAGAAAGGCCATATTTTTGGCCGAGCCTACGGGCTCGGGGATACCCACATTAAAACGGCCTTGTGCCACATTCGATCCTCGTGGGTGGATTGATAAATACCATACCGGGAGACAGACTCTCGGCGACTGTCGAACTCTCTGCATTAGCAGAGGGGAACCCGAGCGAAGGACAAGGTTTCGTCCGGGGAGGTTGACAGGGCCTGAACCCGTCTAGGCGGGTTCAGAAAGGCCATATTTTTGGCCGAGCCTACGGGCTCGGGGATACCCACATTAAAACGGCCTTGTGCCACATTCGGTTCTCGTTGGTGGATTGATAAATACCGAGACCGAGATACAGAAGTTCTTAGCTGAGCTAGTTATTGACTACTCTGGCAATTTCTGTACCTTTTTACCAGCCTATTAAAACCCTTTTTATTGTTACGTGTTATTTGGCGTTTGTCTCTACTAACCCCAAATCAACATCATAACAGTGGCGACGAGAGATTCGTTCATCACGCTGAGTGGAGAATTTTTCAACTCTAGGTGGACTATATAATTTTTTTTTCTTCTTGCTCTGAAAAAGAAAACAAAATACATCGAACTTTGTTCCTCACGAAGAAATGGGATTTCAACGTGCCAAAAAGAAGTAAGACTTGTGCTTATTGTGGATATATACGTGTTTTTCTCTTTTTGACTGTTTTCGAAAAGTGTTTTGTGTAATCTGTTACGCATAATGGAAGATTTGATTGCATTAACGAAAACTCTAGTGCAAAGTCAAATTGAGCAACAAAAATTGTTTCGGGAACAACTATTGGATTTACAAGTTCAGCAGCCAAATGACACAAAGGCTTTATATGAAGCGATTTTACTTAAGAATCCAGTAAATTCGTCATTTACGGCCGAAGGTATTGCTAATTCTATTACTGAGTTCAAATTTAACCCAGAGGAGGGCATAACATTTCCTACGTATTTCAGAAGATTTGAAACAATATTTGAAAAAAAAAAATGTGAAGGTTGGACTGATGAACAAAAAGTGAGTTTACTTTTACAAAAATTGTGTACAGATGAAAATAGTAAGTATACGAATTTTGTCCTTCCAAGAAAAACTGGTGACATTTCTTTCGAAGACACTGTTAATACTTTATCTAGTATTTTTGGCGAGTTAGTTTGTTTCATACTCGTTTCTCGTGTTTGAATATGGTAAAGCGTGACGATGAGGATGTTGTTACGTATGCTGGAAATGTTAACAGAATGTGTGAACGTTTTATGTTACATGATCATTCAATTGATCGATTTAAATGTTTGATATTCGTTCAAGGCTTGACTTCTAGCAAAGATAAGGACATAAGGTCCCGAATATTGGCAAAACTCGAACAAAATTCCGAGATCACTTTGCAGAAGGTTACGGAAGAGTGTCAAAGAATTGAAAACTTAAAACATGACAATACGCAAATTGAAGAAAAAGACATATCCCGTGTCCATGCTATTCGACCAAAAACGGGAATAGTTAACAAAAACGTTAAAAAACCAACGTGCTTTGGATGCGGTGGTGGTCATTTCAAAAGTGAATGTTTTTTTCGCGACAAAAATTGCTATTCGTGTGGCAATAAAGGCCATATAAGTACTCATTGTAAAAACAAAAGAAAAAATTTAAGTCGAAAAAAGATAATGTGAATATTGTGTTGTCACGTCAGGAGATTGAGAAGGGGCAGAAAAGAAAATTCGTACAGGTAAAAATTAATGGAAAAAATGTTAAACTACAGCTAGATACTGGAAGTGATATTTCCATTATTAATACAGCAACATGGATTAAAATAGGCAGACCTTTGCTTAAAAAGACTGAAAAAGTGGCTCGCGGGATTTCTGGAAGAAAATTGCATTTAAGGTGAATTTTCTTGTAATATTTCATTTGTTGGTAAGACACTAAAGTCTAAAGTGTATGTGCTACAAAATGCTTCAAATTTATTTGGAACAGATTGGATTATACTTTTTAATTCATGGGAACTCCCTATAAATTCTTTTTGCAATAGAATTAATGTTTCTTCTCCATGTAAAAATCGGGTTACAGAAAATTTGGTGAAAGATCTGAAAATAAAATTTCCACAAGTATATTCAGAAGGTCTTGGATGTTGCAAAAAGACGAAGGCAACATTTGAAGTGAAGGAAAATGTAAAACCTATTTTCAAGCGAAAAAGAAATGTGCCATTTGGTGTTTTGGAACAGATTAACAAAGAATTGGAACGGCTTGAAAATTTAGGAGTTATTTCACGCATTGAATTTTCAGAGTGGGCCTGCCCTGTTGTATATGTTAAGAAAAAGAATAATAAAATTCGGATGTGTGCCGATTTCTCTACGGGTCTAAATGATTGCTTAAAAGACCACACATATCCTTTGCCTTCACCAGAAGACATTTTTGCAAGTTTAAATGGAGGAAAAATATTCTCTAAATTGGATTTATCGGATGCCTATCTCCAAGTGAAAGTGGACGAAGAATGTTCTAAATTGTTAACTATCAATACACACAAGGGTTTATACAAATTAAACCGTCTGCCTTTTGGTTTAAAAGTATCCCCTAGTATTTTTCAGCAAATTATGGACACTGTGCTGGCAGCGTTGGACTTCGCCATTGCCTATCTTAATGATATTTTGATAAAAAGTAAAGAACATTTGGAACATATTAATCAGGTTTTTGAAAAAATTGAAGAATATGGATTCAAACTTGGAGCTGAAAAATGTGAATTTTTTATGAGTGAAATTAAGTTTTTGGGGCAGATAATAGACGCTGATGGAAGAAGACCAGATCCGGCGAGGGCAGAAGCGATCAAAAGCATGCCAACTCCCAAAAATGTAGTAACGCTACAAGCGTTCTTAGGACTTGCTAACTATTATGGGATATATATTCCTAATTTGTGCAGCCTTACGGCTCCATTAAATAAATTGCTTAAAAAGGGAGCAAAGTGGGAATGGTCAGAAGTGTGTCAGAAGGCGTTTGACAAAATAAAGAATATTTTGACGTCGGAATTATCACTAACACATTATGACCCTAAACAGGAAATTATAGTGGCATCGGACGCAAGCGAGTACGGAATAGGTGCGGTTAATTCTGCATAAATTCAGAGACGGCAATACGAAGCCAGTGGCACATGCATCAAGGACATTATTACCCGCAGAAAAGAAGTACTCTCAAATTGAGAAAGAAAGCTTAGCTATCATCTATGCTTGTAAAAAAAATTCCATAAGTACATACATGGAAGAAGGTTTATATTGCAGACCGACCATCGCCCGCTGCTTTCAATCTATGGTTCGAAGAAGGGTATACCTACTCATACGGCAAACCGTTTGCAGCGATGGGGAACCATTTTGTTGAATTACAATTTCAAAATGGAATTTTTATCATCTAAAAAATTAAGCCATGCTGATGGTTTATCTAGACTGATCCCAACGTCTTCGGAACCGCTAGAAGATATGGTGATAGCGGCGTTACAAGCAGAAAATGAATTGGTTGAAGTAATGTATAACACAGTAAAAGAATTTCCGGTGATATTAGATGAAATAAAATTAAAAGCAGAAAACGACATTTTTATTAGAAAAATGAAAAGTTGTAACTTCAGAAAAGTATAAAACTTCTCCACCAGCATATTCAATATGTGATGATGTGCTGTTATATGCTGGAAGAGTCGTGATACCGGTTGTACTACAAAAGCGGATTTTGAAGGAATTTCAGCAGGGGCATCCTGGTATTGGGCGTATGAAAGCCCTGATGAGGAGTTACATTTATTGGCCAAATATGGACAAAGACATTGAACAGGTAGTTAAAACTTGTAGAGGGTGTCAAATGGCAGCGAAAGCACCGCCAGTAAAATACACACCATGGCCCAAAACAGATGTTCCATGGACCAGACTCCACATAGATTATGCTGGACCCATGAATGGTAATTTCTACTTGATAGCTGTGAATAGCTATTCCAAGTGGCCTGAATTTTTAAGTGCAAAAGACCAACTGCTTCTGTAACAAAAGATTTTCTTACAGAACTGTTTGCACGTTTTGGAGTACCAGAAAAAATTGTCACCGACAATGGAACTCAATTCACAGGAAGTGAATTTAAGACGTTTTGTAAGACTCTGGGAATTGACCACATCACGACTTCACCGTACCATCCTAGGTCAAATGGACAGGCTGAACGGTTTGCTGATACGTTCAAGAGAGCCCTTTAAAAAACAAATGGTACTAATACAGATGATGGTAATATACAGCAGTTTTTAAGCATATACAGAATAACACCAAATCCAAACGCAATATTAGGGATGCCTCCAGCTGAACTGATGTTTGCTAGAAAAGTTAGATCTGTATTCAATAGGCTGCTGCCGGAAAGAAAAAAGAGTTACTAGAACAAAACGCATCAGGAAAATATGAAATATCTCAGGCAGGGAGATAGTTTTTTTTTTAAATTACAAAAATGGGAAGGAATTTTGGCAAGATGGAGTGGTAACTCAAAGAATTGGTAAGATGTTATACATAAGAAGTAAAAAATGGACGCACAAAAGACATTTGAACCAATTAAGGAAAAGAATCATTGAAGAAATAAGTAAAGAAAATGAAGAACCAATGGAGGAATTATATGATTTATTCGATATACCAACTCCACCATTGCCTGAAAAAGTTGTCCAAAGAAGGACAAGCAAAAGGAAAAGAACTAGGGTGGAACGTTTAAGTCCAGATCCCAAAAGAAAAAGATATTAATTCCTCCGGAATTAATCTCAAGGGGGAGGTGTTGTGTCGGAAACCTACCACCTCTCTTGAAGATGAACTTATCTGCGTCTGTGAACAAAGACTTTAGATAGTGGCATGTCAGTTGACATGAGAGAGACTGAGAGACAGACTCTCGGCGACTGTCGAACTCTCTGCATTAGCAGAGGGGAACCCGGACGAGGCTTTGCCGAAGGGCGAGGTTTCGTCCGGGGAGGTTGACAGGGAATGAACCCGTCTAGGCGGGTTCAGAAAGGCCATATTTTTGGCCGAGCCTACGGGCTCGGGGATACCCACATTAAAACGGCCTTGTGCCACATTCGATCCTCGTGGGTGGATTGATAAATACCGAGACAGAGAAGTTCTTAGCTGAGCTAGTTATTGACTACTCAGGGAATTTCTGTACTTTTTTACCAGCCTATTAAAACCCCTTTTATTGTTACGTGTTATTTGGCGTTTGTCTCTAATAACCCCAAATCAACATCATAACATCTAACAATACTAAATAAGTTTTTGTAAATATTCCTAATAAAAGAAAAATAATATAAACTTGGCAGAATATAAGGAAACAAGTAAATTTAATAAGAAGCAAAAAAAATAACGCTAGGCTCCTGCATAATATCAACCCTCCTATTTAACAGTAAATGCTGGACAACTTCTTAACAGATGAAGAGAAGACTTGAGGTAACAGAAATTTGGTTCTACAGAATAATTCTAAGAATATCATGAACAGAACATGCGAGCTATGAGGAAGTTTTAAGGAAAAAGAATAAAAAGGAGACAATTATATCATCAGTATAATTGTCGAAGAACTTTATTTCACTACCATTCAACCATTATATAGCATTACAGCAGTATAATTAGAATCTTAAACTTCTTTACAGCAAAGTCTAACACCATCCAATAAATTATTGTAAATATTCTTCATAGATAAAAATAAATAGGCTAGACAAAGTATTAAGAAACAGGAAAATTTCATTAGAAATAAGAAATGAGAGCTTCTATGTAATATCAATCCTCCTATATGACAGTTAATGCTGGGTGACTGTAATTTTCAAAGCACTTTATAGAATTACTGTTAAAACCATTGCATTATATTTATATCAGTGTAATCGGAATACCATTCACTATCATAAACTTATATATATATAATATATATATATATATATATATATATATATATATAAGGTTAATGGTCAGAGTTGAATCAGACCAGGAAATAGTAGTATTAAAAAGTACTCAATACACATGTAAAAAAAAAAATAGAATAAAAGTAAAAATAAGATGTAGAATTTTTAACTTTAAAAATCAGGAGGTCAGTTGATTCTGGGAAGTGAAGAAAAGCAACGATATTACAGTTTATCATAATGCTGGTGTAGTTAAGCACTATCTATATTGGTATATAATTTCTTCAAAAACTTTTTAAAAAAATTAATTATATTTCTCATGACATTAACTCTAGCAATTAAAATAACCAGTATTACCATATGAACATAAAAGATAAGGGTATATTATAAATTATTAATTTTATTTTAATTAATATTAGAGTTGTGGTTTATCTATTTATTATTAATTATTTATATAATGAAAGGGAGATAACTTAAACTAATTTAATATCAAATTAGTAACATTACTAATGAAAATATATAATAAATTAATAAATATAAACATAAATAAATATAACTTATAAAATCTATTAAAAACGACAAATAATATAAATAATATATATATATATATATGTAATAAAAAATGTATATTAAAAATAAGTAATAACTCATAATGTCTAATAAAAAGAAAAATAAATAAACACACTAATATAGAAAAATTAATCTGGGTATAATATATATATATATATATATATATATATATATATATATATATATATATATATATATATATATATATATATATAATGTTAAAAAAATAGTGATCAATGTAATATAACAGAACTATCAAGTATATATTAATAAATATACATTTTTTTTTTCACCAGTAGCAAGACTTATCATTTCATGCACAATGCAATCTTCAGGTGCTATAAAACTATATATTATATTATAACACTATAAAACAACAAAATCTCTCACCACCAACTTTTTACAAAACTTATAATCAGAAAGAGACATTTGAAATTTCTTGCATACATAATGAGTAAAGTGGGTTTGGAGAATTTGACACTCACAGGACATATTGAAAGCAAGAGAGACAGAGAGAAAACAAGGAGTAACTAACTTAAGGAGATAAAAGACTTACCTAATAAGCTTATGTAAATGATTGGTGGGGCAAGGAGCAGGAAGAATGACAAAATCAAAACTTACTAAGAGCTACAAAGGAAAGGAAGTTGTAGAGAGCCATGATTGCCCACATTCTGAAGGGATATGGCACATAGAATGCTTATATAAATTTACAGTTAATAGATAAACCTTACAGAAAATGAACTTGAGTGATCTACAAATAATGACAACAAATAAAAAAAAAAAAGTTCAGTAATCAATTATTTTTTTACCCTCTGATACATAAAAATTACCCCTCAATATAACCCTCTACCTCAAGTAGCTCCCAGGATTTGTACAGTGTGAACCATACTGTAAAAAATATCTTTCAATGCAGTTAACAAAATCTTGAAGATTCTGATATTCTAGAACCTAGATCAGTGATATAATCATTATAGAAAATGGTATATATTTAAGTCATTCTTGGAACAAGTTTCTCTTCATGGTTATATATCCACTAAATTAAGAAACAGCAAAGAACATCAGTAAAGAAGTTGGTTAATGCTTTTCTATAAGAATAATGTTACCTACTATTTTAAGTATTTCTCCAAAACACTTTATCTTTCCTTGGAAAACTAGACAAAATAGTAGCTATATAAAATGACTGGCATTTTATTCAAAAAAATCACTCCATGATTTGTTGCTAATGTTAATAACTAATACTTGGAAAGAATTTCAATAGAAGATGAGGCACATGACTGAAAAGAAAAGAAAAAAAATCCTTATCTCCTAATCACAAAACTCAATTTCCAGTTCTGCCTAAGAAAACAACAAGATGCCCTTTAAAAACAGATGGATATATGTTAGAATTTGCTTACTGGGTGGAAATGGAATCTGTCCAAATGGTGAAGGGGCAGATCAGGTGCCACTTTCATAATTGTTTCCAGAGCAGTTTGGTTTTGAATGGCAGGAAAGATGCCACAGGTAGGAGCTTCAAAAGAAATTTTATAGCATGACCAATTTTCCTAACTTCCCAATAAAATCTCACTCAAATAAGCAAACAGACAAAAACATTATGAAAAACTGGCTGTAAAAAAATTACATTAATTTTTTATTTGCACTAAAAATTTCAGTATCCTGAGAGTGCAAATGTGGACTTATTTATCAATAATTTACTAGCTCACTTTGGGCCAGAAGAACTTTCTCTTCCTGAAAAATGATGATGATAATGATAATGATGATGATGAGGATGATGATGACAGCAACAACAACATGTCCTTAAAGTTTTAGCTTCTTTTGCTTAATCTATGTTGCTGCTGTATGTTAAACTTAGGGTTAGCAGATTTAAAATTTTAGGTAACTCTCTCTCTAAAAAAATTGAATACCATGCACTAATCATGACAATGAGGTCTTATATATATATATATATATATATATATATATATATATATATATATATATATATATATGAAGATACAGGGCTGCCCAGATGTCAGAATCTCTCTCTTGTTTTGACAGACATGGTCCAAAGATAAGTAGAGTAGTATGTTTGGAGTCTAGTTGGCTACAGGAGCTCCCGGGAAGGGGTTGAAATTCGACATCCTGCCATCTTTGGGGCTCCACTCTGGATTTTCTAAATGGATTTACTCCCATAACATTCAACCTCTCTTGAGATAATCCATACGGCAGCGAAGCCATCACCTGTTGACCAGGGATGAAAGCTAGAAACTTGACCTTGGATCTTCACTTGGCAAGGCTGTCCAGCTCCCATTTACAGTTGTAAGGGTTTGATCAGAGTTTCCCCTCTCCTAGACTGGCTGCCAACCAAGGCTAATGAGCCCAGTCTGCCCTCCTGGTTAGGTTTTTAACCATTTACCCATAGCTGTGATCCTAACAGGTACTACCACTCAGGTCTACCCTGCAGTAGACCTAGGAACAACAGCAATTAAGAGGTGGTTCCATGCTCCTCAAAACTTCCCAATCAGAGCTCTTGCTGCTGGATGTAGTTTATCTTCATACACAGGACAATATATATATATATATATATATATATATATATATATATATATATTGTGAAGAAAAGGAAAGAGGAAGAGAGAGGGGGTTACTTATAGACGGGTTGCTTCAGCCTCGGGAGAATTGTGTCCAGCTAAACTGGAACCAAATGACCAACTGATATTTATGGTCTTGGTTGGAGGAAGATTGTGGGAAGAGGTTAGCCTCCTTATAAAAATTGTCCTCTGTACTCTCACAAAACCTATTTTTCTCTATCAGCCGATGCGAGACTGGTTATTTGTCGTGCTGAAGGATTATTACTTCTTTTTCTTCTCTGTTACTAGATCTAGTT
>OZ010586.1:82757750-82885250 GCA_963932145.1 Acanthosepion lycidas
CAAAGCGAACCAATAAAGCCACAAAGTGCAAGGGATTTACTGAGTGTGAAAGAATATGAGAAAAATAAAACATTATTACAGAGACAGAGAGCAATAAAAGAACACAAATTAAGAAGGTAAAATATAACAATTGACCGGAAAAAAAAATTTGGAAGGAAGTTCCACAAGGGAGAAGTGTGAAAGAAGAATCTGTTAGCATAAAACTTAGCCAATTCAAGTATGAATCAGTGAGAACTTGCAGCCAATATCGAACTGAACTTAAATTCATAAAGTCTAGCAAGCCAAGTTCATCCAAACAATTACCATGAAATTATTCCTAGGAAAGGCACAGGTATTCTACAAAAGTGGCTAATGCTGAGAAAGTTATTAAAGCTGATATGCCAGGGCAGGACCAGTAACATTTCAGACTGTTCTTTGAATTTTATCAATAATCTCTGAATATATAGCAGGTGCACCAGACCAGACACAGCAGAAATATTTAAAGTAAGGATAAATGATAGACTTATGAAAATGTAAGATAGACTCTGGTGATAAAAATTGTTCAGTATGAAAGAGGGAATCAACATTCCTCACAGTAGACCTAGCATTTGATTCAGTATAATTTTTCCACTTCCTGTCAGTGGAAAATTTTAGTCCAAGAAAGCGCTAGAAATGGTATAGGGAAGCTATATTACACTGGTGGGGAAGTGACTGAAGCCGAGATGCCAGGTCAGGAACAATAACATTGCAGATTCTTTTTTTTGTATTTAAATTATAGACATCAATTTTAACAGAAATTCTGAGGTTAAGTATATTTCTTTTATATCTTTTTTTTTAATAATTTTTTTGATTTTTAATTTTTTTATTTATTTTTCTTTTTAAATCATTTCACCCCTTGCAAGACAATAAAGCCACTAAGACAAAAGGGGTTACTGAGTGTAAAAAAATAAGAAAAAAGACAAACATTATTAAGGAGTGAGAACTATAGAAGAGTAATCAAGGAGAGATTAGATAATAATTGACATTTCAATTAAACATTTGAAGATCAAAGTTGGCTGGAAAACATGGAGCTGGAAGATAGTTCCACAAGCAAGAAATGTGAGAAAAGAAACTGTTAGCATATTACTGACAGTTACCTCTCACTAAATCAACTGTGAATTGATGAAATCTTGCTGCAAATCTAGTACTGCACCTAGATTCATAAAGTCTAGGTACCATGGTGAAGAATTCAATAAAAGAATTACCATGAAGGTATTTATAGAAAAGGCAGAGAAGCTACATTATGGTGATAGGAAAGTGACCAAAGCTGTGACACCAGGCAATATTGCTTATTCTTCTTTGGATTTTATCAAGAATCTCTAAATATACAGCTGGAGCACCGAACCCTATAAGACAGCAATATTTAAAGCATGAATGTACAGTAGAATTATAAATATGTAACATAAATTCTGGAAAGAAAAATTGTCGAGCAGAACACAGAGAATCAACTTTACATATTTACTTAGTCCACTCTTAGGTTGTAAAATAGGAAGAGTTATTTCCCTTTTCATTCTTCTTCTCTTATATGCCATATCCCTTCAGGATGTTGATAATCAAGGCTCTCTATAATTTCCTCTCCTTTACATCCGTTTTGTCCTTTCACGATATTTCCTAAACCCTGTCCTGCCATCCATAAACTCAAGCTTGCTAGGTAGGTCATCCATTGTTTTGCTCTGTCTTTCTTGCCTTTCATCTGTCCTGTGAGTATCAAAGTTTGCAAGACCTCTTTCTTCATTATGTGCCCTAGAAATTTCAACTCCCTCTTTCTGATATATAAAGTGTAGTATAATTTGAAGCATCTGTCTATATTTCTGAGATGAGGTATTATGTACATTATTTACATTATTCGGACTATTGTCCTCATCTTTGCCTCCATATTTATTACAACAACACATGGCACAGTGAGTAAAGGTGTTGGTTAGATGCAGTGACAGGACCCAAAAGTGTTAGTTCAATACCTGGTTAAGGAAGTGGAGAACTTTTCAGAGGGAAAATTAACAGGAGATAACTGATAACTGACCTCCATTAGACATGGTACGTGGAACTAGAACAGTCTACCACAGTGAGTGAAATAAAGGGTTCAGTTCGACATTCCAACCACCTGAAGAAGGCCGGAGCGTACAATGGCCGAAACATTATAATAAATATGGCGACAAAGATGAGGACAATAGTCTGAACAATGTAAATAATATACATAATTTGAAGCATAAGTGTCTTTTTGTTTCCATTTTTCATGTTGTTGCTTACGTAGAACCACATTTCTGTTGACTCAAGTCTTTTCTTTATCTGAGAGGAGAAATCCATATACAATAAGCGTATACATATATGTTTATGCATATGTGTATACAGACTCATGTATTTATACTTAACATGTGTCTTTGTGTCTTTGTACAGATATATCTATATCCACGAATTTCTCAGTGTCTTCTTCAAAAAGTTTTTGAGGGAGGAGATTTAATTTGTAAATGCATCTGTAAGAATTGCCATTAATGTCTTTCCTAAAATGTTGTATGTAAACAGATATAAGTAATATATGAAGAAAGTTGTTTCAGCAGTAATAAATCTATTCAATGCTGTGTATTATCTATCTAATCTATCTATCTACCTATCTGACTATTCATATCTATCTATCTATGTATCTATCTCTCTATATGGCAGTCTGTTCATATCTATCTAATCTATCTATCTATCTATATGGCTGTCTGTCTGTTCATATCTGTCTATCTATCTATCTATCTATTTATATGGCTGTCTGTTCATATAGATCTGTTCATGTCTATCTATCTATCTATCTATCTATCTATCTGGCTGTCTCTCTGTTCATATCTGTCTATCTATCTATCTATATGGCTGTCTGTCTATTCATATCTGTCTATTTATCTATCTATCTATCTATCTATCTATCTATCTATATGGCTGTCTGTTCATATAGATCTGTTCATGTCTATCTATCTATCTATATGGCTGTCTGTCTGTTCATATCTGTCTATCTATCTATATGGCTGTCTGTTCATATCAATATGTTCATGTGTATTGTGTATCTATCTATCTGAATCTGTTCATATTTATCTATGTATCTATCTATCTATCTATCTATATGCCTGTCTGTCTGTTTCTATCTATCTATCTATCTATCTGTTTGTATATCTGTTCATATCTATCTATATTAGTCTGTTTCCTATCACTCTATCTGAATCTGTTCATATCTATCTATCTATCTATCTATCTATCTATCTATCTATCTATCTATGTTTGCATATATCTATATTAGGCGGTTTCCTATCACTCTATCTGAATCTGTTCATATCTATCTATCTATCTATCTATCTATCTATCTATCTATGTTTGCATATATCTATATTAGTCTGTTCATCTCTCTATCTTTCTCTCTCTGTATCTCTGTATCTGAGACTGTTTCTGTCTATCTATCTATTTATTTATCTATCTGTCTTAAACTATTTCTATCTGAGACTGTTTTTCTCTCTCTCTTTATCTATGTATCTGTCTATCTATCGGAGTCTGTTCTTATCTATGTATCTATCTATCTATGCACAAAGAAATATGGTTTTTGTGTACATGAAATATACATGCTACTCCTCATCTTCACCCGACAACACATTATTTCTATTACTTTTTCATAAAAATTCTGATATTTGGTCATTTCAAGATTTGGGCAGAATGCAGGGTGTTACATCGTGTGAAAGAGAATGAAAACGAGAAGATTGAAAATGGAGAGGACTGAGTAAAAGACAAAAAGAAAAATGGTTCCAAGCAGGCAAAAGATGGTGATTGAATTTGCATTTAAATTTTTGAAGATTATTGTCGCAGGATGAACATCATCTAGAATAGCATTTGAAAGTTCATGTTTGCTGTTAGATTGTCAAGTAATGTAAATTTCTTTTCAGAGCATGCTACAAGGTTTCAATAAGTTTGAGTTCAAATATGGAAGCCAGATATTTCATCAAATGAGTATTATTGAAATGGATATTTTCCATTAACACTATTTTCCTTTTTAACAGATATGATTCAGCATAGTCAAATCCTCTTTCTGAGTGTTTGATTTCTCCTTGAACCATGGCTCCATGTGTGCCTTCAAAAAGTCAATATACGAGCTGTATTCTTAACATCATCAGGAAATTACACTAAAACTACTGCTACCTCATATCAATCTGCAATGGTGGTTTCTGTCAGTAGTCACCCAGCATTTGCTCCATCAGTATATCCCATTGACTCTAGCATGTTATTTATCAGTTAAAAGAATGACTGAAAAATCAGTCTTCATATATTTCATTGCCATTTTATTTGATTCTCTCTAGAGATGTCTTCTAAAGATGGTAGAGCCACCTGTCTTTTTTGTTTCAACAATTGATTTAGGACTTAACATTTTAGTTTTTATATTCCCTCTGTGTCACAAGGCTTAAAAATGTCATTGACTGATAAATAAAGATTAACTTCTCTCTTGATATACAAAAAAAATTGGTGAGACCTTGACTTTTCCTTACTAGAACTGCATCTTAGTTATCCAGGATCTTTAATGCATGTTTTCATAATTTAATGATATATATCAATCATTTCTTGCAATTACCAGTATTGTATTAACTTTTGCAAATTTGAAATTATTAAAAATTTCTCTTTATTCATCAAATCAACCTCATAGCCTAATTTAAAGACTCAATCTTGGAATTGGATTATTAATTTGAAACATTCAAAATCAAAACATTTTATACAAATGGTTGCAGTTTGCTTACACCTGCATAGAATGAGCTGATTTTCATTCTAGTTATGTAAGTATGTTTATTCTAAATTCACAGATAAATGTTTTCATCATTAAGTAAATATATCTTTATAATACAGTAGGTATTTATTTATTTACATAAGAGACAGTGGCTAATTATGTGAAGCACAGTATATATCACCAGCAAGATCTAACTTACAGAGAATCAATATAATTTATGAATTCACATGCCCCTTAAGGAATTATGTTACTGATCAAACTAAATTCATGAGTAATTATATTTTACATATAACTAATTGCTTATCAAGAAAACTCACATTATGTCTCTCTGACCATAGCACACTTAGGATCTACCAAACTCCATTCTCAACATGTGTATCTATATATATATATATATATATATATATATATATATATATATATATTCAAACATATATTGTTAAATATAACAGACACTGAATGTCTATTATGTTTTATTATGAGCCGTTCTAAGTTTCATATAGTGGCTTTAGTTTCAGGAGAAAATAAAGACAAAAACTGTCCAACATTTGGATAATTTTTATTATGCTGTTCCTCAACTAAGCTTTTAGCTTAAATGAGTCATTATCAGTGGTTATATGATCATTACCACAGAGATGTCCCGCATCAAAGATGACTTCCACTTATGTTTATATAGAAGATTGCTATGTGACAATAACAGTGGCAGTATAGCAAGCGTAGGTTGTAAATTCGTAATGCAGTTCTATGACATCATAAATGACCATGTCAGAAAAAGAAATGTTATTAACAGACCCATGTGTTTAAATGCATTGTAATATATTGTGACTGATTTGAAATGTAATTTTGTTGAGTGTCGGTTGCTTTGTTTATTATATATCTGTGTGTGTGTGTGTGTGTGTGTGTGTTTCCAATGCAATGAGAATGAAAATAATATATAAATTCTACTATTCACATCATTAATCCAAAAGAGGGCTTGATACTGATAGTAGAGCAATAATTATTTATTATAATTTTTTAATATACAAAAATGAAAACAGTTTGCTCACTACAAAGATGCGACTTCATTTCGGTGCATTTGAATTGGTGAGAGCCAAAATTGGTTACCAATTTTGGTTCTCACCAGTCGAGGTGCAGTTGAAATGCACTGAAACGAAGTTGCATCTTTGTAGTGAGTAAACTGTTTTCATCTATATGAAAAATTATAATATATATATATATATATATATATATGTATGTATGTATGTATGTATGTATGTTTATGTCTATTTTCATGATTTACAGTGAAAGTTTAAATATAAATATATACGTTTGGCTTTCATAATTTTTGTTTTTCTGTGACTTTTATTATTGTATGTCCTTTTTTCTGTGCCTAGTCACTTATTTTATTATTTATGAAATAAAAATAACTTTTATTTAGAAAGCATTACAAATATGTGATACATGAAAATATTCAAAACAAAAAAATGGGCAAAAAACACAAACATTTTATTCACAATTCTAATGCAGATATGTAAGATCTTATTAGAAAATTGAAAAAATACAATAGCAATTACACACAGAGTTCTTTTTAAATTTAATAAAACCTCTTTAAATGAATTATTGCAGCTTAAATATTAGGTTGTTGCAAAAATAATGTCGTTTTCTCACATATGTTACTATGTGAGAAAACGACATTCCTGCTTCTCTGGCCTTCAAAATGTCGTGTGAGTGTTCAATTCTCTATGCTTTCTTTCTTTATTCTACTTTTATGAACAAGGATGATCACAGCTCTCAACAACGTCCGCTCATTTGCTGCTCTGAATAATTTTTGCAATTTTATCTTTCCTCTTTGTCCTTTTCTTTCACTTAAACTTGTAAAGTAGGTGGCATATTTTTCCCCCCTCCCATTTCTCTTGCTTTTCAACATCTCCTGAGTGTTAATTTCTGTGTAAGATTAATATAAATAAAATCTGTAAAATATAGAAAGATTATAAGATTGAAAGAATGCTAGAAAAAAGTAAATTGATAAACAACAAAGTCAAGTATAGATGAAAAGAATGTCACAAATTGTTCCCTCTCATCATGTAAAGATTTAAATATATAAATAGGTTAAATAAATAAGAACTATAAGCTCACTTCTAAATATCAGGATTCCTTCTTGAGTCTGACATGAGGAGTGGAATGTAGATGAAGCAGAATTTTCTTTACATTTTCTTTGTTTTATTTTTCTATTCTTCTTCTCCCTTTCTATTTTTTCTTTTGATAAAATAAATAAATAAATCAGTTGATTGAAAGAAGATTAGAAACAAAAGTGAAGAAATGTTTGAAATGAATTAAACAAGATACAAAAAAATATTTTAAATATAAAATTAATGTTAGAGAATTAAAAATAAAAAGACAAATACGTTCCTCAGTCACTGAAGAGTAAAGATCTAAGGGAAGTAAGAAAAATCTTTGTGGCCATCTTTGATATACAACCTTACACCAAATAATTTTAAAACAGATATAAAATGTTCCAAAAAATCTATTTTTTACATTTATATCTTCTGCATTATTCCACAATTCAATTTATTTCACTTTTTCTTTTGCCATTTTCTTTTTCTTGCTGGAAAAACTATACAAAATAAAAATCATAATAGCAATTGTAAATAAATGTTGTCTGTAGAATAAAAAACTCCAAGCGGTAAGAACCTGAAAAATGGAATAAAAGAACCTCAAAAGAAAATTAAAGAAACGGAATTAAAAAATATAACAGGAACATAAACAGGAATACCTGCACTGAATACAAACCAAGGGGAAACCATCTTAATGTATTTTCTAATGTCTAATGTCTTTCTTTCCCTAAAAAAATTGTTTCACCTTCAAAGCAGTTCTGGTAAATTGAAAAATGGAAAACCCCTACATATATAATAAACCACAAAACAACCCCAGTGGAACAAACATATTATCTTATTGTAAGGCAAAGATGTCTTTTTCTGAGACAGTCTGAATTTATTCTGGTATTTTCTGTTTTTTTTATTCCTTGAAGTGCTAAGTTAGTGTAAACACAAAACCTAGAACCAAGAAACTAAAATCCAGTTGCAGCAAAAAATGCTTATATCACTGACACTCAAATTTAAATCTGCATGAACTCTGTCATCCCAAACATTGCAAACCATATTAGATAAAGAGTGTATGAGTGATTTTAGATATATTTATAATACTCATATAATATTCATCCACTAGAAATCTTGAGAGGCACTCAAGGTAGAGGGTTGTTGTTAAATTGGTAATGATGAAAGCAGTATAAAATATGAATGAAAGAGGAGATTGTAGAAAATAAAGATTTTGAGTAAAAGAAGGATAAATAACAATTGACTAGAAAAGGTTAAGATTGTATTTTTTCAGGGAAGTATCTATGCGGGAGTCTCTTCCACTAAGTAAGAGTTTTGGGGGAAATCTCTCTTCACATTTAGAACATGGAGAAAACAAAGATAATTTTACTTCATGTAAGCGGCATCATTTGTTCGAGTAAAGGTTTGACTTGGTGGAACTAAGGAAGTAGCTCATTTGAACATTAGCTATGGAGATAGAGACAGAGGTGCTAAGGGCAGCTAACATGGTGTAATGGTTAGCAAGCTTATCTTACTAGAATAATTACAAATGAATAGTGAGTTCGATCCTCACTGGGTGCCCCCATGCTTTTGGCCATGTGTCACATCTAAGCTATCCTTAGAAAATAAATTGACCACACTGAGACGGTGTAATGGTTAGCAAGCTTGTCTCCCTAAAACAATTACAACTGAATAGTGAATTTGATCCTCACTGGGTGCCCCATACTTCTGGTCTTGTGCTACATCTAAGCTACACTTGGAAAATAGTGTGTAAACCCCTCTCCTGAGGGGTTTGTAACACATCTATTTATCATCTCTCAGTTGCATCTCTGTCTTTGGACAGAGTGCACTCAGGGGTGACTCCGTCAAAGGACAGAGTTGCAACTGAAAGAAATTATACTGAGAGGTGCCCAGCCCTGGGGATCAGCTGCCCGAAGCCACACTCTCTCATTGCATCAGAGAGAGGGATTGGTGCTCACACCGAGGCCAGCATAACCGATTCTTGCGGGAGCTGCAGGCAATTTTTGTTCCTGGTCTGCGCTCAGGTTCCCACCTTAAAAAAGACTTCACAACTCATCTTAGTGGGGAGACAGAGTAAATACCTAGAGATAGAGGTGTTATATGTTTGCAATAAGTTTTGGTTTAATATACGCTTAGCTACAAAGAAAAGACTGTAGAAGTCATCTTTGTTTCGCTAGCACTACTGTACTGTGAACAAAAACTTCCTCACTTCCTCAGTATACAACATATGCTTAATGTATAGTGCAACCCCTGAATTTTTTTGCTTCACTTTTAACTTCTCTGTTTTGGTGACCGGTTACACTATAAAGAGGTAGTTTTTTTTTCAGAGAAGTTAAAAGTGAACCACCATCTCCCCAAGCATCTACATCATGATCTTTAACTTCAAAATCATCTTTATTTTCACCACCACCCCCAAAACACTTCTGGTGTCTTATCAAATGATGGTACCATCACTTGATAAGACACCAGAAGTTTTGAAACAAAATGGCTCTTTTTGTAGTGATTTTATGACATTTTTATGCTATAATTTTTGAATAAATGATTATATTTGCTCTACTCTGTATTGAGCACACTTTTAAGAATAGTATTTGTTGGTTATTTGGTTATTGGAATTTATTCCATATACACCAATCCTATAACCGGGTATATATATATATATATATATATATATATATATATATATATATATATATATATATATTGATGCATGTTTCATTAAATAATATAGACAAGTTTTGTCTATTTATTTTAAGTAAGTTCCTTTCATATTGTCTCTCATGTGGTCATGTGTGACGTCATGTACAGTGATGTGATTTTTGTTTCTGTGTCTCGTATACATGAGTTTTCATGCAGCAAGGACAAACTATCATTATTGTTTTGTCCGTGTGTTGTTTGATATATTGAAATGTAATTGTCATCTTTGATAATGGCTTATGTAAGTTGAAAGCTTAGATTGGATTTAAACATGTATCAATATGGTGATTTCCTTTCATCTTTCAATGATAACGTTATTAAGCTTATCAGACAATATGAAAGGAACTTACTTAAAATAGACACAACTTGTCTATATTATTTAATGAAACATACATCAATGAAAAATTGCTGCCTAAGTATACACAATATATATATATATATATATATATATATATATATAGTACAGGTAATCAACCTGTTGGTATATAATCCAGGTGGATCCTAGTAATATTAATTATTAAAACTTATTCACAGAAAGCTCAATGTTTTTATTTTAACAGAGCATGTGTATTTTTTACAGCAAAAAATAAAAATTACCTCAACATAGATATAGTCTATTTCAATCTGTTCTGTATAAGCCTATTATCAGTCTCTAAGTGTCTGAATCAGGAACATTGTTTTAAATTTACTTTCAATGTCAGTCCTCCTCTCATAGATGCTTTGTTAATGAGAGTGGTTTTGTGTGAGCAATTTGAGGGGGTGTAAGGTATCTTATCCCAGGGGAAGCCGTCAGGGGTTGGAATTTATTTATGTACAGGACTTGTTATCAGTTCCTACTATGTGGTGGCAAGGACTTGTTCTTTGCGGTTTAATATCAGTTCCTGCTATGAGGTGTTTCTTATAAAAAGCCACAGTTTGTCTTTTTCTGGGATTCACAGTAAATAGTTTTTTTTAGCACAGGTGTCCAATATTATTAATAATATTAATAAGTGGTGTGGGGGGACTTAAACTTAAGTCTGTTAAGATTAATGTAAATGAGTTGAACTGTACATTTATAGATTGTGGGTAATACCAGAGCACTCAATGGAATAAATCATGCTGTCCAACACACTTATATGCATACATATCTTCATACATACATATATGTACATTTACATGTTCATACATATATGCCACTATACATACACATACACCCCCACATATATGTACATGTATTCTTATGTAATTTGGAATTTATTTCTATACCTACATTTCATAAATAGCGAATAGACACTCCAGGGCTGATAACAAATCCTGGCCACAAATAAACTTCAACCCCAGACCACTTCACCCAGAATAAGATACCTTATGTGCCCACCAATTGCTAACACAAGCACACTCTCATTAACATGGTGTCTACGAGAGGAGGACTAACATTGAAAATAAATTTAAAACAATGTTCCGAGACAGACACTTAAAGACTGATGTTAGCCACATTCAGAACAGATTGAAAAAAAACATATCTATCTTGAGGTAATTTTTGTTTTTTGGTATAAATATATATATATATATATATATATATATATATATATATATATGATAAAAGTATAGTTTTGAAGTATTATTTATGAGTAATAGTGATCAAGATTAGGTATAGAGTGTATGTACTATAAAAGTTAACACTGAGGTCAACACTGAACCAAGGCACAATCCATTTGGCCTAACTATTGCATTCATAGCACTGACATTGAAAATAAATTTAAAACAATGTTCCGAGACAGACACTTAAAGACTGATGTTAGCCACATTCAGAACAGATTGAAATAAATGTTATCTATGTTGAGGTAATTTTTGTTTTTTGGTGTAAAAATATATATATATATATATATATATGATAAAAGTATAGTTTGAAAGTATTATTTATGAGTAATAGTGATCAAGATTAGGTATAGAGCATATGTAACTATAAAAACACTGAACCAAGACACAATGCATCTGGCCTAACTATTGCATTCATACATAAAATAGACGGTCGCCACTCAGGGATGACAGATTCCACACACACACACACACACACACACACACACACATATATATATATATATATATATATATATATATATATATATATATATAAGAAGTTATAATACAAATCACCTAAACCTCAATAATTAAAATTTGTTTTGAACAATTTTTGTCAAATTTGAAACAATTAATTTAGACATCAAATCAAAACATGAGTAAAAGTTTTAGGTAGTTTTAGTATGTTTCATTAAAGTTATCGAATTTATTATAAAAACTGCAGTCTGAAGTTATTATGCAAAATCAGAAATGACTTTTTACTTCAATAACAAAGTAATAAAATGATTTTCATCTTAGTATAGAGTGACATTCTTCTCAATAACAGCGAGCACTCTATTATCATTTTTTTCTTTTTTGTACCTCACCAGGTTTACTTTCTGAAATGGTGGTTTTAATTGCTTCCCATAGAACTCATTTACTATCATATTATTTGCTAAGTTCATATAATTTCACCTTCACAATTGACCATAGATTTTCAATCAGATTCAGATTGAGACTTGATGGTGTCTATACCATTATCTTCTCTCCTGTAAATCTCACAAAAAATTCCTGGGTAAACTTAGATACATCAGAAGGAGGATTGTCTTGCATCAATGTACATTTCATTTTGAAACTGCAAAGCTGGGACTTGTATCATTCAAAGTAAATCTAGTCCAGGAAATTGCAGTAGTTAGCACTGTTCAGTTTAACTCTTATCAACTTTGAATAGTTCAATAATGCCTTGATGAGAACTCCAGCACATATCATGACACTGCCGCCTCCTTGTTGCCTTCGTTTCATCACAAGCTTATCTGCATTGAATAAAATCCATCCTTTGGCCCATCCATCAGGTCCATTGATTGGATATCTGAAATTTGACCATGAAAATTACTCCAGAAAGGTAAATTTTCATGTATTTCCTGGTTCAATTTTGATGCTTTAAAAGCTTTTCTTTACTCAGTGGAATTTGCTGAGCAGTTTTCTTAACATCCTATTTTACAAAGTATTCTACAACTTTTGTCAATAAAAAACTCTTTAAAAAATACTTTTTCTGAACTTTATTTTATGTAGATAACTGATATAAAATTTAATTAATCTGTTTTGAAACAAATATTACTTTTAGTTTAAAATGTTGCAGAACATCATTTTTTAACATGGAAGTAGGTGTTTTGTGGGTGTAAACAACTCTCTTGATAGACTTATGTTTAGAAATTTTTTTGAAAGGGACAATTACTATAACAATTATTTGACAAATATAATATGAATGCCTTTTTTATATAATTTTTTAATTACCCAGACATCTTAGAAATTTAGAAAAATTATGTAATCTAATATTTTATTGTAAGTACTTTATAGTTTTAGTTACAATGAAAATTGTTGAGGAAATGTTAGAAAATTATCAGTAAATTTTAAACTTGCTATAGGTACTGCTCTTATTTTCTGATAATGTGGTATATGGTCATTCATATTTATTAAAATTGGTACATTTATACACACCAAAAAATTTGGAATTCTTTTTAAAATAAAATGGGTCACTGAATTGTAGTAATCTTTTGCCTTTATGATAATAAATAATAATGATTATGATTAGTAAATAGTTTTTACTTAACAACAATATCCCCTAACTGCTATGAATTAATACAGAATTTTAAAAGATTTAAAACCTTATAAATTGTTATAATTAAAATTTAAAAACTGAAAAAAAATTCTTGCAAAAATTCATTATTCATTGAAAAAAACATTTTCTTAAGACAACAGCATTGATAATATATCTTATTCATAAAAACAATTAAAAGCTTTTCTAATTAAATAATGTTAGTTTTATTGCATTTTTTATTTTATGATTCAGAATCATAAAATAACATTAACAGGTATAACAGCTCATCTGTTTAAAAAAAAATCGATGATTTAAATTCTCCAAGGACTTGTGCTTATAACTATTAAATGCTACAAAAATTAATTTCTCAAAATTTCATAATATTAAATAAGTGGTGGTGGTAACAGATGCAAAAAAAAATAAAATTATCAAGATTTTCCAAATTAAAAAAGTTCTAAAATAATCTAATTCATTTGTGAATAAGTCTTGAAAGTTTCATTAAAATCTGACAATTATTTGATTTTTGCAAGAATTTTAAAATTCACTGAGAAAAGATGATAAAATTTCCTACACTGATTTATGGATACCTGATAATGCAAAAAACAAAAAACATTTTAACCAAAATCTAAAACATTCTTAAAAGGATTAAAAATTTAATTTAATAATAAAAAATACTTTAGTCTTAATAAAATTTTGTTTTTTATTAAATTTATGTCATTATTTTTCTTTGCATACACAATGTATGTGCTTTTAAAAACTCAGTAAATTATGAATGTATGTGTTTTAAAACACAGTAAATTTTAAAATAACTTATTCCAAAGTTTGCTTGAAGATGAAACAGAGCTAATGCTTTTAATTTAATATAATTGAATTTGAAGTTTTTGTTTTCTGTTCTTGAAACATGGTAATTCCTGTGTAGTGATTAAACCATATTTTTAAATCAGTTAATTTGTAATATATATATATATATATATATATATATATATATATATATATATATATATATATATATATATATATATATATGTGTGTGTGTGTATTAATATATATACTTTTTGTTCATCACTGGTACTATGACACAGAGTTCATGCACACAATGCAATTTCAGGTACTGAATTGAATTGAAAAATGAATTTTCTTAATACCAGCATTTAATGTGTGATATATATATATATATATATATATATATATATATATATATATATAAAAGTAGACATTGAAGTTAACACCCTGAGCTGACATTCTGTTTCATGCTAAATGCAATCAACAAGTCATCAGGTCTTGTTTAGCATGAAACAGACTGTCACCTATGGGTGTTGACATTAATGTCCACTATTGATTTATATATACTCTATCACTGATATTGACCACTTTTAACCCATAAATATAGCATACCTTAAAACTATATTTTATTATATATATATATATATATATATATATATATATATATCAATACTAATAATAAAATTCCCTTACTTGACATATTGATAAACACAAATAATAACAAATTTACTATTTCGCCATACAAAAAAACCTACAAGCATAAATTCATGTACACACAACTACAAGAACGAATGCCCATATTACTACAAAATAGCAATTATAAAGAATCTAATACATCGTGTAGAAACTAATTCATCCACAAAACAGATTTTTTACAGTGAACTAAAGAATATAAAACAGACACTTATTAATAATAGCTTTCCAAACTATATAGTTGATGAACAAGTAAGATGCTTTCTTAGAAATCTCAATACTAAGCAAATTGTACATAATACTGCTTCTACTGATTTCAAACATATTAATCTCCTATATCGTAATCAAATGCATACTAATTATAAACAAGATGAAAAATACTAAAAAATTTTGTAAATTCTAATATATCAACTACAGATCCTAGCAAAAAAATAAATTAATCATATACTACACTAAATCTAGTATATCCAACTCAATTATTCGCAATGATTCTTCTCCTCTAGTTAGCAATTTGCAAAAAAACAACATAGTTTACAAATTCAAGTGCCATTTGGGAGATTGTATCACCAACAAATTAAATAATATTTACGTTGGTCACACTACAAACTCGCTTTCACAATGCTTGACACTACATTTGAATGAAAACTCTCACATTTTTAGGCATTTAAAACAACAGCCTGGCCGCATACACAATTTCGTAAAATCCTTGTTGGAAACACAACTATGCTTAAACATGAAAACAATAAACAAAAACTAAAAATTCTTGAAGCTATATACATAAAACAGTTGAAACCTAACCTGCACAAAATAAACTAAGAAATCTCCACAAATATTCTTAAATGTCTGTAATTGGTAACAGAAGCTATTGGTATATACCAACGAATTCCCATACTTAATACTTCTCAAATTCCCTGTCGCGTGGTCATGTGTGACATCATGAGCTGTGGTGCAATTTTCGCTTCCTGCATCTTATATGCACATGTTTATCGTTGCTTGGAAATCATCCATGTAAACAGAAACAGACTCATCACATTCTTGTCCATGTATTGCTTAATATCATCTTTGATAATGGCTTATGTAAGCCGAAAGCTTAGATTGGATTAAAAAATATGGATCAATATTGTGATTTTCTTTCTTTGTTTAATGATAATGTTATTAAGCTTATCAGACGGTATGAAAAGAATTTACATAAAATAAATAGACAACACTTGTCTATATTATTTAATGAAACATGTATGAATATATATATATATATATACATATATATATATATATATATATATATATATATATATATATATATATATATATATATATATACACACACACACACACACACATATATATATATATATATAATATTTTTTAAAATTAGGAGATTAGTAGATCACACCACCTTAGTTTCAGCCTTTTCTCCTACCCTTTTATTATGCTTCGCATTGTGCTTTTATTTATTTTTACTTAATAACTCATTACGGGATTATTTAGCCTGAATTGCCTGAAGATAACAAAAGGTTGAAACCCCAGTAGCATCATCAGCTGATCTCCTAATTTTTTTTATAATTTAAAAGCAACTGCATGTTAAATTTTAATTTTATTTTATTTATATGTGCATTCAGCACTTTTTAATAATATATATATATATATATATATATATATATATATATATATATATATATATATATGCTGTTTTTAATCAATGATCTGGAATTCAAAGACATATTGGGATAGTAAAAATGCTATCCAAAAGCTAAGCAAAATATGAAGCAACAGAAAAATGTCATTGAAAATAAAGAAAAAGTACTGAACTGTTATATAATATCACTCCTCTGATATGGCAGTGAATGCTGGACAATCTCCTTGCAGATGAAGAAGAACAGACTTGATCAATAAAAATATGGTTCTACAGAAGGATGCTGAGAATACAGTGGACTGAACATGTGAGCAATGACAAAGTTAGAGAGAAAATGGAAACAAAAAAAAGAGTTATACTTAAGAGAGTTAGTTGAAATTTGTACATAATAAGAAAGAGGGTTGGAAAATCTGATACATATTGGACAAATGTTTGTTTTTTTAATGGCATAACAACTCCTTATGGGTCATTTAATGCCGAAATTTTATTTTCTTGGGACAAGTAGTAATTTCTTTTACAAATTGTGTACTTGTAATATTTTTTTTCCTTACAAAAATGTATTGCTTGTAAGATTTTTACTATGAAAATGTATTGCTCATATTTTTACTTTCATCGTGTTTTGACCCCAGTTTTGGGATTAAATATTTGCCCATAGCTGGAACCCTAACAGATGCTACCACCACAGGTCAGTTTGGAACTGGGAATAATTGCAATTAATAGGTAGTGCCATGCTCCTCTAAAGCTCTCAATCAGATGCCTTGCTTCAGTTTATCGTCATACCAAGAACAGGCCAGGACAGATTGAAGGCAAAAGGGATGGATGAAAACAACACATAAACTACATAGCAAGCTTGAATAAATGGATGGCAGAACAAGGTTTAGGTTAGATAACAAAAAAAACAAAACAATTTAATAAGAGCTACAAAAGACAAGAAATTGTGGAGAGCCATGATTGCCAACATCATGAAGAACATGGCATATAGAAGAAGAAAGGTAAGGGTAATTAGAGTATCAAAAAACATGAGAGCCATGATTGTACATTTCCTGAAGGGACATAGTATATAAAATAAAGATGTCCCATCCACTGAAATTCCCATGTGGATGTCACTCTACTTAAATTGTTCTCACTCAGAATTGTACTTTGATCAAACAGGCTATTATATCATGACTACATTTTATCAAGCTGAAGATTTATGATTTTCTTCTTGTATTATAAGATTTCTGTTCACCAAAGAATGAGATTTGATGGCTATTATCAGGCTTTCATTCAGTTGGCATATAAGACCTTTTGTCTCATGAAATACCAAGTGGCCAAGTTGTGTATCAAGTTATGTTAATCTCAGACACAGTATCAGGAACTTGATCTCCTTCAACTCAGCTGATCTTCTGTAAGTGTAAGGTGGCTCAGTGAATGTGTAGTGTAACAGTTACACAGTGAGTAAAGCCATGCATTTACAGAAATAGTCTGGTCTTCACTAACAATTCAACAGGTCAGTGATAATCACTTAACATTACTTTCCCTTGGAAGACAGAACAGGCAGTTAAGAAAACTGAGAATGCACAGATGTAGGCAGTATATTACACTTGTCTATAACACTTAGATTAGATTATTACAGGGAGTCAATGTTTCAAGATAACAACTTTTTAAGAGCAAGCAGCCTAATAGAGTTGTTTTTCAAGATCATATCGATTCCCCAGCCATAAAATGTTTTGCACTAGCTACCATATTTGCCAGTCTATGGATGCATGAGTTATAAGGACACTTTTGGAGGACAGTTGGTTGCCGAAACTCTTTTCTAGTCATTAAATGCAGAAACTAAAATCATTACCACATGCCTATAATAAATTAGTCTCATTATTTTTGAGGAAATAAAACTACACAAGATAGACCAGCAAATACTTTTGTAATTTGTTAAAACAGTTATAGTTTTTTTTTAGTTCCAAGCAAACACTATGTGAAACCTTTTAGCTGTACTGAAACTTAGAACTGTATTCTTTGTATATTTTTTTAATCATTTTCCAAGCAACTTTATCAGTAGCAGATAACAATACTTGAAGGTGGTTGATAGTAGGAATTCATAATTTATCCTTGTTCAACACACACCTAGAGTGTCACCAGTAATTTCTAGAACCAAACATTTGAGAGGCTAATATGGCGTCTTATTCTATCAACAAATACTGATTTGACTTCATTGAAGACATGCTTACATAAGCAGGTTGTAAAGAAGTGCCTCTTATGATCAGAAATCACATTAGTATAACTGGAAGAAATGATTCCTGTGGGCTATAGTGGCTGAACTAGCAAGAGCAAACCAAGGAAAAGATTGCGGTTTCTCTTGGTATTTCTATGCTGGCACAAAAGCATCAATGACAGCTTTCACCCAGGAAGAAAAATCAGTGGCACAATTTTCAATATAAAGATTAAAAATTCCATTCCAATGAACATCACAAAGAAAATCACAAAATAAGTCCCATACAGTGTGTTGGTAGCAAAAGGTTGATCTGTTAATATGGGGTTCTTGCCTAATAGAGAACCAGAAAGAAATATCTACGGATGCTACAGTGTGGTCGAATTTGGCAAAAGGACAGCATGATGTGAGTCCAGCAAGGAGGTAAAGAACAGATCAATTAGAGAATCATATCCATCAGAATTACTATGGAAGCAAGTACAGAAATCTACTATTTGAGTGAGAGATTGAGCAATTAGCTATATTGTTAGATATTCTATCTAGAAAGTAACAGTCCTGAGAAGAAGGGGCATGATAAAGAAAAAAGAGATAATTTACCAAGTTTGATAAAGAAAATCAGAAAAACATATAATGACAATCTTGAGACTCAGTAGGCAATTTCCTTGTCACTGAGAGATTTTCACATGCATAAACACCGAGGACACTAGAACCCTTTTGACAGAGAGGAAAATACCCAGGAATTGAGAATTCAGTGGCAGAGTTTGAAGAATTTACATTAGATTCACAGAGAATTAGGATGTCAGGAGAATATTCCAAGAGAAATGAATCTACAATGCAGAAACAAACTAGTACAAAAATTTAAATATGGTTGTTGTATAGGAGAAAGAATTGTTGAGTGACTTAGTTTTATGTCCTTTAATTGCTTTAGGCATAAGATAAGCTTTTAAGGTGGAAGCAGACAAAAAAAATAGTCATTTCCAATTGTAATTTGTTAATATTTAAGACAAATAATTTGCTGAGATTAATTATTTTACAATAAGTTGTCAGTAATTTGGAAAAGGTAAAGATAAACAGTCAAAGAAATGTAAAAGTTATTACTAATGATTTCTAAAACTTATCTGAATTTTGAGGAATAGAGTGCACAGTGGAATCAGACTGGAAACAGGAAAAGAACAGTGTCGGTTCATCAAAGACATTGGAACAAAGAACACAATATTTATATTCAGAATATTATCAAAAAAGAGCAATACAAATATGTTATAAGTGTTTTATAGATTACACAAAGGATATTAGAATAATCAATAACATCTACTGTCAGAAAACCACCTGCATACAAAAAAAAAATGAGTTCAGCTAACAAGGATGTCTTCTCACCAGATTTATTCAACCTACACAATAAGGCAATCCTGATAGAATTAGAAGTTCTACCAGGATTCATTAGTGGCAGCCACAATCTTAACAACATAAGATATGCAGATGACACAGTGTTGATAAAAGACATGGAAAGAAAACTACAAAAGCTACCACAGAAGGTAATGAAGGAAAGTGAGGACTCAACATCAACTGCAAGATGATAGAATGCATGGTTGTTAGCAAAAGGATGGGCCCCAAATTAAAATTACAAATCAGAGATATCAAAATCAAAATCAAACAAGTACAAGAATTTAAATATCTGGGAAATATTCTAACAGAGGATGGAAAATGAGACAATGAGATGCAACGATACAGTGGAATAGCTGAAAATGCATTCCAAAAGCTAAGCAAAGTATTAAGAAACAGAAAACTTCATTATAAACAAAGAAAAGTGTACTGAAAGGTTACATGATATCTTTCCCCAGTGGATGCTGGAAAACTCCTCAAAGATGAAGAAAAGATTTGAAGCAACAGAAATGTGGCTCTACAGAAGGATGCTGAGGATACAAGGGACTGAACATGTGTGCAACAATGAGGTTTTAGAGAAAATGGAAACAAAAAGAAATGTATAAACACCAGGAGGAGGCAGTTGAACTTTCTGGGGCACACAATGAGGAAGGAGGGTTTGAAAAATCTGATACTCACAAGACAGAGAAAGAGGGACAGAGAAAAACAATGCATAGCATACTTAATGAGCTTAAGTAAATGAATGGTGGAAATGGGTTTATGAGAAATTACAAAAAGTCAAGATTTTTTAAAAGCTACAAGGGACAGGAAATAGTGGAGAGTCATGATCACCTATGCTATAAAGTAACATGGCACATGAAGAAGAAGAAGAAGTTCCCTTGATCTGAGTCAAATTTCCAACCCTCTTACTCTCAAAACATCCACACACCATAAAAGACCCACCACCGTGCTTAACTGTTGTTACATCATTCAGTCTTTCTCCTGGATTTCTTCTCACATACACTTACTTCTTACTACCAAAAATTTTAAATTTGAAAGTCTCTCCACAATACATTTTGCTACTATTTCAATGTCCATTTCTTATGCATTTTGACCATAGCAGTCTTTTCTGCTTATTCATCTTCTGTAACAACTGTTTCTTGATGTTTATGCACTCTCTGAGCCCCACTGATCTAAGTTGATTCTAACAGTTAAGAGTGACACAGTTTGTTATCAATAGAAATTAAGTTCAGCTGTCTAATCAAGTGTTTATCTTCTGCTGTAGTTATCACTTTTAGTGTTCCATCTCTTTTTCTATCAATATTTTTGTCCGTTTCTAACTCCCTTTGTAATGAAAATTCCATCCTGTGTCTAGAAATCTTCAACTTCAAGGCAATTTGTCTTTGAGAGTAGCCTTCTTTGAATAAAATTTCAATTTGTTCTATCAACTCAATGCTTAGTTGCTTTGATTTTGTCATTTTGTGAAAATTATTTCAAAATTAAAAATGAATGAAAAAAACCTGATGAAAATACTGTCATAATGGCACAATCTTTTATTTCTTTAAATATAAAACAGCTACATCTGTGTTGTTTACCACATTAGTCAGTGATGAGTTAACATTTAGAATCTGTATTAACAGTTAAATTAGCTGAAAACTGATAATCTCAAAAGTTCTACTGAGAGGTTAATGTTGAAAACAAAATATAATGTTTCCTATACAAAATATTCAAAATTTAGTAAAATATATTGTAGACAGATGAATCCAAATTTGAACATTTTGTTAGTAAGGTAGAGAAAGATTGAAAAATAAAAGCAAATACAATGTAGTTACTGAAATTTTATCTTTTACTTTAAAAAGTACAAAAATACCTCATTCTCAAGAAACACAGGGTGGCCTCCAATTTTTTCTTGTAGTGCATACATATTTATATATAAAACACACTTTCATATATATTTCATATATATTTAGAAATTCTTTAAGAAAAGAATATACTTCATTAATACAAAAGAGAAAAAAATGTATCATTTGCTGTTTTAATTATTGATTAGTTTATAACCCTTATAAAAAAGAGACTCTTATAGTTAATTTTCATGAACTCATTTTTCTGTCTTGATTTTACTAGTGTTTATAGCTTAGTATAATAAATTTTCATTCATTTTTTGGAAAAATTATAAGTTTTATATTGAACAAAAAGTAGAGTTTGTAAATCTCTATGAAAAATGTTAGTGATAACTTAAACAATACTAAATAATTTGAGGACTTCTACATACATCAGCATGTTACAAAAAATTCTAGTATTTTAAATTTTAAATGTTGCTCGAGTTTAGCTAATTACATAGTAGTCTCCCCTTATTTATTTGCCAATAATTATGATATAATATCAACAAAAAATTATTTGATACTGAGTTCAAATGCTGCAAATGTCTAAATTTTAATGTATAGTTAATAAGATAATTTGTGAGAGCAGTGTTAAATTGTTGTTTATAATGTCTGCAACAGTTTAATCAGTTCAGTGTATTTTGATAAGACTTGAGTTTTATGGATTAAACAAAAAAATCAGGCTTAATGGTAAATTAAGAATCCTTATGGCTTTGACTTAAATATATTTTTCAGAAATATAATGTTGTGAAACATATCACCAACTTAACATTAGAGATTTCACATCTGGAGTCATTCACTCATACAAATGACCTACAAATAAGAATCCAAAAGAAAACACTATTATTTCCTTTACGCATTTCTATTTATTCATTAATATTTATTTAAACACACAACAGTCAGATGTTTGGAAGTAAGGAGAAAAAAGAGAGGGAACATTAAGAAAAGAGTGTTCACTTTGCAATAAATAGTTGAAGTTTCCTGATAGGCCATTTATAATATGACTGCGTCCAGAGTGAAATATGAGTAAGAAAAATGATTATGGGTAAGTTTTAAGAAATGAATGATTTATTGTAAGTGCATCCAGGGCAGCATTTTTAGGGGTTAGAATTTATAGAAATCATCAACTGTTTCTCCTCAAATACATAATAAAGTTGCTATATCTGAATGCCTGATCTGATTTATATGTAGCACCCTTACATTTGTAAGTAATATCAGTAACCAAATCATATTCTATTGATCTTTCTTTTTCTCTTTTTTTTTTGTCAATTGTCTTCTTTCTTTCAAACTGCAGATTGCTGAAAATATCACACATATTAACCAGTCAGAATAGAGAGCTGATTACAGTGGATGTCAGTGGGGACTGTATGCTATGGTAATCGATAAAATGAATTATTCTTGTATAATAAATTAAGTTCTTCATAAGGAAATGAAGAAATTCAACATGAAATTGCTGTTTTCCCTACAGAGGCCAGTATATAAATGATGAAGGGTGGCTATGCTGATGACGTAGGTGTTCATCGTTGGAATAAGAATGATCTTGAACAAAAAATCAACATTATTTAGCAAGCCTTCCAATTGATTCATTCATTTTTATGGCTTATATAAAGTGAGAAAATAGTTTTTAGATTATAAGAATATTTTTGAGTGATAATAATGGTTTAGTGATACAAGTCTTACTAATTAACCCATAGCTGGGGGGAGAAGAAGGGAATTTATTCATTTCTCATGGATATTTGCCTGTAAACGAACAAATAATTGGAAACTTGGCTCTTTGATTAACAATTTCAAGCCATTATCCATTACCCTATCCACACATCCAAGATTGCAGCAACTGGTCTTCTCAAGTGGCTCCTTATCTAGGTACTGACCATGATCGACATTGCTTAACTTTGGTGATTATATGGAAACTTGTGTTTTAACATGATGTGTTCATAATATCATGAACTCGAACCTACAAATCCATCATTAAAATTCAGAATGTTTAATTAATAAATACTAAATCGTTCAAATAACTTGTTGTATGGATCAGTTATGATGTAATGAATATGCATACACCTGGGTTCCCCCTCACAGACTGATGTGGAGGTACAGAGGGGACGCCTATTGGCTACACCTATGGACTTCACCTATTGTCTACGTCTATTGCCTACCACCACGACAAGGACCATTCCATTATGGTTACCTGCTAGATTGTCCTACTCGGTTACAGTAGTCTAAAACCACTTTGCTACTTTGAACAAATATATCCCTTTTTCGAACATATCAAGTGATGACCAATTTAGTATAGGAGAAAAAGAAATTGAACACAGACTGCATAAGTGGTAGTTTTACCCAACACTGCAAATAACTACAAACCAAAACATCAACCTGAAATCTCAAGTCATGTTTTAAATAGCCTTTTATCAGATTCAGAATTTCATATGGATACCATGCATGGTGCCAAACCCTTTCAGAAATATCTAAACTGTCAGCTGTATGAAACCACTTTCTAAGATCAATTATTAAAAATGACATTGAGTGAGTGAAGCCTGTGGGTCCTGATCATGACCACACTGCTTTAAACATTGTTGACTGTCACTGAAGACTCATGAATAAAGAATAGTACCAAATAGAAGAAACAACATCCGTTAAGGACTTTCAACAGCAGCAACATCTAAAATGAATATCCCATGTAACTTGAAGACAAAATAATGAGATAATCAACATGTTAATATTCCACAGTATTTCAAATAAAAAGCCTGCATACTGGAAAGAACAAAAACAGTTACTGATCTAGAGAAACCTATTTTCCTGAAATTTGTTTTGTGAGAAAGATTTTATAGATTTCACAAACAATTTCATAGACAACATTAATGTCTGCTTGGTCAATGAATGTTGAATGTTTCTTTATAAGGAAATCGCAAATATTCCCATTACCATTTTGGTGTATCAAAATGTTTTGTTTTTACCATTCAAGGTGCAGGTTGGTGATAGAGGAAATGATAGTGATGAAAATTGTTAATGATAATATTCAATAATAATAATTGTAGTAATAGTGGGGAAGTATTAATTGGTGATCAGTTTCTTCTTTTTCTTGTTCTCTAGGCCATGTCCCTTCAGAACATGTGTGGTCATAGCACTCCACAAATTCCTGATTTTTGTAGCTTTTAGTAGATTTTGTCTTCTTGGTATCTATCCTAAATCCTGGAATTATAACTTGGCTCTCCAAATTTTAATTCCAAGCTGCTGTACATTACACTATCTACATCTCGTATTCCCAAGCATTCACCCATCTAGGAACAAAAACCCATCCTCTATCAAGTATTTCGAGAAATAGGACTCAATTGCAATCAACTACCCTCATTTCCTTTGTATTCCATTGGTGAGATGTAAGTTTCACGAGCAGCTTCTTCCTACAAACTACTGTGGAACGGACCTCTGATCACTACAATCTTAACCTGTTCCAATCTAGAGATAACTGTTATCTTCTCCAAATTTATCTATAAACTTTGCCTCTTACTCTGCAACCTACTACCCTGAGTTTTTCTTAGGCTTTGGACAAGGTGAACATCATTGTAAAAAAATACCTGGTCAATCGATGCTGTATGTTTCCTTTAATTCCAACATTACCATTACCATTCATATAGGAAAGCCTTAACTTTTCATTTCTAGAGTGATTTTAATTTTTCAAGAAGTTAAAAGTTGACATCCTGGACAACATAACTCACACAAGTATGAAAATCTTTTAATATAAAACCAATATAGAATATAAAACTTCTGCACCACCAATCCCCTCACCCCACAAAAGAAGGTTCTACAAGTCACTAGAATTAACAATTTAAATCCTGTCTTTCAGCTGGATTCAAATTGTAGTATATGACTATCCACAGATATTGCCAAAATGGACTTTGCACTTAGTATTATGCTGGAGCTTCAGAGAAGTCAGTGTCATTAGCAGGTTTACTTAAGAGATACCCAAGTAAACTTAGCAAGCAGGTGAAAAACCTGCACCTTCACAAGATGTCAGTGTCTGTTCCTGAAATGTGGACTGTTTGTTGACCCAGCTGTGCTTGGGATATGCACATGTTGGACATACAAGTTGGCAGGTAGATATATGGAATCTGATCAAAAAGTATTGGGACTAGTGTTATAAAAAGAAAACTACAACACATATGAATTTGGCATTTAATCACCGTTGAAATAATCCCCTTCTGAATCCACAGACCTTATCCAGCATGGTTTCCATTGATGGAATCATTACTGCAATTCCTTTTTTGGAACAGTGAGCAGCTGCCCTGTTGCATTTTCTTAAATTTCCATGACATCTTGAAATCTTGTTCCTTTCAAGTATGATTTGATATTTGGAAAGAGGAAAAAGTTACAATGAATGAGAAATGGGAAATACAATGGTTGTCAGATCTGAGGAATATGTCATTGGCCAGAAACTCCTTCACAATCCATGGTCAATGATGGAAGTTCTTGTGGTGTGATAAGGCAATCACACTCTACACACTTTCCTTCCTAGCATAAACAAAAGAAATGAATGATAATGTTATTAACTTCAAGTTCAACCTGTTCCAAAAGATTTCACACTGCACAATTTAGCTCCATTATCATAGCAACAGTCCTGATCATTTTTGATCAGACCTTGTATAAGCACACAGCCAAGAGGAAAGAAGAGTGTCTCTTTCATCACTGTGGGAATGTACAATCCACATTCAGAGAAGACTTCAAAGCTACACACTCACTTACTGAAAGTAAGGACAAGATTCTGAGTTGAATAAAAAATAATGTTACATATGAGAGATTTGTTCCAAGTGGATTGCATGGTGATAACATTACAAAATGGTGACAACTGTCCTGCTTGGATATTTGCAACTTAAACCAACAAAACAGTTTTCATCTTTATTGCCTGTCATTTCTTTGATTTTGGCAAAAAAGCGTTAGCTCAAATGCTTCACTTGTTATTTCACCAAAAGTCATCTTAGTGTATATTTGCCACTAGCATGTCTGTTTGGATATGAGCAACGAGAGTAGGAGACTATGTCTCAGTAATCCATTTCTACAAGCAAGCATCACTTTGCAGAAAAGCGTAAGATTCTACTTAAGAACAGCTGATCATCAAATATATTCTTGATAACAAAAGTTCTTTTCTTTGATAATCTCTGTGTCTTTTTCTACCTCTATTAGTCCGAAGTTCTTAGACATATTATGATTTATCTAAGAATAATTCAAAGCTATTCTTTCATCTTTCTTTTATTCATATATACACTAACAATTCCATAAAGATTAACTATTAAACATTGATATTTTTAAAATATATTTTTAGTACTTATCAGATGAGCCAAAAAAAATAACAAGTGTTATTTACAATCAGTTGGTTCCTTGTACCTGTAAGTATCTGGCTCTTCCTGCCATCTAGGCTGAAGCTTCACAATTACTTTTCAGCCTCGAGAGAATTCAAAGCACCAACAGGTCTTTGTGTTGGGTGGAAGGTCTCATCCTTTTATAGTTGAAATGGCTAGAAGTAACTGTAAATTCTATGCTAACAGCTTTTTTCTCACACTTCTCGCTTGTGGATCTCTCTTCCAGTTTATTGCTTTCCTATCAAGTATGATCTTTAAAAAAGTAAATGCAATGTCAATTGTTATCAACTGTCTTAATATCTGTTCTTTTATTGTTCACACTCCTTAACAATGTTTTTCCTTTTTTATAGTCTTTCACACGCAGTAATCCCTTGTGTCTTAGTGGCTTTATTGTCTTGCTTGAAGTAAAATGATTTAAAAAAAACAAAAACAATCCATAACTGTTGATCAATGTGTACACACATACACACACACACACACACAATTATTTATATAAATTTAACTGTATAATAAAAAATAATATTATTGTAATAATTTGAACTATATATTTTTATTAAAGTTTTTATGAAAGAACAGCTAGTAAATAGTAAAACATTTCTGAGAGATATAATGGACAGGAAGTAGTGGAGAGCCATTGTTGCCAACAATTTGGACTCAAAACTGGCACTGAAGAATTATATATCAAACAAAAAAATTCATCAAAATTGGATGAAAACTGTGGAAACACATAAACAACATCCGATCACACACACACACACACACACACACACACACACACACACATACACATTTTGAGAAGTATATATATATATATATATAGAACATGGCATATTTTGTACACAAAGTTGAATCATTCTCATTCCCTTTATATTTCATTAGTAAGAAGGAATGTTCATTCAAACAGCTTCTTTCCGAGAACTGCAGCTTTGTAAAACTGACTCCCAAAAGGATGCTACCCTAATTATTACAATCTTAATAGGGTCAACTATTATATCTATTTTATGTATCCTCATAATCTGCACTTTATGTATCCTCATAATCTGCACTTTATGTATCCTCATAATCTGCACTAACAATAACCAAACTCAGTAAACTTGAGTAGTTATTAAACCTTGTATTGGGTGAACATTTAGTAAAATTTTAATTGATTCATGAATTTCATAATATAGTAATTGTGAGTTCAATTCATGGGTCAGGCAGTGTGTACTTGGACTCAGTGAAAACAGGGCAAGCAATAACTGAGAAATACTAAAATAAGAACTAGATGAGATATCCCTAGACATGGGTACTGGAACAAGAGCAGTCTACCACTGTAGATTAAATAACGGATTCAGTTTTAAATCTCCTGTAGGTTACCCTGATCGACATAACCTGGTAAAGGCTGGGGTGGGGGGTTCAACAGCTGACATGTGAGAACAACAGCGAAATTGAGGACAAAAGTCCAAAAGTAAATAGTATATATAATGATATCACTTTATCCCTGAATTTCTGAATTATTAATCTTTGTGTCAAGCATTGGAATCCATTTACACTCTGGACTTATTTTAAGCTTCATTATAAGGACAAGATAAAAGAACAATTAACTAATAAAAAGTATATTCCAACATGGAGATTGGAATGAGAACAGTTTTATGGCTATGAGAAGCCATGCCACTTTTCCACAGATTCAAATCTCCCTATTTTCTAAATGTAATAAGAAATTCCCACTCATCATTTTCCTAACAACATCCACTTTGAGTGAACAGACTCCCGTATAGGTGTTTTCCTAAACACTTTAACCTCGGCATCAAATGAAATGTTATTAGGTTGGTGCAAAAATAATGTCGTTTTCTCACATATGTGAGAAAACGACATTATTTCTGCACCAACCTAATAGTTGTTATTTTTCCTCTTTATCTTAATAATATTAATTTCTGACCACATTCTCTTTCATTCAGATGAGATATTTTATTCTACATAATTATTTAGAGGACCCACCTTCAAGTGGAATTCCTATATAGAATTGCTAAAAATACAGGTAAAATTATCATTTCCATGTACCACTCCTCATGCGATCCTCTACCTTTATAAGAGCTAGATAAAGCCAAAAATGAAGTTCTGTTGCCATATTATGGCGGTCTTGTCTTGTCTTGTAACGGCATTCACCTGGGGTGGGTTGAGCCAGCTCCAATTGAATTAACCGCATCGCGTGTCAAGACCATCCACCCCCATCAATCAGCAGCAGAATCGACGGCATGATCAAGCCATTCGTGATTCCAGCGTCGGACCCCGAAAACGCAAGGACCGGACATGAGTTCCATATTTGCTTTGACCGTTTTGAGCCACGTCTTGAGTTGACCACCTCAGTGCTTCCTCCAACCAGTGGGTGCGCTTGGCGCCACCAGTTTACAGACAAACCAGGCCGCTGCAGCACGTAACCAAACCACCGGAGACTCCTGTTAAGCAGAGTTTCTTCCAGGCCCAGAATGTTGCATCTGGCACGGATGGACGAGTTGGGGATCCAGTCGGAGAGATGCATGTGCAGGATACGGCAGGGGCTTCCCACATGCAGGATATTATGGCAGGGGCTTCCCAAACTTCACTTTTCAGTCTTGATAGAGTTCAAAAACATCTTTGAGGTCTTGTAGGAGAAGAATTATTTTCCACATTCCAACCACTCTTTTACAGGCAGGATGTGGCAAGTCTTTCACTACACTGTTGCTACTTCCATGGAAAGTTCTCAGATGAACTGTCTCTCTTGGTTCCACCAAGTCTGACCTTCACAGCTAGGACCTGCCATGCCACTTAAATAGTAGCAAATCATCCGCATTTCCTTCGATGAGAGGTAAGTTCCACTGAAACAGTTTCTTCCTGCAAACCACTGCCCTATGGAACAGACTATCTAGAGGATGTTTCCCTGATCACTATAATCTTAACCTGGTCAAGTCTAGAGTCAATCAACAGTTATCTTTCCCTCCTATCCATATAAACTACTTGTTATTGTTACCTTTTACCTTGAGTGACCCCTGGATCTTGTACAGGGTTAACCTTACTGAAACTGCCTAAAAATTCAAATATTGTTTTGATGTCTAAATTAATCATTTAAAATTTGATAAAAATTGTTCAAAGCAAATTCAAGTTATTGAGGTTTATGTGATTTGGGTAATAACTTCAGAACTTCAGAAAGATTTTCTGTGCCATCTCCCTTCAGGACATGGCTTTCCATGGCTTCCTATCCTTTTTAGCTCTTAGATTATCCTATCACCATCACTCTTATTGCCTGTTCTGCTATCCATTTACACAAGCTTGTCAGGCACATTGCTCAATGTTTTTCTCTCTCCAACTTGCCTTCAGTATATCCTGTCTGCGTCAAATTTTCCAAACCATCTTTCTTCATTATGTGTCAAAATAGTTCAATTATCTCTTTCTGATTCTAAATATAAGTGTAGTTTTTGTTTCCATTTTCATTAAAACTTATTATTTACTCCTATGTTAAGGCTATAGTATTCTCAACATCTTACTGTAGAACAGTATTTCTATTACTTCAAGTCTCTTCTTCACCTGTGATATAGGAGGACTGATATAATTTTAACTATCTGATTAGATTATTTAAGAATCTATCTCTGGTAATGACTTAACTTTGCTTAATTTTATAAGCAGCAAGCGAGCTTTAAGAAAAATGGAATCAGAATGACACTTGTACTTAGAATCAAGAAAGGCCTGTTGCATTTCCATCTCTTTACTCCATCTGTGGGTTAAACAGCAATCTAAACTGGGTTCTCTAGCTTTGGGTGGAAGTCAGTCTAGAGAAAAGAACACTTTACATTCCAAGCTGGGGACAGACAATGGAAAACTACACCATTATTTTTCCCAAGAAGTCGTAGTAATTTTGATATAATGGAATATGCATACACCTGAGTTCCCCCTCACTGGAATATGATTGGCTGGTGTCAATCATAAATACAGACAGACGTGTAGGTACAACAGAGTTTAAGTCTATGCTGTTGGCTATCCTATTGGTCTACACCTATTAGCTGCGACTATGACGAGCACCGATCGATTACTGCTACCGTGTACTACCTGGTTACAGTAACCAAAGCCACTTAGCTACTTCGATCAAATATATCCCTTTCCGGGACATATCAAATTTACAGAAAAAAATGACTCACGCAAGAGCCATGATCACATATGTCTTGAAATGACAAGCGATTTGAAAAATAAATAGAATAACATTTCTCAACCCGTAGTTCACAACCTTCAATTTGGATATAAAAAAAAGACAATTAGGGTTAGGTTATCTTCAGTGACTTATATATGTTTCTTATTTGTTCTATTATAAGTGTTAATCAATTGTTGATAGCTTTATTAGCTTCTTAGTAAAGTAAAAAGTTTTGCATAATAACTTCAGACTGCAGTTTTTATAATAAATCCAATAACTTTAATAAAATATGCTGAAACTGCCAAAAATTTTAACTCAAGCTCTGTTCTGATTTCAAAATTAATCATTTAAAATCTGATAAAATTACTCCAACTTTCAGTTATTGAGGTTTATGTGATTCTCATAATAACTTCAAATCAGCTATAAAAAAAGAAGGTTTTCACGTGTTCACTTACTTGCCTATAAGTAATTTATAAGAAAGATGAAATATGTTAGTGAAAATAATGACACTACTAAACTGAAGATTAAAGCATAACTTCTGACTGGATGCTACATATATTTAAGTGAGACTGATGAATGAATGAGTCAAAACATTGTAATCAAGTCAAAAAGATGAAAATGCTAATCTACTTAATCCATGGAATATAGCAATACATCATCTCAGTAATGTGACATTTGAAAATGAAAGATTGATTATTACTAAATTTTTTTTATCTTCCATTATATCAAACCTGAAAGACATTACTCATTTTTTAAAAGCATTATGAAATCAAAATGGATAGCCAAGTAGATAAACATATTTCTGCATACTTACATACAATTCATAGTTTTTTGATACATATAGGAAAAAATATAAAATCAGCATTGATAGCTAAGTTGATAAATATATTTCTACATACTTACAAACAATTTACAGATTTTTTGTTTCATATATAAAAATATGAAAGCAATATGGATAGTCAAGTACATAAACATATTTCTGCATCTTTACATACAATTTAGAGATTTTTTGATGCATACATAAAAAATATGAAAGCAATATGGATAGTCAAGTAGATATACATATTTCTGCATCTTTACATACAATTTAGAGATTTTTTGATGCATATATACAAAATATGAAAGCAATATGGATAGTCAAGTAGATATACATATTTCTGCATCTTTACATATAATTTAGAGATTTTTTGATGTATATATAAAAAATATGAAAGCAATATGGATAGTCAAGTAGATATACATATTTATGCATCTTTACATACAATTTAGAGATTTTTTGATGCATATATAAAAAATATGAAAGCAATATGGATAGTCAAGTAGATATACATATTTCTGGATCTTTACATACAATTTAGAGATTTTTTGATGTATATATAAAAAATATGAAAGCAATATGGATAGTCAAGTAGATATACATATTTCTGCATCTTTACATACAATTTAGAGTTTTTTGATGCATATATAAAAAATATGAAAGCAATATGAATAGTCAAGTAGATATACATATTTCTGCATGTTTACAAACAAGTTATAGATTTTTTGATGCATATATAAAAAATATGAAAGCAATATGGATAGTCAAGTCGATATACATATTTCTGCATCTTTACATACAATTTAGAGATTTTTTGATGCATATATAAAAAATATGAAAGCAATATGGATAGTCAAGTAGATATACATATTTCTGCATCTTTACATACAATTTAGAGATTTTTTGATGTATATATAAAAAATATGAAAGCAATATGGATAGTCAAGTAGATATACATATTTCTGCATCTTTACATACAATTTAGAGATTTTTTGATGCATATATAAAAAATATGAAAGCCATATGGATAGTCAAGTAGATATACATATTTCTGCATCTTTACATACAATTTAGAGATTTTTTGATGCATATATACAAAATATGAAAGCAATATGGATAGTCAAGTAGATATACATATTTCTGCATCTTTACATATAATTTAGAGATTTTTTGATGTATATATAAAAAATATGAAAGCAATATGGATAGTCAAGTAGATATACATATTTCTGCATCTTTACATACAATTTAGAGATTTTTTGATGCATATATAAAAAATATGAAAGCAATATGGATAGTCAAGTAGATATACATATTTCTGCATCTTTACATACAATTTAGAGATTTTTTGATGTATATATAAAAAATATGAAAGCAATATGGATAGTCAAGTAGATATACATATTTCTGCATCTTTACATACAATTTAGAGTTTTTTGATGCATATATAAAAAATATGAAAGCAATATGGATAGTCAAGTAGATATACATATTTCTGCATGTTTACAAACAAGTTATAGATTTTTTGATGCATATATAAAAAATATGAAAGCAATATGGATAGTCAAGTCGATATACATATTTCTGCATCTTTACATACAATTTAGAGATTTTTTGATGCATATATAAAAAATATGAAAGCAATATGGATAGTCAAGTAGATATACATATTTCTGCATCTTTACATACAATTTAGAGATTTTTTGATGTATATATAAAAAATATGAAAGCAATATGGATAGTCAAGTAGATATACATATTTCTGCATCTTTACATACAATTTAGAGATTTTTTGATGCATATATAAAAAATATGAAAGCAATATGGATAGTCAAGTAGATATACATATTTCTGCATCTTTACATACAATTTAGAGATTTTTTGATGCATATATAAAAAATATGAAAGCAATATGGATAGTCAAGTAGATATACATATTTCTGCATCTTTACATACAATTTAGAGATTTTTTGATGTATATATAAAAAATATGAAAGCAATATGGATAGTCAAGTAGATATACATATTTCTGCATCTTTACATACAATTTAGAGATTTTTTGATGCATATATAAAAAATATGAAAGCAATATGGATAGTCAAGTAGATATACATATTTCTGCATCTTTACATACAATTTAGAGATTTTTTGATGCATATATAAAAAATATGAAAGCAATATGGATAGTCAAGTAGATATACATATTTCTGCATCTTTACATACAATTTAGAGATTTTTTGATGCATATATAAAAAATATGAAAGCAATATGGATAGTCAAGTAGATATACATATTTCTGCATGTTTACAAACAAGTTATAGATTTTTTGATGCATATATAAAAAATATGAAAGCAATATGGATAGTCAAGTAGATATACATATTTCTGCATGTTTACAAACAAGTTATAGATTTTTTGATGCATATATAAAAAATATGAAAGCAATATGGATAGTCAAGTAGATATACATATTTCTGCATGTTTACAAACAAGTTATAGATTTTTTGATGCATATATAAAAAATATGAAAGCAATATGGATAGTCAAGTAGATATACATATTTCTGCATCTTTACATACAATTTAGAGATTTTTTGATGCATATATAAAAAATATGAAAGCAATATGGATAGTCAAGTAGATATACATATTTCTGCATGTTTACAAACAAGTTATAGATTTTTTGATGCATATATAAAAAATATGAAAGCAGTATGGATAGTCAAGTAGATATACATATTTCTGCATCTTTACATACAATTTAGAGATTTTTTGATGCATATATAAAAAATATGAAAGCAATATGGATAGTCAAGTAGATATACATATTTCTGCATCTTTACATACAATTTAGAGATTTTTTGATGCATATATAAAAAATATGAAAGCAATATGGATAGTCAAGTAGATATACATATTTCTGCATCTTTACATACAATTTAGAGATTTTTTGATGCATATATAAAAAATATGAAAGCAATATGGATAGTCAAGTAGATATACATATTTCTGCATCTTTACATACAATTTAGAGATTTTTTGATGCATATATAAAAAATATGAAAGCAATATGGATAGTCAAGTAGATATACATATTTCTACATCTTTACATACAATTTATAGATTTTTTGATGCATATATAAAAAATATGAAAGCAATATGGATAGTCAAGTAGATATACATATTTCTGCATCTTTACATACAATTTAGAGATTTTTTGATGCATATATAAAAAATATGAAAGCAATATGGATAGTCAAGTAGATATACATATTTCTGCATCTTTACATACAATTTAGAGATTTTTTGATGCATATATAAAAAATATGAAAGCAATATGGATAGTCAAGTAGATATACATATTTCTGCATCTTTACATACAATTTAGAGATTTTTTGATGCATATATAAAAAATATGAAAGCAATATGGATAGTCAAGTAGATATACATATTTCTGCATCTTTACATACAATTTAGAGATTTTTTGATGCATATATAAAAAATATGAAAGCAATATGGATAGTCAAGTAGATATACATATTTCTGCATCTTTACATACAATTTAGAGATTTTTTGATGTATATATAAAAAATATGAAAGCAATATGGATAGTCAAGTAGATATACATATTTCTGCATCTTTACAAACAAGTTATAGATTTTTTGATGCATATATAAAAAATATGAAAGCAATATGGATAGTCAAGTAGATATACATATTTCTGCATCTTTACATACAATTTAGAGATTTTTTGATGCATATATAAAAAATATGAAAGCAATATGGATAGTCAAGTAGATATACATATTTCTGCATGTTTACAAACAAGTTATAGATTTTTTGATGCATATATAAAAAATATGAAAGCAGTATGGATAGTCAAGTAGATATACATATTTCTGCATCTTTACATACAATTTAGAGATTTTTTGATGCATATATAAAAAATATGAAAGCAATATGGATAGTCAAGTAGATATACATATTTCTGCATCTTTACATACAATTTAGAGATTTTTTGATGCATATATAAAAAATATGAAAGCAATATGGATAGTCAAGTAGATATACATATTTCTGCATCTTTACATACAATTTAGAGATTTTTTGATGCATATATAAAAAATATGAAAGCAATATGGATAGTCAAGTAGATATACATATTTCTGCATCTTTACATACAATTTAGAGATTTTTTGATGCATATATAAAAAATATGAAAGCAATATGGATAGTCAAGTAGATATACATATTTCTACATCTTTACATACAATTTATAGATTTTTTGATGCATATATAAAAAATATGAAAGCAATATGGATAGTCAAGTAGATATACATATTTCTGCATCTTTACATACAATTTAGAGATTTTTTGATGCATATATAAAAAATATGAAAGCAATATGGATAGTCAAGTAGATATACATATTTCTGCATCTTTACATACAATTTAGAGATTTTTTGATGCATATATAAAAAATATGAAAGCAATATGGATAGTCAAGTAGATATACATATTTCTGCATCTTTACATACAATTTAGAGATTTTTTGATGCATATATAAAAAAAATGAAAGCAATATGGATAGTCAAGTAGATATACATATTTCTGCATCTTTACATACAATTTATAGATTTTTTGATGCATATATAAAAAATATGAAAGCAATATGGATAGTCAAGTAGATATACATATTTCTGCATCTTTACATACAATTTAGAGATTTTTTGATGCATATATAAAAAATATGAAAGCAATATGGATAGTCAAGTAGATATACATATTTCTGCATCTTTACATACAATTTAGAGATTTTTTGATGCATATATAAAAAATATGAAAGCAATATGGATAGTCAAGTAGATATACATATTTCTGCATGTTTACAAACAAGTTATAGATTTTTTGATGCATATATAAAAAATATGAAAGCAATATGGATAGTCAAGTAGATATACATATTTCTGCATGTTTACAAACAAGTTATAGATTTTTTGATGCATATATAAAAAATATGAAAGCAATATGGATAGTCAAGTAGATATACATATTTCTGCATGTTTACAAACAAGTTATAGATTTTTTGATGCATATATAAAAAATATGAAAGCAATATGGATAGTCAAGTAGATATACATATTTCTGCATCTTTACATACAATTTAGAGATTTTTTGATGCATATATAAAAAATATGAAAGCAATATGGATAGTCAAGTAGATATACATATTTCTGCATGTTTACAAACAAGTTATAGATTTTTTGATGCATATATAAAAAATATGAAAGCAGTATGGATAGTCAAGTAGATATACATATTTCTGCATCTTTACATACAATTTAGAGATTTTTTGATGCATATATAAAAAATATGAAAGCAATATGGATAGTCAAGTAGATATACATATTTCTGCATCTTTACATACAATTTAGAGATTTTTTGATGCATATATAAAAAATATGAAAGCAATATGGATAGTCAAGTAGATATACATATTTCTGCATCTTTACATACAATTTAGAGATTTTTTGATGCATATATAAAAAATATGAAAGCAATATGGATAGTCAAGTAGATATACATATTTCTGCATCTTTACATACAATTTAGAGATTTTTTGATGCATATATAAAAAATATGAAAGCAATATGGATAGTCAAGTAGATATACATATTTCTGCATCTTTACATACAATTTAGAGATTTTTTGATGCATATATAAAAAATATGAAAGCAATATGGATAGTCAAGTAGATATACATATTTCTACATCTTTACATACAATTTATAGATTTTTTGATGCATATATAAAAAATATGAAAGCAATATGGATAGTCAAGTAGATATACATATTTCTGCATCTTTACATACAATTTAGAGATTTTTTGATGCATATATAAAAAATATGAAAGCAATATGGATAGTCAAGTAGATATACATATTTCTGCATCTTTACATACAATTTATAGATTTTTTGATGCATATATAAAAAATATGAAAGCAATATGGATAGTCAAGTAGATATACATATTTCTGCATCTTTACATACAATTTAGAGATTTTTTGATGCATATATAAAAAAAATGAAAGCAATATGGATAGTCAAGTAGATATACATATTTCTGCATCTTTACATACAATTTAGAGATTTTTTGATGCATATATAAAAAATATGAAAGCAATATGGATAGTCAAGTAGATATACATATTTCTGCATCTTTACATACAATTTATAGATTTTTTGATGCATATATAAAAAATATGAAAGCAATATGGATAGTCAAGTAGATATACATATTTCTGCATCTTTACATACAATTTAGAGATTTTTTGATGCATATATAAAAAATATGAAAGCAATATGGATAGTCAAGTAGATATACATATTTCTACATCTTTACATACAATTTAGAGATTTTTTGATGCATATATAAAAAATATGAAAGCAATATGGATAGTCAAGTAGATATACATATTTCTGCATCTTTACATACAATTTAGAGATTTTTTGATGCATATATAAAAAATATGAAAGCAATATGGATAGTCAAGTAGATATACATATTTCTGCATCTTTACATACAATTTAGAGATTTTTTGATGCATATATAAAAAATATGAAAGCAATATGGATAGTCAAGTAGATATACATATTTCTACATCTTTACATACAATTTAGAGATTTTTTGATGCATATATAAAAAATATGAAAGCAATATGGATAGTCAAGTAGATATACATATTTCTGCATCTTTACATACAATTTAGAGATTTTTTGATGCATATATAAAAAATATGAAAGCAATATGGATAGTCAAGTAGATATACATATTTCTGCATGTTTACAAACAAGTTATAGATTTTTTGATGCATATATAAAAAATATGAAAGCAATATGGATAGTCAAGTAGATATACATATTTCTGCATGTTTACAAACAAGTTATAGATTTTTTGATGCATATATAAAAAATATGAAAGCAATATGGATAGTCAAGTAGATATACATATTTCTGCATGTTTACAAACAAGTTATAGATTTTTTGATGCATATATAAAAAATATGAAAGCAGTATGGATAGTCAAGTAGATATACATATTTCTGCATCTTTACATACAATTTAGAGATTTTTTGATGCATATATAAAAAATATGAAAGCAATATGGATAGTCAAGTAGATATACATATTTCTGCATGTTTACAAACAAGTTATAGATTTTTTGATGCATATATAAAAAATATGAAAGCAGTATGGATAGTCAAGTAGATATACATATTTCTGCATCTTTACATACAATTTAGAGATTTTTTGATGCATATATAAAAAATATGAAAGCAATATGGATAGTCAAGTAGATATACATATTTCTGCATCTTTACATACCATTTTATAGATTTTTTGATGCATATATAAAAAATATGAAAGCAATATGGATAGTCAAGTAGATATACATATTTCTGCATCTTTACATACAATTTAGAGATTTTTTGATGCATATATAAAAAATATGAAAGCAATATGGATAGTCAAGTAGATATACATATTTCTGCATCTTTACATACAATTTAGAGATTTTTTGATGCATATATAAAAAATATGAAAGCAATATGGATAGTCAAGTAGATATACATATTTCTGCATCTTTACATACAATTTAGAGATTTTTTGATGCATATATAAAAAATATGAAAGCAATATGGATAGTCAAGTAGATATACATATTTCTGCATGTTTACAAACAAGTTATAGATTTTTTGATGCATATATAAAAAATATGAAAGCAGTATGGATAGTCAAGTAGATATACATATTTCTGCATCTTTACATACAATTTAGAGATTTTTTGATGCATATATAAAAAATATGAAAGCAATATGGATAGTCAAGTAGATATACATATTTCTGCATCTTTACATACAATTTAGAGATTTTTTGATGCATATATAAAAAATATGAAAGCAATATGGATAGTCAAGTAGATATACATATTTCTGCATCTTTACATACAATTTAGAGATTTTTTGATGCATATATAAAAAATATGAAAGCAATATGGATAGTCAAGTAGATATACATATTTCTACATCCCTACATGCAATTCATAATGTTTTGCAACATATATTGAAAAATATAAAATCTTTATTGATAGCTAAGTAGATAATCATATTTCTGCATTCTTATATACAATTTATACTTTTTTGGTACATATATATATATATATATATATATATATATATATATATATGAAAAAATATGAAATTTGAATAAATAAACATATTTCTTCATCGTTACATACAATTTGTACATTTTTGTTACACATATAAAAATATGAAATCTGTGTGCATATGCAAGTATATAGACATATTTCTGCATCATTATATCTAATTCATAGATTTTTGTTGAATATCGGAAAATATATCATAGTGCAAATTATTTAGACAGTTTATAGTTTTTTGTTTCATATATAAAAAATATTAAATCAGTATGGATAACCAAGTAGATAAATATATTTCTGCATCCTTAAATGCAATTCATAATTTTTTAAACATTTATATATTATTAAATATAAAATTGGTATTGATAGACAAGTAGATAAACATATTTCTACATCTATATATACAATTTTCAGTTAGTTTCATATATAAAAATATGAAATTAGAATGGATAGCTAAAGTAGATAAGCATATTTGTGCATCTTTACATGAAATTTATAATTTTTTGTCATGCATAGGAACAAATACGAAATTGGTATGGATATCTGAGAAAATAAACATATTTCTGCATCTTTACATACAATTCATAATTTTTTACTACATATATAAAAATATGAAATTTTTATGCATAGTAGACCAAAAAAGATACTTCTATTTCTTTGTATATAATTCAGTTTTTTGCTACATATATACAGGGTATGATGGATAAATTGCCATCTAAATTACCAAAAATTAAAATAATAATGACATCTCATTTTAACAGATGTATTTAACAAAATTACACAAAAATATCTTGAAATACTAAAGAGTAAATTTATTCAATAAAATCACCATTGGCGTCAACCTCGGTCACCAGATGCAAGTCTTCTGGACGGTCTTCTTGTTTAAGTTGGTGAATGCTGCAATAATCCTTGCCTTCAGTTCATCTTTGGTGTTAGAAGAAGTTTTGTTTGTCTCTCACTCAACCGTGCCCCCCAAACATAATAATCAAGGGTGTTGTAGTCTGGGGAGCTAGGTGGCCAGATGTAAGGGGGTGGTGTGGCCGCAGAAATTGTCTGACAGCCATGACTGTGTTCTCCTGATTGTGTGGGATGGTTCAGAGTTCTGTTGCCAGACAGTCTCTTCCAGCAGCCATCCTCTTGACCCAGAGCAGCATTACTTCCTCAAAGAACTTGATGTAGGCACCCATGTTGAGCCTGAGAACCCATGGGAAGATGAATGGAGGCATAACGTAGCCATCACTAGTGATCACTCCAAACACCTATGTAATCACCATTAGATTCATCCTATTCTTTCTGAATCCCCTGCTCTGTCCTCGGATTGACAACCAAACACTGAAATGTTTGTATTAAAGCTTCCAACATGAATGCCAAGCAATACAGCATGCCATTTCCAAATTTCTTGTGGAGTGTTTTGTGTCATGGTGTTCCTTTTCTCAGAGATGGTGCCCAACTGACCCTACTACATTGTGCAGTTGACAAAATCAAAAACAAACAACTCATATACACAAAATAAAAAAAATAAAAAATAAAATGGCGAAAATTTACCCATCGCACCTTGTATTAGCAGAAATCTTTGCTTCTTTTCAGCACAAATGATGCTTCATAACTGATTAAAAAAGATGGTCTGGAAGTAATGTATCCAATTTATTTCTGCAGAAACTACAACAGAGAACACACTGGAACTGTGGAAAGAAAAAGTTTTTTCAGCTGCAAAACCTCTGCTTATCCATATAGTCACCACCATTAGTTAAGCATTACTTTTGGCATGTTCTTTGTCAAAATCAAAATAACTTCCTGGTTACAGATGACCCTATTTAAGAAACAAGTGAGTTGATATTCATAGATACTGCATCATGTTGAAAAACACTTCCAAAGTAAATGACCTATTTATTTCCATGGAAACTACAACATATACACAGAGTATAATAACACTGTTGATAAAGAAATCTTTTCAGGGACAAAAACACTATTTATCAATATAGTCACCACCATTATTTAGGGATTATATTTGGAGTGATTCTCATCTCAACCGAAAACAAATCCTGTTTATGGACAACCTCATATAACAAACAAGAGATGCAATGTTCTTTGACTCATATGACAGATAATCTGAAAGTAATGCTGTCTATTTGTTTCTATTGAAACTACAAACTGACACAGGGAGCAATATAACACTGTTGGATAGAGCAAGTTTTCAATTATCAACATTGTTTTTCTGTATAGTCTGCACTAAGATATATTGAACAAGAAGCTTCTTACATTGATGAAGGCTTTGAAAATGAAGTGCACTACAGTTTAACAGTTTGAAGCAACCCGTGGTAATTTGTTTTAATTGACTCAAAAAGTAGTTGTTTTGTAGTTTAAATAAAAGAAAATTATTATACATGGTTAAAAAAGTGAGACATGATTTTATCATAAATTATATTATGACAAAAAGAAAAAGCATTTTATGATTAAAATTTGCTCATGTAAAAATATCCTCCTTTAGATTTGATTAATGTAGAACAAATTTTTGGCATTTGTTGCAAATGTTTCTTAAAATATAAATTTTATAATTGATTCCATTTTTTTCCAATGACTCTATAGAATATAAAATCCTATATTTTACAACCAATAGGTGAAACATAAATAAGTAAGGAACACCCACACATAAATAAAATCAGAATCACTAAAAAAAAACAACTTTTGTACAAGCCAGTAAAAAAATAGGATCCAAAATGAAATAAGTGATTTCTGGAATTTAATTGAACAGTACAGTTATTACTACATCACTACATTTGAAGTCCAAATGAACTGGTTACCAGGTTCTATCCTACATAAACTGAAAAGCTTTTGTTAGGAGCCAATCATATAATCAGGATAACTATATATACATTGATTTCAGGAGAAATGAAAACACACAGAAAAACCTCAGCCAGAAACTGGATGTGGATCACCCATTGATAACAAGTAGTTGGATCTGTAAACAAATGACTAGGATTCTCTCGTTACTATGACAACACATCAGTCAGTGACGACTACAGACCATTCAAAGGAATATTCACACAATTCAAAGAAATATTTATAGCCATGAAAAAAAGTAAGTCTGATCACTTGTTTGTATATCCATTTCCTTTTGGAACTACCGTAATCAGATTTCATGAATTAGCACTCACACCACAACTTTTATACTAGTGTGCTTTACCTACACACACACACATTCAGTCAATAGACAAACATATACACCATTAAAATGTGATTTAGACACACACACACACACACACACATATATACAAACTTTATATTGACCAAGGCATTTGACTTTATGAATTACCCTTTAATAAAGGGAAAATTTTGTTGAACATTTGAACTTTGTTTTTTACGACCAGAATAAATAGAATGTTTACCATATAAAACAAACGTCAATGTGTACATAAATATATGATTATTTCAATTTGGTTTTCCTTTTTGCCTATGTAAAAAAAGTCATTTCTTCTCATTATGCTGTATTTGTGGGCATGACATTTAGATTTTAATTTTTCACTTTTAATCCAGGTAGACTGACCTCACAACTATAAGAGTTCTTTTTTGTTTTTGTTTTTTTCACTTTTCATTCAAGTTCATCTCATGCTAATTCTGGGGGTGACATCAGACTTTTGAACTGTAGTGTACAATTAGATGTTTTTCTCTGGTCAGTGATCCTAAATGTATTTCTAATAGAAGCTTTGGTTTGAAAATCAATTTCTTGTAGGGGCCTAGATAGTCTTCTATGCAAAACGAGATGCAAAATTTGTGTCCATGATTGTAAGCCTCAAAAATTCAACATACTGGAGAAGCTCTGGCTGAAATGTGAAGCTTACAGTTATTTATAAAAAGTGATTGAAGACTGATGATAGGAATAAAAGCTTTTACACCAAGTTTTAATCTCTGATTTTGTGTATTGAATAATTTTTACTCCATTTTTTTCCAAATAGATCTTTCAAAATTTTATATAAATGTAGTTGTTGTCATTAATGTACCTATGTATTAACTTTTGTAAAGATTAAACCAATGTTGTGTCATTTTGAGGTACATAATTATTATGTACTAGCAGTAGAGCCTGGAGTTGCCCAGGGATATAACAGTAAGAGATAGATCAAGTATCGACCATCATAAAGACTGAAAAATAAAATTGACAAAGATTATTGTTTAAGGTTGATGGACACGCATGTCTTAATTAGTTTTATTTTTTGTTTTGTTTTATGAATTGGTCAAACCCAAACTCAAACAAAAACATTGTTTTCAATTGTTATGAGTCTACTGATTGAATAGAATTTTATTATAAACAATTGCCTTGTAAATGGAATTTTTAAAGCATTCTGAATGTAAAAATAAAGAAAAAAGTGTTCAAGACAATAAGAAACACTACCTGCCAAAAAAAAGTGAAATTTTGTTGAAATCGGTTGAAAAATGTAGGAAATACAATCCCATATATAAACGAACACACACACACACACACACACACACACACACACACAGAACCAACCTGGGTTTTATAATAAGTATAACTCGATAACTCGATATTAATAAGTATAACTCAATATGAGTTGTCCCCCTTTCATTAATGCCTCTTAATCGTGTTTTCAAATTGATTTCGTGCAAAAACAATTGTGTTTTTCCAACTTTTGGCACTGTCAGAACCACCGCAAGGTAATTTTACGTAGTCCTGTGAAGTTTTGTTGAAATCAGTTGAAAAATGTGGGAAATCCGATCCAATATATAAACGTACAGACACACACACACACAATCTGCGTTTTATAATAAATAAGATGTATATATTTTTGCTCATATTTACTAGTGTATGGTCAAATGGCAGAATAGTTAGAATGTTCACTGTCTGACCAGGAGATCTGGGTTCAAATATCAACATAGTTGATTTGTCAAGAAAGTGAATTTGTTGAAGTTTACAAGGTTTTGGGTTTTGTGCATATCTTTTAGGCATACATATGGGTTCAATATTGAAGAAAGAAACTGTAGAAGTATACAAAAACAAACTTGAGTTTCTGCTATGGACATTTATTCCTTTATTGAAACAAAGTTAAATGTCTCCTGTTTGAATGTTTCCAGTCTTCTTTTTGGTTTTGAAATAATTTATAGGAAATAAGGATACAAATGGGTAAAGGAGGTTGAGATTAAGTCAGCTTCACACTTAGTTAGGAAGACCAAATCTCTGCTTCTTGAGTAGGACTGCTGAAACATGTCTGAACAATATCATTGGAAAGTGGAAAGAGAAACATTCTGTCCTTTCCCAAAGTGAGGTCATAAAATTGCACAGGTGACAAGAGACCCTTTCCAGTTTCTTTTTAACAGGTCATCATGGGAAAATAAATTTTATTTTATTTTTATTCTTTATTATTTTATTTGTTGGTTTTATTTAATTTTCCCACAGCTTCTTGATGCTATCAGCCTGGTGAGGTGATCTCAACATTTGTGTGACATTTGAAAACTGCCTGAAAACAAAACCATGGGTTGGCACAAGCCCAAGTTTTGTGAGTGAAACCGGATAGTGGAGCTGTTCAGAAGCTTTAGATGGTTACACAAGGCATTGGCACTGATAGTTTGAGTGTATTGGTATTGTTCAAACTGTTAGTCATGTCAAACTAGGCACTCTCTCCCACAAACTGTCACTAAAGACTGCTCAGTATAATTGCAGTATAGACTACAGGTGGCTTCTGTGGATGTTGAATAAACACAAATGTGCCTGAGCATATATCTATGACAGGGATTGGCTAGCCACCCCAGCAAATGTGACTAGTCAACCATTATTTATTAGTGTAAAGTCAAATTCACTATATGGTGTAATTTTGAGGTAAATATTAGATGTGTAGGTAAACAGTCCTAGATGTAGTGTAATTTAATATATGTTATGTAAATAATTCACTAAAATATTTTTTTGTTGTTGTGTGTATTGAATACTTATTTTTCCCGCTTAAAATTTATTAAGATTTGAAATTTTAATTATAAAATTTTACAAAATAAAGTCTCAAAAATATTGATTCCTTAAAAATATAAAATCAAAAGAGTTTCAGGAAGATTTTGGAGTTCACTGAGTGAAAATTTACTCTATGTTAATAATTACAATTTTCACATATTTGAGATGAAATACTTATAAGAAAATATACTCTAATAAACAGTTACTGAAATACAAAAAAAATTCATTAAAGTCCTTATTTATAAATGTATCAGTAAAATACACATACATACATACACACACAGACACACACACATATATATATATATATATATATATATATATATATATGAATATAAAGAGAGAGAGAGAGAGAGAGAAAGAGAGAGAGAGAGATATTCATATTCATATATATGTATATTTGTAATTCATATAGGTAGTTTTTGTTTCCATTCTCCCCCCACTTCATATATAAGATTGATTCTATTAATAAAACAATAATTAGTCTGGAGAAGCTCTTTCTTTGAATAAAATGTGTCACTTAGATTTTTTTTTTACTTTGTCATTTACTTACACACGATTTTATAGATGTAAATATTTTTACATCATAATCTTTTCATATATATATATATATATATATATATATATATATATATATATATATATATATATATATATATATATATATATGCATGTATTAAAGGCAACAGGACAACCTTTCTTTATTGACATGTTTCATTCCCTGAGGAACTTTAATCAAGATAAATGTGGAGATTTTAATTTGTAGCAAGTATTTATGCACAGAAATAAAATGAACAAAAAAGTTTTCAAATTTTCAATTTTGGAACACACTAAAATATTTTTAAAGATTAGCTGTGTAAGGAAAGGTAAACTAAAAAGGAGACTAAGTGATGTAACTTATTGCCAAATGAATGAAAGTGAGTTGATGTTGTTGAATTTTTATTTATTCTTTAATTTTTATTATTTCATTTTATTTTGTTTAATTATTTGATCTATTTATGTATTTAGTTATTTATTTTCTATATTTAAAATGTCTTGATTTAACTGTTTTTTTTTTTTTTTAAATTATGGTATGTTGGATTGGGAAAGGATTATCTCCTTTAGGAAAGGAGATAGTTTTAAAAAAATTCCATGTCTATGTTAACATTTTGGCAAAAACTTATAATTACACTATCAATATCTATTTGTCTAAGAAAAATTATTTTTCCTTTTAATAAGCATACCGGTCTTGAGATCAAAGTTGTGGTTGAAATCATTTCAGTGTATATATATATATATATATATATATATATATATATATATATATATATATATATATATATATGTGTGTGTGTGTGTGTGTCTGTGTGTGTACATATATATGGCCTGAAGGTTGTGTTTAAGTATGACACAGACTGTCATTACTAGGTGTTGACTTCAATGTTCAATTTTCAATGTACAATATGCTCTTTCCCTGATAGTGACCACTTTAGCCCATAAATATAGCATATGTTAAGACTATATTTTTATAGTGAACATAGAAGTCAACACTTAGAGGCGACAGTCTGTTTCATGCTAGATGCAATCGTCAGGCCACTCTTGATTTAAATGTTTTGTTTTAATTTTTTTTAAATATGGTATGTTGGATTGGGAAAGGAGTATCTCCTTTAGGAAAGGAGATATTTAAAAAAATATTCTGTGTCTATGTTAACATTTTGGAAAAAACTGATAATTGCACTATCAATTATCTATCGTGGCCTGATTATTGCATCCAGCATGAAACAGACTGTCACCTCTAAGTGTTGACTTCTATGTTCACTTTTATATTTACACATGCTCTATCTCTTATATTGAGCACTTTATCCCATAAATATAGCACATTTTAAGACTATATTTCTTCATATATATATATATATATATATATATATATATATATATATATATATACACACACACACAAACACACATGAAAAGATGCTAAAAAGTTCTTAGCCTGGCATACTTACAAAAATCTGACTAGATGACAGAACCTCAGATTAACTTTTTGGAGAGAGGGGATTTTTGGCGAAGCTAGCATTTTCTAGCTTTTGTGTGAGTGTGTGCATGCGTTGGTGGGGGGGTGTATGTTTATGTAAATGCTTATTTCTAAGTTTAAAGCAGTAAGGGATGTGCTCGAGACAGAATAGCCAATATAATGACAGAGCCAGATTTAAGCCTAACAAAACAAAAAGACAACAATTTCTGGCATGGCTCTGTAAATGTTATGCAGCTTTATAAATATATTCCAATGAAGACATTATTGTTGAGTCATTCTACATAAAACTGTAACTCTGACCACTTTGAACTTACTTATTAATATTCCATGAGTAATGCTCAAAGGGAAAACAAACAATACATCACTTGTACCCCGGCTGGCAGCAAATGGAAAAAGAAAATCCATCATGTGATCAGATTATTTGCTTTGTTAAAAAAAAAGAAATATAAAAAATCAACTGAAATGTCGTACGTCCCACACAGAGAGATTGTCAGTGGATTAGTCTAACTTGTCATTACTAGTGAGATTGATCTTAACTGAATGATCCTCTATTGACCAGCATCCAGACTTAGCTACAGTTAGTAAATTTATACATATGATACCAGTTGCAGAGAGATTGTTTACAAGCTCTTCTTGCAATTCATTGTTTGTAAATTTTAATCAAGTCAGATTCTGACTAAGTGTTTTGATGTCGGATTTAGTTAAGTTTAGAAAATATCTACAAATAGAAGTTTAAGAAAAATGGAATTACTATACACATTCTTCTTGGTTCCTTTAGCATGTGGGTGATCAAGCCCTCCACAACTTCCTATCCTTCTAGTACTGAATAAATTTTATCTTTTTGCTATCTCTACTAATCCCTGTTTTGCCAAACATTACACAAGTTCATTAGATAAGTTATTTGCTGCTTTCCTCTGTCCTTCTCACTTTCAATATGCTCTGTGAGTTTCAAATTTGCCAACCCACCTGTCTCTTGAAAATGCCAACCCCTCCTGTCTCCTGAAATTTCAATTGTCTCTTTCTGAAGTAAAAACCAAACATTTATCCACTTAATGTTAGTCACATTTTATCTAACTGGTCTAGATATTTTCCGGTAATAACAGATTGAGATATATGTAATTCTTTTTTATCATATATATATATATATATATATATATATATATATGAGATGCTAAAAAGTTCTTAGGTTGGCATACTTACAAAAATCTGACTAAATGACAGAACCTCAGATGAATTTTGGTGGGAGAGGAGATGAATTATTATATATGTCCGCAACTTTCTGACCATGAGACCTGAGTTTGAATCTCATCATGGTTGATTTCCAGGAAGAGGACCTCCATGTTATCAGTCTGGGGAGGTGAACCAGCATGCTGCACATTTGGAAAGTTCCTGAAAATGAAGACGACGGGTTTACTCAGGCCTTTTGAGTGAAATTCAGTAGATTGTATTATTAATGTTTATACAATAAGCTACAATGTTTTTTTAATATAATTCCCACTCTCTGTTCAGTCATGCATTCACATAAGTCTGTCTTGTAAGTTATTTACTGTTTCTCTCTTGTATTCAATATGTCTTGTTTGTATCAAATTCTGCCAACACTCCTTCCTCATTATGTGTTCCAACTCTTTTTTATTTTAAGTATAGGTTGGTTCCATTTTCCTTAAAACTTACTTGTTGCTCACATGCTTCCTCCATGGTATTATTTAGAACCAAATCTCTGTTGCTTCAAGTTTCCTCTTTATCTATTAGGAAATTGCCGAGTATTCACTACCATATAAAAGGATTGATATTGTATAGCAGTTCAGCTGTATTTTCCTTGTTTCTAAAGAAATTTTTCAACTTCTCTTGTTTAGCTTTTGGAAGCCATCTTTTACTATTCCAATATAGCTTTTAGTTTCTCTGTTACGGTACTATAAGTTCCCTCATCTGTTAAAACACTTCAATGCTATTTCATTACTTGCTTGATTGTTGACATCTCCAATTTGTTATTCTCAGTATCCTTCTGTAGAATCATATGTCTGTTGCCTCAAGTCTTCTCTCCGTCTGTGTGGAAATCGTCCAGCATTCACTGCAATATAAAACTGCATGGAAAGATTGTAATCCACATTCTGATAAACTTAGTGAAAAGTACGAGAACGATAATTAGGCTGTTAGCAAAAAATATTTTTTTCTAAGAAAATACAAAGAGATATAATCATCAAACTGTATTTTTTTAAATAATTTCACCCCAAGCAAGGCAATAAAGCCACTAGGATGCAAAGGATTACTGAGAATGAAAGAAACAGAAAGGGCAATAAAAGATCAGTGAGAAGATACATTCTTGTCTTTCACTCCTTTTATTTTTTATATTTGAATTAATTTCCTATCCATATGCAAGTAGTTTTCCAAGGTTGCCCAACAGTTATAACAGTCTGTTGTGGCATACGTTATCAAATGCTTTGGCATATTCTATAAAACAATGGTACACATCCTTCTGCATTTGTATTGTTCTTTCTGATATTGCATTCTGAGTATAAATATTGCATTCTTTGTTCTGGAATCTTTAACAGACATGCATTGTTCTTGTCCTATTTCTGATCTGATTCTTCTCCATGCTCTATACATACAGATTCAGAGGATAAGTTTTGTTTAATGGCTGATTTGGCTGAGTATTCATATTCATTTGTACCTGGCTTCTTATGCAGTGCTATAAAAATGGATCTATTTAGGGCTTCCAGTATATCACCACTGTTGTATATTTCATTTATTCTGTCTGTAATCTTGTCAATGCTGAAATCATCTAAGCAGTTAACAAAAGCTATATTATTTATCTGCAATGTGAGATGCTTAATCAACTCTGAATCAGTTTAGAATCATCAAAGGCCTACTTAATGTGTGTGTGTGTATATATATATATATATATATATATATATATAAATAAATGAGAGAAAGGATTGGTGAAGTAAATATCCACAGTTTGTAGCATTTATTTTTAAAAAAGTGCTTAATACAAAGTAGAGCAAAATATTTTTATAATATTTTTATTATAATAAATTCCAATAAAAAACATTTTACATCACTACATAAAAACTTTCATGTTTCAGTACTAAGATGGTACTTCTTCAGGTGATGGTAGATAACTTGTGATAAAAAAGATTTATTGGAGAAATTTTAAAACAAATCTTTACCTCTTTTCATTAGTTAAAAGAGGGTGCATAAGGTCAGGATTAAAAATATACTTATGGGTATGTCTAAATTAACCAATCAGTCAGGTCTACATAAAAGTATAAAATAATGTCAGAGGTTGGAGGTGGGTAGGTCATTGTTACATGTCAAGAAAACTGATGCTTAAACATGTCATTCAATGATACTAATGAACAATTGCAATGACAAATATATTATTAGTGTAACCAAGTATGATTTGCCGATTTGTTGACATAGACATAAATTTATCAGAAATGGATTCTTTTTAAAAAAAATTTTTTTTAATCTTTTAATATACTCATGAAGCTTCTTAAAGGATCCAATAGGTAAAATTAAAAATGTGAAAACATCTATATCAGGTGTTAATTCTACTGAATAGATGGTAAAGCATGGCAATATTATAGTTGGATAAATCAAATAAATGTTCGGTGGAACATTACTTACTAATAAAATAATGGCTATATAATTAAAATACATAATTATTTATGAAAAAAATTTTTAACTATATTTTAAGGTAAAAGGTAGACAATGGTGACATAACACCATTCATTTCTTTGGTTTAACAGGTTTTTATTGTTAGGAAAATTTATAATAGGAAACATGGATCATGTAAGGATTTACAGGTTCTAGTTATTTTTAATATTTTCCATTTTACCATAGGAGTTTTGTTAACTTCTTTTAAGTGCCAAAGATATTTAGAAAGGGGTGTTCTGTTATGATACACATTATTGTTGAAAGATGATATGTGTTGATACCATCAAGATTTAAAGGAATTTTGGGTACTACCGATATAAAATTTTTTAACTGTTGGATTTTCTCTAGATGAAATAGTACTTAGGTAAACAAGGGAATCTGTTAGACACCTATTTTGTAATGGACAGTCATTAGGATTTCTACAATTACAGAAGTTGGTATTATTATTGTTTGTTGTTTTGGAATGGCTATTGTTACTTAGGTTTAAATGTTTATTTAAAATGTTATTATTGTGTTTTTTAATAATTTTTTGAAGAGTATCTGTACAGCTATATCTTAATTTAAGCATATTTTTATTAAAAATCTTTCTAAGAGGATTATTGCTAGGGAAATGTTTCTCAATTTAATTGAGAAACTTCTGTCCTAACTTAGTACTAACCATTTGGTTAAATGGGGGTGTGTATGGAATTATTTTTCTGTTCCCATTATTTTTCCCACTAACACTGTTATGTTTCCTATATGTCAGGGCACTTATAGCCACTATTTTTAAAGCAGTATTGTAAAATTTCCTATGTTTATAAAATACATCTTCACTGGAAGAGTTATTACTGATTATATATTCTCTGGAGTAGGTTATGTGTTTGATTATGGATGGAGGATGATTTGAATTTGGGTGAATATATAATGGATTTGCATTAGTTTTCATGTAGGATTGGTATGTATTATTGACTAAGTTTAGTGTTACATCAAGAAAATCTACTTTTTTAAATTTGTGTTCATTATAACTTTCAGGTTTAGACTTTTAAATTCCCTATGTATTAATTTCCTGATTTTGTCAGTTTTAATTTTTGTAGAATTTTTCAGGACCATAAGGCTGTCATCTCTATATAAACCTATGTTTTCTATGTTGATGTCATGGTGGGCACTAAGGTTATATAAAATGAACATTACTTTTCTTATATGTTTATCATCTTGCCCCTTTATTATGTAATTATTATTATTATTATTTTATATCTATTATTTTTTATTATTATTTTTGTTCTTATTTTATTTATTGTATGTATTATTTTCTAATTAATTATTTTATTTATTATTTTATTCAATTTAAATTCAATATTTGATATTTTATTAATTTTTTATTTTATTTATTTATATTTAATAATTAATTTATATTTAATATTTATTTTTAATTAATTTTAATTTAATTAATATTAATTTATATTTAATATTTATTTATTGATTTATGTTTAATACTTATTATTTTTATTTTTTATTTAATTTTATTCGATAATTTTATTTAATAATTATTTTATTTATTATATATATTATCTTTTATATATTAAATATTGTTTTAATTTTTAATTTTAGATGTCACCTTTTTACTTACTATTTCTTAAAATTTTTTCAAAAACTCTTCTCAAAGTTTTAAATTCTTTTAAGAAATTTTCCTTATATAACCTAGATGTTAATATTTTAAAATATAGGTCAATGTTATGTTAATGGCCTTCTTGATTTGACACTCCCAATTCTACTACGATGAGATTGGGAGCCAATTTATGTTTAGACTCTATCTGCAACTTCCTCTTCATTCTTCTTTCTTTCTTTTTTTTCTTTTTCATTCTTCTTTCTTCTTCTTTTATTATTCTTATTTTATTCTTTAAATGTTTAAATTTTTAAGCTCCTACTTTATTTTATTTCTTCTTCACTCCTCTGACTTGACAAGAGCTACAAGAAAGTCTCTTCCTATTATATCTAATATATATATATATATATATATATATATATATATATATATATATATATGAATGGTAATACTCGTTTTGAAAAATCTCGGTTGGCTCATACCCTGAAGATCCATTTAGGTGAAACTTAGATAGGTTTGTCTGGCCCCTTAGGATTATTTTAGTACACACACACACACACACACACACACATATATATATATATATATATATATATATATATATATATATATATATATGCTTTGCATACAGGCCATATGTAAATACTTTGTGAAAGAGAAATAATAAAATTTCTAAAAGCAACTGTAATTTTATTTATTCACACTTATCTCCAGTGGAATTCTCTTCCAGCCTCTTGTTTTCATGTCAGCTAATTTAAATGCAACATAGATCATCAGCTTTAGTCCCTGGAATCCTGGTCTTTTCATTTTCCTTTGTCCTCATAAATGTTTTCTCAGTTTCCTTCACTCTTAGTAACCCCTTATATCTTAGAACAACTATTGCCACCAGAGAATGGTGTACAATCTTTACTAATTCTCTAAAAAAAATGCCTAATGATTTACTTTGACACCTGTTAGTCAGTAGATATCTAGCAAAGACCTCATTAAGATTTTCTTACAGATAGACTATACAGTCTAGATAAGATCACTGCAAAACCATTCTTTGATATATTCAAAGATAAAAGAGCTCACACAGTTCAACAGCACACTGTATTCATTGTATATTATTTCTAGGTAGTGTTGCATGATGACAGCAGTTAATGATCTCGGCTCGGCTTTTTCTCTTGACTGGCAATTGCCAATCATTTCAGTTCGGCAAGGAAAGACTTCAACACAAAGAATTTTAACTTAACTATTTTTATTAATCAATTGACATATAAATTTTCTGACTATCCCACCCCACCTCACTAAGAGCCATTTTGGACATGAAAGAGAACATGTCTACATCACTTGATAGGTAAGAAACAATTTGCTGAAACCTTTTCTGCTATTTCTTTCCCATGCTAGCTGGGCTAATCAAAATCGACTTCTCTATTATGGCTCTCATCTGACCCCAACTGTCAACCTTTGGAAGTTGGAGCCAAGATACACTTCCTCTAAAAATAATAGTCTATCAAACCATTATTTTATAATCGTCCTGAATAAAATTTGGGTAAACTGGGGAGGAAATATTATTTTGGGACCATAGTGCACAGCAGTGTGGTGAAAAGGCAATGCCTGATGTATTTATAACCGGCCAACCTTCATCTTCAGTGGTTCTTAGAGAACATGACTCTGGACATACACAGTGATCATAATGTGGCTTCCTGTTTAGAATTAGCTCAACATCAGGATTTTATGCACTGCTCTATAGTCAGATTATTGTGAAGCTGAACATTAGTAAGTTAAATAAAGCCTCTTTAAAGGTCATACTGCTTCATTTCTCTCATCTTTGCATTTTCTTCTTCTGTGTACCATGTCCCTTCCGGATGTGGGCAATCATAGCTCTCCACATCTTCCAATCCTTTGTAGGTCTTAGTTATGTTTACTTTTTTACCTCCCACCCACTCCCCATTCTACCATGCATTAACACAAGCTCTTCAAGTGGGTAGCCCACTTTCTTGCCCAGTCCTTTTTCTCTTCAGTATGTCCTTGGAGTGTCAAATTGTCCAGGCCCTCTTTCCTCATAATAATGATATTACTACACATCACATATTCATTTTATGGTGGTAGTATCTATATATCCCTGGGCATCATCGGTTTACCTCATGACATCTGTGTGTGAGTGTTTAATGCTTGATATTTTAGCATAATTTAAATGTGCACTAAACTATTAGGTATATTAGTGTGTTTTAACACATTGAGTTATCTCATGGTTGGTGCTTTTTATTATCACATTGACCATGTTATCTCGGTTTTGTTGTCTTGTCATCAAGGCTACAACATAGTTTTAGTTTCTGTTTTTAATGCAGATAATTGGTACTTAGTGTCTAAGGCAGGAATAAAAATCATACTGGCAACTAAAAACAAAATTTTATGAGAAAAATTTATTGAAAATTTAACACAAAAATGAAGCATTTGTAAAAAATGTTATTGCCTCAAGTGTAAAAGGGTAAAAGCTAAATTTTTTCATTGATTTTAATACAAATATCTGGTACCTGGTGTCTGAAGCAAATATGAAAAATTGTACTGGAAACTAAAAATAAAATTTTCACAGGAACAATTTGTTGAAAAATGAAGTATTTGAAAAAATTTTATTGTCTAAGTTGATGTTTGAAGTCAGATTTGATAATTGCATAAATGTTGGAGGCACTGGAATGTTGTAATACTATGTTACATAATCTGTAAATGTCTAGATCTTGAAAATAGCTGATGTCTCACAGGAGGGATGTGGCAAGTCCCTCACTGCTCTAACATTACTACTGTGGAAAGTGCTCAGATGAACTGCATCACCTAGTTCCACCAAGTCTGACTTTCACATCTAGGACCTGCCATGCCACTTACATAGTAGCAAACCACCTACATTCCCTCCATATTCCATGGAATTAGGAGTAAGTTCCACTCAGATTCTTTCCATATGCCATTGCTTTGTGGAACAGACTCCCAAGAGGATGTTTCCCCTGATCACTACAATCCTAACCTGTTCAACCAACCATTATTTTCCCCTCATATCCATATAAACTACCTCTTATCATAACTCACTACCTCAAGTGGCCCCTGGGCCTTGTACAGGGTGAACCTTTCCTTAAAAAAAAATTAGCTGAAGGCACTCAGGAAAAATGGACACTATGAAGAATTTCTCCATATACATAGTCCTCAAAAAAGAAAAATTGTGAGAGCATGAAAAATTTAATAAAAATATCTATAAGATATTCCTTGTCCATCCTATTCAAGGAAACGAAGGTATATTAAACTGGACTGTATTGCATTTGACAGTATCATGAGAAGCAGAAAAGTTGCAATGAAACTGCAAAGGAAAGTGTTCAGGAAACATTTCCTGCCAGTTAAGATGTACAGCTGTGAAACTTAAAAACAGTTAACAACAGCTAAGCATAGATATTTGCTATAGCCTACAGGAAGTTAGAATGGATAATTTTAATCATTACACTTTTAAGAGAGAATCCAAAACAGCTGGATAAGACATCAAACATGCGTTATGTCTCTGACGTAACCAATCCAGAATGACAAACACAGATGGGCAGGACATCTCTAACCTCTTGCCGAGACAGCAGCTGGACTGTCAGGGTCATTGAATGGACAGCAAGAGGAAGAAAAAGTTACAATACCTCAATATATGCAACATGGTCACCAACTGTCAGGAGTAGACACCTGTGGAACAGTCCACAGGAGAACTTCCTTCTTTGTATGTGAATAATAATAATCATCATCATCATCATCATCATCATCATGTTCTTGTTAGAATTTCTAAGATGAGAGATTTTCCATATTAATTTTTGTCTAATTTTTCTTCCACCATATTTTTATTATTCTTTAATTGCAGTGCTCAAACTGTTTTTTACATTCTGCCTTTCTTTCATTTAATATTATGAGGTGTAAACAAAAAATATAGCATGAGGTAAAAATGAAAAATGCAGCTAATGAACTGATTGCCCATTCACACACCTCCTCCTTTTAAACAGGATTAGAGTTTTTATCCATTGTCTCCTGTTTAGGATTGTATTTCCAGTTACTTCTAAAATCTTGAGATTCACTTTCACTCCTATTATACCCTTGCATCTTAGTGGCATTATCACCTTGCTTGGGGTGAACTGATTAAAAGAAACAGATTTGAATAATATATGCTGCTTGTCTTTTGTAGCCTCGTCAGTGAGTTGTTGTCCATGTCAGACATGCTTCAAATGAGAGGAAATATAAGTTCAGATCGCATCAAAAACTTATTCTTTCTTTCTGATCAATTCTTATTTCTTAACAGTTTCAGAATGTAAAATAACTTGAAGTTGATAGCATAGAATGCGGAACAAGCTGCTAAACATTGGAAGAAGATCGAATAAATAAGAGGAAAACACAAACTATTCAAATATTAACAATGATAATGGTTCTCCAATAAATCAAACAATTTTAAAACTATTATGTTTGTTATAATGACTAAGTATAAAAAAAACTTCAAAAATAAAAAGATAATAATGATAATAATTCATCTAAGGAAATCAAATGGTACAAAATTATTGTTTATTGTAACAACTCTGTATAGAAATCTCATATAAGACATTCATATATATATTTCTTCATATCTTCACTTTTAAGAGCTTAAAATTTTCCACATGATAATTGTTTTAATATGTAATATTTTGTATTTGTTCATATTGTTCATATTTTATATATTTTATATTTCATATTGTTCATATTTTATATATTTTATATTTATTCGTATTGTTCATATTTTATATATTTTATATATATTTTATATTTATTCATATTGTTCATATTTTATATATTTTATATATATTTATATTTATTCATATTGTTCATATTTTACATATTTTATATTTTGTATTTATTCATATTTTTCATATTTTATATATTTTATATTTTATATTTATTCATATTGTTCATATTTTATATATTATATATTTATTCATATTGTTCATATTTTATATATATTTTATATTCATATTGTTCATATTTTATATATATTTTATATTCATATTGTTCATATTTTATATATTTTATATTTTATATTTATTCATATTGTTCATATTTTATATATTTTATATTTTATATTTATTCATATTGTTCATATTTTATATATTTTATATATATTTTATATTTATTCATATTGTTCATATTTTATATATTTTATATATATTTATATTTATTCATATTGTTCATATTTTATATATTTTATATTTTGTATTTATTCATATTGTTCATATTTTATATATTTTATATTTTATATTTATTCATATTGTTCGTATTTTATATATTTTATATATATTTTATATTTATTCATATTTTTCATATTTTATATATTTTATATTTTATATTTATTCATATTGTTCATATTTTATATATTTTATATTTTTTCATATTGTTCATATTTTATATATATTTTATATTTATTCATATTGTTCATATTTTATATATATTTTATATTCATATTGTTCATATTTTATATATTTTATATTTTATATTTATTCATATTGTTCATATTTTATATATTTTATATTTTATATTTATTCATATTGTTCATATTTTATATATTTTATATATATTTTATATTTATTCATATTGTTCATATTTTATATATTTTATATTTTATATTTATTATATTCTTCATATTTTATATATTTTATGTATATTTTATATTTATTCATATTGTTCATATTTTATATATTTTATATATATTTTATATTTATTCATATTGTTCATATTTTATATATTTTATATTTATTCATATTGTTCATATTTTATATATTTTATATATATTCATATTGTTCATATTTTATATATTTTACATATATTTTATATTTATTCATATTGTTCATATTTTATATATTTTATATATATTTTATATTTATTCTTATTGTTCATATTTTATATATTTTATATTTTATATTTATTCATATTGTTCATATTTTATATATATTTTATATTTATTCTTATTGTTCATATTTTATATATATTTTATATTTATTCATATTGTTCATATTTTATATATATTTTATATTTATTCATATTGTTCATATTTTATATATTTTATATTTTATATTTATTCATATTGTTCATATTTTATATATTTTATATTTCTTCATATTGTTCATAATTTATATATTTTATATATATTTTATATTTATTCTTATTGTTCATATTTTATATATTTTATATTTTATATTTATTCATATTGTTCATATTTTATATATTTTATGTATATTTTATATTTATTCATATTGTTCATATTTTATATATTTTATATTTTATATTTATTATATTGTTCATATTTTATATATTTTATATATATTTTATATTTATTCATATTGTTCATATTTTATATATTATATATATTTTATATTTATTCATATTGTTCATATTTTATATATTTTATATTTATTCATATAGTTCATATTTTATATATTTTATATATATTTTATATTTATTCATATTGTTCATATTTTATATATTTTATATTTATTCATATTGTTCATATTTTATATATTTTATATTTTATATTTATTCATATTGTTCATATTTTATATATTTTATATTTTATATTTATTCATATTGTTCATATTTTATATATTTTATATATATTTTATATTTATTCATATTGTTCATATTTTATATATTTTATATTTATTCGTATTGTTCATATTTTATATATTTTATATATATTTTATATTTATTCATATTGTTCATATTTTATATATTTTATATATATTTATATTTATTCATATTGTTCATATTTTACATATTTTATATTTTGTATTTATTCATATTTTTCATATTTTATATATTTTATATTTTATATTTATTCATATTGTTCATATTTTATATATTATATATTTATTCATATTGTTCATATTTTATATATATTTTATATTCATATTGTTCATATTTTATATATATTTTATATTCATATTGTTCATATTTTATATATTTTATATTTTATATTTATTCATATTGTTCATATTTTATATATTTTATATTTTATATTTATTCATATTGTTCATATTTTATATATTTTATATATATTTTATATTTATTCATATTGTTCATATTTTATATATTTTATATATATTTATATTTATTCATATTGTTCATATTTTATATATTTTATATTTTGTATTTATTCATATTGTTCATATTTTATATATTTTATATTTTATATTTATTCATATTGCTCGTATTTTATATATTTTATATATATTTTATATTTATTCATATTTTTCATATTTTATATATTTTATATTTTATATTTATTCATATTGTTCATATTTTATATATTTTATATTTTTTCATATTGTTCATATTTTATATATATTTTATATTTATTCATATTGTTCATATTTTATATATATTTTATATTCATATTGTTCATATTTTATATATTTTATATTTTATATTTATTCATATTGTTCATATTTTATATATTTTATATTTTATATTTATTCATATTGTTCATATTTTATATATTTTATATATATTTTATATTTATTCATATTGTTCATATTTTATATATTTTATATTTTATATTTATTATATTCTTCATATTTTATATATTTTATGTATATTTTATATTTATTCATATTGTTTATATTTTATATATTTTATATATATTTTATATTTATTCATATTGTTCATATTTTATATATTTTATATTTATTCATATTGTTCATATTTTATATATTTTATATATATTCATATTGTTCATATTTTATATATTTTACATATATTTTATATTTATTCATATTGTTCATATTTTATATATTTTATATATATTTTATATTTATTCTTATTGTTCATATTTTATATATTTTATATTTTATATTTATTCATATTGTTCATATTTTATATATATTTTATATTTATTCTTATTGTTCATATTTTATATATATTTTATATTTATTCATATTGTTCATATTTTATATATATTTTATATTTATTCATATTGTTCATATTTTATATATTTTATATTTTATATTTATTCATATTGTTCATATTTTATATATTTTATATTTCTTCATATTGTTCATAATTTATATATTTTATATATATTTTATATTTATTCTTATTGTTCATATTTTATATATTTTATATTTTATATTTATTCATATTGTTCATATTTTATATATTTTATGTATATTTTATATTTATTCATATTGTTCATATTTTATATATTTTATATTTTATATTTATTATATTGTTCATATTTTATATATTTTATATATATTTTATATTTATTCATATTGTTCATATTTTATATATTTTATATATATTTTATATTTATTCATATTGTTCATATTTTATATATTTTATATTTATTCATATAGTTCATATTTTATATATTTTATATATATTTTATATTTATTCATATTGTTCATATTTTATATATTTTATATTTATTCATATTGTTCATATTTTATATATTTTATATTTTATATTTATTCATATTGTTCATATTTTATATATTTTATATTTTATATTTATTCATATTGTTCATATTTTATATATTTTATATATATTTTATATTTATTCATATTGTTCATATTTTATATATTTTATATTTATTCGTATTGTTCATATTTTATATATTTTATATATATTTTATATTTATTCATATTGTTCATATTTTATATATTTTATATATATTTATATTTATTCATATTGTTCATATTTTACATATTTTATATTTTGTATTTATTCATATTTTTCATATTTTATATATTTTATATTTTATATTTATTCATATTGTTCATATTTTATATATTATATATTTATTCATATTGTTCATATTTTATATATATTTTATATTCATATTGTTCATATTTTATATATATTTTATATTCATATTGTTCATATTTTATATATTTTATATTTTATATTTATTCATATTGTTCATATTTTATATATTTTATATTTTATATTTATTCATATTGTTCATATTTTATATATTTTATATATATTTTATATTTATTCATATTGTTCATATTTTATATATTTTATATTTTATATTTATTCATATTGTTCATATTTTATATATTTTATATTTATTCATATTGTTCATATTTTATATATTTTATATATATTTATATTTATTCATATTGTTCATATTTTATATATTTTATATTTTGTATTTATTCATATTGTTCATATTTTACATATTTTATATTTTATATTTATTCATATTGTTCGTATTTTATATATTTTATATATATTTTATATTTATTCATATTTTTCATATTTTATATATTTTATATTTTATATTTATTCATATTGTTCATATTTTATATATTTTATATTTATTCATATTGTTCATATTTTATATATATTTTATATTTATTCATATTGTTCATATTTTATATATATTTTATATTCATATTGTTCATATTTTATATACTTTATATTTTATATTTATTCATATTGTTCATATTTTATATATTTTATATTTTATATTTATTCATATTGTTCATATTTTATATATTTTATATATATTTTATATTTATTCATATTGTTCATATTTTATATATTTTATATTTTATATTTATTATATTCTTCATATTTTATATATTTTATGTATATTTTATATTTATTCATATTGTTCATATTTTATATATTTTATATATATTTTATATTTATTCATATTGTTCATATTTTATATATTTTATATTTATTCATATTGTTCATATTTTATATATTTTATATATATTTTATATTTATTCATATTGTTCATATTTTATATATTTTATATTTTATATTTATTCATATTGTTCATATTTTATATATTTTATATATATTTTATATTTATTCATATTGTTCATATTTTATATATTTTATATTTATTCATATTGTTCATATTTTATATATTTTATATATATTTTATATTTATTCATATTGTTCATATTTTATATATTTTATATATATTTTATATTTATTCTTATTGTTCATATTTTATATATTTTATATTTATTCATATTGTTCATATTTTATATATTTTATATATATTTTATATTTATTCTTATTGTTCATATTTTATATATTTTATATTTATTCATATTGTTCATATTTTATATATTTTATATATATTTTATATTTATTCATATTGTTCATATTTTATATATTTTATATTTATTCATATTGTTCATATTTTATATATTTTATGTATATTTCATATTTATTCGTATTGTTCATATTTTATATATTTTATATATATTTTATATTTATTCATATTGTTCATATTTTATATATTTTATATTTATTCATATTGTTCATATTTTATATATTTTATATATATTTTATATTTATTCATATTGTTCATATTTTATATATTTTATATTTATTCATATTGTTCATATTTTATATATTTTACATATATTTTATATTTATTCATATTGTTCATATTTTATATATTTTATATATATTTTATATTTATTCATATTGTTCATATTTTATATATATTTTATATTTATTCATATTGTTCATAATTTATATATTTTACATATATTTTATATTTATTCATATTGTTCATATTTTATATATTTTATATTTTATATTTATTCATATTGTTCATATTTTATATATTTTATATATATTTTATATTTATTCTTATTGTTCATATTTTATATATTTTATATTTTATATTTATTCATATTGTTCATATTTTATATATATTTTATATTTATTCATATTGTTCATATTTTATATATATTTTATATATATTTTATATTTATTCATATTGTTCATATTTTATATATTTTATATTTATTTTATTGTTCATATTATATATTTTATGTATATTTTATATTTATTCATATTGTTCATATTTTATATATTTTATATATATTTTATATTTATTCATATTGTTCATATTTTATATATTTTATATTCTATATTTATTCATATTGTTCATATTTTATATATTTTATATTTTATATTGTTCATATTTTATATATTTTATATTTTATATTTATTCATATTGTTCATATTTTATATATTTTATATATATTTTATATTTATTCTTATTGTTCATATTTTATATATTTTATGTATATTTTATATTTTATATTTATTATATTGTTCATATTTTATATATTTTATGTATATTTTATATTTATTCATATTGTTCATATTTTATATATTTTATATTTATTCATATTGTTCATATTTTATATATTTTATATATATTTTATATTTATTCTTATTGTTCATATTTTATATATTTTATATTTTATATTTATTCATATTGTTCATATTTTATATATTTTATATTTTATATTTATTCATATTGTTCATATTTTTTATATTTTATATATATTTTATATTTATTCATATTGTTCATATTTTATATTTATTTATATTGTTCATATTTTATATATTTTATATATATTCATATTGTTCATATTTTATATATTTTATATATTTTATATATATTTTATATTTATTCATATTGTTCATATTTTATATATTTTATATTTATTCATATTGTTCATATTTTATATTTGTTCATTTATATTTGTTCATATCTTCACTTATAAGACATTAAACGTTATCAGATGATTATTGTCAGTGATGTAGGTGCCAAAGTTGGGCCCACAGAAATAAAACACTGAACACGGATTAGATGTAAGAAAGATATATTAACAACAGGTTACTAGGGAAAGTGTAAGCAGAGCTTACTATAAGTTAGTGTCCAACACTGGTAGTCATATGAGACTCTCACTGTCTCTCTGTCACTTTCTCTATCACTCTCTGTAGAGTGCTATGTCGCCTACTTAATATAGGCCTGGAAGAGTCTATTGTGTAGGTAGTTTCCGGTCTCACAATAGTCAGATATACTTAATGTCTAATATTTTACTGTATTAAAATATAGTTCACTGGATATTACAAAGGATTCTTCTTCTTTCATGTACCATCTCTCTTCAAGAAATTGGCGATCATGGCTTTCCACAACCATTGTACCTGTCAATAAATTTTGTCTTTTCGCCTTCTCTCCCAAAACCCTTCTCTGTCTTCCATTCACTCATGCTCATCAGGTAGGTTATGAATTGTTTTCCTCTGTCCCTTTTGCTTTTTGTGAGTATCAAATTTTTCAAGCTCGCTTTCCTCGTTATGTGCCCTAGAAATTCCAACTATCTCTTCCTGTTGTTAAGTAGAAATGTCCTTTTTGCTTTCATTGTCTCCAGAAACTTTCACAGATACTAAAAACTTTGAGGAGAACATCAGTTTCTAGGGGAGTTATAACTCCACCATAACGTTTATGTATATAAAAATACTCATAAAAATGAGAAACAGCAAGATGTGGAAACAACGAGTATTATTTATTATCTGGTTGTTATGTTGTGTTGAAGACATAAGAGACAGTAATACTGAATAAAATTGTCAGTTTGGGGTCAAATGTACATCAAATACGGATCAGAATCTGACAGAATGATAAGATAAAGAATAAGTAAATTATATACAGTTTCTTTTATGATTTTTATAGATATGTGTAATGAGAGTCCAAATAATTTAGTTGGAAAATACAAGAAGCATCTGGGATTTTCTTACCTTGAATTTTTGTTGAGTGCTAAGAGATAAATGTTACTATTATGGCCTGAAAAAGGAAACGGAGTTAAAATCTTTATTAACATACGTGTTCATGTCAGATAGTGATAATGTCATGTATTTGTGTATGCAGAGGAGAAAAGTGGAGTTTATGTCTCATTGGTTTAGAATGAGTGAATTAATGATAATTATAATTGTTATAATTAATTCATAATTATTTTTGAAACTTATTAATTTTAAATTTATTTATTTTTTATGTACACAATAAGTTCTAATATCAAACAATTGGTCTATCCAGTAATAATGAACAGTGAGAGATATACAAAATTGAGGAATATTTAATAAAGTAAACAAAAAAGAATTAATAAAGAGAATTGTCAAGATTCTTTAAAGCTGCCTAAATCTTTAAAGTCTGTATCAGATCACTGTTCTGATATCGACAGTTGTTCTATCCAAAAATGATGAACAGAGAGATAAATCAAACTGCACAATATTTAACAAAGTAAATAAAACTAAACATTTAAAGAAAAAGAAACTGTTAAAAATCTCTATATCAGCCAAAATCTTTAACATCTATATCAGTAGTTGTATGATTTTTGGTTTATTTTCTTTTATGGCATATCAACCTCAATGGGTTATTTAATGCCAACAAGATTTTTAGGATATGTTCGTATGAATAGAGTATTTATTTTTTGTAATTTTGCTAAAAAAAAATATTTTTATACTCTCATAGTGTTTTGACAGCTGTTTGGGGTTTAACTATTTGCACATAGCTGGGTCCCTAATGGATCACAGCAATTAAGAGGTGGTTCCATGTTCCTCAAAACCTCCCAATCAGTGGCCTTGCTGCCGGATGTAGTTTATCATCATAACCAGTATATCAATATAACAATTGTAGAATATAAGAAAAAGTATTTCTGAACAAAAAAATATGATGGAGAGAAAAACAATCAAAAATTAATAATACAATTCTTTTTATCTCTCTAGTTTTTTCTTTAATGAATATAGAAATAGAGAAATTCAAAAATTGCCGATTGAAATAAAAAAAAAGATATGTATAAAAAACACTTGCTGATTTCTGTTGTAATAGAAGAATGAAGAAAAGCACCATTTGTGAAAGTGAGACACATTTTTTCTGTCAAATTCTAATGAAGAAATTAATGAAGCACCAGCTTTCATAAGAAATCTAATTAATGATTAAACATAGCAAGATGAAAGAGATGCTATCCCAAACTATGAATATAAAAAAAATTACTCTCCATAATAACAGCTTATGTCCGATTGATGGAGTGTGTAATTGATTAATTTCGATCTGAAAAACAAAGAATTGGTTTTAATTTTACCGTTTTTTAATGTCTATGAATGACAACCAGTTCCTTTGTTCTTGAAAGAAAAGATTTCAAATCAGAAAAAGAAGTTTAACCGTTTTTTTATACTGATAGTTCAGTCTATAAAATATAGGAAGTTATGGAGGGCCATAATCACCTACATCCTGAAAAAGACATAACATGAAAAAAAAGGTAAGTCAGTGATAAATTAAATGACATTCTGATCTCTTGTTAAAAATGTCTTACACATGGACTATAAGGTGGACAGACTTATAAGTAAAAATGAGCAAGGAGTTAACCAGGAAGGTGCAGATATTTTTTATATGAGGTTGGTGCAAAAATAATGACGTAATAATGTCGTTTTTTGACGTTAAAAAATACGTCAAAAAACGACATTATTACGTCATTATTTTTGCACCAAACTAATATATTATTTGATTAGTTAAAAATAACAATCTGGATAAAAAACACTGATTAGAGGAAATTATAAACATTGTTTTTCTTGCTTTTTGAATGTTTTAATTCTTGGAGCCAAGTGTTACTTGTTAGAAATAATACATGTGCACCTTAATTTGTATGTCATAGAAATGAATAAGCTTATAAAAAGCATTTATAAATGACATATAAAATTAGAATATAGTTCAGTAATAAATTAGGTGAAATTCTGATCTCTTGTTAAAAAAGATATAAAATGATATAAATGATATAATAAATCATATATCAATGGACTATAAAAGAATATAGTTCAGTAACACATTAGTTGAAATTTTGATCTCTTTTTGAAAATCATATAAAATGATATAATAAATCATACAAAAATCACTTATAAATGAATATAATCCAGTAATAGATTAGTTAAAATTCTGATCTCTTGTTAAAACCCATATAAAATAACATATACATATCATCTATAAATGGTATATAAAAGAATATAATTTTGTAATAATTTGGATTCATTTTTGATCTCTTGTTAAAGACCATATAAAACAATGTATAAATATCATACGTAGATGGTATATAAAAGAATATAATTCTGTAATAAATTAGATGAAATTATGATCCCTTGTGAAAAATCATCTTTAATAACATAAATATAATATATAAATGACATACAAAAGAATATAATTCTGTAATAAATTAGATGAAATTATGATCCCTTGTGAAAAATCATCTTTAATAACATAAATATAATATATAAATGACATACAAAAGAATATAATTCTGTAATAAATTAGATGAAATTATGATCCCTTGTGAAAAATCATCTTTAATAACATAAATATAATATATAAATGAGATACAAAAGAATATAATTCTGTAATAAATTAGATGAAATTATGATCCCTTGTGAAAAATCATCTTTAATAACATAAATATAATATATAAATGAGATACAAAAGAATATAATTCTGTAATAAATTAGATGAAATTATGATCCCTTGTGAAAAATCATCTTTAATAACATAAATATAATATATAAATGAGATACAAAAGAATATAATTCTATAATAAATTAGATGAAATTATGATCCCTTGTGAAAAATCATCTTTAATAACATAAATATAATATATAAATGAGATACAAAAGAATATAATTCTATAATAATTTAGATGAAATTCTCATCTCTTGTTAAAAAGTATAAATAGGTTAGAAATCTAACAGTGTCTAAGTCAAAATTGATGTAACAAAACGGCCATGAAATTCTCCAAATTGTTGTTTCTATCATAATGTTTTAATTGACCTACTTTTTTAGTCCTTCCCAGCTGTATATTGGATCGGAATGAAAATTGACCAGGTAGAGAAATTACGAGATGATGGTAATATGTGGCCAAGAAATCCCAAGACATTTAGGGTTAGAAAAACAAGCTCTCCAGAAACTAAGCAAAGTATTAACAGATGGGAAAATGTTAGAAACAAAGAAAAGACTGCTGAACTGCTATTTAATATCTGATCTCCCTTATGGCAGTGAATGCTGAACAATCCCTTCATGCTTTTCAGAAACTAAGCAAAGTAATAACAGATGGAAAAATGTTAGAAACAAAGAAAAGACTGCTGAACTGCTATATGACCTCTAATCTCTTATAATGGTAGTAAATACTCGACAATCTTGCAGATGAAAAAGAAACTTAAAATAAAAGATATCATCTGCCAACAAATTCTAAGTCTGTTTTGTTTGTTTAAAGGCATATCAACTCCTTGTGGGTCATTTAATGCTGAAATTAAATTTGCTTGAGAGCATTAGTAATTTCTTTTACAAAAATATATTGCTGGTAATTTTTTTCCAGAAATGTTTTACTGGCAATTTTTCTTTTACAAAAATGTATTGCTCGTACTATCTTTTTTTTTTATTTATAAAAATGTATTGCTGGTAATAATAGTAGTAAATACTTGACAATCTTGCAGATGAAAAAGAAACTTAAAATAACAGTAATCGTCTACCAAGAAATTCTAAGTCTGTTTTGTTTGTTTAATGGCATATCAACTCCTTATGAGTCATTTAATGCTGAAATTTAATTTTCATGGGAGCATTAATAATTTCTTTTAAAAAAATATATTGCTGGAAACTTTTTTTAAAAATGTTTTACTAGCAATTTTTCTTTTACAAAAATATATTGCTGGTACTATCATTGTTTTTTTATAAAAATGTATTCTTGGTAATATTTTTTGTTCTATAAAAATATGTTGCTGGTAATTCCTTTATTATGAAAATGCATTGATGGCACTTCTACTACAAAAAGGTATTTTTAAACTTTCATAGTGTTTCGACCCTAGTCTGGGGATTAACTATTTGCCCATAGCTCAGATTCTTACAGGCTCTAGCACTTGGGTCATGGTGAATCTGGGAATAACAGCAATTAAGAGGTGGTGCCATGCTCCTCAAAACATTCTGATTAGAGGACTTGCTGCTAGATGTAGTTTACATCATCCCCAGGATGGGACAAATGCTAAGAATGCTATGGACAGAACTTGTGAGAAAATGAAAAAGACAAGAAAACAATCATACTTACAATAAGAAAGAGACAGTTGGAATTTCTAAGACATATAATGAGGAAAGAAGGCCTGCAGATTTTCTCACACACAGGACATACTGAAGTCAAGATAAGTAAGTTAAACAGTACTTAATGATTTACATTATTTACATTGTTCGGATTGTTGTCCTCATCTTTTTTGTCATGGTCACATCGCCCAGTGGATAAAAGCATTGATTGAATCCAGTGACTTGAGCTAAAGAATTGTGAGTTCAATACCTGGCTACAGCAGTGGTGAACAAAAACTTGGAGAGCTAAGTTAAAGGAAGAAAACTTAGACATCTGGAAGAGGCACGACATGTGGAACTAGAACAATCTACTCCGGTGGATGAAATAAAGGGTTCAGTTCAAAATTCCAAACACCTGAAGAAGGGCAGAGCATACATCAGCTGAAACATTGTGAATATGACAATAAAGATGAGGACAACAGTCCGAACAATGTAAATAATATAAATAATTACAATACTTCATTTCAGAAATATAGACAGTACTTAACGAGTCTTTGTAAATGGCTGAGAGAATGGGAATGGTACAGAGTCAAAATTTAGTTAGAACAACAAAAAATAGAGCCATATTCACCGAAATCGTGAAAGGACATGGCATATAAAATTCCAAGAATGTTAATTATTATTGTGTATCTTAGTTGAAAAGCAGTTTTAGCTCATGAATCAGAATTCTGAAAAAAGAGGAGTCATGATGAAAATTTGAACTTTCAAAAGAGCCCATATTTAGTGAATCAACCTTCTATATAAGAAAAATAGCATATGTACTGTTTTGGTATTGTACAAGCTAGGATATACCATGCTACCAACTGAATCATCCTCATTTCTTTTCTGATCCAAACGTAAGGAGAGTTTCTTTCTGAAAGCTTTTTACTAAATTCTAATACTTTGTGAAAATTACACCATTTTTTTGTATATTAATATTCATCAAGTACAAGGACCAAGAAAGTTATAGAGTAAAAGGTACCACTTCATGGGAATATATGGAGAAGATAATGGTTAACCCTAGACATGGACATGTTAATATTGAAGAGATCAGAAAAGAATCCTCTTGGGAATCGGTTCTACAAAGTAGCAGTACATCAGAAGAGTGGAACTTACATCTTAACAATAGAATATAAAGGAAATGAGAGTGGTTTGCTAAGTTTGTTGTATGGTGGGTTTTAGTTGTGAAGGTTTGAACTGGTTGAATACTTTCCATGAAAATAAGTGATAGACTAGCAAGACGCTTGCAAAGTTTTGTCTGGCAAAGCGGTTCTATGGTGGAAAATAATTCATCACCCATAAGGATGCATGAAAACTACAACTTTAATCTCTTCAAATCGAGAGTCATTTATTGTCTATCTTTCTTATTCTTATAAGGTTCATTCTCTACCATCACCTTGTTCATTCATATCACACACCTCATACATCATAACTATCCAAAGATGGATATGCAATGTGATTGGTCCTGACTTGGGTTCTCGACTCCAGTCACTTTTTCACCGACATAATGTGGCTTCCCTTTGTCTTTTCTGTAAATATTTTCATGACATCTGCTCTGATTGAGCTATTTTCACTAATGCCCTGACAGCGGGAATTTAAGTGTGCTACTAGGTTAGCAACTCAGTTTCACTTTTTACTGTTGAAACAGTTAAATGTAGCCACCTCTTCTGATCCAAAAGCTTCTTCTCTCACACGTCCTAACAGCGGAACTCATTTCCGCTTAATTGCTTCCCTGATAACTATAATCTTTAAAAATTTAAGTGTAATGTCAGTTGACATCTTCTGATGCCTTGATCCCAGTTCTTTTTTTTGTCCTCCTCCGTTCTTCTTTTTATCCTTTCCTCTCCCCCACCTATATCCAGTATTTTCTCTTGCTTACACTGTTTGTAGCTCCTTGTGTACCAGTGGAACTCCAGCCTTACTTGGAGTGAAATGCTTTAAAAAAAAACAACTTTTGATTGCCTCTTGTACTGGGTGAACTTTAGTGTGTATATATATATATATATATATAAAATTCAAAGTTAGTTATACCTGCTACCAAGGTATAACTAATTTTAAAGGGAATCATCTCAATCATCTGAGAGAATTAAGAATTAACACTAAATACTAAATCTCGGGCTAATAGATCAGCCCATATAATCAGCCCTTCAGTATGCCCATCGTGTGGATTTGTTTGCAAATCCCTTGCAGGATTGTTTTCTGATACAAAACATATAAACTAAAATGAAAGACACTTATACACTGAAAATGACAGGAGAGTCCCTCCTCCTTCTGATCATATATATATATATATATATATATATATATATATATATAGTTAAATTCCCAGATCAATTCTGTGGACAAGATAGATTGGAATAAAATGATTTTTTTCCAGTTGTCATATATATATATATATATATATATATATATATATATATATATAAATATGTATGTTTATATATATATACAAATATATACATACATATATATATATATATTCAAATTTATATATATATATATATATATATATGTATGTATGTATGTATGTATTTATGTGTATAAAAAGAACAACATTTCTGAGTGTCAACAAGTGATCAGTGATGTGCATAATATATATATATACCTTCCTTCATATATATATATATATATATATATATATATATATATATATATATATATACATATATATATATATATATATACATATATATATATATATATATATATACATATATATATATATATATATATACATATATATACATATATATATATATATATATACATATATATATATATATATATATATATATGCATATATATATATATATATATATACATATATATATATATATATATATATATATGCATATATATATATATATATACATATACATATATATATATACATATACATATATATATATATATATATATCTTCCTTCATACATATATATATATATATATATATATATATATATATATATGTATATATCTTCCTTCATACATATATATATATATATATATATGTATAAAAAAGAAGAATATTTCTGAGTGTCAAGAAGTGATCAATGATGTGTAGAGGTTTGATGCTCAGGGACAACTCCTTGATTGTATGCCCCCTTAAGACTCAAGTATGGGTTGTTATAGGACCTAGTACTGGGAAATGTGATAAAGAAAGATATTTTAAATATGTAAAAACAGATGAAACATGAAATTAATCATTATTCTAATTAAATATAAACTGAATTTTTATTTCTCTCTTTGATTGGATGTCCTCCTGATATGCACAAGGCTATCACAGCCTGTGTGTCCCATTCTCTGTGCTACTGCAAGTGATAAACAAATTCAGACCATAATTATTAGTGTGTGGGAATCACTTACATGTGCCACACCTCCACTTTCTTTAATGTCATTGGTTCATAAATACATGATACTTATTAGGTTGGTGGAAAAATAATGACGTAATAAAGTCGTTTTTTGACGTATTTTTAACGTCAAAAAACGACATTATTACGTCATTATTTTTGCACCAACCTAATATTATATGACAATTTAACCAGGGCAAGTAATTGGAATTTTTCCCTAAAATCATGGATTGGTCCATTTCCTGACCAATCGCGTATTTTAGTATCTTTACTATATTTTTAGCGCCAAGCTCTCTGGAGCCTATGCATTATTATATAAAGCCTCTCGCCATTAGCCAACAGCCAGTAGCAGTCCAATTCTTGGAAAATAAGGCACGGCATTATATTGACATTTTAATTCTTAATTATTACTCATTCGAGTAATCATACTAATTCTTATTGATATCACTCATGAACATTACATCTTTGTACACTGATAAAACACTGTGGAACTATTCTTTATTTAGCTAAGGTCTCAATTGAACTTTGTAGTTAAATTACATTCAGTTTTGTACTCAACATTTATTAGCTAAACTTACCATTTTTTATTACGGAAAAAGGGAAGCAACTTTCTTTATACTTATTGTTGAAATTTGTATACCATTGTTAATACACTATATTATTAATGTTCACTGAGCTTGATTGTTTTTCTCTCGTGTATTGTTGTTCGTAAATTAATGTGGGGTGTTGTTTTACAAGAACACAACCTTCTTTGATCTTGATTATATTCATGGTGACCCTAGCCAACAAATAATAAACACAACCACAACAATTCTTATTACTCCTCTACAAGTGTAAGATCAATTCTTATAGTGTTTCCAACATATGTCACTTGATTCCAAATCAATAGTAATGATATTATTAGCCATTTCCTTATAAGGAAACATTCAGCATACAATGAATGAGCAGCCATTATTACTTTCAATTGAATAAAATCTTTCTCTTCAAACAATTTCTCAGGAAAAGAGGTATCGCAGGCTCAGTAGAAACAATGCAGTATCGATGGGGGTTTCGTTTCTAAACTTTTATCTAAAGTAGTGTGAAATGTGAATATCTTGATGATGAATTTTTTGTCATTCAGTCTGGTTTGAAATGTTCTCATGATCACAAGAGTTTATAACTTAGACTCATAAGCTAATTCTGTTCCAACTGAAAAGGTTTAAAAAATCTAAAACTAAAATTATTAGCTGAAAAAAATAAGTGTGATCCAAATACTAGTTTGAATAATTCATGGAGTGAGGAAAATAACTCAAATATTCTTGACAACAATCCCAAAGAATAATTAGAGATATTTAACAAAAAAAATTATTAAATGTATTTTCTTTATAAAGTAAAGCAAAGTTTTTTGCTTCATTATAACATTATGTATAATTATCTTTCACCAATCAGACCATTCCTTTCCAATTCTATATAAATTGTAGCTTGATGGATGCATTCAGTTTAATTCATAGCTCCAGTTTTGAAACAAAAGACATGATTCTTTCTGATCAGATTCATCATCTTTACTTTATTTATCCCAATTTTATGATATATACCATAGTTACTATTATACATTTCTGAACAGTTTCCTTATCTTTTCTATCTTTATTTTAATATTATGGGATGTGGCAGAGTTACTATTATACACTGATTCTTTCTGAAGAGTTTCCTTATCTTTTCTTTCTTTATCTTAATATTATGGGATGTGACAGAGTTACTATTATACACTGATTCTTTCTGAACAGTTTCCTCATATTTTCTTTCTCTATCTTAATATTATGGGATGTGACAGTGTTACTATTATACACTGATTCTTTCTGAACAGTTTCCACATATTTTCTTTCTTTATCTTAATATTATGGGATGTGACAGAGTTACTATTATACACTGATTCTTTCTGAACAGTTTCCTCATCTTCTTCTTTTTATCCTTCATTTTTTTTATTGCGCAAGAACAGGGGAATCATCCACATCAGTGGGCTCCCTTCCAGGTGACTGGCTAGCTGCATACATGACAGTTCTCACTCCAGACATCCAAATGCATCTGTCATGAGGGTCGACTGCAGAGACGTTTCACTCTCTGTGATCACATTCTCTCGGCTCCTTGCATAACATCTTGGGACGCCAAACACTCACTATCCTTTCCTTCATTGTCTTTAACTTAATATTAGGAGATGTGATTTGGTTACTATTATAAATTGGTTATCTCTGACCAGTTTGGTAATTGTTTTTGGTCATTATCGCAAAATTATGAAATGTGGCTGTGTTACTACTACACATTCTTTCAAACCAATAACCCTGATAATGTCCATGGTGTACAGTGGCCAATATCTTTGAGAGGAATTATACAAAAACAAGAAAACTTATCAAAATATTTCAGTATATAATAGCAACAAAACTTTATCTTGTAACATTGTATTAAAGACAATAAAGACAAGGAAACTCTTGTCTTGAATTGTTAAATGTTGATTGAAGCCAAATAAGGTTTGATTACAACCTTTGCCTTATTAAAAATGGAGCAAAAAGGAAAGAGAAAATACAATTAAATCAATTGAAATACTCAGTTTTATAACATGTGTAAAAACTGATTTATGGCTTCCTTGGCAAATAGTTTTCTTTGTTGTTGCAGTTGCAAATACAAAATAAAAGGAAATTTTCTCATTAATTTATTCGTCTACTGCTTCTAGCAAGCTGATTGGCTCTTAGTGTATTGTTAATTCCTTAAGAAAAGAAAACAACTACATTGTAAGTGTTTGAACAGACAGCAGAGAATGTGACACTGAAATCCAAAGGTGATCTTGAATAGTGTGAAAAGCCTTTCAAATACTAAACGAAATATTAAGTAAAGGGAAAAATTTGGCAGAAACAAATAAAAGACTACTCAATTTATATGTAATAACAATTCTCTTACATGGCATTGGATGCTGGACAATTTCCTAACAGATGAAGAGAAGACTTGAGGCAATAATGATGTGGTTCTACAAAAGAGTGCTAAGACAGATGGAGCATGTGAACAATAAGGAAGTCTTTTTTTTTTTTTAATGTGAACTAAAAGAATATTTGTACTTAGCATCAAAAAGAGAGAGCTGAAATTTCTGGGTCAAATAATAAATAAAGAGGTGCAAAATATGAGACTCACAGTGAAAGCAAGAGGGATAGTAGAAAACAATTCATATTTTAGCAAAGAAGTAAGAGTAAATTGATGGCAGAATGCTTAGGAGAGATAACAAAAAGACAAAATTTACTAACAGCTACAAACGAGAACAAATTGTGGAGATCCATGAAGGGTCATGTCACATAGAAGAAGAATTGCTGTGTATATCATTATACAGTTGCTGTTAGCAAAAAGAAAATCATACATTCCTTCATACAGATAAATAAGGGTGCATAAGAAGAAAAAAAGGATAATTTGACACTTAAAGAACCTCATGAAGGCAGAAATGTAACAGGGGAAAGTTTGCTTAACGAGCTTGCATAAATGGATTGCAGAACAGAGAATGTGAGAGAGAGAGAGAGAATGGTAAAAGACAAATATTGCAAAGAGATACATGCATAGATTTATTGATTTGTTTTTATGGCTTATCAAACTTTGTGGGTTATTTAATGCTGAACCATGTTTCAGATTGTAGGAGATTACTTATATTATCCAGTGGTCTCAAGTGGTCACCCATCTAAATACAAAAGTTGACTGTGAGGTTCATAAGCTAACTATGAAAGAGTGATGCTAGAACTGTAATATTTTGCATGCATTAATTTCAACTTTTCTTATTAATAATTGCATTGATTCTTTTCAGGTAAACTGACATCTGACTGTTCAAAGAAGACTGTTCAATCTGTTAGTCAAAAAAGTCATCAGCAGCAGATATGATGTCACCATCACTGTGATACTTGTTCCCAGCCAAGATACTTCTCATGTTGGAGAAGAGATGTTAGTCAAATCAGGAGAATAGGGTGGGTGATCAACCAGTTCAAATACACAGTAATGCACAGCACCATTCAAGACAAGAATTCATGATGAAACAATGCTTCTTTTGTCAGTTTCATAACTACCAAAGCAAGTTGGCATAGTACTCTCCATTGATAGTGTGGCCCTTTTGAAGATAGTCAATAAACACAATGCCTGCTGAATCCCAAAAACTGAGGTAATTACCTTGCCTACAGATGAAATAACCTTGGTCTTCTTAAGGGCATTTGAGGAGGGATCTTTCCACAGCATGGATTGTCTCTGGGTCAAAGTGATTAACCTAACACTCATCCTGAGTTAGAAGTCATTGAATGAAACCAGCTGGATCTGCCTCAAACAATCTCAGATTTATCATGATGTAATCAGTCTGGTGAGCTTTTGATCATGTCAGAAGTTTTGGAACCTACATAGCAGAAACTTTCAGCATGTCAAGTTCACTGTGCAGAATTTTGTCAAATCTTTCATGGTATATATATATATATATATATATATATATATATACTGATAACATTGGTTATTTGATTTATAAAAAAAATAAAATGAAAATGAAAACTAAAAATTAAACAAAATTTCAGAGTTTAAGTGGAGACATTAGAAGTATTCAGTTGAAGTAGACTATAAAAGGAAATGGAAAACCAATCCTAAATAGAAAACAAGGGATAAAATTTCATGCCTTATCAAAAGAGTGAGGAGAAAAACATTAAACGAAGCTAAATGAAATTGTCTAGACTATATATGCAAACAAAAATTAGGTTAAAAAATTCAGCATTCCTCTCCTTCATGTGCATGTGTAATCACATCTGCATAAATATCTCTTCAGTCTGATGAAGTCTTAAATGGCAAGACACATCACACATAAAATTCAAAACAGTTTTCAATCTGGGCCTGATGATTTCCATGTGTATGAAACTCAGATTTATACCAAACAGTAAAGAAGAAAATGTATATTCATTATTAGTATGAATTTTAGTTCTGTTATTATATATTAAGCAATGTTTTATTAGCACCAGCACTATTACATATATATATATATATATATATATATATATATATATATATATATAGCATAATGAGAACCACATATACTTTCTTAATATGTATATATAGAAAAAGTTGCAAATTAAAAAAATGATAATGTTCTTTTATGAAAGTATTTATTTATTTGTATATATATTTGATATTTCAGATTGGCCTCAATCTTTCTTCACAACACACTTTACAAAATCCCACAGAATCACTAAAATGTATGTAAACAAACTGATTACAGTAAACAATGCTGAGCTCAAATGCTCAAGAAGATTGTTGATAATTACTAAGCAGGATATCTGTATGGTAACATAAAAACCTATAAACCATGTGACCTATCATATCCCAAATACCTACACCAATATACTAGCTATCAAAAACCATAAATGATAATTTCTCTATAACCACCCAACAATTATATCACATCAACAAACAAATTTTTCCATATTTTAAAAGCAACAGATTCCACAGGTTTGACACTAGTTTCACTTGATGTTGAAAATTATTTTACCTACACCCCAGTTGAAGAAACAATCAACATAATTAGTAACTGCATCTTCAAACACATGTCAATCCTTCCTTCCAAAATTCGACTAGCAATTCTTCAGGAACTAGTCCTGTACCATGACAGTTTCATTCTAATTATCATAATGGCAATATCTACATCCAAACCAATGGCATCAGCATGGGAAACCCATCAGGTCGTGCTTTCTCTAAATTTTGCATGACTCATATTGAAAACAAAGTGTTTGAAATAACTTGACAAACCACAAATCGACACAATGTACATTGACAACATTTTTGTTTTAATAAAAAATAGAGACAAAATTATAAATCTAAAATGAACTTTTGAAAGTGTCTCAGTGCTAAAATTTATATAAGAACTCATGGTTAATAACAAAATCATATTCCTTGATGTTGATATAAAATGAAAATTCAAATTATTTACCTCACCTACCCATATAACAAACCGACCAATATGAACTCTTGTCTTCTAAACTATGATAATTAATGTTCAGAAAGATATAAAATAACAGTGATAATATACTTCTTAAATATAGCACACCAAAATTCCTCTTACCAAAGAATATTTCTAAGTAAGCTAAAATACATAACCATTAGTCAACAATAAATTTCTCAACTACATCATTGATAAACAAATAAAATTATTCTTACTAAAAATGCACAACACCAGTAATAAAAATATCACACAATAAAACATCAACATATATTACTGCAACCAGATGCACAATAATTTTGAGCAGGATAAATTCGCTATACAAAGAATCATTGAACGCCATATTTCTGTTGTAATTCCTGGAAATTGTGTAAAATACATTACAGAAAATGAAAAACCACAAAATTGTTGATTGTTGTCACTAATCAGACTAAAGTTGAAATGAAACAAATTGGATCTGCGAATTCTGGGAGATCACCAACCAAATCATGAACAGAGATAAAGCAGCTTTGCCGACAATTATAAATGGCTCCAAAGTCATATCTTCCTTGACAGACAAAGTGAACCTCTTTGCCTCGTTCTTTTCCTCTAACTCAACCTTAGACAACAAAGTCCAACCCCTTCCCATCTTCCCATGCCCCACAGAGCATGATTTCATTAATATTACCATTATAGCACAAGTTTTGAGACTTCTCAAAGGCAGTGAGCCTAAGAAAGCCACTAGCCCAGACAAAAGTCCTTTAGAATATCAACCCGGAATTATCTTCAATCCTAGCAAATTTATTCAACCACTGCTTGAAAGAGAAATTCTTCCCAAGCCTGTGGAAGGTGTTAAAAGTATGCCTGGTTTTCAAGAATGCAAGCATGTGATCTCCCCCAACCCAGAAGAGACTCATCAGTCTCCTCAGTATCATCTGTAAGCTTTTTAAAGCCATAATCTTTAATAAGATCATCAAGCACTTAGAAAAAACAACCTCTTCAGCAGTAAGCATTATGAGTTTCAATCAGCCTGATCTACTGCTGATGTTCTAATGATCATCACTCACAGAATCACTGAGGCTCTTGATGACCATAACATTAGATATCTTGAAGGCCTTCAACAACGTGTGGCACAAAGGTTTACTACACAAGTTCTCCAATTATGGAATCACTGGAACTGTCTTCTTGATCATAAAATCCTTCCTAACAGGTTGTTCCCTGAAGGTAGTTATTAATGGCGAGTCTTCTGGAGCCCTAGCAGTCAACACAGGCATCCAACAAGGGTCACTCCTGGAACCAACCTTCTTTTTGAATGATCTGCCTGAGAATATACTCAGATCATTTGTGAACATCTATGCCAATGATATGAATATATACAGCTGCACATCTAAAATGTTTGATGGTCAGAGATTGACAACTGATTTCTCTTCTGATCTTGCACAAACTACCCAGTGGGGTAAAAACTGGCTGGTTACATTGAAGACCAAGCTAGTTACATTACATCATCACTAAAATGATTGCGAACTACCACCAATCAAGATGAACAGATGTCCTCTTGTGGCCTGAAGGATCATTGTACATACAATCCATTGGTAAAGAAACAGGTAAAATAGTTAACTCCTTGTACTTCTCCAGTAAGTACCTGACCCCTCTTGCTATCCTCTACATTTACAAGAGGCAAATCAGACCAAATATGGAGTACTATTGTCATATCTGGGTGTGAGTGGTCCAGACCTTATTCTCTAGCCTTGACATAGTCCAAAAGTATATCTGAGCCCTTATGCGTGACAAAATATTCTCTACCCTCCACCCTCTCTCCCACAGGTTGGATGGGGCTGCTCTATCACTACTACCATCAAAAGTGCTCTGAGAAACTAAATTCCTGAGTCCCACCATGTCAAACCTTCACCACATGCCACTTACATAGGAACAAGCCACACACATTCTCTCCATATTACATCAGTAAAAAAAAGTTTCTACTCAAATCGCTTGTCCCCACGAACCACTTCCCTGTAGAACCAACTCCCAACAAGATGTTTCCCTGCTCACTACTCTCATAACTTGTTCAAGGTTAACCCTCTACCTTGAGTGGACCACGGACCTTGTAAAGGATGAACGTTACAATAAAAAAAATTAAAAAACATCAAATCTAATATAGTGTATCAATTTCACTGACAAGTACAGGACTGTGTTTCTTGTTAGAAATCAATAAATGATATCAGACATTCTACCAGTTACTTGAGTAGACACCTCACATGTCACTTATATGATCAAAATAAAATTCTATAAAATCATCGAGCTACCCACAATTTACAAAAGCCCTTAAGAAATATTCTGGTCAAAAACATTAAAATTCTATATAAATCACATCTCACTATAAGAGAGGCCCTGTATTTTAAGCACCTATCTCCCACTATCAACCTCACCTTATTTAATAGTGGGAATGGTGTGTTAAAAGTTTTGTAAAAAAATAGAGAGATGTTCACTTGAATTCCAGTTGCACTCAACACCATTGAAAACTCAGAATAAATGCTCCTACCAGTATTCAAAATAACACAAATATACATTTTAAACAGTCAAACACTAAGAGAAATTAACAACACCTAAAACAATCCCCCTTGGAAATGGCTAAAGAAGTGACCAAAAACACTTGGGACAATGGACAATTTTTGCATTTTTTTACTCTCACTAAATGGAAAAAGGTAAGAAAAAATTAATTAAATTTTCTTTGTCATATTTAATGAAAGAATTTTGGAATTGGCCAGTCAGTGGGTTGTTGTCTTCCAAGAGCACTGTGCCAGACTTCATTTTTGCTTTGAATATTGCTACCACATCTGCTCTGATGCTACTGCCTTGCATTTAGAGATTCTTGATATAATGTAGCTTCTCCTATATATTTTATATAAATATTTTCATGGTAATTGGAATTTTGTTCTATGGTACCTGCACATTATGAATTTAAGTGCAGAATTAGATTGGTGGGCAAGTATAATCATTTTACAGTTGAAATGGCTAGATGTAACCATAAGTTCTATGCTAATAGTTTCTTCTGTTGTACTTTTCACTTGTGCATCTCTCTTCTGGCTTCTTGCTTTCCTTTACTTTGATCATCAAAAATTTAAATGCAATGTCGACCACTATCTTCTGCCTTCTTAATTCATATTCTTTAATTGTTCTCTCTTCATAATAGTTTTTCTTTTTTTTTTCTCATATTTTCTCACACTCATTAACTCATTGCATCTTTGTGGCTTTATTGCCTTGCTTGGGGTGAAATGATTAAAAAAAAGCATTCAAGAATTGAATGTCAGTGTTGAAGAATTATTGCTGTCAATTAATCTTAGTGAATCAACAATAATAATAATATTCTTTGTATTTTATTTTGTATATTTGATTTACTTCTACTTGTCTGGAATCACTTTTGCTTCTCGGTTCAAATTTCACAACTTCCAATCTCTGATAACAATGTATTTCATCAATATTTGGTAATTTTTTAAGTAGATCATATAAATAATGGTAATGGTTAATATTAGCTATTTCCTTATAAGGAAACATTCTGCATTTATTAACCAAGCAACCAATAATGCTTTCAGTGGAAATTTATAAAATCTTTCTATTCAAACAGTTTTAAAGAAAAATAGGTATCTCTGGTCCAGTAGTTGTTATCTCTCTTTCTAATACTGATGGGGGTTTCCTTCCTTGCTTTTTGTTTGAGATAGTGTGGAATGTCAGCCTCTTGATTATGTTATTATTCTCTCTTACATGTGCTATCCATTTTAGTTTAGCTACTCTTGAAAATTCTTATGTGATGTTGTGTCTTTGGTAAAGTTCTTTGTGATTTGGTAAATGCAAGTCTATGAGGTTCAAGGAAAGATGGTCCTCAATGAGATTAACATACTTCGCTCACTCAAAGCGATTTATAACTATCAATGTGAGAAAGCATTTGTCTCCAGCTAAGAGTTTAAATATTTCTGAAGTGATATTCTAGTAGCTTCCTTCACATTTCCATGACATTGGTTTTACGTGAGAGTTTCCTTCTCCAAGATAGACAGCCATTAACATGGTTAATGAGCTCTTTCTATCCACCTGATTTATTATTGGACTTCAACCATGGCTGAAAGTGTTCATCTCACTCTACGTATACATACATATATACATGCACAGAGACATTTCCTTCAATATGCCATGTTGTTTCAGGGCATGAGCAATTATGCCTCTCCACTACTTCTTGTACTTTGTAACACTTAATAAATTTTGTTTTTTGCTATCTTTTCTATTCATTCTGTCTTGTTAAGTAGTATATGCACTGCTTTTCTTTTTACCTTCAGTATGTCCTGTGAGTGTCAAATTTTCTAAACTCTCTTTCCTCATTATATGCTTTAGAAATTTCAACTTTTCAACTTAAGTCTATGGTTCCTTTTCATTTCCATTTTCCTTAATGTGCGAAAGTAAAGTTTGATATCATTAAAATAATCTTAATAAATCTTATAAGTATAGACCTCTCAATTCCTCACTTACAATCAATCTAAACACAACCACTGGATTATACAAGTCAGAACAGACAAAAGCCAAGCCCTCTTTTTCTCTGTGTCTTTTCTAGATCTTTTTGATGCTTAGATAGCTGCTAATACAGTTCAATCTTTTTTCTCCTTCTTCCATTCTTGCATTCTTTCTTTCTTTCTATCTTTCTTTCTTGATTTCTTTCTTGCTTTCTTTCTTTCTTTCTTTCTTTTTTGCTTTCTTGTTTTCTTGTTTTATTTTTTCTTTCTTTCTTCCTTTCTTGCTTTCTTTCTATCTTTTTTTCTTGCTTGCTTTCTTTCTATCTTGCTTTCTTCTTTCTATCTTTCTTTCTTGTTTTCTTTCTTTCTTTTTTGCTTTCTTTCTTGCTTCCTTTCTCAATGTCAATTGATCATTACATGATAAAAAAGATGGCACACCACACTGACCATCTCAGAGGACCCATTATTAAAGTGCAACCCTAGGCAATATCAAAGATATGCCTCTTTGCTTTCAACTTAATCAAATGTAATCCACCTTACTGCCATTGGGGGGCAAACTAATCTTATGCTCTGACTAAAACAACTTGCCATTTCTCTTGACAAAGTAGATGAATTTCGACAATAGCTTTGACAATCTCACTGGAACACACACTCTAAATTACTGGTGAGTCATGAGGTCTTGCCTGTCTAACCTGGGAAATAGAATATGCTTTTCAAAGTAGAGATGGGGAATGGAGATCGTCACATATTGGAAAGCATATTATTTCATAACATATATGAAAAGAGAAAAATAGTGTTAGAAAAGCCTTGAACCACTGTCAAAATTATGCTTTATTTGTTGTCTTCACTTGGGAATATCAACCATCTCCCTATTCTCTTAGACTAAAAGCATGATTTCATGCATTAATTGGGAAGGATTTGTCTGTTTACTCTCCTAGCAGATGAAGAGACTTGAAGCAACAGAAATATGGTCCTACAGAAGGATGCTGTGAATACCATAGACTGAACATGTGAGCAATGACAAAGTTTTAGAGAATATGGAAACAAAAAGCTTTTCAAACACTAAACAAAATAATAAGAAAAAGAAAACTTTGGACAGAAATAAATAAAAGAGTGCTCAATTACTATGATTATTTCTGACCAGTTTGGTAATTATTTTTCGTTGTTATCCCTATATATTGAGATGTGGCTGTGTTACTACTACACATTCTTTCAAACCAATAACCCTGATAATGTCCATGGTGTACAGTGGCCAATATCTTTGAGAGGAATTATACAAAAACAAGAAAACTTATCAAAATATTTCAGTATATAATAGCAACAAAACTTTATCTTGTAACATTGTATTAAAGACAATAAAGACAAGGAAACTCTTGTCTTGAATTGTTAAATGTTGATTGAAGCCAAATAAGGTTTGATTGCAACCTTTGCCTTATTAAAAATGGAGCAAAAAGGAAAGAGAAAATACAATTAAATCAATTGAAATACTCAGTTTTATAACATGTGTAAAAACTGATTTATGGCTTCCTGGGCAAATAGTTTTCTTTGTGGTTGCAGTTGCAAATACAAAATAAAAGGAAATTTTCTCATTAATTTATTCATCTACTGCTTCTAGCAAGCTGATTGGCTCTTAGTGTATTGTTAATTCCTTAAGAAAAGAAAACAACTACATTGTAAGTGTTTGAACAGACAGCAGAGAATGTGACACTGAAATCCAAAGGTGATCTTGAATAGTGTGAAAAGCCTTTCAAATACTAAACAAAATATTAAGTAAAAGGAAAAATTTGGCAGAAACAAATAAAAGACTACTCAATTTATATGTAATAACAATTCTCTTACATGGCATTGGATGCTGGACAATTTCCTAACAGATGAAGAGAAGACTTGAGGCAACAATGATGAGGTTCTACAAAAGAATGCTAAGACAGATGGAGCATGTGAACAAGGAAGATTTTAAAAAGTTGAAACAAAAAAGACATTTGTACTTAGCATTGGAAAGAGAAAATTGTTTTTAGGGCACCTAATGAGGAAAGAGTGCTTGGAAAATTTCACACTCACAGGATATATTGAAAGCAAGAGAGATAGTGGAAACAATACATATTGTAGGAAGCTTGAGTAAATGGATGAAAGAAGTGTTTAGGAAAGATAACAAAAAGACAAAATTTATTAAAAGTTAGAAATGAGAACAAACTGTGGAGAGCCATGAAGGGTCATGTCACATAGAAGAAGTGCTGTGTATATATTAAACAGTTTCTGTAAGCAAAACAACACCATAAATTCCTTCATACAGACAGATAAGGGAATTGACATAAATTTCTTAGTTATACATTTTATTTCCTTCACTTCTGGATGAAAGTTACACTACATGCAAAAAGTTTATGGATGCTCTGTATTTCTTGAAAAAACACCTTAGAATGAGATATTCTTCTATTTTTTAAAAGTAACTGCAGTTTATTTGCTTTTATTTTTCAGCTTTTCTCCAGGTTCCTTTTACTACTCAAAAGTTCAATTTTGGATTCATCTGTCTACAATAAATTTGATAAATTATGAATATTTGACAAAGCATAAGCACTTAACTATAAAGAAATTATTATACAATAATATCATGTTTTGTTCTTGTCAATAAAACCAACATCTGCCATAATTACTGCTTTAGAAATTTTTGGCATTCTTCCCAACAGTTTTTGAAAAAAAAATATCCTTCCCAATCATTCTTCAAGCACTGAAAAAGCTCACTCTCACGCCTTTGGTATTCTCTTCAAAATCTCTTATCCAATTCATCCCATACTAATTCAATGGGAGAGAGGTCAGGAGATTGAGTCATAATTTCCAAAATTTTGTTCTTTTTTTTATTTCAGGTAATTTTGCCATAATTTAGTGTTTTGGATCATTTTCATGTTGAAAGGTGAAGCTTTCTTCAATTCTGTATAAACCAGATGGTAGAGTATGTCTTTTCGAAATCTGAAAGGTATTGTTCTTTTTTCATGATTCCCTTGACCTGAGTCAAATTCTCAGCCTTTTTGTTAATCTCAAAAAGTTTACTGATAGGGTTAATGGTGAAAACAAAATATACTGTTTCTCATACAAAATATTCATAATTTAATTGTGGACAGATGAATCCAAATTTGAACTTTTTGGTAGTACGAGGAACCTTGGGAAAGACTAACAAATAAAAGCAAGTACACTAGTTACTGAAATGTTTACTGTTCCATTAAGATGTTTTTAAAGAAATTCAAGATAGCCTCAAATTTTTTGTCTCTAGTGCATGTAGGACTAATTTTCAGAACTAAAAAAATGGTTTCATTGGTATTATAATCAGCTTTAATCTGAATTTTGAACTTTTTCCAAATGTAGAAAAGTACTTCAGCTAGTACCCAATAAATATCTTCAAGATCAGACCAAGAAATGTTAATCATGAGAAGAAATTATGGTGGTAAAACCTGAAATGACAATAATAATTAACCTTCTTTTATTTATTTAGGATTTTATATCCTGCAGATGCTATTTCTTTTGCTTTTCATGAACCCAATTTCAAGGCAGTTAAGCTGAATGCCTAAACAAGGTATAATAAGGTGTTATCAAAACCTGATCTATCATAGATGCCAGTGATTTACAATGGCCTACTGTAACTTTGATGGATCACAACTAGTCAAAGGTATTGATTGAAAAATTCCAAAGATCATCATTTACCAAATCTTGGAGGAATCTTAAAAGTATCTTTGAAGTTCAGTTTGGTTGTTTTTGTGCAGTTAATTTTTTTTATTGGAAAGCCATAGGAAAATTCACAAACTAAGGAAATGATTTTTAGTGTAATAGAAAGAAAAAGACAGTAGTGAGCACTTAGAAGCGTGTCTTTCCATTCATAAATGAGTCAGAAAAAAACATTTTTATATGAGATAATCACTGGTAAAGAAAAACATATTCATTACAAGATTACAGGATGAAGAAAATCATAGCCAGCACCAGGACCAGTTTCAACATCTCAACCTTAGTAGATACCAGAAAAACTAACTAGTTTACAATGACTATCAATTGCTTTGATGTATCACAACACCCAGCCAATGCTATTAAGTTGATTTAAAATTTACAAATACAGTCTTTTGTACAATGTTAGAAAAATCTCAAAAGTGTCAGTGATTGTGCAATCAGTTCAATCATTCTCAAGACTTAGGAAAAGTCATAGACTTAAAAAATGGTCTTTCTCAAGAGCAAGAGCTATATACAGAAAAAGACATTTACTATGTTTAGTTGGTCTCAAATGGAATTCTTTATTTCAAATTTGATGTAATGGAATAATAAACTGTCACCCCCATAAGTGACTACACTATAAGTCTCTGTAAATCGAGACTACAGAGTCTTGCTGGGATCTTTTGTATATGACTCAGACTTACGCGAAAACGACCAACCTTCCAATAGTAGCACTCACTACTGATTGATTTGCAATGACCTTGTGCATAACTGTTACCTTTATTCTTATTGTATTGGTGTTTTACAATAAACCTTTACTTATTTTATTCACCTTTTTCAAGTATATATATATGGAATATAACAAAATTGTTAGAATTTAAACCAAGTTTTTACTGTACAACACTACTTTTAACCTATCCTACTGTCATTAGTCCAATCAAAGTAATATTAGTAGACTGAAACATACTAGTACTCTACAATACTATAAGGAAAAATTTGTAAAATCTGAACCTAAATGGAATTTACCAGAGAAAAACGTTCTTGCTGTATTTGGTGGGATTGAAAAAAAATTGTTTATTACAAATTGCTACAGTTTAAACAATTTTTTACTGTAAAACACCTGAATGACTAACAACTATACAATTTCACTAATAAATTTGTTATCTTTCCATTCAAAGCAATACTGATGGTGTTTGACATACTGTTACTGTACAAAATCTGGTTTGTTGGTTTGTTTAATATATTGGAATTGCTAAATGCATTTTCTAAGCAAGGAAGCCAGAAACTAATTTTACTGCATGACTTTTTATTTTACAACCCTATCCCAAAGATTAACTTGCTATCTGTCTAGTCAAAATATCATTGGGTGAACAACTGATTTTTTTAAAATGATTCTATGAAAACTTAAGGTCTATTTATTTCTGCCCAAGAATGTTGACCAGTGATTTTATAGCATGATAAAATTTGCAACATATCAACATGGAGATGGGATGAGGATTTCTTTCACATTCAGCATCTTCTTTACACCTGACATCTTCAAAGTAACATTTTTGTTCAAATTATTGTTTGTTCTATTTATGATAAAATACAGAGTTTATCTGAAATGTACTAAAAGTTCATCTAAAGACAGGAAAGTCAGTTTTCTATATAGAAAGAGCCATATATGATTTCAAAGTGCTACATATTTTGGCTTTTTTAACTAATAATCACCCAATTCAAGTACCAAGGCTCACTCAAGATGGAGGGTTACTGTGTGCAGTTGTGTAAGCATAAGAAAGAACAAAATAACAGGAAAGATGGACAGATAATCCTAGACTTGAAGAGGTCATGATTTAATTAGCAAATAAAATTTCAGAGTTCAGGCAGAGACATTAAGAGTATAAGGCTGAAGTAGACATTAGAAGGAACTGGAAACCCAAATGGAAACAAAGGATTAACCTCTACATCACTTCAAAAGACTGCGGAGGAGAGTGAATTGAACGATAGGCAAATGTACCTATTCCTATTGGGAGAGCGTCCTGGGTATGATGATAAACTACATCCGCGTCCTGGGTATGATGATAAATTATGTCCAACAACAAGGCTTCAGATAATGTTTTCGGAAAAATAATGTTGCCAGCTATACATTTTTTGGAAAATATAATGTTGCCAGCTATACGTTTTTGAAACAATAATGTTGCCCGGTATGCGTTTTTGAAAGAATAATGTTGCCAGCTATACGTTTTTCGGAAAGAATAATGTTGCCAGCTATACGTTTTTCGGAAAGAATAATGTTGCCAGCTATACGTTTTTTGGAAAAAATAATGTTGCCAGCTATGTGTTTTTGAAACAATAATATTGCCAGCTATGCGTTTTTGAAAAAATAATGTTGCCAGCTATATGTTTAATAGTACTGTATATTTAATATATGTATAGGTATATGTGTATGTATGTATATGTGTAATATATATATATATATATATATATATATATATATATATATATATATATATATATATATGTGTGTGTGTGTGTATGTATTTATATATATACCTTAATTTGGCATTAAATGACCCACAGTGGTTGATATGCCATAAAACCCAACCAACCAACCTATTGGGAGAGAAAAAAAAAATAATTACTAAATTAAATTTTAGATTTCAGGCAGAGACATCAGAAGTACAGAGTTGAAGGAACTGGAAACCCAATCCTAAACAGGAAACAAGACATAAACCTCTACTCCTGTTCAAAAAAATCAGAGAGGAGTATGAAGCAGATAATAGGTGAGCCTATATATTAGGTTGATGCAAAAATAATGTCGTTTTCTTACATAGTAACATGTGTGAGAAAACGACATTATTTTTGCACCAACCTAATACTACTGAGGTTATTGCCAGAGAGAAAGGGAAAGTAACCCTCATGACACAGATAACCGAATATATACTTTAATCCAATGCTAAACCTAAAAATGTCTAATACTGAATAATTTCAAAAATGTTACATAAAATCTTATAATTATGTTAGTTTTTAGGGTTTAATTAACCTTTTTTAGGGTGTATTTAACTTTTTTTCTTTTTTGACTCCAACTTTATTATTTTATTGCTCTGTCAAGCATACTAAGACTGACTATTAAGGAAATATATTATACCAAAGTCTTATTTCAAACATAGTCAAATTGTGTGTATGTATGGATACTTTAACTGGTACAAGTACATGCAAACTGTTCATGCAAGACACAGACATATGCATATACATTTCATGTATGCATACAAAGTTGCATGCAGACAGTGTGATGTACAGAAAATCCTAAATAGATGCTTGCTTTAATTTTTGACCATTCTTCTTAAACTTTGGTTTAAGAATTTTAAGTCAATTTTTGACAGATTTGTTGTTTTATCATCAAAATATTTCTAGAATGTCACTAATTTTACTTTAGAGGAGAAGTGATTAATGCTTAGTGGTGGAAATGATAAGTTAGTTGATTTATGTTTAGCTGCCTATCAACTGGATTATTTAACGCTGAGTTCTAAATATTTTGTATGTAATTTTATGCCTTCAATACAGATATAATTTTATATTTTATACATTCAAGGTAAAAGTATATTTTTTAGATAAATAGTTTGGACATGATAAAATGTACAGTTGGTAATTTGATTATAAAAAATGTATTTTAATATTTTTCTAGTGTTGCATTGATTTTCATTTTGTTATAAAAATGTAGGGTTACTCATTTTATTATAAAAAATATACTATTGATTTTTGTTTGGAGGTTTATTATTTGCCCATAGCTGGGACCCTAACAGGTGATACCACCTGAGAAATGATAAGTAAATAATGAAGTAGTTTTAAAGGAAATGGAAAGAAAAAGGACAATTCTATTAAAGTCAAAATAAGTCTTGGAAACTTGATACTCACAAAATATAATGAAGGCAAGACGGGCAGAGAAAAGCAGTTGGTAACCCACCTAATCAGCTTGTGTAAATGATTTGCAGAACAGGGAGTTGGATAGCAAAACAACAAAGTTTATTAAGAGCTACAAATTACAGTGAATTGTGGAAAGGCATGATCACCCATGTCCTGAATGGATGGATCACATTAATTATTAATGATTATGATGATGAAATAGAAACATAGATCTAAGAAAATCTAAAAATGTTTGCATTCTCTTGAGAACATATCCAGCTACTTTGAATATATCAAACACTAAGTGTGTGGCCATGGAAACTTATCAAAAGAGATTTACTCTACATGTAGGAGCAGACACTTTCCACTGAGTGAGCATGCATATCTTGTGACCGACACATTTCTAGTGACCAAGCAAATGGATTCTTAACTTTTTGTGTAAGCTTTTGGCAACATGTAATATTATTAAATCCACAATCCAGATTTGTCTTCCTGAAATATCTGGTTTCTCCAAACTTTAAATTGCCAATAAAATGGCATTAGTATGATTAAAGAGAACATGATAAATCCATAACCTTTACTGGGAACAAAGAGCCTGAACACAAATCGAGAATAAGTTCAGTGAATACACAAAAATAGAAAGAGGATTAAGACTTGAATGCATTTTCTCACTGGATTTATTCAACCTATATACCTAGACAATCCTAAGAGAACTAGAAGAACTACTAGGATTTATAATTGGGGATATTATCTCAACGACATAAGATACACAGATGATAGTTTTTTGATGGTTAGGGTTAGGGTCTCAAAAAAGAAATTGAAATAACTCTTAGACAAGGTATGAGGTTGTCACACATGAAATGACATTTTTTGGTTATTTGTTGATTCAGTTGTCTAAAGAGGTAACCTCCTTAGTATATAAACAAATCTTGACTTACTCCTATCTCTTTTTCTCTCTAGATAATTTTTCTTTAGTATATAGTTACTTATAAGCCCAATGAAAATGACTATAATGACACGATATTGAGTAATCTTACTATGTGACTACGATAAGAAAAAAGAACCATTTTTGCATTGAATCATTACATGCAATGAGAATTTGAAAACAGTAAGAGAGTAGGCCAGTGATTAGATGCAAGTGAATCACCAAAACAATACACAAAGCTTCCACTGTACCCTAAAAATTTAATGGTTACTGTATGGTGGTCTTTCAGAGGGGTTACTCATTATTTATTCTTGCCTCAAGAGAAAACAATAACTGTAACCTCGTATTGTGGAGAAATTGAGTTTATGCACAAAAAATTGAAGAAACATCTTAGACTTGTGAACAGAGATGTCCCAATTTTGCTGCATGGCTGCACGCTTCTCAATCAACTGTCCAAAAGCTGAATATCCTAAATTTTGAAATTTTGCCTCATTCTCCATATTCACCTGATATGATTATCACTTATTTAAACATTTTGAGATTTTCATATGAAATAAAATAAAACATTCTCTAATAAGGAAGAGATAATTGAAGCATATGAGCAGTTTATCACATCAAAGGATGAGAAAATGTTTTAAAAATGCAATCATGAGGACAGTCATTTATCAACATGGTGCCAATTTCAACTAAATAAATTAGTTATTTAACATTTCAGAAGCATTTTATTCATTTTCTATAAAGTGTACAGTAGCTTGCAAAAGTCTACATCCCCTTTGAAAATTTATATATTTTGTATAATTTAACAGGGAACAACACATTTTTTCAATTCCAATGATTGTTAAATAATAAGCAGATCCATCACACTTAGACATTTTTCTAAGTTATCTGATTTTAAGGATCAGTGTGAAATTTTTAAAATGTAATTTTTATATCAAAGGAAAGTGTGATGGATCTGCTTATTATTTAACAATCATTGGAATTGAAAAAATGTGTTGTTCCCTGTTAAATTATACAAAATATATAGATTTTCAAAGGGGGTGTAGACTTTTGCAAGCCACTGTATCATTTTATGTATATCAAATTAATAGAAATGGAAAGGAAGAAGAAAGGACTATAAACTGTAAGAATGAGTTGGTATCACAAAAAGAAGCAGCCCAAGGTATGATGGTAGACTCAGAAAGGAAACTAAAAGAACTCTTAGACAAGGTAATAATGGAAATCAAAAAGAAAGAACTATTGACTTTAAAAATATCTGGTTATTAGAAAAAGAAACAGCCCAAGGTATGAGCTACATATTGGAAATGCCAAAATTAACCAATTCTTCTTCAATGCAAGGAAAAAGGACAATAAAATAAGATTGATTGATTAGTTTTTTATGGCTTATCAACACTTTGAAGGTTATTTAAAGTCAGAAAATATTTTTAGATTGTAAAAATTATCTGTGCATAAGTAAATAAGCTAATGAGAATTGTAACTTGACTCTCAATTAACAATTCCAAGCCATTATCCATTACACCACCTGTACATTGAAGTTTACGTTACCTGGTATTCCTAAGCAGTCACTCATTTAGGTACTGACTAGCCTTGACATTGCTTAATTATACAATTAAAATGCAACATCAATCACCTATTTCTGTTTTCCTGAATCCTATTGTTTTATTGTTTTACAGCCACATCATGTTGAAACAACTGTTTCATGGAAAAGAGGTTGCAGGGAGGAGCACTGAAACTGTGCTCCTCCCTGCAGCCTAAATGTGCAACCTAAATGTGCAGCATAAATGTGGCTGTAAATCAATAAAAGAATAGGATTCAGGAATACAGAAGATGGTGATTGATGTTGCAATTTTAATTGTAGAATTTTTGAATATCAGAGATGGCAGGGAAGCAAGAAACCGGAAGAGGGTTTCACAGTCAGGAAGTATAAAAGATGAAACTATTTGAATAGAACGTAGGGGTTGCATCTCACTATTTCAAGAGTAAAATAGTAAGACTTAGTTGTCAATCTCATAATACACTGAAATTCATGCAAATGATGTACGAGGGATGATAGCTCATTAGAACAATTGCCTTGAAAATGTCTATATAAAAAAAAAAACAGATAGAAACCATATCATGTCAGTGGGAAAGTGGTGAACAATGAGGAAGGTTTAAGGAAAATAACATTTACAAAGAAACTGATGCTGACATTCAGAAAAAGACAACTGTAACTCCTGTGATGCATAATGGCAAAAGATTCCCTAGAGAATTTAGCAGCAATTAATTCACTAAATACGTTTACGGGAATGGATGGTAAAATATAAATATATGGAAGGATGGGAAACGGTCTAAAATATTTAAAGCACAAAGAGGTTGATTGAAGGACTTTTTTTAATACTGAAATTCATCCAATGAAAGGCTCAAGAGTAACTCAAGTTAGAGGGTTACGGGTAATGATGAATAAGGTTTATGATATGAATGAAAGTGATGGTAGAAAGTGAGAGTAGATATTGATTATACATTGACTTGAACAGTTGAGATTGTAGTATTCTACAAAGTGACAGTAGATGGGAAAAAGCTGTCTGAAACTTTCTTTCTATATTGGAAACAGAGCAAATGAGGATAGTTTCTGTGGAAGTGATGACAATATAGCTGTAATTGTCTGAACTAGTGGAACTAATGGACAGAGCAATAGTAACAGAGAAGCAACATACATGGAAATTTGCATCCATGGAAAAAAAGGCTGCAGTGAGGAGAACTTGGCGTATAAAAGATGACGAAACTGATTATAATGTCAAAAGCATTACAAAGTATGTGGCTATTTTACCATTTAATTCTTCATCTTCTCTGTGCTATGTCCATTCTGAACATGGGCGGTCATGGCTCTCCAAAACTTCCTATTCTTTGTGCTTCTGGGCACTTTTTCAGCATGCTATACAATTGTACCAGAATATATCCTAAACATTTATAAGCCTACCATCCATTCATGCTTTGTATATTGCTGCCACATTTGGTTTAGTTGTTCTGCTATGTATTTAGAGATTTTTGATAGAATGCAAAGAAAAATCTGCAATGTTATTGCTCCTGACCTGGCATCTCAGCTTCATTCACTTTCCCATTACTATAACATAACTCCTTTTTATCAATTTAATCTCTTTAGCTAAAATTTTGGGAATGACAACTTCAACTAAAATAAGGTGAATTAAAAACATACAAACAATCATAAATAATAATAATAAAAAAAAAACAAAGCAAAGATATTCATGTATTAAAAAATTTATATTAAATTTTAAATAAATTGACAAGAGATACAGTCAGTTTTTTAGATCTTTTGCAGGTGTTTCCCGGGTCTCCATCTTTGGAGTCTACATTGTTTCTAATTTTCATAAATGACTTTCTTGGTGTCATCAATTCTGAACTTGGTATCTATGCTGATGACACAACCATTTACTCCTGTCTCGATAGTAAGTTTGATCAGAGTTCAATATGGTCAAATTGGCAGTGGGTCTCAAAAATGACCGACAACTTGTTATTAAATGGCACAAGGAGTGGCTTGTTAATTTTAACGTCTCAAAAACAAAACTGCTCCCTTTTATTCATCTGAGAGAACCCCTTTTACTTTTCAACAGCATGGCTGATGTTAAGTCCCAGGAAAATGACTCATTACACCTTCTCAGACTAATGTTTTCAGCTGATATAAAGTAGAAAGAGTATACTGAATCAATTGCTAAGTTTGCAGCTAAGAAAGATGGTTCACTAAGTCATACTAAAGATTTTTTCTTGGCAGAATCTATCTTACATAGTTATAAGTCTACCATTCATCTTTGCTTTGAATATTGCTATCACATCTAATCTGGTGCTCCAGTTATATATTAAGAGAATCTTGATAATATTCAAAGAAAAATCTGCAATGTTATTGTTCCTGATCTTGAATCTCGACTTCAGTCACTTTTCCCACCGCTGTAACATAGCTTCTCTGTGCCTGTACCAGAAACTTTTTCACGGTAATTGCCATGTACCTCTAAGGCACCTAGACTTTATGAATTTAGGTGCATTACTAGATCGGTGGTAAGGGCTAATTATTTTACAGTTGAAATTTCTAGATGTAACCGTTAGTTCCATGTTGAGTTTCTTCTTTTGCACTTCTTCCTTGTGGAAATCTCTTCCAGCTTCTCGCTTTCTGGTTGAACATTGATGTTCAAGAATTTGAATGCAATGTCAATCATTATTTTTTATCTTTTTAATTTTTGTTCTTTTATCATTCACTATCCTTAATAAGGTCTTTTCTTACATTCTCAGACAGTAACTACTTGCATCTTAGTGAGTTTAGTGCCTTGCTCAGGGGTGAAATAAGTAAGAAAAAGTGTTGAAGTATTGAATTTGAGTGTGGAAGTATTATTGTTGTCACTTAATGAAATAATAATAATAATAATAATTTGCATTATTTTGTATATTTGATTACTTCTACTTGTCTGGAATCTCTTTTGCTGCTTAGTTCAACTTTCACAATTTCCAATCCCTGATAACAATGTATTTGATGCATTACACTATTTGATAATTTTTTAATTGGATCATATAATAATGCTAATATTAGCCTTTTCCCTACAGGGAAACATTTGGTGTTCATTGACTAAGCAGCCAGTACTATTGTCAGTTGTAATTTATACAATCTTTCTCTTAAAACAATTTTTCAGGAAAATGGTGGAAGGGATTCTAAGATAAGTGATATCACAAGAGGAATATTTGATGAGACAATGCTATTTTTAATTAATATGAACTTCATATATACTTTTAATTTACAGATTTTCTATGCTACATAAGTTATGTAAGTTAAGAGAAAATTGTTTCATAAGTAATATTCATGATCTTTCTGGTTGCATGAAGCATTGTTTTTCTTAATTTGCTTATAAAATATTTGGCAAAATCTCAAGACATACTCCTGAGTATTTATTCCATTTCCTTGACCTTACAGTCACTCTTGAATATTCAATATGATCAATCAGTTCAAAATCATGTCTAGCATAGAAAAGGTTTTACCATTTCAGGAGTGCCTTTGAGTTAAGAGTCTGCTTAATTCTTTGTATTCAGTTGATAAGGTGGTCTCCATGGAACCAAATTGAATCTTGAAAGCAGTTAGATTTTGTTTATTGCTGGGAAAGGTCACTTTTTAAAATCTTTGCTTTCAGATGTGGAAATTTGAGAAGAAATCTTTATGTCTCATCATTTGATGAGCTGATAGGTGCATCAAAGTAATGTTGTTTTCTTTTTTTTTCCAAATAAAGGATGGGTGTACAGTCTGAGGGAACAGGTCTTCTTTTTTGTCTTATTTTTGCTTTTTTTCTCAAAAGTAAGACTATATTCAGTTTAAACATTTAAGTATAAAACTTTTTTGCATATTTTGTTTAACATGGTTTAAATTCTAATCACAAATATATTTATGTCCAACTTATATATATATATATATATATATATATATATATATATATATATATATATATATATATATGTGTATGTGTGTGTATAAATATATGTGTGCATGTGTGTGTGCATGTGTGCATTTTGCATGTGTATATTTATATATGTATGTATATATATATATATATATATATATATATATATATATATATATATATATATATATATATATAATATTCTACACAATGAGTGTTATAATAAAACTACTAAAAATGTAAAATATCTCATTTTCAGCTGTTTTTCATAGAAATGCAGGGATATCGCAAACTTTTACCTGTTGTGTATATCTGTTTATCTATCTATCTATCAATATATATATATGTATATATATATATATATATATATATATATATATATATATACATATATATATATATATTTATATATATATATACAGAAAGAGAGAGACAGAGAGACAGAGGAAGAGAGAGACAGAAAGAAAGTGAGAGAAAGAGAATATGGTATATCAATATATATATATATATATTTATATATATATCTATATATATATATATCCGTTACCTGTTGGTATAGTTGGTATGACACTTGCCTCATATCGTAACTGTCCAGGTTGTGAATGCGCACTGCTGATGAGTCCCAAATATAAGATGAAATGGCCATCCAGTGCTGAGGTTTCTTCTTGACTCAATGAAATACTTAATTATGATTATGTCAAGTCCTCCTAATAATTTCTATCATTTGCACATCCTTGCTTGAACTGGCTTCTAATGCTCTGGATGGAGCAGTTTGGGGATAGAAGTTGTGGCATGTGGGGGGCATAGCCCTATAGTTAAAGGAAACTCAGATGAGTTATACCACGGAATCTGTGAAGAATGGCATTATATCGTCTAATTTGTTACCTCGTCATCACCAAGGGCCATTGGTACAGTTGATATGGCGTTTGCCTCATATCGTAACTGTCCTGGTTTCAATTCTTGGTAGTGGATATGCCCTGCTGATGAGTCCCAAGTATAGGATGAAACAGCCATCCAGTGCTTTCTGCATTCTGTTGAAGGTTTCTTCTAGACTCGATGAATTACTTAATTATGATATATATATATATATATATATATATATATATATATATATATATATATATATATCAGGGATGGGCCTACCTTGAATAAAATAGATCAGCAAGGCATTTTTCTTCTGTGGCACAATATGCTCCTAATTCAACAAAATTATGAAGGTTACTCTGATTATTATGCATAAAACGTAAAATATTTTATTTTTTTGCAAATTTATTACATAAAGGTCACAGGTTGCCTACCCTCAGGAATTACTGATGGCATGTATATGTATATATATATATATATATATATATATATATATATATATATATATATAATGCCCATGCTGAGTTTATATTTGTATAATCCAAGATCTTGAAAAAGGCTAGAAGAATGGTGAAAACACTTAATCACAAACATTCATATATATATATATATATATATATATATATATATATATATATATATATATATATATAACTTCTTCATAATTATAAACTGACCCACTTACCTATGTACTTATTCACCTGTCTGCATTTTGTTTCTCACTTCCAACATTGCCTGAAGACCACCATTGCAACTTACTATTCTTTGTTAGAAGACTCTATTGAAATGGCAAATTCTAACAATGATGATGTATAAAGTTCAGTGCAAAGCTGGAATATATTTGTGTCTGTCAATAATTGAAAGATAGCAACTTTACTCTAGCATGACCTGTACAAGTCACAGGAAGATTGAAGAAAACTATGTCTAAGAATATTATCTTTAATTCATTCAACATTATGAAAATGACCCTCAATCTATTGTCAACTGGGGATAAGAAATGACTTGTAAATTTTAACACCAAACAGCTCTTGATTAAACACCTTAGAAAACGTTTTTTTTGCCTTCCATTAACATGGCTGATGCTAACCTCTAAGAGAATAATTTATTGCACTTCTTGTTCTGACATTTTCCACTGATGTAAATTGGAAGGATTATATTGAGTTAGTTGTTAAGAAAGTTTCTGATATTAGACCAGTGATTTTCAAAGTTTTTTTTTTACATGTATATTTCTTATGATCCACACATATTGGAATTACATGTATCTCTGTGTATTATCTATTTGTATGAATATAAAATTCTTACTTTTAGAAAAACAAATTTAAATGAAATTTCCTCTTCTTATTAGGCATCTCAAAAGAAGTCAAAGTTTGCTTTCTAAAGTTATCATCTTTAACAACATTTATGGAAGTTTCATTTTCAGATATATCTCTTAATGTTGATCGCCGTTCTGTTTCTTCATGATTTTTCTTTTTTCCAATGATACAATGATTCATCATTAGGGTCATTTTTTAAATCTTCAAATAGCACAAGTTACAAGTATCACAGGTAGAATTTTGAAAAAAGAAAAAAACTAGCCCATTCTTAGATTTCACCTAAACAACTGGTGATTCACCAAAACTTTTTAGACTTCAAATGAACAAACCTCATCATCTTACTACCACAAAAAGAATGTACTGGTACTCGACTTCGGCATTGAGTTGGAAAATTCATTTCAGCCCTGATGTTAGATGCAACTGAATTATTCAACAATCTTAACAGCTTTCACCAGCCAAGAAGATGAACGAACTGCACACATTCATAACTAAGTTTTAGTATAAAGTCTCTTTGCAATAGAGAATTAATGTCACTCTGCAACGAGTTTGACGAACAAGATACATAAACTCAATGAGAATTAACTATACATATATATATATATATATATATATATATATATATATATAACATTATCCACAGACAGACTGTTTCACTGTTTCACAGCTCATCAGTGTGTCTAGACATCCGGTTGCCTCTAGCTAGGATCCTGACTGAATTGGTGTAAGTCGGAGATTCTACTACTAAGCCGTTGGCACACGGCAGGGATGTAGGTGGATTTTTAGCGTATTTATTTTTAGAAACACGCCCAGTGACCGACAGTGACTCAATTCGCTTTGCGAAGAGTATCACTATATTAGCCATAATAGTCACTGTTAACAAACCCATACCTCCTCCCTAGAGAGCTCAACTGGAATTAATTTTTATTTCAGGAGCCAATATAACATCATCCACAGACAGACTGTTTCACATCCGGTTGCCTCCATTTAAAAATAAAATATTACAAGCTTACATCAGTGAAAAACTAGCAATGATTTGTCAGTGCTGTGCAACATTTAGAGTTGCTTATATCCTGTACTTTGCTCTCACTTAAAGAAAATTTTTTTCTTTTTTGTTGTGACCCACTGAAGGTTCAGGACCCACCGTTTGAAAAACCCTGTACTAGACAATTCTTCTTCTCTAAATATAACTTGCATCTTAATAAGTCTAACATTTATTCATGGCCTTTTGTTTTACTCTCAACTATGATCTTCAAAAAATTTAAATGCAACATCAATCATCATGTTTAGTCCCATTGAATTCTGTTCTTTTATATTCTCTCTCCTCTCCAGTGATGATTTCTAAGTTTCTTTCAATTCTCAGTGATCCTTCATATCTTGCTTGGAGTGAAATGATCAAAAAACAAATATTTTTTCTGACATGTTTGGGCAAGGAAAGAGCAATGAAGATTCCTATAAAACCTGACCTCAAATTTAAAAGGTACAAGAGTGGGCTAAAAAGTTCATAGGCTGACTATGAAGATGTGATGCTAGAGCTGTGAAATCTTACATGCTTTAATTTCAAATCTTCTTATTAATAATAGCATGGTTTCTTTCCATGTACGAAGGTGGACTGAAAAGTTCATTGGCTGATTTTGAAGGAATGATGTTAGAGCTGTGAAATCTTACATGCCATAATTTCAACTGTTCTTATTAGTAATGGCAGGGTTTCTTTCCAGGTATAAGGGTGAACTGAAAAAGTCATAGGCTGATTTTGAAGGAATGATGCCAGTGCTGTGAAATCTTGCATCCTTTTATTTCAACTCTTCTCAACTGTATTGTTTCTTTCTAGGTAAACTGACATCTGAATGTTCAAAGAACACTTCAAATGTAACTAGTAGTGACGTCTCTTGAAAATGGACAAAATTTGTCATGGTGGTGTTATCAAACACCAATAATAAAGGTGTCTATCCCTGAAAGAGATGAAGCTTCAGCTTTATCAACAGCACAAAAAAGGGGAAAGCTGAATTTAGGAAGGGAAGGAATGTCTGGACATGCTGCAACTGCCCCCAATAAAGAAATCATTGATCATGTTTACCACATGATGATGGAAGACTGGTGATTGACTGTAAAACAAATAATCAATGGTATTTTAGCATATTCTGAGAGAGAGTTGAGAATATTCTGCATGATGAACTTGGCATGAGGAAGATTTCTGTTCGCTAGGTGCCATGTCTTCTGACACTTGTTCAAACGTGCTCAAAGCTTATCACATCACAGGGAAAACTAACATTATTTGAGGTGGATCCATCTGATTTCCTTGAAAATTTCCTAACCCAGGATGAGACAAAGAGACAGTCTATGCAGGGGAAACACTTCTCATCAACTACTCCAAAGAAAGTCAAGGTCACTTTCATCTGCAGTAAAGTCACTTTCATCTACAGTAAAGGTGATGGCCTAAGTTCTTTGGGATGCAAAAAGTATTGTGTTTAATAACCTATCTTCAAAAGGGTCATGCCATTAAGGGAGAGTATTGTGCCAAAATCAAGACTAAACACCCAGGAAACCTGATTAAAGTTTTTTTGTTTCATGACAACAACGATCAAGCCAAAAGTCCTTGGTTTCAATAGCTGCTGTGTGTGACTGTGTGTGACTGTAGAACTGGTTGGTGACGTTCCCTATTCTTCTGATCTGACTATCATCTATTTCCCAACATGAAAAAGAACTTGGCTGGCAAGATGAAAGTAACGCATGCAATATTTCACAGTTCTACCATCAGTCTTTCGGAGTCAGCCTATCAACTTTTCAGTCCAACATTCTACATGCAGGATGGCTGTGTGTGTGTCTGTGTGTGTGTGTGCATGTGTGTGTGTATATATATATATATATATATATATATTGCATTTATTTTGGTAACATATATATATATATATATATATTTTGCATTTATTTTGGCAACATATATATATATATATTTTGCATTTATTTTGGTAACATATATATATATATATATATATATATATATATTGCATTTATTTTGGCAACATATATATATATATTTTGCATTTATTTTGGCAACACATATATATATATATATATATATATATATATATATATATATATATATAGCATTTATTTTGGCAACACATATATATATATATATATATATATATATATATATATATATATATATTGCATTTATTTTGGCAACATGTTTTCATTAAGACATGTCTCATTAAATAATTTAGACAAGTTTTGTCTACTTATTATTAATATGATGCTCTCATATATATGGACAAGTTTCTTAGTATCCTTATTAAAGGAAGGAAGAAAGAAAGTTACCATTGATACATATGCATTTATTCTGAGTACTTTTGACATTAGCAAATTGTCATCTTCAATGTCTTGCTTTATCTAAGACAAATTTGTTGTGTTTATCTGAAAATTAATTTTTTCATTTGTGAAGTGAAAAACACTAAACTTATGTACTGTATGATTTATGATGTAAGCATACTCATGCAGTAACACCAAGTGAGGTAATTAAGCTATTAAGATGTCTATTTCTAAAAAACTTTAAAGCTATTAGAATCTAGACAATTTTAGTTTATGTTTATTATTTTCATGAAAAAGTATTGATGTATATACAACAACAATTTTTCTAAAGTGCGAATGTGGACAGGCATATTGTTGTAAAAGTTTAGAAATGTTAGACACATCATTCAAATGAAAACTCAACCTCCAAGACAATGTAGTTGTAATGTAACTGACATAAATATTATTGTTTCTGTTGGAAATACAATCTCCCAAGGGATATTTAAATTTATATATAAAGTTGGTTTTCTGCAATACGTTAATTGAGGGGAGGGGTTATTACGAATGATTAAATTGGATATATCAAATTTAATATAGTAGAGAATTAATTTTATTTTTTTACTAGGATATGTAGCAGATACATTAGTATTTATTAGGTTTTTTAGGATATTTTCATCCTGCTTATAATGAGGATGTATTTAATTGAGATATAAAAGATTAATATGTTGAGGTTTATTTGAAGAAGTATTATATTCTATGTGCTTTATATTAAAATTTCTAATAGAACATCTTATTTGTTCATTAACAATATAATCAGAGAAGTTATTAATAAGAGTTTTCTTTATATATTTTAGTTCACTGTAGAAAATCTGTTTTGTGCTCGTAGAATGGTACTTCAGTTGTGCAAGTTTACGATAGTTTCTATAATGTCCTAGGTCTAATTATAAATGGAGGCAGAGATGGATTATTGTGACTCAAATTTGAGCAATATCATCGACTAATCTGTGTTCAAATATGGGTATTTTGAGTTTTAGTCCTGCTAGAATCTTGTATTTTCTTAAATAGAAATACATACATGCATATATATATATATATATATATATATATATATATATATATATATATATATATGTAAGGGAGAGATTAAAGTTGTTTCAATGAGAGAAAAGTGTATATTTTAATTCGTTAATTAATTTTTCTTATTTTTTCCGATGTTTGACCATTGTCATTTATTTGGATTACTACTACACACAAAAGACAATGACTAAACATTGGAAAACATAAGGAAAAATGAATTCCTTTAAATAATATGTGTAAATAAACATTCTTCGCCTGATGTAGGTCACAAAACCTGAAACTCGTGTAGCAAAAATATGTAAAATAAAGTATAATATATATTTAAAAAATCCACATTATAACCAAAAAGGTTTGCAGTTTTTCTCTACACTTTAATATATATATTAGGTTGGTGCAAAAATAATTTCGTTTTCTAACATATGTTACTATGTGAGAAAACGAAATTATTTTTGCACCAACCTAATATATATATATATATATATATATATATATATATATATATAGGAAGAAAATGTTGTGAACAATTTTGTTAATATTTCAATGATTATTCACATTATCTTCAGAAACAAATAGCTCTTAAAAAATTAGAAGAATCACATTTGTTAATTACTTATTGATTAGCTCCATATTTGTTTTGCCGGAACTTTGAAGATTAATACTTGGAGCAACATTCTCCAATTATTGGGTACAAGTTATGAGAGAATGGTTCAACTAAGTACACTTTTCGTTGTTATGACTGATACATATTTTTCCAGATATTTCGAGATGGGACAGAGTGCAAGGATATAGATTTATAACTTTCCCTAAAGCATTAGGACAAAGTGGACATTAATAGCTCAGCTAGAATTTGAAGCCAGATTGGCAATTCTATTTTTGCGCCAATAATCATTACCAAACCATATATATATATATATATATATATATATATATATATATATATATATATATATATATATATATTTGGTTGGTGCAAAAATAATGATGTAATAATATCGTTTTTTGACATTAAAAATACGTCAAAAAACGACATTATTACGTCCTTATTTTTGCACCAACCTAATATATATATATATATATATTTATACATGTTTCATTAAATAATATAGACAAGTGTTGTATATTTATTTTATGTAAATTCTCTTCATAAAGTCTGATATAGACAAGGAAGATTTAATTAAATTAAAATGCTTGGAACAATAATAACTTCAGATAATTTTTATACTCTTTAAAACCTAAAAAATGAAAAAATGTTAGAATGCTAGAAAAACTCAATAAAAGATTAATTAAATCTTCCTTGTTGGCCATTTTCAATGAATGATGCTTGAAAGAAAGCTTTCTGCCTAAATATACACTAATATATATATATATATATATATATATATATATATACACACACTTTGGTTCAAAAGTTTGAAGCCACCCCTAGAATTAGCATGGGATGAACTTGACAGAAAAGTGCAATCACTCCATCCCTAAAATGCAAAAGAACATTTAGAGTCATTGAAAAATGATTGGAATCAGTTATCAAACTTTGAGAAACTTTTGCAACGAATGCCAAAAATTTGTGCTGTAGAAATCAAAGCTAAAAGAGGATATTTTAATGGGAGCAAACTTTAATCATAAAATCTTCTTTTTGTTATAATAAAATTTCTAAAAGAAATCTGTAACTTTTTTTTAATCATGTATTATACATAGTTAAAAGAAAAAAGTGAGACATGATTTTCTTTCATTTATTTTCTCTTATTTAAAATACGAAACAACAACTACTCTTTTGGGCTAATTAAAAAATTATCAGCAGTGACCTCAAACTTTTTAAATGTAGTGTATATATATATATATATATATATATATATATATATATATATATATATATATATGAAGAAATATAGTCTTAAGGTGTGCTATATTTATGGGATAAAGTGCTAAATATCAGTGATAGAGCGTGTATAAATATAAAAGGGAACATAGAAGTCAACAGTTTGAGGCAACAGTTTGTTTCATGCTAGATGCAATCCTTAGGCCACGCCGATTGCATCTAGCATGAAACAGACTGTTGCCTCTAAGTGTTGACTTCTACGTTCACTTATATATATATATATATATATATATATATATATATATATATATATATATTTATGTGGGGAAAATTGTGAAAATGGACTCCCTCGGAAACGCCCGCAAATCTGTGTGATGTGCAAACTCTGGTTGCTCAACGGTGAAATAACCAAAATGGCGGCACCCATGTTTTATACCAGGCGGTCTTGGACATTTAATGCAAAATCTCGTTGTCTCATCATTCGCATGCAAATCGTGGTCGGTCTCCGGCTGTATAAAGCAGGCATGTTTTTGTTTCTGATTACTGGGTTTTTTGCTTGTGAGAAGGTTGGATGTGTGACACTGTTTTGTTGGTTACCCTCCTCGCGTTTTTTCTTATCTGCATTGCTTTACCATCACAATATATAAATATTATCTTTCACCGGTAACACAATTCAACGTTTCATGCACAATATTTATTAATATAGGCTTAATAGCTCTACTATATTACACCGAGTACTGTTTTATTAACATCAGCAATCTCTGTAATATATTATATTCATATATATATATATATATCTGATATATACGTATATATATTTGTACCTATATCCATACATATATACAGATAGATAAATCTCTCTCTTTCTGTCTCTCTCCCCATATATATATGATGTATATTTTTCAATAAAATTTTATTAATTTTCTATCATTTTCCTATATGATATTATTTGTTTCTAATGTCTGTAAATCTGTCTTTTATTACTGTTTACGTTGTGAAATATTTTTATGCTGTCTCTAAGTATTAAATAATGCAAGTTTTAATTAAAAGATATGGTAATTTATTAAGGTGAAAATATCTAAGAATTGATCTAATTTCTGAGTTACATCCAGAATCATTCAGCATATCATCTTTCTCAAAACTACTGCAATAGCTATATTTATTTTTCACTGAAATTTCATCAGTTCTGATGCGTTTGCTTAGAGTAAAATTGGTTCATGATATTATTTCAGTCTTAATTATTTTCTGTCTTCTCTTTATTGATTTTTTTAAATTTTTATTTTATTTTTTCACCATATATTATATTTATCAGTTTCTAAAAGAGAAAATAGATCAACTTTGCATACAATGAATTTAAGGCTAAATATCTTTTATAAATTTGTTACATTTTTGAACATGAAAATATCATAGATTAATTTACTGTTAAATGATATTTCACAATAAGTAATCTAGATGCTGATCTGTTAAAATGCAAAACTAGAAATTTTCTATTTATGATATGTGTCTTTTTTTTAAAGAGGCATGGTGGATTAATGGATAGCGGCTTGGATTGAGGAATTGGAGAGCCGAGTTCGAATTCCAGTCAAATCCATTATATTCACTAACATGGTAATACCTTGGGAAAGGTATGAATCCTCTTCTTCTTCTTCTTCTTCTTCTCCCCTCAGCTATAGATAAATAGCAGGATAGACTGGGTTCTATAACCTCGGATGGAAACTGGTCTACCATAGAAAGAAATGGCAACCTACTGCGGGAGAAATTCTGCCTCATCAGTCATGTATCGGAAGATACATGATCACCTAAGCGTGTATCAGGCATGGCACATAACTGACTGATTGTCTTTTTTAAAAGAAACATTTTCTTTTTCTCTCAGTCAACTTTGCTAGTATTGTAGGTTCTACAGGAGAGAATTAGTAGCCTTACAACCAACTAGATTTGTATTCAAAGTTGTCATTCTTCTAGATTGGTTGCCATTCAAAGCTACAGTGCCAAGTTTGCCCAGTTCTCATTTTGTATATTGTAAACAATTTTTTGAGATCACCCCATGCAAGACAGTAAATACACTAAGACACAAGAGGTTACTGGGTGTGGAAGAATTAGAAACAGAAATATTAATAATGAGTGGGAAGAGAAAAGAGTAAAAAGGCAGACAGAAGATAGCAATTGACATTGCATTTAAATTTTTGAACATTAAATTTGGATGGAAACCATGGAGCTGGAAGAGAGTTCCACATGTAAGAAGTGTGAGAAAAAAACTGTTAGCATAGAATTTGCAGTTACATCTAGTCAACTCAACTGTAAATTGATAAGATCATGATGCCAGTCTGGTATTACACTTAAATTCAAAAAGTTTAGGTGTTATAGCAAACAGATCATACAAACCAATACCATGAAAGTATTTATAGAAAAGGTGGAGGGAGCCAACCTTATGGTGGTGGGAAAGTGACTGAAGGTGAGATGCCAGATCAGGACCAATAATATTGCTGATTCTTCTTTGGATTTTATGAAAGAGTTATAGATAAATAGCAGGAGCACTGTACTCTACAGTTTTAAAAATTAGCATTATACTAGTATAGTAACTGTCAAAAATTATGTTGTAACAAATATATGAGGTCTGATCAAAACATATCAGTACTGGTGCTTTAAAATGAAAACTACAATACATATCAATTTAGGATCTAATCTCTTTTCAAGTAATCCCCTTCTGGAACCATGTACTTTATCCATTGTCTTTTCATTGATGGAAGCATTCCAAGAACTGCTTTTTTGAGATAGCAAGCAGCTGCTTTATCACATTCTCTTGGATTTCCTCAACATCCATAAATTTTGTTCCTTTCAAATTGAATTTGATTTTAGAAAGAGTAAAACTTGCAAGTAGTGATATCTGGTAAATATGGAAGTTGTTGGATCTAGGGAATGTTGTACTGGGCCAAAAACTGATGTGTAAAATGTATGATTGTGTTGTTATGGTGAATTTGCCACTCACCAGATGCATGCAGTTCTGTCCTTTTCTAACAAACAGTATATCCCCAAATACTGCAACATATTATAGTAGTACTCATTGTTTACTGTCTGACCAGGTGTAACATCTGCCCTTGTAGTCGAAGAAAAATGTCAACAGTTTCTTGTCATTGCTTTGACTCATTCATGCTTTTTTCAGTCAAAGAGATTGGAATCTTCCACTGTAAAGAATGAGCATTGGTGTCAGGGTCATAGCCATAGACTCATGATTCATCATATGCTATGACTTTTCACAAACTTTTCTGTGGTTTGGCCACTTGACCAAACTCTACACACTTTGCTTCCAAACACTGCTATAAAGTGAGCAAGAATGTTATAACTGTGTGCATGTTCAGCAGAAGTTACGGTCGATTTGTGCTGAGCGGCTTTACTCTGCATAATTTAGCTCTATTACCATAGCAAGTGTCTCGATTATATTTTTATCAGATGTTTTATAGATCAAAACTTCTAGCTCTGGACAGAGTATCTGTGAACTCTTTTTAATAACAAAGTGTTATTCTCCAGATAACTTCCCTGTATCAAGTGTGTAGCTGATAAGACTTCAGACTTGGATCCAAAAATACAATACCAGTTCTTCCATAACAATTGTTTCGTATTCAGGTAGGGTGTAAAAAAGAAAAGAAAATGGGTTGGCCTGGTTCTAGCGATTCTAACCAAGTGCAATACTTCTCTTCACACTATTAGGATATGCTGATGCCTTCATGACACAGGTCACAAACACTAGACAGTTTTTGTCCTTGTCCTCATATATGTACATAAGGCGCCCCACCACCCTCAGTGTGTGTTAAATTTACCTTAATGGTGAGGTGAACAGTACAAGAATCATTGTCTGAATCTTGGTATATAGATTCTCAAAGTTGAGGCTACTAGTTTAAATAAATAATAGAATAATGACAATGGTTTATCTAAAAAGCATCAGACAACATGACATAAAAATGAGAGAAGCTGATGTTCATGCAGGGTTTATGTTCTTTTAGATCTGAAAGATCTTTGTAATAAGAAATGCTACAGTTAATGCAAAGATGTTGAAGATAATTTTCAAGTAACCAACCAATCTGGAGATATTTGTTAGCATTTTGGTAAATCTCTTAATTTTCTTTAGTATTCATCAGCTGAAATAAAATACAAAAAATGATTTGTAAGCTTCCAACTGAAAACTGTAACAATCTTTGACAAAACGAAATTAAGAAATACATCAAACAGAATCCTTTGCTGCACTCAAAGATAAAATTGTAATGCATTTTAATCTCATTAAACCTTCAAAAGAATCAGAAATCTTTTAGCCAAATAAATTCACTGAGAAAATTCATTAAAATATTATTGCATATCATTAAATTCATTTCATTAACAAATTATATACAATTATAAAAATTTTATTTTCAGAAAAAAATGTAAAAATATTAAATGCTTTAAATAAAACCCTGTTTGTAAATATTCTTTTAATTAGTAATGTGCACTTAATTTTTATTTGAATTATTGTTATCTATATTATTTACATTTGAACTAATGTCTTTGTCTTTATTGTTCTCACAAAGTTTTGGCTATGGTCCCTTTGGTTTTTTCCAAGTGTCTGTTGATCCAGGTAACCATCAGAGAATTTTGAACCGAACCCTTCATTTAATCGATGGGGATATATTCTTCACATTGTGCCTTAAGGGATATCTGATATTGTTATATTTAATACTGTCCAGTTATTGATTGCCCACTTTCCAATAGGTCTGGATCAGTATTACCTGGCAATTACTATGCCACCAAATTAACCAATCCACTAGGCTCTTAAAGGGTACCTATATTGAAAGACAGCTGAAGAAGACAGGAGATTACAATGTTCAAAACATGATAATAATAATAATGAAAGTGAAATTACAGATTGTTTTGAAAATCAATGGGATACTAAGGTAAGTGTGTAAGGTTCCAAAGGGTGTGAACTGAGTCACCAGTGGCTTAGGTAAGTTATTCTCTCATTGTTATTAGATAGCAAGGTACTTTCTAGACAGAACTTGTATTTCTGAAACATTGGAAGTAAACTGCTAGGCTGTTTCATGCTGTTCCTTTTCTATAAATACTTTCATGATAACTGTTTTGATAAACTTTGCTCTATGGTATCTAGACTTAATGAATATAAGTGAAATACTAGATTGGCAACAAGGTCTCATCATTTTACAGTTGAATTGGCTAGTTGTTTGAAAAAGGTTTCTTTTCTTGCACTTCTCACCCATGGATGTCTTCTCTGGCTTCTTGCTTTCCAGTCAACTTTGATTTTTATAAATTTAAATGCAATGTCAAAATATATTATCTGCTGTCTTCTTGATTTCATCTTCTTACAATATTCTTACTCCTTGAAAATGTTTTTCTTATATTATTTTACACTTAGTAACCCCATGTGTTTTAGTGGCTTTATTGCCTTGCTTGGAGTGAAATGATTAAAAAAAATAAAACATACCTGTTTGTGATTATTATTAATTGCCTTCTTGAATTTTCTCAATTAGAAAAATTCTAAGTGATGGATTCAGAAGAAACCTTCTGTTGAAAAAAAAATGTTCCCCAAGCCTTTTACAAAAAAGCAGAGGTAGTCAAATACAAAAAAGCGTATGTCAAAGATAGCACTCATATTCTAGGAAGACATGTTGGTAATTTTTATCTTGCAGATTATCAAATTTATAGTTAATTCTCTTTCCTCTTGATTTACAGTTTGGTGACGTTCTTGAATAATTTTCTGGAAATAACTAGTTAGAGAAACATGTATTTCAATAATTTCTATCTTCTTGTAATTTACACTGTAATACAAATAGGCTTATGACCACATAACATTAAAATACCTGTTCCTATACAATCACCAAAGTTAATCAGTGACCATTTGAGAATACCAGGTGTTGTAAGCTTGGATGTGCAGGTGGAGCAATGGATAATGGCTTAGAATTGTTAATCAGAGAGCTGTGTTCCAATTCCTGTCAGGTTCATTGTATTCACTTATGTGCAAATACACTTGGGAAAGTCATGAATCCACCTCTTCTCTTAACAACTATGGGTTATTTAGTTAGATTTGTATCACTAAACCATTATTATCCTCCACCAAAAAAATCTTACAAACTGAAAATGTTTTCTGGCTTTAAATAATCTGCAAAAGCCATAGAAAATGAATCGATCGATTAACCATGTTATGCAAATGGTAAACCAACAGTTGCAAAAACAGAAATTTGTGTTCCCATCAATTATTAAATTTAAAATATATACTTTCACTTTTGAGGTTATATCTTTCTTATGTTTACATGTCTTATTCTTCGTATTATTATTTTTTGTTAATTGATTACCCAATGCAAGGCTCAAGAGCCACTCAAGGTAAAGAATTCCCAAATGAGATTGTTGTATGAAGGTAAGAGGAAGAAAGTAAGAAAGTACAAGTTATGAGATTATGAAAGAATGATAAGGGTTGACACTATATTTGAAGAGGTTAAAATTGTTGCAATCAGGAGTCTATTCCACAATGTAATGGCTTTTCGAAAGAAGCTGAATGGAATTTCCATCTTATTAAGGAAATATGAAGAGAATGGGGATGATTTGGCACAATGTATTTGGCCTAGCGAGTTTTACCTGTGATAGTCTGAACTTGGTGAAACTGTTGAATGTAACTTGTCAGAACATTTTCCATGGAAACAGCAACAAATAAGTAAGAGGCTTGTGAAATTTCATCTGTGGAAAAAGAATTGTAGGGTGAAAAGTAATAAGGCCACATATTCAAAATACTGTCAAAACTAGAAAATTATGTTTGAGCATCCCAAGTCCAGATATAACACTACTTTGTTTTTGTTTTTGGTCAGATCTGCATTTTGTAAAGATAATGGATAGGTACTTTTTGGACTAGTACATAGAAACAGGCATTTTAAATAGCATCTTTAGTGATGGATTGTATATATATGTTCCACATCTTTTCTTTCTGTTTACACCTTCTTCCAATATTTTCAAGATGGTTGGTCAGTTAGCTTTCCTTCATTTAATTTTTCTCAAATCTTATTTACTGACATTTTTAAGTCAGTTTTTTTTTATTCTTATACTTATCTTGATAATATTTTTATGTTTTGGCCAATTTCAAAAGCTGTGAAATTATCACTGATTAACTTTACAATATAATGTAACAGAGATTCCCTCTGCTTTTTCTATGAAAATTTTCATGGTAACTATTCCGATGAGCTTTCCTCTTTGGTACTTCAACTTTATGAATTTCAGTGCATTAAGAGATTGGCAGTTAGGTCTCATCATTTTACAGTTGAAATTGCTAAATGCCGCCATAAGTTCTATACTAACAGTTTCTTCACTCACACCTTTCTCTTGTTGAACTTTCTTCCGGTTTCTTACTTTCCAGTCAATTTACTTCATCAGAAATTTAAATAAAATGTCAGTCATCATCATCTGTCACCTTGAGTCCTATCCTCTCTCCTTAATAATGATCTTTCTTAATTTTTTCTTAACCTTGTATCTTAGAGACTTTATCCCCTTACTTAGGGTGAAATGATTAAAAAAATATGTTTTCTCTTTTAAGATTATATCTTCCTTTACAATCTTCATATACAATTAAAATATAAATATCAATAACAATAGTATTATACATATTTATAATATAAAGAAGAACCCTTGAGACGCATAATAAAATCTTACACCACCAAATAAGTTATTGTAAATATTTCTAATAAAAACTGATATTATACACTAAAAATGACTTGATATATTTATCATATAATAATGATAAGCAAACGCTGAGATCTGAAGACATATTGGGATGAGCAAAGAAGCCTTCCAAAAGCTAAGCAGCATATTAAGAGACAGAAAAATTTCATTAGAAATAAAGAAAAAAGTATTGAACTGTTACATGATCTAGTCCTCCTGTATGGCAGTGAATGCTGGACAATCTCCTCAAAGATGAAGAAGAGACTTTTGGCAAAAGAAATGTGGTTCTACTGAAAGATGCTGAGGATACCATGGGACAAACATGCAAACAGCAACAAGGTTTTTGATAAAATGGAAACAAAAAGCAGGAAGAGGCGGTTGAAATTTCTAGGGCACATAATGAGGAAGGAGGGCTTGGAAAATCTGATACTCACAGGACAGATTGAGGGAAAGAGGGACAGAGGAAAGCAGCACATAACATACTTGATGAGCTTGAGTAAATGGATAATACAACAAGGTTTCGGAGAAATAACAAAAAGACAAAACTTATTAAAAGCTACAATGGGCAGGAAGATGTGGAGAGGCATGGTAACTGGTAACAGTAAATAAAAGAAGATATTCTAGAACAGGGTTTTTCAAACTGGGTGCAAGATAAATAAAATGAGTTGCAACAAAAAAAGAAGAAAGAAAAAAATCACATGTGAGAACAAAGTGCAGAATATAAACACTCATAAATTGTCATTAGGTTTTATCCAAGGTAAGCTTGTATTATATTTTATTTTTTTAAATATATAAATATAAATATAAATATATATATATATATATATATATATATATATATATATATATATATATATATATATATATATATACAGTCTATTCTTATTGAGGTGATGTAACTTGTTTGTCAAACTCATTGTGAACTGAGTGATGTCAGCTCACTCTCACAAAGAGACCTTATGCCTGAAACTTAGCGCTACAAAGCTGTGCTGTGCATTCATATTTATGCCTGGTGAAAGCTGTAAAGATTCTTGAATAATTTAGTTGGATGTGAAGTAAGGGCTAAAAGTTAATTTCTCAACTTAATGTTGAAGTCAGGTACTTATACATTCTTTCTGTGGTATCAATATGCGTTGTGTTCAATTGAAATCTCAGAATTTTCATTTAGTTGGCTGTTGTTTCAGAAAAATTCAAGAATGGCCTAGTTTTTAAAAATAACAATTTTAAATTCATACAAATAGATAATACAAATAGATACATGAACTTCAGTATTTGCAGATCATAATATACATATAAATTGTCAATGTTAAAGGTATGAACCTCATGAACAGAGTTTGTCTTTGATTTATTACATGTAGGTATAATGGGTAACTATGAAAAATGTGGTTTTTGCTGTGGGTTGCATTAAAAAACACTGCCCTAGAAGTTTTACTTATATTGGTTTATTAATATCAATTTTATTGTAAGATCATTGAATTACTAAAATTCTTACATACTATCAATACTATCAATACTATCAAAAAATGTTCAGTTAAATACGAGGTGTTTACTCTGTTCTATATAATGTTTTGTTCTTTGCTTTTTTGTGATAAACTGTACAAAGAATTCTAAATTAATTGAATCTAGTAAAAAAAAAATGTATAAAAAAATTTATAATGTATTTTTATTTTCTGTAATTATTTATTTACTTTTTTTAGGGTATCTAGTAATTTAGTTCTGTTCAGATATATTAGCTATTTGCTTAGTATTTATTCATTTATTTAACTGTTGAGGATTACACAGATACTACACTCTGATCATAGGAAGAAGGTTAAGTATATATATTCCTTCACAGCATACAAGGAGAAATTAGAATTACATATTAAAAAATATTTCTCATGGTATTCTATCCTTGTTAAAATCCTGAAGCAAATCCAGGCAGCATAATGAAGAACAAATGGTCAAGGAAGTTCTGATAAAGTTGGTTTTATCTTGGTTTTGGGATATCAACATGAATTTAAGATTCTCACTCTAAAAACATTAAACAATTCAGTAGTTATAGTGACTGAAGCTCCAGCCATCTATACTCTGATAATTTTCTCTCTTTGGAAGTTCGATATGTCACACAATTTAACTTATCTATTTATTAATATCTGCAAAAGCAGAGGGTTATATCAAGAGGTCCAAAGCATACATAATGCAGATGAACATATACAGGGTGGGCTAAAAGTAGGATTACACTTAGTAGGTATTCACTTTTTATTTTTGAAAAACATTTTATTACATTTATATTTATTTGTTACAATGATATTTGTTCGAAAAATGTTTATGTGCATTTGTCTAACATTTTACTTAAATTTTTTAGTAAGTTTAATCTCTTAAGTGCTCAAAATGTTCTCCATCAACATTGCAATATTCCTCAAACTTCTCCAGAACAATATGACACATAGCATGACAAAAATTCTGATTTGCATCAATTTCAATAAATACTTTTGAGATATACACTTCTAATTTGTCCAATGTGTAGGGATTTCTTTCATAAAATTTGTTTTTTATTTCCCCTACCAAAAAGAAATTCATTTGTGTTAGGTTAGATGAACATAGTGACCATTTGATACTGTCCCTTCTTCTGAACCAAAGCTATGGAAAAGTTTGGTTAAGATAGTCACTTACTGCTAAATCAGAATGGGTGGGTTGCTCCATTTTGCTAAAAAAACAGTTATGATTTGGATAAATTAGATCTAAAACATGAAACAAATAGTGAAACAACTGTAAGCCTGCTTTTGGCCCACCTTATATATGGAGATTAGAATAGAAAAAATAGTTAAATAAAAAATGTGCGCTTCCACTGTATAGCTCTTCACTGTAAATAAGTAAAGGAGTGATTAGTATTAAATGTTAAACAATCTTACTCTCTCATGGTATTCCATCCTTGTTGTAATCATGAAGCAAATCCATGCAGCCTTAGGAAGGAAAAATGGACAAAGATCTGATAAAGAACAGCAAAAAATGTTCAGTTAAATACGAGGTGTTTACTCTGTTCTATATAATGTTTTGTTCTTTGCTTTTTTGTGATAAACTGTACAAAGAATTCTAAATTAATTGAATCTAGTAAAAAAAAAAATGTAATGTTGAAAGCTAATAAAAAAAAGTGCCCAACAGGGAAGAAAGTGTATTTTATTCTTGTGCTTAACAAAGGCAGGAGCCAATATACATGAAAAAATAACAGTTCTATATGAATAAAATAAGGTATATAACAAAGACTTGGATATTGGTGATATTCTCAGGATTTGTTTTTTTTTATATGAAGTAGACACACAATTTTATTTAGTCATAATTTTAATTGTTGTACTAGTTACTCTATAATCTATTCCTAAAATAAAACTGATTCTTTTTGAAAGGGTTTAATTTTATTAAAGGTGTCTAAAATTTCCTCTCACTTTTTTAAAACCTAGATAACGAATACAGTGTTGAAAACGTTTTTATTTTGCTGAAAACTTTTTCACACACATAAGCATCTTTTTCATGACATTTTCTTCCAGAATGAGGATTTATTCTCTCACACTTTTTGCTTCTGGAACTCTTGTCCAATTTCTTACTTTCCAGTAGACTTTGATCCTCAAAGGTTTAAATGCAATGTCAATCATCTTATTCTGTCTTCTCAATTCCTTTTCTTTTATTATTCTCTGCCTTTAATATATTTTTCTCAGATTATTTTACTTTTGGTAAATCCTTGTATCTTAGTGGCTTCATCACCTTGCTTGAGGTGAAATGATTAACATATATATATAGATCCTTTGTAGTTAAGATTATGGCTGCCAATGGTAAATCCTTGTATGTCTTCTAGTTCTCTTAGGACTGTGTTACTGAATAAATATGTTTCCCATTAGAGAGAGTTTATTCCAACAAGATAAATAAAACCTACCCATCATGAACAGGTGACCTGAAGGTCATTCCAGGAACACTTAGCTGTCTTCCAGTTACTCTCATGGCTCAACTGATTTAAATGTGATTGCACATGTAGGGCATTCTTAGTATTTGTTGAGAGAACAAAATCTCTATTGCTTCAAGTTTCATCCTCTTCTGTAATGAAATTGTCCAGCATATACTAGAATCTGCTTCTATTGGACCTGTCCCATCAGGACATTGGGGACATTGGCTCTTCACAATTTCCAGTCCTTTGTATCACTGTCTGTCTGGCCTTCAATCATTCTTGTGAGCATCAAATTTTACAAGCACTCTTTTCTCATTATGTACCTTATAAATTTCAGCTTCCTCTTCCTGATGTTAAGTATATCATTTTTCTTTCCATTTTCTCTAAAATTTTATTGTTGCTCACATGTTAAGTCCACGGCATTCTCAGCATCCTTCTGTAGGGACTAAAGCTTCTGAGAAGACATGAACTCAAATCCTGGAGGTTGATCATTATAAGTTTTGAAGATATGAAAACAAAAATTAATTCTGGCATTATGTTCAAGATCAGTTGAAGGATCAGATTTCTGAATGCTGGTTTTAAAGATCAGAAAATTACCTTAATTTAGAAATTTTGTAGAACACAAACCTTCTGTCTCCAACCAATTTTCACCTTTTACTTTGTTATTGTTAAATAATAAGCTTATTCCTGGAAAAATATGGCATTTTCCAGAGATAATGAACAATTTTGAATATTTCAAAAGGAGTAGAAATGTTTATATGCGATATTAACATATACTATTCATATTCTATATACAATTCTCTCTTTATTCTATATAGGATTCTATGTATATTCTATATACAATTCTATGTATATTCTATATACAATTCCAGCTATATTCTATATGCAATTCTATCTAAAATATATATTTCTATCTATATTCCTTATGATTTTCTATTTATATTCTATGTACAATCCTATATATATTCTATATACAATTCTATCTATATTCTATATACAATTCTATCTATTTCTATATAGAGTTCTATATATATTCTATATAAAATTCTATTGATATTCTATATAGAATGCTATCTATATTCTGTATACAATGTTATTTATATTCCATATATAGTTCTATTTATATCTATATACAATTCTATCTATATTCTAGATAAAATTCTATTTATATTCTATGTACAATCCTATCTATACTTTATATACAACCCAATATATATACTATATACAATTCTATGTATATTCTATATACAATTCTATGTATATTCTATATATGATTCTATCTATACTCTATATACAATTCAATCTATATTCTATATATGATTCTATATATCTCTATATACAATTATATATATATTTTATATACAGTTCTATCTATACAAGCTGCTGTGAATAAATAACATTTTATAATATTCAGCAGGTATTATTTTTTTTTTAATTTTTAAACCACTGCCCAGTGAATCAATTGTCCTCATCATTGATCTTTGCTATCACAATGTTTTGGCCATTGTGCCCTTCATTAGAATCATGTCGATCTAGGTAATATACAGGGAATTTTCACATACTCTCTCCATGGTATTCTGAATGATGTAAAAAAAAATAAAGAAAAGATAAATTAAAAGATCTGCATCAACCTGCCAGGTAAAACTGTGTGAGAGTAGTTGGAAGTTTGAAGTTGACTAACCTGAGATATACAAAACCTCCTCAATCCATATTTTTACCCCAATCTATATTTTTTAAACTTTATATTCAAAGAAAAATGCTTATTGTATTATCTTATGCATAATGGAAGAATTTTGAATGAAATTTAAAAGTGAAAAAATGTGTGGTATTATACACACCTACTTGTTTTCAGAAATTTTTACTCAGCTTGAAAAACCTCATATTTTGCAAATGCACAGTTATGTTCATGAGATAATGTTTGTTTATAGTTTGATTTTCTTGATTTTTCATAAAGCTTTCTCTTTTCATTCTTAACGAAAAACAATATTTTTTTTTTATTTTCATACTTTATTAATATATAGAAATATAATAAATTTATATGAAACAGAAAAAGTATGATAGATTAATTAACACCTTAAAATGTATTTCCAAGCCTGTCTAGTTAGCACCTTTCCCTGAAAATAACTTTTGAAGTGGGTATTAGAAGAAACATGCAATGACTAGACATTTGGTTCATTTTAATTCTTTAATATAATGGAATATTAAATATTTTAGTAAAATATATGTACAAAATTGAGACTTTAATAGATAATATGGTAAAACTTTTCAAAGAGATTTTACATGACTGTACCACAGAGTCATATACAATTTAGTCCTTGTTTTTAGCAGTAAAAACACAATTTTGTATTATATTCAAAATAGGAAAATATATGTTTGCCTGTCATCCAGTTCACACTTCTTCTTTGTCTTTTTGAAAAGGAGTAGAGGTTTATCCCTTGTTCCCTGTTTAGGATTGTGTTTACAGCTTGTTCCAAAATTTTTTCGTTCTCTTTCACTCACAGCAGCCCCTTGCATCTTAGTGACATTATTGCTTTGCATGGGGTGAATTAATTTAAAAAAAAGTCGGATTATGCACAAGAATATACGAAGTTTGTTATTTAACTGAATTTTTCTACTTTTTCAAATGATACCAGTTAATAAAGAAGAAATTTTTTCAGTGTTCATTTGAATTCAACTAAAATTTTCAAATGCTGAATGTTAAGAAAAGTATGCAGTGTCTGTTAGTTCCAAGTGAAGTTCTGTAGACAGATAGATACAAGCAAACATATCTATAACAGGAATTTTAATGATCGGCATTGATATTAATAGTATCAGTTAAGGCAGCAGCTTATAATTACACATGAGGAAATAATTCTTTTGTTACTTGAATAGGAACTGACATTGTGACGATAATGGTTCATGCATCTCTGCGGAAATTGGTTGATGAGAAGTTCCTGTGTCAATTATGAAGAGCTGCTGAATTGAGTAGCAGGCATGATTTTAGAGCCACTGGGCCATAGAAACACCTGCTTCTAGTGAAAGAGAAAGGAAAAACCTATTTTAGAAGGAAGTGTGTGTGTCTCATTAAAAGTACATCTAATATGAACTGGATAATATGCAACTGTGCCTTTGTGAACGATTTGTATCATTCAAAAATATTGATAGTGTGATCATTTTACTTAAAAATAATGAGAACATTATTGTTCTGTTCAAAAATATAGGTAGCATTATTGTCTTCAAAAATATTGATAGCATTATTGTTTCATTTCAAATATTGATAGCGTTAATGCGTCATTTGAAAATATTGATAGCATTATTGTTTCATTTCAAAATATTGATACCATTATTGAGCAGCAAGTGGTTTGTGACATATCATCTGTGTAGGAAAGAGGTTGTAGGGTAGGAAATAATTTGTCATCCACAAGGACATTAAGACGGTTTTGGACTATATCAAGACTGGAAAGTGAAGACTGGACAGCTCCTGCTTATATATGCCAGAGTACTTCATTTCCGGCATGTTCTGGCTCCTGAAAAGGTAGGGGATAGAAGGAGGAGTCAAGTACTTTCTGGAGTGGTACAGGGAACCGACCCTTTTCTTTTTATGTAACTGCATCTATTACAAATCTTTCCTACAATTCCCAAACCAAATGCAGGTGTGAGGTCATATGCTTCTCCATTTCACAGTTCCACCTGTTTATTCCTCTGTTGCATCCAACTTCTTTGATGGTCTAGTGTGAATTACAAGTAATGCCTATTTTAGCATTATACTACTACATAAGTATAGCATGTCCATCCATATTTGTCTGAGATGGCCATACAGAGATTGAAAACTGGATATTAAAAATTTTAATTATGCAAATTGTTTAAATTTGTTCCTCTATATATTCAGTAATTGTTTTTTTTTACCTTTTGGCTTCTATTCACATGGCTGATGCTAACCTCCAGGAGAGTGACTTTATGCCTTCTCAGACTAACGTTTTCTGTAGACATTATGTAGAATGACTCTATTGAATCAATTACTAGGACTGCTGCTAGAAAATTGGTTCACTGTGTTGTGCTAGACAATTTTTCTTACCAGATTCTATCTTACATATTTATAAGTCTATCATGCTTTAAATATTGCTGCCACATCTTATCTGGTGCTTCTGCTATGTATTTAAAGATTCTTGATAAAATCCAAAGAATCTGCAATGTTATTGGTCCTGACATGGCATCTCAGTTTCAGTCACTTTCTGACCAGTCTAACGTAGCTTCCCTGTGCCTTTTCTATAAATCCTTTCATGGTAATTATTCTGTTCATCTTTTGTTTGTAGTAACTAGACTTTATGAATTCAGTTTTATCCTTTTACAGTTGAAATGACTAAATGTAGCTATAAGTTCTATGCTAATAGTTTATTCTATTGCACTTCTTGATTGTAAAACCCTCTTCTGGCTTCTTGCTTCCCAGTCAACTTTGATCTTCAAAACATTAAATGCAATGTCAATCATTATATTTTGTCTTCTTAATACATGTTCTTTTATTGTTTTCTCTTCTTTATAATGATTTATTCTTATAGACTCTTTCTCTCAGTAATTCCTTGCATCACAGTGGCATTATGGCCTTACATGAGATAAAATGACCATAAAAAATAATTTGCATGGTAATTGAAGACTTTAGATAATTTCAGATTCATGATGTATCCAGTGAAAATAAAATTCACTTTTGATAATATGTAAAGATATGACATGAAATATTGCACTACAGTTTTCATAACATAATTAATATTTGTCATGAACATGTACAACTTAATTTTACAACATAGTAATACAACATTGACCACACATGCTTGAAGATTTCCAACAACAACAACAAAAATGGGTATTACCATGCTCATATTGCAATATGAGCACTTGTAAAAAATGATTTCTGAAGACATTAGGTTTATAATACCCAGAAATTCATACACCGATGTTCTCAAGTACACATGCCACAATGGATAAAGGTGTTGGTTAGATCCAGTGACAGGACTCAGGGTGTAATCAATTTCTATTTTTTTCTCAGATTAAGTCATTTACAGTGGTGTGCAGTAATATGAATCTATTTTTGGGGTGTATGATGAAATTTGTTTGGCCTTGAAAAATATTGTGTCATCTGTGATTGCATCAGATTTTTATCATGCCTAGACATTATTGTCTTGACTGTCGATAAGTTGTCCTATGATCATTATCTGTGATGGATGTTACTCCAAGGAAGTGTACAAAAATTGTAAGGCTGCACGAACACACTGTCAAGCCTTACCAGTGAGCAAATCAAAGTATTATAGACTGGCCTGGAAACTCTCCTGATTTAAATCCAATCAAGAATCTCTGGTCAATCTGCAAGGAAAGACTTTGTGGAATGGACATATGAAGTACTAACATGTGCACTGGATCATGTTTCATTGGAAAAATATGAAAAAAAGTAAATAATAATAGAATTATTCGTTTTGTTTCAATTAAATTGCACACAAGGGTGTAGAACCACATTTCTATTGTCTCAAGTCTCTCATTCATCTTTGAGGAAATTGTCCCACATTCATTATAGAAGAGATAATATTACATAACAGTTTCAATACTCTTTTCTTTTCTAACAACATTTCTTTTTTTTTAATACTTTCCTTAGCTTTTGGAAGGCATCTTTGCTATTCCAATGCACCTCTGGATATCAGTGTTGTAGTTTCCATCTTTTGTTAAAACAGTCCATGCAGATTTAAATTGTTGAATTTATTTAAACTATTTACATTGTTCAGACTGTTGTCCTTATCTTTACTCCCATATTCACAATGTTTCCGCCTTTGTACTCTTTGGCCTTCTTCAGGTGATATTTGTTAGAATTTCAAACCAAATGCTTTATTTAGCCTATGGGGATAGATCGTTCTAATTCCACATGCTGTGTCTTTGGATATTTCAGCTTCAATTAATTTCTCTTGGTAAGCCAACTCTCCAAGTGTTTTTGCCAGGTGTTGAACTCACAGCTCTTTGAGTCAAATCAAGTGACTTTTTGAATCACACAACCAATGATTTCATCCACTGGGCTAGAGTGTACAATGCCAAAATGTGAATATGGCAATAAAGATGAGGACAACAGTCCAAACAATGTAAAAAGTATAAATAGTTACAATACCTCATCTCAGAAATATAGACAGATGTTGTTGAACTTGTTTATGGCAATTGCTCCGAGGAGCTGCATTCGCTGTTTCCCAGACTTCATGAGTTCAAGCGCCCTCTGAGGCTGGCATCCCGCTCTCACCCCTTCACTGTAGAAACTCCTAAATGTAGCTGTTTCTTCTGCTCCAATCATATCTTGCACCTCTCGCCTGTGGAACTCCCTTCCCTATTCCAGTTTCCCTGAGAGCTATAATCTCCAACTATTCAAATGTAATGTCAATCGACATCTCCAGTTGCCTTGATCTATCCACTATCCTTCTCCTCATCCTTTCCTCTATCACTCCTATCTAATCTTGCTCCAAATCTTCTGTAACCCCGCTCTCACCCCTTCACTGTAGAAACTCCTAAATGTAGCCGTCTCTTCTACTCCAATAGCTTCCTGTCTCGTACCTCTCGCCTGTGTAACTCTCTTCCCTATTCCAGTTTCCCTGAAAGCTATAATCTCCAACTATTCAAATGTAATGTCAATCAACATCTCCAGTTGCCTTGATCTATCCACTATTCTTCTCCTCATCCTTTCCTCTATCACTCCTATCTGATTTTGCTCCAAATCTTCTGTAACCCCTTGCGTCCTACTGGCTTCCCGCTTTGCTTGGGGTGAAACGCTTTAAAAAAAAAAAAAAAAAAATTTTCTACATATTTAAATTTTTAATTGTTCTTCTTTTTTTTTTTATATCCCTCCTATTTTAGGTGTTACTTTTTCTTCTTCTGATCACTTCTTCCTTCTTTTGTTATTACTCTTTCTATGTTTTTTATTCTTGTGCTCTTTATATTGTTTGTTCTATCAGGTTGGTGCAAAAATAATGTCGGTTTTTGACGTTAAAAATACGTCAAAAACCGACATTATTTTTGCACCAACCTAATATTTTCTTCTATTTTGTATTTTTTCTTTTCTTTTTATCTATTCACATTTTCCATATAGTCATCATATTCTTATTCCTTTTCATATTCTTTGATTTCTTCTTCTGATCCATTCGATTATTTTACTTTTTGCATTCTTCTTCTTTATTTCCTTTCTTTTCTATTTTTTTTTTTTTTTTTGCTTTTCTATTCTGTGTATTTTATTCTATTTCATATTCTTTTTTCTGTTCTTTTTTCTGAGATTCTTCACTGCCTGTCATTCTTCATAATCTTAATATTATTCAATTTTTAATATTTATATTCTCCTACTTCCTTGTATTCATTTTTTCTTTCCTTTGTATTTTCTTCTATTTTGTGTTCTTTGTATTTTCTTTTCTTTTTTCTTTTCTCTTCATTTATTCCTATTATAGTTGTACTCTTATTATCGTTCTTCATATAAGCATTCTTATTTTCATTCCTATTCTTATTCTTTGTATTCTTTTGCTTTTTGTATTCTTTTTTGTTCTCTTTTTTTTATTTTTCTACTATTTTGTGTTCTTTTTTTCTTTTCATTTTTCTTCTTTTATTACTTTCTTTCTCTTATTCCTTAGATTCATGCCACCATTCTTCATATTTTCATTAGCATTCAGTTTTTAATCTGTATATTCTTCTACTTCATTTTCCTCTTTCCTTTGTATTTTTTCATTTTCTATTCTTTTTCCTTCTTTTTTTTCTTATTATTGCATTATTTTCATTATCATTTTTTATATACTGATTAAAATTCTTATTCTTATTACTGTTCTTATTCTTACTATGCTTTTATTTTTCTAGTCTTCTTTGTATTTTCTTCTATTTCATGTCTTTTTTTTCTATTTTATTCTTCTTTGTTGTTTCTGTTTTTTGTACTCTTATTATCTGTTTTGTATTCTTTTCTTTACTGGATTTTCTTCTATTTTATATTTTTCTGTTTTTTTTTCTTCTTTTATTTTTTCATTCATATAATTGTTTGTATTCGTATTACTATTTTTGTTTTCTTCTATTTTTCTATTTTTTATTCTTTCATTCATATAATTGTTTGTATTCTTATTAATATTCATGTTTTCTTCTTTTTTCTTCTTTCATTCATTTATTGTTTTTATTCTTATTACTATATTTGTTTTCTTCTTTTTTTGTATTTTTTTCTCATTTTATTCTTTCATTCATATTATTGTTTATATTTTTATTACTATTCTTGCTTTCTTCTTTTTGTATTTTTCTTTTTCTTCTTCCAATTCTTTTATGATTTTTTTTCATTATATTTTGTTCTCCTTTCTTTCATTTTCTAGTATTTTATGTCCTTCTATTCATTTTTATTTCATTCATTCTTTTTTATTATTGCTTGTATTCTTATTCTAATTCCTATTCTTGTTCTCTATATATTTCTTCTGTTTCCTTCTATTCATTTTTATTTCATTCATTCTTTTTTATTATTGCTTGTATTCTTATTCTAATTCCTATTCTTGTTCTCTATATATTTCTTCTGTTTCCTTCTATTCATTTTTATTTCATTCATTCTTTTTTATTATTGCTTGTATTCTTATTCTAATTCCTATTCTTGTTCTCTATATATTTCTTCTGTTTCCTTCTATTCATTTTGTTTGAATTCTTTTATTTGTCTTTTGCATTTTATTCTATTTCATATTCTTTTTTTATTCTTTTTTTCTTATGCTTTCCTTCCTATTATTGCTCATATTATCATTATCAATCTTATTCTTTGCATTTTTCTTCATCTTATTATTCATACGTTTCTTCCTGCTACAACAACAATAAATTAATAATCCACCCACTGTTGCACAATTTCTTGTTGCCTTCCAGGAAGAAGTCTACCAATAATGTGGACAACGGATAAGAAGATTATGAGAAAAACATTTGCAAAGAATGTTACCTAGAAAACAAAAGAAGACTTTCACACTGCAATTTTAATGTTTTCTTTCATTGTTTGATTTATAACTTTATTTGAGATAGGATTACAAAATGAAAAATGATGTAACAATGTGGCAAAATCTGTTCAAAATGAAAAACAAAGTACTAAACACTGTATTTATCAAGAGGGTTGTCTGGACTCTTTCTGGAAGCAAAAATGAAATTTTAAAATTTTCAGTCTTATTCCTCACCATATGAAAAGCTGAAGTGTATGTTTTTAAATTAAAATTTTAAAATTGACACAACTCAGATCATTAGAAGATGAAAGTAGAGAAATAAAAAAATACATCAAAGGGTTCAGACCTCCCATTTTTGTTCAATTTACAAACAATCGTAAATGTTTTAGTAAATGTTGAATTTTATTTATTATCAGGTTTAACAGAACCATCATCAAAGTATGGTGATACTTCTGGTATTTTATAAGTATAATAATATTCCAAAATTACTTTCTATTCATCTTTTATCTAAAAATAATATGGAATAATTTAAAACATAAAAATGCCATTTTGGAG
>OZ010586.1:82890250-82975250 GCA_963932145.1 Acanthosepion lycidas
TGTACACTGGACAAAACCAAAGATCAATGCAAATTACAGGAAATTGCAATCGTCATAAGATGGTAAGTAGTTGGGAAATTTGGACTAGGAACTCATAACAAATGCAGAGAAAAATAGGTATAATGGTACACAGTAAACAATCTGGTAGTAGCTAACACCTAATTTCAAGAACACCCAAGATGTATATAGACATGGAGAAACTGAGGAGGAAAAAAAACAAATAAAATTGACTAAATAGCAGTAAATAAGAGATTCAGGAATAGATTTTTACAATTTAAAACATACCCAAGTACCAATTGTGGAAATGACCAGCTTCCTGTGATATGTAACTTAAAGTGAAACTACGGATATTGAAAAAAGCCAAGGCAGCAGCCAAATTGCAATATGACAGACTCCGAATTTCAAGACCCAAATTTCAAGAAGATGTATACAGACAGTGTATTAATATTGCCTCAAATAAAATTATATAGGGTTGACTGGGGTCTTCAGATTTGTTTGGAAATCAGTCTAGAAGGAAAACTCTGAATTCTCAAACCTTGGTTGATGGAACTCATGAGCAAAGGAAGAGAGTGTCATCTTAGGGAAGGAAAATACAGAAAGAAAACCAACCAATCTGCAAAGGTTAGACATGAGAGCCAATCAGCATACCATGTGGAACAATTCTATAACAGAAATGTCATCAAGAGGCCTTATGTGATACAAGTCACCAAGAAGATAGCATAGAATAATAAAACCCTATAGAGTATATATAAACCACATAATATATGCACATGTCTCATGTTGTATATCAAGTCTGATACACATTTCTGTTGCCTGGCAATAAAAATTTAAATATTACCAAAGTTGCCTTATTCTTAATAAAGGATAAACAATTTTTTGTTTCAAATTCAAAAACTTACATTAATAATTGTTAAAATGCTTTAGAAATTTCAAGTTTATGTCTGAGACATACAGCAAATGATATTAATTATTCTGTTTTTATTATTTAATGTTGGGGAGTATTTTGATAAAATACTGTGTGAGATGATGAGTACATAACAGATCTTGTAGGTTTATAGCTTTGAATCAGATGGAAAATGTATTAAATTCAATCAACTTCTAAGCAGCCTCATCAATGAATCACTCACTAAGCATTGTACTCATAAAGAATGAACTGCAAGACAGGTGTTCTATTGCAGTCACTCAGATATGCCTTTAAAATAAAGTATTTTTCATAGTTTTGTTTCCTGTTTTTTGTTCAATAACCAAAGATAAGCAATATCAGGCATGGTCAGTACATGGTGGGTGATTTGCTTACGAATAACAGGTACAGTAAGCTTGGATTTGTGTGTGGTGTAAGGATAACAAATTGTAATTGGAAATCAAAGGCTACTAAGTTACAGTTACAGTTAGGTTTGTTATACTCACTTATGTACAAATACACTTGGGAAAGCTAGAATTCACCTCTTCTGCCCCAACTATAGGTTAAATAGTAGGATTTGTATCAGTAAAACATTATTATCTCTAAAAACATTTATTAGTCATAGTTTTGTATTAAAATAGAACATGCCCGAGAAACAATTTAATTAATGATTAAATCATCATGGCATGAAATATGTGTTGATGATGCAAAAATCAAACACGTGTAGATAATTCACTATCTGAATAGTCTAGTAACAGAAGGCAGATAATGTGACACAGAAGTCCAAAGGTTGATAAGAATAGAAAAATATAAACTTCCAGAAAAAATGTCTTAGGTAGAAAAATGTCCTTAGAAGCAAGAAAAGAGTTGCTGAACTATACAATATCCAGTCTTCTATATGACAGTGAATGCTGGGCATTTTCCTCACATATGAAGAAGTGACTTGAAGCAACAACGAGGGTGTGTCGCCAACAGATGCTAAGAATACCATGGACAGAACATATGGGAAACATGGAAGTTTTAAGGAAAATAGGTGTTAAAAGGCAACAATCAGAAAGAGACACATAATGAGGAAAAGAAGATCTGGAGAATTTGCCATACACAGGAGATACTGAAGGCAAGAGAAGAGGGGTGAAACAGTTTATTTAATGAGTATGTAAATGAATGACAGAAGAATAAAAAAAAAAAAACAGAAAATGGTGAAACATTACTTAGTGCTACAAAAGTCAGAAAGTTGTAGAGCTATGATGCTTCACATCCTAAAATGATATGGCACACATTTTTTTCTTTTACTTAGAGTACAACATTGATGAAATACCATCAGTTTGCAATTATTTTACTGGTTTGCAAAATTAACTCTATTGCAAGTTTCTGGTAAGTTTATAGGAACTTATAGGTGCCACAAAGGATCTATTGGGAATAAGGTGAAAGAAAATTGACAGGAAATGTTAACATCTGATCTCTTTAATTAAAGAAAATATTTTTCTAACAATACAGATATAAAAGTATGATATTAGGTTGGTGCAAAAATAATATCGTTTTCTGACGTATTTTCTTAACGTCAAAAAACGACATTATTTTTGCACCAACCTAATACCATTCTCAAGACGCCCCTAACACTTCCTCTACCTTTGCTCTAATAAACTTACTTTTCTTTTTATAAACCAGTGAATAGAATCATTAAATATAATTCACCCACTGACAGGAAACAAGCAGTAACCTATTTTCATGACTTTATATGTTGAAATACAGAAAAGTATTTTTACAAGAGATAATAGAAAGAAAACAAAGCCAATCTAATGAGCATCATAAAAGTACATAAAAATGTATTTAAGATGCTCATTCAAGCAGAAATATTTCATTAATACATCAGATACAAGGAATGTGTTTTTTTTTTAATTTTCATTAAATAAAGATTCTAATAATTGTTTCTTTATGAGTGAACAAAAATTGGCTGATGGATAATGTATACAGGAATTGTTCAAGTGTTTCATAACAAACACTTTCAGCTATTTGTTTAACCATTTTCAAGAAGTGAAATCTTAAGAATGAATCAGATTATAATTATAGATGTTGGGTGTTTATTATTTTTTGTTTCGCAATAGCTGAGCATTTGTTAAAAAAAACAGTAATATCCCTGATCTGAGTGAAATTTTTGGTTAAAATTTGTTAAAAATTTAAAAATTTTTGTTATCATCAAGAAATATATCATGTCAACATACCTTGATTGTTGCCTTAACCAATGCTAAGACTGATACCAAAAGGATGTTGTACCTCGCCATCATATCAGTTTGGTAATTTACTTATTCAAATGTCAGTGTGATAAAATGGGTCAAAGTTTGAAAGCAAGGATGAAACAGCATATACCAGCCAATATTTGCAAGGGTAACATGGGAAATTTGAATAATTGCATAGATATAACTGCTTTGGCAAAAACTAAACATCTATTAAAACAAACAGCAATGTGTCTGATAACATGTATTCAGTATGAAGAAAGTCTAATTCTGAATTTCTTTTGAAGGTTTTGAAAGTCATTGATATTAATTCCTTCCAATAGAAGGCTAATTCTGAATATCTTTTGAAGGTTTTGAAACTCATTGATAGTAATTCCTTGCAGTAGAAGGCTAATTCTGAATATCTTTTGAAGGTTTTGAAGTCATTGATATTAATTCCTTCCAATAGAAGGCTAATTCTGAATTTCTATTGAAGGTTGTAAAGTCATTGATATTAATTCCTTCCAATAGAAGGCTAATTCTGAATTTCTATTGAAGGTTTTAAAAGTCATTGATATTAATTCCTTCCAATAGAAGGCTAATTGTGAATTTCTTTTGAAGGTTTTGAAAGTCATTGATATTAATTCCTTCCAATAGAAGGCTAATTGTGAATTTCTTTTGAAGGTTTTGAAAGTCATTGATATTAATTTCTTCCAGTAGAAGGCTAATTCTGAATATCTTTTGAAGGTTTTGAATTTCATTGATATTAATTCCTTCCAATAGAAGGCTAATTCTGAATTTCTTTTGAAGGTTTTGCAATCCATTGATATTAAGTCCTACCAGTAAAAGACTAATTCTGAATTTTTTGATTGTTTTGGAATCTATTCGTATTAAGTCCTACCAGCTGCAGTCCCATTAAGCTTGATTGAAAATAATCTATAAGTAATATATATTTATTGTATAACAGAATTGTATATATGTTTTGGTGTTTATTTTAGTCAATTTTTGATTGAAGTTTGATTAAGGAGGCCCAATAACTGGTTTAGCTGCTTTGTTTTTCTAATAAGTCATTTTGATATTACTACTTTATGACAATGTTATGTTTCCATGTCTTTATATGTTGAATTACAGAAAAGTATTTTTACAAGAGATAATAGAAAGAAAACAAAGCCAATCTAATGAGCATTATAAAAGTACATAAAAATGTATTTAAGATGCTCATCCAAGCAGAAATATTTCATTAATACATCAGATACAAGGAATGTGTTTTTTTTTAAATTTTCATTAAATAAAGATTCTAATAATTGTTTCCTTATGAGTGAACAAAAATTGGCTGGTGGATAATGTATACAGGAATTGTTCAAGTGTTTCATAACAAACACTTTCAGCTATTTGTTATTTTTTAATCATTTCACCTCAGTCAAGGCAATAAATCCACTAAAATGCAAGTGGTTAATGAGTGTTAGAGAATATGAGAAACACTATTAAGGAGAGAGAGCAATAAATTAACAAGAATTAAGAAGGTGACAATTGACATTGCATTTAAATTTTTATGATCAAAGTTTATTGGGAAGCAAGAAGCCGGAAGGGAATTGTAGCACTGAGAAGTGCTTGAGAAGAAACTACTATCATAAAAATTACAGTTCCATCTAACCATTTCAATTTTAAAATGATGAGACCTTGCTGCCACTCCAGTACAGCACTTAAATCCATTCACATCTAAGTAGCAAAGAGGAAAGTTCATCAGAATGCATCAAACAATTTTTAAATACATTCAAATCGCAAATACCTTTGAAGATCATATTCAGGTGTAAAGGGCTTAAAGAATATGAATTCTTTTTCTGAAGACAATATGATATAGTATCTGTATCAAAAATTATTCAGCATTTACCAGTACAAGAAATACCTGTCCCTATCATTGTATATTTATCAATAAGAAGAATAATTCAATAAGATAAGCTAAATTACTTTTGTATTTTTATTAGGATTTAATAATTCATAAATAATAAAGATCATATTATATTTTTTCATTCTCTGTCTTTTCTTCAAATTGTCTTAATCAGAGCCAAAAGCTACTTATGTATAGTCCACCATTAAGTATTCTTTGCTCCTGGTTTTAGAAATATTTGTGTGTGTGTGTTGTTATGGAAGAGCCAAAGCATCAAAATAAAAATCACTGGCACCATTAGTAAAAAGATTGTATTGTAATAGCACTGATGCAAACATATATTGACTAAATTGCATCACTTAGTGAAACAAGCAAATAGAATAAAAATAAAATAAAATAGAAAACAGTGAATTAGACTATAGAAAAAAGAAAGAAAGAGTAATGAGATATAAAGAAAGAGTAGAAAGGTATAAAGAAAGAAAAAGTGAAGATATATTGAGAAAAGAAAGAAAGAAGTTATATTCAAAAGAATGGGTTGAGAAACATTAAGAAAGAAAGAAAGAAAGAAAGAAAGAAAGAAAGAAAGAAAGAAGTTATATTCAAAAGAATGGGTTGAGAAACATTAAGAAAGAAAGAAAGAAAGAAAGAAAGAAAGAAAGAAGTTATATTCAAAAGAATGGGTTGAGAAACATTAAGAAAGAAAGAAAGAAAGAAAGAAAGAAGTTATATTCAAAAGAATGGGTTGAGAAACATTAAGAAAGAAAGAAAGAAAGAAAGAAAGAAAGAAAGAAAGAAGTTATATTCAAAAGAATGGGTTGAGAAACATTAAGAAAGAAAGAAAGAAAGAGGAGTTATATTAAAAAAGAATGGGTTAAAAAACATTAAGAAAGAAAGAAAGAAAGAAAGAAAGAAGTTATATTCAAAAGAATGGGTTGAGAAACATTAAGAAAGAAAGAAAGAAAGAAAGAAAGTGTGGAGAAGTATTTTCTGAATGAGTTCAGAAATATTAAGAAAGAATAGAAAATAAGAAAGAAAGAAAGAAAGAAAGAAAGAAAGAAAGAGTGGAGAGATATTTTCTGAATGAATTGAGAAATATTAAGAAAGAAAGAAAGAAAGAGTGAAGAAGTAGGAAAGAAAGAGTGGAGAAATATTTTCTGAATGAATTGAGAAAGAAAGAAAGAAAGAAAGAAAGAAAGAAAGAAAGAAAGAAAGAAAGAAAGAAAGTGTGGAGAAGTATTTTCTGAATGAGTTCAGAAATATTAAGAAAGAATAGAAAATAAGAAAGAAAGAAAGAAAGAAAGAAAGAAAGAAAGCGTGGAGAGATATTTTCTGAATGAATTGAGAAATATTAAGAAAGACAGAAAGAAAGAGGTGGAGTTATATTAAAGAAGAACGGGTTGAGAAACATTAAAAAAGAAAGAAAAATGGAAAGATATTAAGAAAGAAATAATGGTGAGATTTTAAGAAAGAATAATTTGAGAGATATTAAAGAAAAAAAGATAACTGCAAAATGAGCAAAAACCAAATCGAAGCAAGTGAGATGTGAAATCAAAGAAAATATATTCTCTACAGAACAAAGAATAAAAAATAAAGAAATTGCCAAAAGAAAAAGATATGAAAAAAAAGAATTAAGGATGAAAATAAAAATAAAAATGAAACAACCTTAATAGGTAGATGGAATGCTATTACATAAGTGAAATAGAAAGAATATCATAATTGGAACATAGGTACACCAATTATGGTGTATATTGTAAGAATAATATTGCTCATAGCAAAGAAAGGACAGAGAAGACATTGAAAATGGTTTCCCTCCTAAAATGGAGCAAATAGCAACTACAGCATTGTGAAATGACTATTAATGCAGAAGAGAAGAAATCAAGTTGTTTTTATTATAAATACTGACAGAATATAAGTATTTGATTGAATAAGGATCTTTAAATAAATTCAGAAAAATATTAAAAGAATACTTGCCAAAATTAATTTATAAAATAAAGTATCTTTTCATAATTTCCTTCTTTTAACAGCCACTTAAGTTTTATTATGAATTTGGGATGTTAAGATTGTAAAATTCCCACAGTGAAAAATTACTCATTCATATATTCAAAAATGCAGAAAAGATATTATTCTGGATAACAAATTTCATTTACATATTCATAATCAAGATAAAGTAATATCATAACTCTACATAGTTATATTTAATTACATCTTCAAAAATGAACTTATATATATCAATATATAATATATACATGAGATCCAATTTCTTTCAGTTCTATAGTAAGGTCAATATATTTTTAATATCATTTTAATTTCAAAGTTTTAAAAGATTTTACTGTTTCTATTCCTCAGCACAGTTTTTGGTTTGGGCTTACACCATTTATCAAATTCAAATTAAATTTGCACTATTCCCAGTATATCACTGCTCCTACCCAATCAAGTCTATTTTGTATTCCTTCTACAATCCGTTATTAGGTGGTTCAAACAGTTTTTTAGTTCATTAAATAAACATAAAAGACAGTATTTTTTAAAAATATAACTATTAGACAATTTTTTTTTTCAGCCAACTTCATAATTCTATCCACCCAGAATTTTTTACTTTTCTCAGCAAAGAAGCACTCGAAGTATATTTTGTAGTCTTCCAAAGAATTAATTTCTTTTCCTGAAGAAAATTTGATAAAGACTAAAATAAATCATCATCCAAACATGTTATATTTAGTAAATAGATAGGTTTGGTTATCGTCCAATTCACACTCCTCTTCAATCTTTTGAACAGGAGTAGAGGTTTATCCCTTGTTTCCTGGTCAGGATTGAGTTTCTGGTCCGTTCTAAATTATTTTCATTCTTTTTCACTCCCAGTAGCCTCTTGCATCTTAGTGGCTTTATTGCCTTGCTTGGAGTGAAATGATTAAAAAAAATACATTTCTTGAGTGACAACTTACCAACCAGATTTTAACAATTTTTCTTTGGTCACCAAAGGAATATGTCATCTCAACTTACCCTAATTGTTGCTCTGACCAATGCTGAGACTGATACAAAAAGATGTTATACCTCACCATCATTTCAATTTGTTAATTTACTATAAAATAAAATGGGTCAAAAGTTCGAAGCATGGATAAACCAGCACATACCAGACAATATTTACAAGGGTAAGGTGGGCAATATGCATAATTAAATGATTATAACTCGTTTGGTGATAGCTGAATATTTGCTTATAAACAACAATGTGTTTGATTTTACAACCAAGACATGTTCTCAGTACCGAGGAAGTCTAATTCTGAATTTCTTTTGAAGGTTTTGGAATCCATTTAAAATAAGTCCTACCAGTAGAAAACTAATTCTGAATTTCTTTTGAAGGTTTTGGAATCCATTTAAATTAAGTCCTACCAGTAGAAGACTAATTCTGAATTTCTTTTAAAGGTTTTGAAATCTCTTCATATTAAGTCCTACCAGCAGAAGTCCCATTAGTTGAAGGAAAAATTATTGAAATTAACCTATAAGTATCAGATGTTTATTATATAACAGAATTGTATATATGTTTTTTAGTGTTTATTTTAGTTTATCTTTTATTTAGATCTGATGAAAAGGACTAATTTAGCAGTGTTGTTTTGCTAATCATGTTTTATTTTGATATTACTGCTTTATGCCAATATTATATTTTTGTTTCCTCTTTATTTTACCATTTTTTTCCATCTTGTTTTTACATGTGCATTTTATGACTTTAATTGGATTTATAAACTTTGTACACTAGTTTAATGGAAAAGACTCTCTAGAAAGAACTACATTCATAATTTTATTATTTTATATTTTTTCTTATTTTAACAGGTTTATTTTTCTCATTTTAATTAAATTTTCTCATTTTAATTAAATTTTTTACTACTGCAAAAATATCCAGAGGGGATACTATGCCTTTCTCCTGAGTGACACATTCAGTTATGCACAAATACCTTTAGGAAAAGAAGGAATCCTTCTTTTCCTTCCAAACAATGGATTAAATAATACACCTTCTATATGGAAAAAGTCATTATCTTCTAAGTTCAGGTTTTAAATAACCCACAATCAACCGGCTATTGAATGATTCTAGATGCATTTTATAAATTTCTGCAGGAAAATATATTTCCTAAGTCCCATAGCTGTCATTGCTCTTTCCAATAATTATAAGGTCTTTCATCCTAACCTTTTGTTTGAAGTAGTGTAGAATGTTTACATCTTAATTATATAGTTACTTTCCCTCCCAGTAGAATGTCTACTTCTTAATTATATAGTTACTTTCCCTCCCAGTAGAATGTCTACTTCTTAATTACATAGTTACTTTCCCTCCCAGTAGAATGTCTACTTCTTAATTATATAGTTACTTTCCCTCCCAGTAGAATGTCTACTTCTTAATTACATAGTTACTTTCCCTCCCAGTAGAATGTCTACTTCTTAATTACATAGTTACTTTCCCTCCCAGTAGAATGTCTACTTCTTAATTATATAGTTACTTTCCCTCCCAGTAGAATGTCTACTTCTTAATTACATAGTTACTTTCCCTCCCAGTAGAATGTCTACTTCTTAATTACATAGTTACTTTCCATCCCAGTAGAATGTCTACTTCTTAATTATATAGTTACTTTCCCTCCCAGTAGAATGTCTACTTCTTAATTATATAGTTACTTTCCCTCCCAGTAGAATGTCTACTTCTTAGTTACATAGTTACTTTCCCTCCCAGTAGAATGTCTACTTCTTAATTATATAGTTACTTTCCCTCCCAGTAGAATGTCTACTTCTTAATTATATAGTTACTTTCCCTCCCAGTAGAATGTCTACTTCTTAATTACATAGTTACTTTCCCTCCCAGTAGAATGTCTACTTCTTAATTATATAGTTACTTTCCCTCCCAGTAGAATGTCTACTTCTTAATTATATAGTTACTTTCCCTCCCAGTAGAATGTCTACTTCTTAATTATATAGTTACTTTCCCTCCCAGTAGAATGTCTACTTCTTAATTATATAGTTACTTTCCCTCCCAGTAGAATGTCTACTTCTTAATTACATAGTTACTTTCCCTCCCAGTAGAATGTCTACTTCTTAATTATATAGTTACTTTCCCTCCCAGTAGAATGTCTACTTCTTAATTACATAGTTACTTTCGCTCCCAGTAGAATGTCTACTTCTTAATTACATAGTTACTTTCCATCCCAGTAGAATGTCTACTTCTTAATTATATAGTTACTTTCCCTCCCAGTAGAATGTCTACTTCTTAGTTACATAGTTACTTTCCCTCCCAGTAGAATGTCTACTTCTTAGTTACATAGTTACTTTCCCTCCCAGTAGAATGTCTACTTCTTAATTATATAGTTACTTTCCCTCCCAGTAGAATGTCTACTTCTTAATTATATAGTTACTTTCCCTCCCAGTAGAATGTCTACTTCTTAATTACATAGTTACTTTCCCTCCCAGTAGAATGTCTACTTCTTAATTATATAGTTACTTTCCCTCCCAGTAGAATGTCTACTTCTTAATTATATAGTTACTTTCCCTCCCAGTAGAATGTCTACTTCTTAATTATATAGTTACTTTCCCTCCCAGTAGAATGTCTACTTCTTAATTACATAGTTACTTTCCCTCCCAGTAGAATGTCTACTTCTTAATTACATAGTTACTTTCCCTCCCAGTAGAATGTCTACTTCTTAATTACATAGTTACTTTCCCTCCCAGTAGAATGTCTACTTCTTAATTAAATAGTTACTTTCCCTCCCAGTAGAATGTCTACTTCTTAATTACATAGTTACTTTCCCTCCCAGGAGAATGTCTACTTCTTAATTACATAGTTACTTTCCCTCCCAGTAGAATGTCTACTTCTTAATTATATAGTTACTTTCCCTCCCAGTAGAATGTCTACTTCTTAATTATATAGTTACTTTCCCTCCCAGTAGAATGTCTACTTCTTAATTATATAGTTACTTTCCCTCCCAGTAGAATGTCTACTTCTTAATTACATAGTTACTTTCCCTCCCAGTAGAATGTATACTTCTTAATTACATAGTTACTTTCCCTCCCAGTAGAATGTCTACTTCTTAATTACATAGTTACTTTCCCTCCCAGTAGAATGTCTACTTCTTAATTACATAGTTACTTTCCCTCCCAGTAGAATGTCTACTTCTTAATTACATAGTTACTTTCCCTCCCAGTAGAATGTCTACTTCTTAATTACATAGTTACTTTCCCTCCCAGTAGAATGTCTACTTCTTAATTACATAGTTACTTTCCCTCCCAGTAGAATGTCTACTTCTTAATTATATAGTTACTTTCCCTCCCAGTAGAATGTCTACTTCTTAATTACATAGTTACTTTCCCTCCCAGTAGAAGGTCTACTTCTTAATTATATAGTTACTTTCCCTCCCAGTAGAATGTCTACTTCTTAATTACATAGTTACTTTCCCTCCCAGTAGAATGTCTACTTCTTAATTACATAGTTACTTTCCCTCCCAGTAGAATGTCTACTTCTTAATTACATAGTTACTTTCCCTCCCAGTAGAATGTCTACTTCTTAATTATATAGTTACTTTCCCTCCCAGTAGAATGTCTACTTCTTAATTACATAGTTACTTTCCCTCCCAGTAGAATGTATACTTCTTAATTACATAGTTACTTTCCCTCCCAGTAGAATGTCTACTTCTTAATTACATAGTTACTTTCCCTCCCAGTAGAATGTCTACTTCTTAATTACATAGTTACTTTCCCTCCCAGTAGAATGTCTACTTCTTAATTACATAGTTACTTTCCCTCCCAGTAGAATGTCTACTTCTTAATTACATAGTTACTTTCCCTCCCAGTAGAATGTCTACTTCTTAATTACATAGTTACTTTCCCTCCCAGTAGAATGTCTACTTCTTAATTACATAGTTACTTTCCTTCCCAGTAGAATGTCTACTTCTTAATTACATAGTTACTTTCCCTCCCAGTAGAATGTCTACTTCTTAATTACATAGTTACTTTCCCTCCCAGTAGAAGGTCTACTTCTTAATTATATAGTTACTTTCCCTCCCAGTAGAATGTCTACTTCTTAATTACATAGTTACTTTCCCTCCCAGTAGAATGTCTACTTCTTAATTACATAGTTACTTTCCCTCCCAGTAGAATGTCTACTTCTTAATTACATAGTTACTTTCCCTCCCAGTAGAATGTCTACTTCTTAATTATATAGTTACTTTCCCTCCCAGTAGAATGTCTACTTCTTAATTACATAGTTACTTTCCCTCCCAGTAGAATGTCTACTTCTTAATTACATAGTTACTTTCCCTCCCAGTAGAATGTCTACTTCTTAATTATATAGTTACTTTCCCTCCCAGTAGAATGTCTACTTCTTAATTACATAGTTACTTTCCCTCCCAGTAGAATGTCTACTTCTTAATTACATAGTTACTTTCCCTCCCAGTAGAATGTCTACTTCTTAATTATATAGTTACTTTCCCTCCCAGTAGAATGTCTACTTCTTAATTACATAGTTACTTTCCCTCCCAGTAGAATGTCTACTTCTTAATTATATAGTTACTGTCCCTCCCAGTAGAATGTCTACATCATAATTATGTAATTACTTTCCCTCTCAATAAAATGTCTTCATCTTAATTATGTAATTACTTTCCCTCTCAATAAAATGTCTACATCTTAATTATGTAATTACTTTTGGTTCATTTTAGCTGTTGCTGCTGTTGAAAGTCATGTGGCTTCTATTATCAACAGAAGGACAGTATTCATGCAAATCCACAAATTTCATTTGCTCAAAGCCACTTTTGACCATTGATCTTAGAAAGCGGTTGTATACAAATAACAGTTTAGATATTTCTGGATGAGTTTGATGCCATACAGGACATCATATCAAAGTTCCAATTTTTTTAAGAACATAACTTGAGTTCTTAGATTTGACTTTTGGTTTTGTAGCTTCTTGTGGTATTGGGCAAAACTACTCCTAGTACAACCTATTCCACACCTTATTCTATAGGGCATGTCCCTTCATGGCTCTCCATTTCTTGTCCTTTATAGCTCTTAGAACATTTTGTCTTTTTGTTATCTCTCTTGAACTCTGTTCTGCCATCCATTTCCTCAATCATGATAGGTAAAATATATATTGTTCTCTTCTGTCCCTCTTGCCTTCAAACTCTCCCATGAGTATCAAATTTTCCAAGCTTTCTTTCCTCATTATGTGGCCTAAAGTTTCAACTATGTCTTTCTGACATTAAGAATAAGAGATTTTTTGTTTCAATTTTCCCTACAACTTTGTCATTGCTCACGTCTTTGGTTCATGGTATTCTCAGCATGCTCCTGTAAAACTAGATTTCATTTGCTTCAAGTCTCTTTGTTCATCTGTGAGGAGATTGTCCAACATTCACTTCTAGAAGGACTGATATTATGTAACATTTCAGTAATCTTACCTTTGTTTTTAATGTGGCAGTACAGGAGGATGCAAAGAATAGCATGAGCTGAATATGTGAGTAACAACAAAAATTTTAGAAAATGGAAACCAAAAGGACACATACTTAACATTCAAAAGAGCCAGTTGAAATTTCTAGATCACATAATGAGGAAAAAAAGGGCTTGGAAAATTTGCTACTCCCAGGACATATTAAAGGCAAGAAGCACAGAGGAAAACAATATAAAACCTACCTAGCTTGAGTAAATGCATAGCAGGACAAGGTTAAGGAAAGATAAAAAAAAAAAAAAATTATTAAGAGCTACAAAGGAAAAGAGGTTGTGGAGAGGCAAGATCGCCAACATCCTGAATCAACATGGCACATAGAAGAAACACCCCATGATCTAAGACCAAGAGATTATGTCATAAGCATTTGGCTGTCAATATATTACTAGTTTCTTTTTCTTTTTCATTCTTATTACATCAAGGACATTTCAGTCGATAAATAATTGATCATTTGGTTTGTATCCTCTTTACTCCTCAGATAAATGTCCTGGGTTTTTAATGAGTAGTAGATCTTGGTGATTGTCCTATTATGATTTTCCACATCAAAAGTAAGGACATAATTAGCCTGTAATTATTTGTTAGTGTTCCTTTTGGCATTGAGGAGAGATACATATCAAAGTTTTCTTGTTTCACATCATTCATTGCAGGGTCATTACTTTCATCAGTTTGGGTGTATCTTACATGCAAATCTTTTAAAGCAAAATTTATATATTCAATAGTTTCTTGATGTCTTTCCAGATTGAAAATGGATATAGGATTCTTCATAAAGTGTGGAAAATTATTGCTTGCCCTGTTTCCACTACCTGACCCAGGGATTGAACTCACAATTACTATGTCACCAAATTCACAAACCAATGTTTTAATCCACTAGACTATTTCTCCTGAGGATCACTTTAGTAGACCTAAAATAGAAATATATATGATATGGAAGCCACTAATAATGTTGTATTTGTTGGTGAAGAATTTTCAGGTTTTTGTTTCTAAACAAGGAATAAAACATGTAACCAGAGCTGTAAAGCATCTTTCACCTAATGTATTATCAGAATGGTATGTGGGCATCCTCTCAAAGAGAATGCAGAAGATGAACCAAAAGAGAGGATCAGTGAATTTAAAGTTGAGTTGATTCTTGTTGTCCTACAATTAAACTCCACAAACATTTACAGAATTTTTATCTCCCTGTCCATTAGCTTTAGTAATGATGAACAGGAAGATAAAAATTATGATTCCTCAGAAACCCTTGATATGGCAATGCATAAGGAACAGCAGAGAATTAAAAAAAACAATCATGACAAAGCAGGTTCTGTTCATGCAATTCAAGAAGCGCATTCTCTATTAGTATATTTAGGACTGAAATCATTATATTGAGATAGTCATGATTCAAACAGGTTCCTTATCTTATCTGATTCAGTAGTACTTGCAGAAGGTAGGGCATCATCACATTGATCCACTGAGAAAAAAAAACATGAATTCTGAGCAAATCTGATACAAATTGAAACTTGCAATACAGAGTTAAATTTGGGCATTCAATGTTGTCGATAGTCACACCTAGCACAGGTCTAGTAACTGTAGATCCTTCTCCCTGCAATCTGTGTGGATCACCTTTTATTCAGATTTCTGACCATGCATGCAAATTAGCGATAGTTTTAAAAGCATTAGAACCACACATTCACTTTGCCTAAATTGCAAATGGTGTCTCCGACCAGGCAGGCAAGACATCATGGCCTCTTAGCCACAGATAGCTTGGAATTCCTTGCTCCTATTTCACCAGAATCAATTAAAAAAATGTCTGGATCAAGAACTTGGTCACTCCACAGGTTCACCAGGATAATTCAGATCGGCCTGTAAGTCAAGAGGTGCAGTTTACCAAGAGAGACCTATTACATCTTTTGATGTTTCAATGAGCAGTGGAACCACAGTCTATCTGGAGTTATTACACAAATCACATAAATCTCAGTAAATTGAATTTGCTTTGAAAAGTTTTTGTCAAATCTTAAATGATTAATTTAGATGTTAAAAGAAAGCTTGAGTCAGGTCTTTAGGCAGTTTCAACATATTTTCTTAAAGTTATTTGATGGATAATAGATACAGAACGAGAATTAGAAAATCACCTAGTATTCTGAAAGACTATATTATATGACCTCTATATTTTGCTCAGTAGGATTACAAATAAAAGGAGAGAAGTATAATTTATTATTATTAAAAGGTGGAGCCTAAAATAGAGTTGCTCCCCCTTACCTATATATCCACAAATCATTTTTCAATCATTGTCCCACTGCTTGTAAATTCAACCCTTGTATTTTACCTAAGCTCTAATCAATGATCATGATGATGATTAAGAGACTGATTTTCATTTTAAATATATTGTTATATTATCTTTTGTACTTGGCAATAGAAGCTGATATTCTTTTTCATTGTAACAAATTGATGCTAAAAATCTATGTACTATTTCAAATATTTTCTATCTATCTTAAATGAACTTCATTAGCAGAATTCCTCCTATTTATGCTACTGTCTTCTGATAATTCCTCCGAATTGGAAGTAGGCCAATGCCAAACAATAGAACTTCCAATTTCTGAATAATCTGTTAAATGCTTTGCAGGAAGCTTTAAGGCAATTGTCTTAGAAACTTCAAACTTAACTCTATTCAAGTTCTTCAAGTTTTTTATTTTCTTTTGTTCCAAAGTCCATTAACAGCAGTTCTTTCCATTTCATAAATGAATTAAACTTGATGGATTTCATTAAACAACACAGTATTAAAGCAAGGATTAATTTTAAGTTTATTCAATAAATTCCTCATTATCGTTCAAACTTAGGTGAAAATGTCTTTTTAATTTCCACTAATTGTTTATACATTCCAGAATTCCTTAGCATTAAATATATCATTATCATGACTGCATCGCTTTGAATCAAGAAGGTATTCAAAAGAAAAAGAAGATGGCTTCTTTCTCATCAAAGTTTCATTTTGTACAAGGATGTCGATTTTTTGGAGATTTTAATGTCTGAACTTAATTTTCTCACAGATGAAGAGGATATGTGGTTCTACACAAAAATACTGAAAATACCATGGGTAGAGCATGTGACCAATAAGGAAGTATTAAGAAAAACGGGAATGAAATATATATAAACATAAAATCAGAAAACAACAGCTGGAATTCATACCACGTAATGCTGAAGGGCCATGCTGAAAGGTAGAAGGAAACAGTGAGTAACCTGTCTAATGAGCTTGTGTAAATGAAATGGCATAGTATAGACTGGGATGGATAGTAAAGAGATAAACATTGATTAGAGCTAGAAAGGAATGAATTTTGTGGGGAGCCATAATCATACACATCCTGGAGGGACATGACACAAAGTCCTGGGTATGATGATAAACTTCATTGAGCAGCAAGGCCTCTGATCGGAAGATTGGCGTTTTGAGGAGCATGGAACCAACTCTTAATTGTTGTTGCTCTCAACCCTACACTGATCCAAGTTAGGAGTAACTGTTAGGGACCCAGCTGTGGGGCAAATAGTGAAATCCCAAATTATTACAGACCACTATGAAAGTATAAGAATATATTTTTATAGTAAAAATACCAGAAATACATTTTTATATACAGTTACCAATAATATCTATTAATAGTAAAAGCACCAACAATGCATTTTTAAAACAAAATAACCAGTAATAAATTTTATAGTACAATGACTAACAATAAATTTTATTTTCAGTATTTACATTAGTTGGACTATTGTCCTCATCTTTGTCGCCATATTTGTCACAACGTTTCGGCCATTGTACACTCCAGCTTTCTTCAGGTGGTTGGAATTTCGAACTGAACCCTTTATTTCAATCACTGGGGTAAACTGTTCTAGTTCCATGTGCCATGTTTGATGAATGTCAGTTATCAGTTATCTCCTGCTAATTTTCCTTCTGAAAGTTCTCCACTGCCTTAATTGGGTATTGAACTCACACTCTTTGGGTCTGTCACCGGATCACTACTCGGTTAAGGCAGTGGAGAACTTTCAGAGGGAAAATTAGCAGGAGATAACTTTTTTAGTGGCAGTGTATTTTGTTTCAAACCTTCTGAGGCTGACCTTTAAGGTTAGATGGTAGACAAAATAGAGATGTCAATTTTGATTGGCTGAGCTGAACATGGGAATGTTAGAGTTAGAAAGTGCTTTCAGGGAGTTAAGTTTTACACATCGAAGAATTCAGACGTGTTATTTTCGTGTATACTCTCCAGTGGGGTGGGATAGCCACCCCACTAGCTTTTTAAAAAATGTACACATTGATGTGTTTAATAAAACAGATAAGTTTAAAAATCCATTTTGTTTAAGTTCTCATATTATCTCCGGACTCTAAAAACCTTTTGTCACCCAAATGGAAGAAAACAAAAGAAGAAAGAAAAGCAAGAGAAGCAACATTGTGAGTGAATCCAGACCTTTACCCCAAGACTACCCCACCGTGCAAAGGGGTTATGCAACACAAACAACACGACACATAAAAGAAGAAGACTTACTGAAGAAGTTCTATTTTCATGAAACCATCTTTTTCATGTTGCAGAGAAAATAAATATTTAATGTATTTATTTAAATTGGAAATAACCTAACTTTGTGTCTAAAGAGAGATCTTTTGTTTATGATTTTGACTATAAAAATTGACGTACAGACTAATATTCATGAAAATTATGGAAAAGTAGATTAGTTTTAGGAGAATCTTTAATAGTATGAGAACCAAGAAAATTTGATAAGATATAATTTTCAAATAAAGAGATTAATACATTCTATTTGCAATTTACTCTCCTTCCTTGTCACCGTATTTTATTCTGTAATGAATATTACCTATATATCTAATATTGCAATTAATACAAATAAAATTTGTCACTGAGCTGACTCGTTATATTCAGCACCTCAACTCTAGAGTTTTGTAGATTAACTTTTGGTAATTGTTTGTTCCACTCTTTGAGGTTTCAGCAAATCACACACACACACACACATATATATATATATTGTGTATTTAGCAAGCAAACCTTCCTTTATACATCTTTCATTAAAAATGACAGACAAGCTACTGCGGTTAAGCTTTATATTTAATTTTTCTTGTGTTCGAACAAATGCTTTCTTTTTTGGACACAGAGTGTGTAGAAACTGTTCAAATGTTCTATAGTTCTGAGCTCTTTTAGTCATACTTTTAGCCATTAGTTTAATTGAGTGTGTGCATTATGTGTATTTTTTTAGTGTGTTATAGAGATGTTTTATTTTCCGAACATGGATAGCACATTGTGGCCTTGTTTGTAGCTAATACTGTTAAGAGTTGGCTTTTTCTTTTTTATTATTAAGGCTTCCATTATTTTTAATCGTTTTTTAAAAGTGGATGCGGTTATTATGTTTGTGTTTTCTACTAGTATGTTTTGAATGGAGTCTGATAAGTTTGTGTGTGTGTTTAAATGGGTTCTAGTTTAAATGTGTCCCAAAAAGAAAGCGCTCGTTTGAACACAAGAAAAATTAAATAAAAAGCTTAACCGGAGTACCTTGTGAGTTATTTTTAATGAAACATGCATATATATATATCTATATATATCTATCTATCTACCTATCTATCTATCTATATATATATACACACACACACACACACATATATATATATATATATATATATATATATATATATATATATATATGTGCGTGTGTAAGCAAATATATGGATATAGATCTGACAGTATGAAGAAAAATATATGGAAAAAACAAAGAAAAATCATAATATGCAATTATGCTGTTTTAATGTTAATATAATGTCAACTTCAGACGTTTCGGTCTAGTAGACCATCTTCAGGACATATTCATAAAACATAATTAACATTAGACTATATTTAATTCAACATGAAAAGACAATGAAGATGGTCTACTAGACCAAAATGTCCGGCATTGACATTATATTAACATTAAAACAGCATAATTGCATATTAGGATTTTTGTTTGTTTTTTCCGTATATTTATCTTCATATATATATATATATATATATATATATATATATATATATATATATATGAGCACATGGCCAAATGGTTATAACGTTGTGCTTTCTGACAATGAGTTCAAATCTCACCAGGTCAGTTTGTCAGGAACACGGCTTCTTGTGAGTGAAATTGGTTAGATGGAACCCTTGTTAGTCATTGATGGTTGTGCTAGCACAGAGTTACAAGTCATTGTGACTGAGGGTCTTGTGTGTGCTGGCCTTGTTCAGACTATTGATCATGCTAGATAACACACTCTCTCCCAGAATCTGTGACTAAAGCCGTTTAGTATAGTTGCAGTATAAACCACAGGTCAGCTCTGTGGGTGCTGAACAAACACAAATGTGCCTGAGCTGGCTTCTAAATAGGGATTATCTAGCATCTTGGATACGAGGGTCCAGCCATTATTATATATGCAAGTATATACATTTTTACATATATCTGTAAATCCCTTGTATAATGATAACAAAATCATTTAATTTACACAAAAATGTATTCTGCCTGTGATTTTTCTTTCAGTCGTATAGTGCAAACATTATACATTGATAATATCAGATCAGAAATCAACTAATAATTTTGTCAGGTTACATACTTATTGATACATCTTCTTTTCTTTCACAAAGACTTAAAGTAAGATTTTTATGTATCAACAGTATGAATTACGCACATTAATTAACTGAATAAATAAAAAATCACTACCAGGATTTAACACTGGCGGCTACAATCTTAACAACATAAGATATCTAGATGACACAATACTGATAGCAGACACGGAAAAGAAATAACAAAATCTCCTATAGAAGGTAGCAAAGGAGAGTGAGAAGAAAGGACTAAGCATAAACTACAAGAAGATGGAATGCATGGTCATCAGTAAGAGGATGAGCCCGAAATGTGATTTGCAGGTTGAGAACGCTAGAATCAAGCAGACGCGGAAGTTTAAATATCTGGGAAATGTTTTGATAGAGGACGGTAAGTGTGACGCTGAGATCCGTATACATATTAGCCAAGGACACATTCCAAAAGCTGGGTTGATTATTGCGAGACAGGAGGATTTCTTTGGTTACAAAAAAAAAGAATACTGAGCTGTTATGTGTGTGACATCCATCCTTCTTTATGGCAATGAATGTTGGAAGATTTCCTCAAAGAGGAAGAAGAGACTTGAGGCAACGGATATGTGGTTCTACAGGGGGATGCTGAGGATATCATGGACTGAACGTATGAGCAATGATGAGGTCTTAGAGAGGTTGCAAACAAGGAGGAGGTTTATACTTAACATCAGGAAGAGGCAGCTGAAGTTTCTGGGAACACATAATGAGGAAGGAAGGAAGGAAGGCCTGGAGAATCTGATATTCATGGGTCGAATAGAGAGTAAGAGAGACAAAGGAAAACAGCACGTGATATACCTAGCAGGCTTAAGAAAGTGGATGGCAGAATGTGGTCTAAGAGAGGAAGCAGAGAGAAGGAACTTGCGTGCTGCAAGGGATTCTGAGAAGTGGAGAGCCATGATCATCTATGTCCTAAAAGGACATGGCACATAAAAAGAAAAAATAATACAGCTAAGAATTTTAAAAAGGTTTTCAATATATCATATCAAAAACTGATTAATATTTCTAATCAACCATTTGGAATAAATAAAATGAGAATGTCACTTTTTTATTGCCGCAAAACTTTTGCAGAAAATAAAGGGTCCTGTTTGATGGTAATGTTAATATTAGCTATTTCCTTATGAGGAAACATTCAACATTCATTGACCAAGTAGCCAACACCATTGTCAGTAAACATTTATAAAATCTTTCACTTAAAACATTTCTTTTTGAAAAATAGTTTTCTCAAGTCCAGTAGCTATTAACATTCTTTCCAGTATTGATGGGGGTTTCCTTCCTAACCATTTTTTGAAGTTATGTGGAATGTCAACATCTTGATAATATCATGTGTGTTCCAAAACATTCCACACATTAACAAACCATAGAGACAAACACTGATTCTGAATAAGAACAGATGTGTATTTCTTCTTATTTTATGTGCCATGTTCTTTCAAGTCATAGGTAACCATCTCTCTCTACAACTTCCATTTTTTTTTAGCTCTAAGTAAGTTTTAGCCCTTCGTCATCTTCCTATGTCCTTATCTATATTATCATCTATATTATTCTTATTTTATGTGCCATGCTCTTTTGAGACATAGGTGATCATGGCCCTCCACAACATCTGTATTATGTAGCGCTATGTAACTTTTAACACATCATCTCCTTGTTCCACCATCTATATTCTTTTTATTTTATATGCCATGTACTTTCAAGATCACGGCTCTTCACAACTTCCTAAGTAACTTTTGATTCTTTGCCATTTCTCTTTGTCCTTGTTTTCCCTTCGATTCACTCACTCATTATCTAGGCAGGAAGTGCCTAATTATTATTTTGCAGCCTTGAGAGAGTTCAAAATTGTGTCTATGTCTTTGTGGATGATTAATTATTATCCATCCTATAACCCCTTTTACCCCACAGGTGAAATGTTGCAAGCTTTCCATTACTCTGTTGCTATTTTCATGGCAAATGTTCAGACAGAATTCATTTTATCACACCACTAGTTCTGACCATTGCAGCTATAACCTGCTCTGTAGACTGGAGCAAAAAATCCTCATTCTAAGAATCAAAATGCCTTTCCTTAAAATGGTTGCAGTATCACAGAATAATTTTTATTCATTTGTTTTCATATTCTGTATAACTTGTTTGCTATTATTTATTTAGAGTTTTTCAAAGAAGTCTAGTTGTTTTTCATATATTATTAAATAATAACAAAAGACCCTGGAAAGAAAACATGAACATGAAATAAGAAATCATTAATTTTTTTATCATTTCACCCCAAGTAAGGCAATAAAGTCACTCAGATGCAAGGCGGTTACTGAGCATGAGAGAAGATGAGAAAAAGAAAACATTATGGAGGAGAGAGAACAATAAGAGAACAGGAATTAAAGACAGATGAAATTTTTGAAGATTAAACTTGACTGGAAAGCAAGAAGCCAGAAGAGATTTTCACACTTGAGAAGTCCATGAAAAGAAACTGTTAGAATGGAAGTTATGGTTATATCTAACAATTTCAGCTGTAAATGAGTATATCAAATTAGTAGGATACCTAAATTTATAATGTCTAGGTACCAAAGAGAAAAGATCACCAGAACAATTACCATGAAAATATTTATAGAAAAAAGGCACAGAGAATATACATTATGGTAGAGGGTATGTAATTGAAGCTGAGATCCCAGGTTAGGACTGATGATATTGGTGAGTCTTCTTTGTATTTCATCAAGAATTTTTAAATACATAGCAGAAGCACCAGACCAGATGTGACAGTAATATTCAATGCAAAGAAGAATGATAAATGTATAAGTGTGTAACATAGATTCTGGCATGAAATATTTTTCATCATAACTCAGTGAACCAACTTTCCTAGCAGCAGACAGCAATTGATTCAATATAATCTTTTTTACTTCATGTCAGCAGAAAATGTTAACCCTGAGAAGGTACAAGGAGTCACTCTCCAGAAGGTTATCATCAGTCATGCAAAAAGGTTTTCTAAGATGATTAAAAGAGAGCAGTTTTGCTTTGAAGGCATTAAAATTAAAAGCCATTTCTTGCCCCAGTTAACAACAAATTGTAGGTCATTTTGAGATTCGCTACTAGTTTGACCATATTGAAACAATCAGACTTACCATTAAGGTAGGTGTAAATAGTTGTGTGATCAGCAATGAGTGGTTCCAGCAGTGGGAAAGTGACTGAAGCGTAAGTTGGAATTAGTTGTATGAATTGTTATTCTATACTTAGTTCATGCTTTAGTGGATAATAAACAAAAATCCACAGATCATAAGAATTTAGATTAACAGCAGAATTAATAAAGAACGTGTCAAATTAATAAGTATGACTAATAGAAAATAACTTAGGGGTAAGAGCATTTGAGAAACTGTTCCTTTTTTAGTTATAATTTATTTAACTGCATAATCATGAAAACTGCATAATCCTGCAAACTGCTTAATCCTGAAAATTGCTTAATTCTGTAAAGTCCTTAATCCTGCAAACTTTTTAATCCTGCAAACTGATTAATCCCGAAAAGTGCTTAATCCTGCATGCTTAATCCTGTAAAGTGCTTAATCCTGCAATCTTATTAATCATGCAAAGTGCTTAATCCCGTAAGGTGCATAATCCTGCAAACTGATTAATCGTGCAAAGTGCTTAATCCTGCAAACTTATTAATTGTGCAAACTGTTTAATCCTGCAAAGTGCTTCATCCTGTAAAATGATTAATTCCGTAAACTGCTTAATCCTGCAAACTGATTAATCCTGCAAAGTGCATAATCCTGCAAACTGATTAATCATGCAAAGTGCTTAATCCTGCAAATATAAACCTATAATGTCTTTCCTAAATAAATAATTAAATCACACAGACATGGTAATGGTAATAATGAGAAAGCTGTCCAAATATAGAAATGAATACAATATAGAAACCCAGTAATACAGAGAGATAGAGAAAAACAACCAAAAATTGTAATATGAACTCTGGTAAAAGCGAATAATGTAAAGAGTTGTACATTTAATGCTTGCCATAGCAGAGAAAACAAAAACATGCAAAGTTATCAAAGGAAATTAACTAAGAAATGGTGAAATCCAAAGGCATGGTGTGTGGAATTAGAACAATCTACACCCATTTACTAAATAAAGGGTTCAGTTTAAAATTCCAACAAATACCACATGAAGAAGGCAGAAATATACAACATTATGAATATTGCACTAAAGATGAGAACAGTCTGAACAATATAAATGTAAATCAACTGTACCAATTAAGACAAACCACATCACTTTAAGATTTCCAACAAGAGTAAGAACTAAAATTGACATAACTTATAACAGCTAATTGTAATAGCTAATTCCTTACAGGGAAATGTTTGGCATTCATTGACCTAAAATTTAACATTACTACTTTTAGTTGAAATTTAATAAATCTTTCTTTTATAACAGTTTTTCAGGAAAATAGATTTATTAAGTCCACTGTTATTGCTATTTCTAGTACTGATAAGGGTTTCACCTACTAATCTTTTGTTTGAAGTAATGTGGAAAGTCAACATCTTGATTATGCCATTGTTTAAGATGTGGAAAGTCAACATCTTGATTATTTCATTGTCTAAGATGTGGAAAGTCAACATCTTGATTATATTGTTGTTTATCATGTGGAAAGTCAACATCTTAATTATGTCATTGTTTAAGATGTGGAAAGTCAACATCTTGATTATTTCATTATTTATTCCTCAAGTTACATGTGATGTCGATTTTAGTTCTTACTCTTGTTGGAAATCTTAAAGTGATGAGGTTTGTGTTAATCGGTACAGTTGATTTTTTTGTGATTTTGTAGCACCAGCCTAGGAGATCCAACAAATGAGAGTAATCTTTTTAATACTTTGATTAATTAAAATATTAGCTTGAATTAGGAACCAGTCTTATCCAATCAGCAGAAATCTCAGGTGTTTGTAGCAGAATAAAGATGAGAAAGTAGGCATTACTGAAAAGATGTAATGGTAAATGGTAAAATTCAATAACAGTTATAAGCATTCCCAGTGTTGTTAGATGAATCTTGCCTCACAAATAAATGATTGGTTTGTGTGCTTATTAAAACTTTGAACATGTTGTGAACATAGATATAGTAATGTGGAAGACAGAATCTTCTTGTTGTTGTTACTGTTGTAGAGGTTAATTCTTTCTCTACCTCAGCAAGCATAAATTCAAGTAAAAGGAATACATTGAATATGAATAAATAAATAAATAATTTATTTATATATATATATATACAAAAAAAAACTATTAACTTTTATCTGTTGCTGTTGCTAAGACAAAAGGAAGAGAGAATTATGAAATTAGAAGTGAATACTGGTTTGTGCTACATCTCTCTCTCTCTCTCTCTCTCTCTCTCTCTCTCTCTCAGCTTGCCAGTGTTGATGATGAAGCTGGTCTCTGACAGGTTTGTTTCAATTAGAGAATATATAGCTGTCATTTGGCTCCAAATTAAGGTTTTGGTTTTTGGAGTGGAAGTGGCTCTGATTGGTCAATAAATTATTAATTTTATTTGAGTTAAAGTGGATGTATGTGTGGAGCCTGTGTGTATTCATGCAGTCATTGAGTTGTCAAAATCCAGTCTGTGTAGGAAAATGTAAGAGGCATGATAAAAATTATGTAAACATTTTTTTCCAAAATTCCATGACAGCCAACAATGCATGACATGAAAAATGAATGATTATTGATATTGAATATGTATTAGAAGAGCACAAAAATCTCATTAGATACTCTGCCCCATTTATTCAAGAGGCAAGAGTATTACATTCACAGTTTTTAGCTTTCGTTTTTCAGATGTTGAACTCATTCTTTATGCTGCTTCTTTAGATGTACAATCCGTAATGAAAGAAAGGAAGGTATTTTTTTTTATCCAGCAAACATTAGTAATTAGAAAAGAAATGATGACAAACATTTCTTTTTTAAATGATTTTTCTTTACTATTATTTTCTGGAAAACGTGACACAAACCTCTTTTTCCTCATGAAGTGTACCTGAAGAAGATTATAGAATAACGTGCCTGAAACAACATTTTCTCAGATCAATGATAAAAAATATCTTCTAGTAAATGAATCTTCTATATCTTCATCAGATCTTATAGACTAGTGCTAGGGAGTCACAAAGAACTTTACTAAATAACAAAATCCACACAAGTCATCCAAAAACAACAGTTAAAATGGATAGTACATATTAGTAGAAAGGAAAATAACGATATAATCAAGATGTTAACATTCCACATTGTCTTAAATAAAAGGTTAGGAAGAAAACTCCCATAAATACTAGAAAATAACAGCTAGTGAACTTGAAAAAACTATTTTCCTGAAAAACTGTTTTAGAGTAAGATTTAAATAAATTTCAACCAACAGTAGTACTGGCTTCTTGGTTAATGAATGCCAAAATTTTCCTCATAAGGAAATTGTTAATAGTATCATTACAATAAGGAAAGGTCTAATCTGCATGCTCACCTATCAACATCAACCAAAATATTAACTACAAAATTCAAAATTCAAATTTTTTCAAATGAAAAATTGGACAAGTCAACACCCAGTGAGGATCAGATTATTTGTTTGTTTTGTTTGTTTGTTTTGTTTGTTTGTTTGGGTTTTATGGCATATCAACCACTGTGGGTTATTTAATGCAAAATCCAGTTTATATGAATTTTAAATGCCTATTTTGTATGGAATAAAAAATGTATATCTGGCAACATTATTGTTTCAAAAAAAACGTATAGCTGGCAACATTATTCCTTTACACAAAAACGTATAGCTGCCAACATTATTCCTTTACGAAAAAACGTATAGCTGGCAACATTACTTTTTTACAAAAAAACGTATAGCTGGCAACAATACTTTTTTACAAAAAAACTTAGAGCTGGCAACATTATTGTTTCAAAAACTTAGAGCTGGCAACATTATTGTTTTAAAAACATAGAGCTGGCAACATTATTTTTCTGAAAACATTATCTGAGACCTTGCTGTTGGATGCAGTTCATCGCCGTACCCAAGACACGGATGTAGTTTACTGTCATACCCAGGACGCGGATGTAGTTTACCATCATACCCAGGATGCTCAGATTATTTCAGGTTGCACTTCCTTTTAGAAGAATACGAGAAAGCAAACCTTAATGTTGTCTGTATGCATGAGGTTTGTCGACTTTATTGTGTTGCTATTGTGCATTTGGGATAGAATTTATTTTGGACTGCTCATGAGGAGAAAAGAAAACATAGAACTGAAATTGCATTATGTAAATCATCAGATATTATAACAGGCAATAACTTACACCAATCACAAAAACTGATGGTTACCAAAATTGTTGCTCATTGCTGTGAAATTCAAGGCATATCAGCTGATGGCCCAACTGCCAAAAAAAACATTATCTCAGAAAAAAGAGAAATTCTACACAGGACTGAGTGAAATTTGTATATTAGAAAAAAACAGAAAACTGTGCAGTAATGGAGATTTTAATACTACCTCAAGCATCTTTAAATGCCACAGCTTCTTTGATGGTATAAACGCATAATTATTTGAAATGGAAGCCTCAAACAACAATAGAGAACTTCTGCTAATCTTTTGTTATTGAAAAAGAAACTGCACCCTTCAACCAACCAATTAAACATCACATTACATGGCATAGCCAACATAACATAACAAAAAACATTATTGACTTCAGCATCTCCAGAATCTTGGCTTATGTAATTGGTCATAGATGTTAGAGTATACAACTCCTACTTTGAATCACACCACAGACTACTTGTAACTAAACTAACAGCACCAGCCAACAAAATAGCTCAATTTCACCCACATAAACCAAGGAAAACACTGAGATATAACATTTAAGCCCTTAAAAATGAAAGGGTAAATTTAGTAACAAATTAGAGTCCAAATTGATGTCAGTAAGCCTTGATCAAACAATAGAGGAATCAAATCATCATTAGATGAAGTCCATGAGAATATCTTCAGGGAAAAGATACATCCATGGCACGACAATGCTAAATTGAAAAAAATTCATAAATGAAAGAAATAAAGAGAAGAGGAAAAATATGGTTAAAAAAATACCAAACAATTAACAAAGAAAATTAAAAAAAATTAATTAATTCTTTGAGAAACAAATATCTCCAGAAAATTGGAAATTGAATTAATGAAGCAAAGAAGCATAGATAATTGAAGACACTGATCCTGCTTTCCCTCCCAAGGTCACCGTACTGATGATGAAGGTTGCCATGCTGATGACTTAGGTATTCATAGCTGAGATAAGTATGATCTTGAACAGAAAATTAACATCATCTACCAAGTGTTTGAAGAAATAAGACTCAAGATAAACCTTTCCAAAGTAGAAACTATAATCTGAAAATGGAATGAAAGCAGTAATGATACCTACCCTGAATCTACCATAAAAATACAGGATGCGGAATTAGTAAATATTAAACACTTAAGATACCTCAGCATATGGATCAGTAATAACAAATTAAGTATAAGAGAAGGGTAAATTGAAAATAGAATAAGTTGTGCCAGAGGTAGTTTTACCTAACACTGCAAATTACTACAAAACATCAACATAAAAACTCTAGTCATGTTCTTAAATAGCCTCATCAGATGGATGTCATCCATGGTGCCAAACCCTTTTGAAAAATATCTAAACTATCAGCTGAATGTAACCATTTTCTAAGATCAGTGATGATAAAAGGCTTTGAGCAAGTGAAGCCTGAGGGTCCTGACAAAGACTCATCCAGCATTGTGGACTGGTGCTACAGAATCATAAACAAAGAACTGTACCAAATAACAGAAACCACATCACTTGAGGACTCCCAATAGCAGTAACAATTAAAATGGATAGCACATGTAACTTGAAGGGAGAATGATGGCATAATCAAGATCTTAACATTAACCTATTTCCCTGAAAAGTTTTAAGAGAAAGGTTTATAAATTTCAACTGAAAGCAGTACTGTCTGCATGGCCAATGAATGTCAGTTTTTTTTTCCTTGTAGGGAAATGGCCAATACTATCCCTACAAATAATATTATAGATGAGGCAAACATATTACAATTTGATCCCAGCCTGATGGCCAGGAAGTGAAGTAAAGCATAATTTGAGTAAAACTTGCTATTTAGTTAATGAATACCAAATGTTTCCCTATAAAGAAAAAGCTTATTTAACCATTACCATTAGAGATAAGAAGAACAGATACTATACTTGATATGTACTTGTCCTAACACAGTGATAGAATATAAGACAATGCCAGTTGAAAGTGGGGAGCACAAGTGTGTGTCCAGTTGGTTAAAAAGGTGAAACTTTTCCTGGTCCACACAACCAACATTGTACTATGATGATATTCTACCAACTGTCACTTTCTGATCCAATGTGGGGTGCTACCATAGGGTTATAATCCCCTGGGCCAGTCATCCCTCATTTATTTCTTGTGTTCTGTTTGAAGGCAGAAAAACAGTTGCAAGATAAAATGTAGTTTATCCACCTGATAACAGATACTACACATTGATCACAGCATGATGCTTATAGTGTGAAGAAAAGAATAATTTGAGTAGAACTGGCTGTTTAGTCAATGAGTGCTGAATGTTTCCTTTTAAGGAAACTGCTAATATTACCATTGCCATGAGAGATGAAGAGAACAGATACTACACTTTAATCCCAGACCCATGGTCAGAGATTGAAGGAAAGTGTAACTCAACTAGAACTGACTTCTTAATGAATGTCGAATGCTTCCTTATAAGGAAAAAGCTTACCTTACTATTACCATTAGAAATGAGGAGAAACAATACTACACTTTGATCCCATAAGGAATGAAGAAAAGTGTGACTTGAGTAGAAATGGCTGCTTAGTCAATGAATCCTAAATGTTTCCTCATAAAGAATCCTGTTTATCATTACCATTGTTGTAGCAATAAAATAATGTAAAGGATATGCTAATATCTGAACATTTCTTAAAATAGTAGGGATTCCTGCATTTTCTAAAAGTTTTACTTTTTACAGATAGTGTAGGATAAGTTGTGATACTGCAGTAAATAAAATACAACCAATAAAAAATAATACATTAAATTTTCAGTGTATCAGATTGCAACCCAATTGAACTGCTTGTAACAATTGTGATAACTTTACTCTCTTCATAATAATAAACCCATTCACTTCAATAATACTGATATTTATCAAAGACAAATATGCACATCACAGATATTTGTACTAAATTCCAATAAACCATGCAGCCTTCATTGTGCTTAAAAGATAATGAAAATTAAATAAAGTTAAAGATAATATTTGTGTTATACAGAACAAAAGCATTGTTTTTCTTGTGTCCATATTTGATACTCTGAGATCATTATTACATTTATTTAAAGAGCCAAGTGTTCAAACATAATTTTAAGATATAACATATTTACACACAGTTCAGTTAGAGCACTTTCATATAGGATGTGCAGATAGCATTATGGTTAGCGGCATGAAAAGTGGAATTAGTGAGGTGAGTTCAAATACCAATACTAGCCTGTTGCATTGTAATATTAGCTGTTTCTTTATAGACACTCATTTGGCATTCATTCACCAAGCAGTCAGTGCTGCTATCAGTTGAAATTTATTACATTTTCATGAAATTAGGTTTCTCAAGTCCAGTAGTTGTTATCACTCTTTCTAGTACTGATGGAGACTTCCAATTTAGTGTGAAAGAGACTTGAAGTGAGAGAGATGTATTTGAAATGATGAACACTAAGAATATCGGCAGACTCACTGTGAATTGATTGAGGTGGGATGTTAGGGTTTTGTTGGGCATTCGTGGAGTTAGCATCAAAAGCACAATGAAAAGAGAGGCCATATGATCCACAACAGAGGTTACAGAAAAAAAACAAAAAAAACATGCAAGTGGTTATGGATCAAGTGAAACAAAAAATGAACAAAAAGATGAATATGAGGGGGAAAAATCCGAAACTTATTTTAGCTGGGGTGTCACTGGCAGCATTGGTGTCAGTGCAATTCACCACAATGAAAACAGCATAGGTATAGTTGTCTCAATATATGAATGAGATGAACACAACAGGAAGACAGCTATTGGCTGTTAAACCACTGGCATGCTGATTAGGTGCATGTATTCTTTATCTTCCCTTCAGTTTCCAAGCAAGTAAATTGTCATAAAGTTTTTTCTTACTATATTAGGTCACTCTGTTTTTACAAAAATTGAACACTTTTTAATTTTAACAGTTTTTAACACTAGGCATAATTATTTTTCACCTATTGGTTTTATATATATATATATATATATATATATATACAGGTTATAATCCATTGGTATATAATTGAAGTGAATCCTAATAATATAATATAACATATTAAAACTGACATTTTATTCAAACAGAGCATATAAATTACATACAATAGATATTAAGATTACTCCATGGTTATGATCATTTCACCTTACAAATTAAGATTAATCTGTAAGGATTTATAAACCGATTAAGTTCATAAGAAAAATTAAAATGAAACTGGCTTAAAACAAATTTTACAAGCCAGGCAGAAGCAAAGAAAAGAAGAAAAAAATGGAAAAAGGAAGAAAGAGTAAAAGAAATAGTGAAAAGACAAGAAGAAAGGGAGAAAGAAGAAAGTAGAGAGAGGGTAGTAATGTCTAGACATGGGAGTAGTATGAGGAAATATTAGGTTGGTGCAAAAATAATGACGTAATAATGTCGTTTTTTGACGTATTTTTTAATGTCAAAAAACAACATTATTACGTCATTATTTTTGCACCAACCTAATAGATACATGTAGACTGACCTGATTTATATTAGACTATTCACCTAGGTTTCAACCAGTAAAACAGAAGTAGAAAATAGGGAAAAATATTTTTTAATCTTATATTCACAAATTACTATTAATTCAATATTAAGAGATATAATTATATATTTATATTAATGAGAAAAAATTCTAGAATCATTAATATATTAAAATATTATAAAACATAAATAATTTAATTATTTTCTTTGTAGAAAATGTATCATTTAATATTCTTCATTTAAAATTAAAAATAACATATATTCACATATACTAACTAGTACCATCTACAAGGAAATAAAAATTCAGAGATTTTTTTTAACAAACCAATAATAGAGCAAGAGTAAAAGAAAAGGAAAAATCAACACTTAAAATTAGAAAAATTATGTGTATCTGTAATTATATGTAAGTGAATGTAATGAAATTGCCTAGAATTTGAACGTTGTTCTACATGTACTCAATCTGAGCTGCTATCTATTACTCAACCTTACTTCCATATGTATCTATCTATCTATCTATCTATCTATCTATCTATCTATATATATATATATATATATATATATATATATATATATATATATTAGATTGGTGCAAAAATAATGACGTCTTTTGACGTATTTTTTAACGTCAAAAACGTCATTATTTTTGCACCAACCTAATATATCTATATATATATATATATATATATATATATATATATATATTATTATTATTATTATTATTATTATTGGTAAACAGTCCTTACATAACTAAATTTGCAAATATCATCTAAAATCTAACATGGAGGGAGGCTGAATTGATGAAGTGGCTAGAAACAGAAGTGTGGTTTATAGAAAGTAAAAACTGTTTTCTTTATTTGAACACCACATCTTTTCAAGAAACAGGTGATAACGACTCCCCACAGATTCCTTCTTTTTTACTATCAATGAACTTCATAGGTAGTGTAGGGGTTTCCTGTAGCCTTCTCTATGGGTTTGAATTCAAGCTTCTAAAGAACCCAACCTAATCTGTTATTTAACCTATAGCAGGATGTGTGAAAAATGGATTCAATCCTTTGTCAAGAGCAACAGACTAAGGATAGAACTTAAACTTGGTTAACCAATTCCATAACCAGCAGGTAATTATAATGGTGATGAGTAATGGTTATCTGTAATAATGCTGATAACTATTACTCTACCAACACTTCCAAAAAATTAGTAATAAAAATTAAATCAATAATTAAACAGCAATTCTTCACAGTTAGACAAGAACAAGAGCTATAATTTATTCTGTACATACTAGTAAAATATTCCTTTGAATGGGTGTCAGACCCTTACACTCAGCATTGACATCTGCCTCTAAAGAGAAAACTTTTGAAAACATATGACCACAACAGATTACTGCCAATGGCAAATATTAAAACACTTAGAGAGATATTCACTTTTCTCCCCTAACCAATGTGGAAAGATTCTAGAAAAAACATCCACAAGTTTTGGCTTTTGAGTCAAGCCATAATATGTATGTGTGTGCACAATTGTATACATTATTAAGTACTGAATATAAGTTTAAATTTGGTTTTAGACATTGCAAAGTATAGGAAAACTTGGAAGGAAAAATGTAATAATAATCTGTTACACTTTTTTGTATATATATATATATAACTAGTGAGTTAGTCCAAATGCATGGACTCACTTTATAGTCCACCAATAGAAGGTTAACCAATCAGAAGATGTAGATCATTCAATTTCTCATGTATAAAGGCGGCCATTTTTGTTTACCCCACCTGTGCCAACTTGTCAGGTGAAGATGCCTACCAGTCTACCCTACCAGTGCCAACTTTGCTGCGATATCCACTGCTAACCTGAACTACGCTTTCCTACTGTCTCTGAAATATTCACTGCTAACCTCTGGATTCTATACTCGATGATGACCATCATGATGAACAACATTATAACAATCTGTACAACCAATTCTTTTACAAAAACAGTCTTTTTATAGAGTCTGGTTTTCAAAGATTTTTTTAATTAATGGCAGAATTCTGAAAGTCTGTCAAGGTATTAAATTCTTGGAAATACACCCTTGTTCAAATTAACTGAAACAAGATGAATAATTTATTATATTATAACTGTTATTATTTACTATTATTTAAAAAATAATAAATAAATAATAATAATATAAAAATTTAACGATATGAAATAATTGGAGTGGGATGAACTCAAAAAACAAAACTAAAATATAACGAAACGTTCAAACTAAAAGAAAATCTGTGAGTAGGATTTTTCCACCCAACAAAAATAAAAGTGACCCCTGTATTCTGCCAATAATCAGAATCAAGACACTTGCTCACAAACAGAGAGCGTTGGACAAAATAAATGGTGGAGTGGGAAAATCAAAGACTGCTTCAGTTGAGAGGAAAAAATGGGACAAAAACAAACTGAGGATGATAGGAATTTCAAATTGATCATAACAAAAGCGAATGCCAGGAACAACAATTACTCACATTAAGCAGGTAAACAAAAAGAGTCGAGCTTAACAAGGGGAGGGGTCCATCAGGAAACCATCCCATCTCTATTAGGAAAGACAGCAAAATACTTTCCACTCCCCAATTTATAGGGAGAAGCACACAAATGCATGCTAGAATTTCTTCCTAGCCAATAAAACAGGCCAGTTCTCGGTTTCATATGACAGGGTCCTGGTCTGTCTTGCCTTGAATTCAGAACACTGTTTGCTTATCTGAACTCTTTTGTGTATCAACTCCATTTCTTAGTTTGTGAACATTTTGCCGTATTACTGTTAATTTGCATTGCATATATTGGTTGCTTGTTTTATATTATTTCATTTCTATGTTCTTTTCTTCTTTCCATAGATATTTGTATGAGCTTCTTATATAAAACTGATATGCCATAAGAGGTGGGTGATGAGTAAATACAGGGTCAGTGTGTATTCTCTATACATCGGGGAAAAGTATTACATATAGATATATGCAAAGAAGTTCCAATAAAATTCTAAGTGTTGATTTTAAACCAATGAGTGCAATCCCACCCACTTTATAGGCAGAAGCTCAAATGCATGCTGGAATTTTTTTTCCCTAGCCAATAAAATAGGCCGTTTCACAGTTTCCCCCGACACAGTCCTGATTCGTTTTATCTTGAAGTCAGAACACTATGTTTGCTTGTCCAACCTTACTTTTGTGTGTCAACACTAATTTTTGTGAATTTTTTTGCCATATTACTGTTGTTTTGTATATATTGTTTGCTTGTTTTATATTCTTTTTTGCCCTCTTCCTTTCTTTTCCTTGTTATTGCTTATTGTAAACTTTGTCAATTCTATTTGTTGGACAGTTCTGTCATTTATTTTGCATTTGACCATGGCTACTCATTCCACACAATATATTTCTTTTTTCTCATGCAAATCATTTTGTTATAACTAGGAATAAATTCAATAAATTCTTGGTAAGAATGCTGTACAGAATTAGATGTATATAACAATAGAATTTGAAATTAAAAAAAAAGAATATATCTTTTCATTTTACCTAATCTTATAATTTTCTCTTTGTATAGAAAGATGCTGAGCATAAAAAACTTGAATCAGAGGCCTTGCTGCTGGATGTAGTTTATCATCATACTCAGGATTACCATTTTTAAGGATAAGGATTCTTCTCTTTTTATATTCCTGAGATGGGATATTGCAATTATTTACACTATTGTTCAAACTGTTGTCCTCATCTTGAAGCAACAGAAATGCGCTTCTACAGAAGGATGCTGAGGATACCATGGACTGAATATGAGTGCAACGACAAGGTTTAGGAGAAAATGGAAGCAAAAAGGAAACTTATATTTAACGTCGAGAAGAAGCCTTTGAAATTTATGGTGCTTGGAAAACCTGACAAGACAGATTGAGGGAAAATGGGACAGAGGAAAGCAGACGTACTTGATGAGCTTGAGCAAAATGGATAGCAGAACAGGGTTTGGGAGAAATAACAAAAAGACAAAACTTATTAAGATCTACAAGGGTCAGGAATATGTGGAGAGCCATGATCACCTACATCCTGAAGAGACACAACACATAAAAAGAAGCATATGGGCAGTTTAAGATTAACATAAAGGATCTAGTTTTTTAGACTTTAATACTCAACTTTTTAGTACTGAATTTCAAAAATATACAGAAAGTTAATACAAAAAGCAAAATAAATATTTTTGTTAACAATATTTATTAAAGTATTATGAAATAAGAATAAAATGCCATTTCTCATGAGACATGAGTTTGCATCACATATCTCAGGTGCTTACCTTTCAGGTATATTACCATGACCAATTTGACCATGTATTCAATTCTGTTGAAGCAAGTGGACTGTCTTATACCAAACTTCTGAATAGAAGAAACCTTATTTATACTATATACATTGTTCAAACTGTTTTCCTCATCATCATTGCCATATTCAGGGTTCAGTATGAAATTCTGATCACCTGAAGAAAGCCGGAACAACAGCTGAAACATCATGAATATAGCAACAGAGATGAGGACAACAGTTTGAACAATAGTGTAAATAATTACAATATCCCATCTCAGGAATATAAAAAGAGAAGAATCCTTATCCTTAAAAATGGTAATCCTGAGAATGATGATAAACTACATCCAGCAGCAAGACCTCTGATTGAGAGATTGGAGGTTTTGAAGAGCATGGAACCACTTCTTAAATGCTGTTGTTACAAGGTCCACCTTGACCCGGTGCTAGGGCCCTAGTTATGGGCAAATAATGAACTCCCAATCACTATAAAAGTACATTTTTATAGTAAAAATACCAGCAATATATTTTTATATAAAAACTTACCAATGATACATATTTGTAGTAGAATTACCAACAATACATTTTTAAAGCAGAATTAGCAATAATAAATTCTATAGGACTAGTAATACATTTAATTTGTAGCTGAAGCCATGAAACTATCTTCAAAATATTTAGATTTCAGCAGAGAGGTTGATATGCTGCTAAAAAAAATATGAAACCACCAACATGAAACTTTAAAAATGACTTTTGATGCTATAACGTTTTTTCCTATTCTTAAAAATCAAATAAGCTTATAAATATACAGGTTACAAAGACTATGTAAAATCAAATTTCATGTTCTGTATTTATTCTGAATGGGAAAAGACTGGTATTTGGTAAAAATTTCTCATTTATAATGTAAATCACGTTTCAACTTAATCTTTTTCTTGGCAAAAATTCTTGAAGAATTTATAATAAATGATTTACAAAAAAAAAGACAAGAAATTGATTTTCTGCCTGACCAATGAGAAGATTGTTTGAAATATTCTTTAGAAGCCATAAAATATTGTAAAGTGTTTTTCAATTTAGATTGTCCTCATTAAGATTTATCTATAATCTTAATGCAAATAGATTCTGTTTTCTGGTGCCTCTGATGTAACACCAGTGAATTAACCTTATCAACAAAATGTTCTTTTTCAAACAGAGAACATAAGCTTCTTAAGTGATTATTAGGCATTAGTTTTTACAGACACATCGTTACACATTTAAACACATAGACATGAACAATCATGTAAGCACATACAGAAACGTACACAAAAACAGACACAGACACACACATACACAGAGATATATCCATTGCAAATGTAGCTTCTCTCCATTTTAATTTCAAAATTTTTACATAAATTAGAATTTTACAAACATAGGCATGTGTATGTATGTATATATGTATATATGTATGCTGAGTAATCATGATGTAAACTACCAATATGACATCATCGAAGATTATACATATGCAATCTGTCATAAAGTGTATCTATCAGCCAATGGTCTCACATGACATTTCCACAGCCAGTATCTAGAAACACAAACTGCTGTAGGAAAACTGACATGTCAGCAATGTGAGATGAACTGCAAGACTCTTGCAGGTCTTAAAATGCCATTTGAGATGTCATCAGTGGTGAAGTGATGATAGTTAAAATGTGTTAAAAATTAAGAAAGATTGAGTACAAGAGATGTTCTTACTTGGTCACAAGTTGACTTTCCTGCATGCATATATTACGGAAATATCTTAACAAGAACTAAGGAGTCTCTCTCTACTCATGGTTCTTATTGGTGTCCTCAGTCTGTTGATAAGTGACATTTATCTACCAAGTTCATTATTTACCCATAGCTGAAACTCTAAACTTTCATGTAACAACTGCAACACATTTTCAGATCATTGCTGGTTTTATTCAGCAATGAATGATATTGACCCTGTGAACTGCCTTTCTGGACTTTCATAGACACGTATTGCACAATCTTTTGGGGGATCTTATTGGGTGGTGTGTATGGCTAGCCATAGCCCTAAAAGGCATCACTATTATGATGAATCATAACAGTATTACAGACATTGGCAATAAAGACTCTTAACAATGTCTGTCGCGGCAAGTGGCCCAAGACATCATTGTTATCATGCTACTAAGAAAAAAAACCTATGAGTGTTGAATATTGACCTAATGCTATAACTGGTCATGGTTACTAAGTCTGTTGAAAACAATGCAAATCATTGGCTAGGCTTAATAGTCATGTCCGTACATGGCACCAGTGAATCTTTGCAGGATGTTGTGTGATTGTCATACTCAATAATGTGAAGGCATTCATCATGTATGTATGTATGTATGTATGGGTGCATAGCTGGCTGGTTTGAACATTCACTTGCTTTTTAATATCCCTCCCATTCTCCTATCCATTCACATCTCCCTTGTCCCTTTTGCCTCATATATGTCCCTATGATTGTCAAATTCTCCAAGGTTTCCTTCCTAATTATGGTTATTTTCTAAGTGTAGCTTAAGGCCATCTTTTCTCATTATGTGTCCGATAAATGTCATGTGTTTCTTTCTGATTGAAACAATAAGTGTCTTTACAATGTTCATTTTCATTAATACTTTGCCATTGCTTCCATCTATGAACTTCTCAGTGTCCTTCAGTAGAAGTCTTCAATTCATCTGTGAGAAGATTGTCCAGCATTCACTGACAATAGATATTATTTCTTTGCTTCTAATGAAATTTTCCTGTTTCTTTGCTTAATTTTTGGAATGCATTATTTGCTATTCCAATGGGCCTTTGCATTTGGGTATCAAATTTTTAATCTTCTGTAAAAATATGTTCTAGATAATTAAACTTCTGTATCTCTAATTTGTTGCTCAGATCTTGGGCTTTTCAATTTCCTTTAGTATCTTGTTTAGGAGGTTCCCATACTTTTTCTGCTGTGTTTGCCATCAACATAACATAATTTCACTCTCTGATGAAGCTTTAATTAAAGCCAAACATGTTTGATCTATAAATGTTTCCTACTGTGTATATGTTTGCATATTATAATAATAAGGCAGATTATAATAAAGCACGTATTTCAATAAATCAATGATAAACATGGATTCCAGTGAATTGACATATTTAAATACAAGCAAAGTGCTCAGTTTTAAAAAGCAGAGCAATAATATGTTATATTATTCAATAGATTTATCTGAATATGACAAAACTTGAAATTGGAAAGAGAATTATTTGATGCTTTTCTTCATCTATCAGTTATATATATTCATATATATAAATATATGTGTGTGCATATATAACTGTATATATATATATATATATATATATATATATATATATATATATGTGTGTGTGTGTGTGTGTGTGTTCATGCACTTATTAGCATTATGTGATCTTTATCAATATATTATTAATTATAGTTTTCATTTTGTTAATCAAAGTACTAACTTGTCCTCTCAGCATTTACCATCATGAAAAATGACAAAAAATAAATTAAGCTCATTTGAAAATTACCGTTTTTTTCAACGATAAAAGTTTCAATTAAAAACAAATACCATAAACGATTCACATAAAAGAAAGCCAAAAAAAAGGCCAGTGTTTTGACATCAGCTTGATGTCATTGGCCCACGAGTGACATTACAAAACCAAAAAAGAATAGAAATTGCAGCAGGCTTGTGGTAGTTCTCTGGAGACGCTTCTGTTGATGGGAAAGAAATATTTATGCTAAAGAATTTTTTTTCTTCACTGAGCAACAGATAAGCTTAGATCACAAATTTCTCCCAGTGGGTCTGTTATATATATTGAGTTTTTCTACCTGATTTTGGCAGGCGGTTTCAAATTCAAAAAAAAAACCATTGGAAGCCATCTTAACTGTTTTTCTCTCTCTCTGCTTTTCTTCTCACTGTATTGAAAATAACTTGCTTATACAGAATATATAAATGATATTTTTTAAAGAACACAATTTTTATAGGGGGCCAGATCGATTAGGATAAACTTTTCATTTTGTCATGTGTTTTCAAAAGTCCTCAACAGCCTTTTTGTTTTTTTGTTTTTTTTTGAAAACTCAAACTACTGTGGAAAATGTTTTTCATTTACTTAAATACACACAAATACCTTAGTTCTTCGTTTGCTTATGTGTACTGATGTTAAAGTGTTATTATTTACTGAAATGTAAATTTCCTTATCATTACAACTCATGTTATTCCATGGTTAAGATTCCTTCTGATTAATGGATAAGTTGTTATCTAAAGAAAAACTGCAGAATGAAAATTACAAATTGGAAATACAAATATCAATTTAAATATCTAGGAAGAGATTTAATAGCGGATGGAAAAGTGTAACACTGAAATCTGATGGCAAATTGGGATTACAAAATTACAATCTTTTTCCCTTTGGTGCTCTGACAACATGAATTTAAGCATGTTACTAGATTGGCATCTAGGTCCCACTCATTTATTGTTGAATTAGATAAATGCAACTGCCACTTCTACTCCAACAGTTTCTTTTTTTGCACTTCACACCTGCAAAAATCCCTTCTGTTTACTTACTTCCCTGATAACTACAATCTTCAAAAATTTAAATGCAATGTCAATCGCTATTTTCCATCTTCTTGAATCCTGTTAATCTTTTGTCCTTTCCTCAATCCTCCCTGTTCTCAGTCTTTTCTCTCACTTTCACTCTCAGTAACCCCCAGTGAGTTGCATTCCCACCTTGCTTGGGGTCAAATAATTTAAAAAAAAAAGAAAAATCTCAAAAACAGATGAAGAAGAGATTTGAATCAAGAGAAATGTGGTTCTACAGAAGGATTCTGAGAATATTTAACTTTTGGAGAAAATGGAAACAAAAAAAGGACACTTATACTTATTATCAAAAACAGGCAACTGAAATTTCTAGAGCACATAATGAGGAAAAGGGGCTTGGGAAATTTGACACTCACAGGACATATTGAAGATAAGATGGAGAGAGGAATACAGCGCATAATCCACCTGGTGAGTTTTTGTAAATGGATGATGGAAGAGATAACAAAAAGGCAAAAATTTTTAAGAGCTATGGAGGACAGAAAATTGTGGAAAGCCATGATTACCAATGTCCTGAAGGGATATAGAAGAGGAAGAATTAAACATTATGAATAATTCATAGATTAATCTTTCTTGAAATACCACATTTTCCTTTTTATAATCTAAACATTCCATATCTGATGTCATTGATGAGTCATATAAACAATTAGTGTTACTGGGCCATTATATATGCAACAGGTGAGTTTAGTGTAAGATAGACTGATCTTCAGCTCATCTCTCTTCAGTCTGATTTTGAATTCAAAATAGTCTTTACAGAGTGGTTTCAATACTAAACCTAAAGAGCCTCGTCTACCGTATGTTTGTATTCATGTTTTCCTTCTCCTAGGCTGGCTGCCACCCAAGGCAAGAGTGCACACTCTGCTCTGCTATGTAATCCAAAGATGGAGGAAGATATATTGATGTCTTTGACAAATGAACAAAAGTGAACAAAAGAGATTGTATTATCCACATAAATGGTTTGAAAGTTGTAATTTTTAAAAACTGTAGTGTTTATGCTAAATGATTTATCCAAGGATTTAAGGATAAAAAATATCAGCAACCTTGTTGGCCAAAGAATAAAGAATGGAAACAATGGTATTAACAAAAAGTGATATCAACAAACTTATCTCTTAAAAACTAATTACATTCTGATAATAATATCTGTTTATTTCTGGTCATTGCAAGACTTGTGGCAAAACCATTTACAAAAGAATAGTAACGCTTATTTCTGGTTATAACATTTAAATAATTCGTATTCAAAGGTCAAGATGAAAAATGCTATTCAAGTGCTAAAATATTCTCATAGTTTTTATATATTTCTTTAAAAAAGTGTGTCTGTGAAATAATATATTTTCTCTTTACATAAGTAAAATTCAAAGTTCCACAAAAACTACACTGTTTAATATTTCTTGTTGTCATGAGATATTTTATTGTTATGGAGGATTATGATTGTTGTTAAGTATTTAAATGAATTGTAGTTTAATTTTGGATTTGAATTTAGGGTCAGATTAACATTTAAGATTGAAAATAAGAAATATAAATTTCAATTTAAAAACAATAATATATCTTGCGATAAGCAGAAATATTAAACCTAAACGTGTACTTGAAGATTGCAAATGGCATAAAACTCTGAGGTGTGAATTCAATGTAAGGTATTCCTCAGTAAGGACAAAAGTCCATATAAATATATGTCTGCAAATTCTTCTTTTTGAGGCATTAATTTTAAAGAAATTTTATAATAGATGGCACTGTGTTGCCATGAAGACTAGGTTACATTTGTCATTCATGTACATTTGTGGTTGTCTATCTTTAACATTTAACAGTGAGATAACTGAGAAGTGTTCCATTTGACAATGGCAGGATATTCATATCATGAGTAGGCAGATATGATTTTTACATATGGCTGTGCAAATTGTAATAGATGCGATGCTGCATGGCTGTATCAAATTGTGTTTCCAGACCAAAGACAGCTGAGTCATTCAAATTTTGCTGCTGTTTATTGTTGCATTAATGAGACATGATCCATCCCACCAAAAGCTATGGATCAAGAAAGACTGAGATCTGCTCATACAACTTGCCATAAAGAACACATTATACAGGCTGTCAGAAATGATCCAGGTATCAGCACACATCAAGTGGCCTTAGTATGTTATACATCTCATAGTACTGCACAGAGGGAACTTTAAGAGCAACTCCTGTTATCATTTGCAATGTTTGTTGGGTCCGATCACTCACCACAGGAGAACTTTGCCGATGTCTTATTGCAAAAACTGCAAATCCATTGTTTGTCTCTTCAGTTTTGTTTGGGGATGAGGAAACATTGGGAAGAGATGGAATGAAATATTTACACAACCAACATTTATGGGTGGATCGGAATCTTCATGGTACAGTACAGGCTAGACACCAGCATCAGTTTCTGAGTAATGCATGGGCTGAAATTGTAGGTGACTGTCTGACAGGTCCATATGTTCTCACATCATGTCTTACAGGAGCCGTCAACAGGGACTTTATTTCGGACACACTTCCATCTACCATGAAAGATTGATAGGTAGGGGGCTGATTCCATGGTTTGCATATTCCCCTGACCTTAATCCCTTGGGTTTTTTTTATCTGTGGGGCCACCTAAAACAATTGGTTTATGCAGCAGACATTAATAATGCAGAGACGTTTCATCAATGTGTCATGGGGGCCTGTGAAACCATTGTGTGAGTATTTGAAAGTGTCCCCCAATGATCCAACAGGTGCATGCGTTTGTAGAAGTAAGTGGAGGACATTTTGAACATTTGTTATAAGTCGCTGTGTTGAGGTACAATGATGGCATTTTTGAGATATGTTTATATGGACATTTTACCTTGTTTTGGGATCAGGAACTAGCCCACCAAAATTTGTAAAAGTATTTTTGGATTGTATATTTGATTGTTCAGTTAACAGCATCTACTGGGGGAAAATGTATGAGAAAGAGAGAAAACCTTTCCTGTGATGCATTTCATAGTTTAGGACTTAATTGGACTAAATTTGTTATGTTGATGTGATTACACAATTAAAAGCAAAGAGAAGAAACTGTCAAACATGATCATTCTTGTCTATTTGGCATTTGATCTTAAAGGCTTGTCTGATCTGAAATAAAATTTCAATAATGTTAGACAACAATTTCATATGATGACCAGTATTACTAAGTGAAAAATGACATAAAAGATCATTCAGAGAAGATCAGAAATAAATGAACCAATATATGTGCAATATAATGCATTTCAATACTGCTCAGTAGTTCTCAGTAGATGCTCCCATATGATACTTATTCTTATGCTTGGCTTCCTGCTTGTATTATCCAACCATAGTGTATAAGCTGACTCTTTTAATGTGCATATTTCCCAATACTTATCTCTATCAATCTTCTAACGATATCTTCTTATTAGAAATGCAAACAGAAATTGCATTTAATTGCGTTCTGCTTCTCTATTTGTTCTCACATATATGTGCATTTTTTATATATATGTTTTTTTTTACAAGTAATTCAGACAGCAACATAGATATTTTGACAAAAGTAATGATAAATGGATCATTCAATAATTTTCATGGATTTTGCAACATCACAAGAAGTAGGTACTTCAGACCAATAGAAAAAGAATATTATTGTAACCTTCCTCAATATATGTGTGTGTGTGCATATGTTCAGGTGTATACATTCATAGTGTCTACAAGTAATATGTTTGTATATATACAATCTCATTTCAGTTTGTGACCACCCCCCAGACATAGTCATTGTTATTGTAAAGAAAAAGATTTAAAAAAGCATATCTTTTAATTATTTAAATAAAGGGAATTTATTTCACAAAAATTGGAAATTTGACACGTACAAAAGTATGTGTATCCTTTAAGTTATTACTTTGTAGTACTTTTTTGTAGTACTTTTAGCAGTGATTACTTCGATCAAAAAAGTCTTTAGCATCTGCCCTTGAGATTTTTTACCTACTCCTCACAAAACTCAGCCAGGTGAAAAAGGTTACAGGAACATTTGTCATGAACCACAAGTTTCAGGTGTAACTGCAACATTTCTATTGGAATGAAATCTGGACTTTGATTAAACCAATCCAGCGTACAAATCTTGGTAGTTTTACTGGTACTCTTAAATTCATTGTTTTATTAGAGAACCTATTTTTATGGCCAAGCTTCAACTTCCTGATTGATGGCAGGAGATTCTGACCTAGAATCAGTTGATAGAGTTATGAATTCATATTTTCCTTGGGTAATATTGATTCTACCATACCCAGACACAGAAAAGCAACCCCAGATCATAACATTTCCGCAAAACATGCTTTACTGTTGAACCCAGCGCTCACCATAGGTTAGGAGATGTTCAAGAAAACCATCTGGATCTGCCTCAAACAATGTCAGATTTTCCTGTGATGTGATCATCCTGGTACACTTTTTCAGGTATCAGAAGATGTGGCACTCATCAAGCAGAAACTTTGTCATGTCAAGTTCATTGTGCAGAATATCTCAACACTCTTCCAGGATATGCAGGATGTTCAGACCTTGAGTTATCTCCAAGACTCTCCCTTCCTCTCCTAAATTCAACTGTCCATTTTTGCACTGTTGATAAAGCTGAAGCCTCAACCACTAATATAGAAACCATGTCAACATGGATGTCCTTGAGGTTAGCCCCTTAGGACATTCATGCTGACATTTTGGGGTGACATTTTTTCTGCAGGTACTTGATAACACCACAATGCCAAATTTTATCCCTTTTCAAAAGAAGCCACTACTAGTTACCTTTGAAGTCTTCTTTAAACAGTCAGAAGTCAGTTTACCTGGGAAGAAACAATGCAGTTATTAATAAGAAGAGTTGAAATCAATGTATGCAATTTGGCATTGCTGAATGTGTGAGGTTATACCTTGGAATTAGAGATGCTTAGCTGGTTTTCCCTCTGTTTTAATCAATGTTGTGAAACCAATGAAACCAATTTATTAAGGATGTCTCATTTGATTGGTCCAGCTTAAATTGAATATTTAAACACCCAAAAATGTTTCAGATGAATTTATTACATACTTGACTTCACTAATACAGATTTGGCATACTTTTGCACATGTCAGATTTCTAATTTTAGGGAAATAAATCCTTTTTTTTTTAAATAATTAAAATATGTTCATTACTTGGAATGTCTACTTTATAAATTGGTGTTTGGATGCACTTTTTTCTGCAGGTAGTTGATAACACCACAATGCCAAATTTTGTCCATTTTCCAGAGAAGTCATTACTAGTTACATTTGAAGTGTTCTTTGAATGGTCAGATATCAATTTATCTGGATAGAAACAATTCAGTTATTAATAAGAAGAGTTAAATTTAATGTATGCAAGATTTCACAGCTTTAGCAACAATCTTCATAGTCAACCTATGAACTTTTCAACTCACCCCTATACATTTACGCCAGATGCTCCCTCAGATCTGATATTATCTTGAGGTCATGTGTAAGTTGACCTTTATCTGATGTATTATTTTTCTGGTGTTTCTTGGTCATAGTTTTGATGAGTACCCATTTCTTATTAGAGTGACATTCATGTGGATGGATGGAACTACAAGCCTTTTTATATGATCTTATAGCTCACCCCTAGACTGGCAAAATGTCATTAACTTCTTGATGTTCTCAGATATCTCCTTTCCTCTCAATTTTGTTGATCTGTGAGGTCATATTTTGGAGATGCTTAGCTGGTTTTCCTACTCTTGTAATCAATGTTTACTAATTTACTAAATTGACAGCTTAAATTGAATATTTAAACACCCAAATGTGTTTCAGATGAATTTATTATCTACTCAACTTCACTAATATACAGTTGACATACTTTTGCATTTATCAGATTTCTAGTTTTAGGGAAATAAATACCTTTTTTTTTAGATAATTAAAATATGTTCATTACTTGGAATGTCTACTTTACAAATTGGTGTTTGGATGCACATTTAATAGGCTTATATAAATTTTAATTAATTTAATAGGCTTATATTGATTTTAATTAAAATAATAAGCTTATATTAATTTTAAGTAATTTAATAGGCTTATATTAATTTTAAGTAATTTAATAGGCTTATATTATTATATTATAATGACCACATCTGAGATTTTCACAAACTTTGTAACAATTAATTTCATTAATACCAATAATATGATTTATAGGAGCAATAGCAACAAAAGTAAAAAAAAACATTACATTTTTTTCATAATTATAAATATATAATGTATTATTTAAATTATAAATATATCATTTATTCTTTATACAGGATTTGTTTTGGCTAAGAGGAGTAGATAGGCTCACCTATTGTCTGGCCTGAACTCCTTCCATATCTATTGAACAGGAGTAGAGGTTCATCCCTTGTTTCCTATTCAGGATATGGTTTACTGATTCTCTTACATTTCATTCTTCTACCAAGGACATAGTCATTTAACTCTTTTTACTTTTTAGTGGTCGGACTAACTATTGGCTGTGACTTACCATTATGAGGGTACCATTATGAGGCTACCATTATGAGGGTACCGGGATTTGAAGTTTGCTGGCTGCTGCTTCTGACTGGTTGTTAGGAGCCTGAAATCTTTAGTAGTGCTTTAGTAGTGCATTGCATAATATTGGTGTATTTGTTGTGCCATAGCACTCATGGGTAGGTGTCCCTGTATGTATTTCTAGTGAGCAACCCTTAGGCCACATTATGCTCTGTTATCAACCATGTTGTGGCTGGTTTGTATTACCATTGACGACAGATAGTGACAATTACGGTGTTCTTTTCCCTCTCTCCTCAAAAAGAATTTCATGAATTTTCAACAAAAGAAATCCAACTAAATTAGTAAAAAAATCACCTACCACCCTCACCCTTTCTTTCACTACTATTCATGGTATCTGTCCCAACTTTTGCAGCATAGAATCTTTCCTCTTTGAACGGTCACTAAATATCTTTGCACTCTGTGAAACTAACTTAAATTCTTCCATTGCTACCAATAAATTCTTGATTCCAGGATATCTTTTCCTTTACTGAAAAGATTCCATTATTCACATACATGGCCTTGGTGTTTAAAAATGGGATACTCTTCCAATGGCCAAGGAATTGTCTCTCGAGGCCCTAGACTACACCTTCATGTGCTTCTATATTTCATTATTAAACCCTGTTAGCTATCTCTTTTTCCAAAGACTGCAGTATATTAGACATAATTACTAACAGTACAGAATAGGCAATTTTTATCCACCCATCCGCAAACATCTTTGTCTTTGGTGATTTTAATGCTCACCCCAACACATGACTTAAACATTCTAAAGGTACTGATGTTGCCCGTGTTCAGACCTTAAATTTTTCCATTGCCCAATTCCTTACTCAAAACGTGGACTTCCCTACTTGTTTCCTTAGCAAAACTGAGCAATATGCTTCTCTAATTGATTTTTTTCTTACCTCCTCTCCTTGCACTTGCAGAGCTTCACAACACTGCCCTCTTGGTAATACTGAGCACTCTGTGGTAGCTATTGGTATTTCGTTCCAATACTCTATTAAAGAGGAACCCCCTATCCACAAGACCTCTTTCCCTTACCAGCATGCTGATTGGGACTAACTCCATGATTTTCTCCCTGTGACCCCTTGGACTGACATCTTTGAATTCCTAATTGGAAATTGTGCCATTGAGGTTTCTTCTCGGGTCAAAGCCGATATGAATGCTTTCATCCCTTCTTGGAAATACCAGGTGAAACCTCAGTCCTCTTCATGGTTCATATCAGCATACTTGGTCACTATAAAACACAGGAACAACTATTTTGGGCTATACCAGCATGATAGCTCTTGTCACAAGTGTCTATTCATTGCTGCTTGTAGTAAATGTAAGTGAGTTCTCAAAGGAGCAAAGTCCCAGTTTGCTGAGAGAATGAGGCACTGCATGGCCTTTAACAACTTTAGCTCCCATGATTACTAGCAACACTGTAAAAGAGCATTAAATAAGTGTAAGGTCTCTATTCCTCCCATCAGTCAATATGAATGCTGAATGCTTTGACCATAAATTCTCATCAAACTCTACTCTTGATTCATCCAGAAAATTCCTGTAACTTTCCTCCTAGAACTGAGTTTCTGTTGAGTGATATGCATAAAACCCCTTTCATGGTTTTGGCTATCATCTCTAACTAAGATCCCCACAAATCATGTGGACCCAATGGTATCCTCATAATAGTCATTAAGAAGTGTGCTCCGAAACTGTCTCTTCTCATTAAATTCTATAATAAATGTCTTGCTGCCTCACTTTCCTGCCTGCTTGAAGTAATCATATGTTGTTTCAGTTTTTAAGAACTCTGGTAAGAAATCTTGCCCTTCCAACTATCAGCTTATTAGCCTTCTACCTCATTTTCGGAAACTCCTAGAAATCCTAATCAATGCTGAACTGGTTAATCATTTCTCATCACAGGGCCTTTTCTCAGACAAGCAATATGGTTTTCATTTCTCCAGGTCAACTGCTGATGTACAGATGATATTTGCAGAAAGAGCTGCTCTAGATAAATTCAGTGAAGCTGATGCAATAGACATGTTGAAAGGGTCTTGCATTCAGGTCTTTTCCACAAGCTGAAAAGTTAGTGTCTCCAGATACTTTTTTTTCAACTAATCCAGTCTTTCCCTTCAAATTGTGAAATGAGAGTTATCCTGAACAGCCACTCATCTAGATCCTTTTGTACTAATGTGGATGTCCCCCAGGGATCCATCCTTGATCCTACTCTATTTTTAATGACTGTCATGATGACATCAGCTCTCAACATGTTATTTTTGCTAATGGCACAACAATTTAATCCTGTCTTGATAGTAAGTCTTATCAGTCTGACAAGGTCCAATGGCAGCCGATATCCAAAACAACCTTAAGTTTGTAGTTAAATGAAGCAAATGATGACTTGTTAATTTTAAGACTTCAAAAACTAAACTTCTCTCCATTAATCATTTCAGAGAACACCTGCTGCCTTCCATCAGCATGGCTGATGCTATATTCCAAAAAGTGACTTTTTCTGCCTTCTTCTGATATGAAGTAGAAAGACTATATTGAATCCATTGCTAGGTCAGCTGCAAAGAAAGTCCATGTTGAGCAGGACAATATTTCTCTCCAGAATTTATCTTACATATTTATGTCTACCATACACCCATGCTTAGAATATTGCTTCCACCTATGGTTCAGTTTCCCTGATATTTACCTTGAGTACCTTGATAAAATCCAAAGAACAATCTGCAATATCATTGTTCCTGATCTGGCAGCTCAGATTCAATCACTTTCCCACCCCCATAAGGTTGCCTCTGTATCTTTTCTATAAATATTTTCATAGTAATTATTCAAATGAGCACTTCAGTATAGTATATAGAATTTTTTATTTAAGCAAAGCACTAGACTGGTGTTGAGATATCATTAATTAAGTTGGCTAGATGTAGCCATAAGTTCTATGCTAACAGTTTCTTTTCCCACACTACTTGCTTGTGGAACTCCCTTCCAACTCCATGCATTCCAACCAATTTTAGTCTACAAAAATTTAAATGCAATGTCAATCGATATCTACTGTCCACCTGGTTACTCTCTTCTCTGCTCATCATTAATGTTTCTGTTCATAATTCTTCCACAACCTGTAACCCCTTGTGTCTTAGATATATTACTATCTGGCTTGGGGTGATTCTGATTAAAAAAAAAAAAATTAAATAAAAGTATTGTATATATAATTCTCTAGGAGTATTTGTCCCTTTACAGAAGAGTTGTACAAAATATTAAAGATGCAGACACACACACTAACATACATGCATAATATGTATATATATATATATATATATATATATATATATATCACAATCCTCACACTTGCTCTATATGTGACCTCCTTTGTAAATCACTAGCGGGTCTTAAATGCCAATATATATATATATATATATATATATATATATATATATATATTTTGAGTTTCACTCAGAGTTTCAAGATTCCTTACTTGTCGTAACCCAGAGAAGGATTGTATTAATTATTACAGAATATGTATTCCATTATTTTATAAATGCTTATTATATACTTGGTGGGCTTCTGTAGTTGAAGAGACAAAAATAAAAACAAAATTCCGCTGTCAAAAGCCACAAATCTGTATGTCACAAAATGTCCTTCACATTGGAGTGAACAAGAAGAAAGTCAGTGATTGGTTGAATTGTAACAGAAAATATGCTTTGCCTTTTTTATAAAAAGCATGAAGTCACGCAATCTGGCCTTTTTTGCCAGCAAATAACCCATGCTTGTTTTAATGAAGTAAATCACTGTTTTGTTCATCACTGCTCTCTTCCAGAAACTGCAACTAAGGTCTGTTCAGAATAGCTGTAGCATAAATCAGAGGTAAGCTCTGGGTGTTGGACAAACATATATGCTTGAGCAGGTGTCTGCAACAGGGAGTGGTCAGCCACCCTCGCAGATAGGTGTTCTCAAAAATGAGTAGCTGGCTATTATAAAAAATATGATTCCTTTGCTACATATGAGTTCTCATGTTTCAAAAACAAGAGCCAAAAACTTCAACATAATTATTAAAAATTAAATTGAATTAAAGTATCAAGCTCTGTTTCATGCTCAAGTGAAAATTTAGGGATAACTAATCTTAAAATTTCAAATACATTTGCACTCACACACACACAGACACATGCACACGCACACACACACACAAACACACACACATATATATATATATATATTTATATATATATATATATATATATATATATATATGAAAAGAGTGAGAGGCAGATAGTTCAACATATGATTGAAATTCTTATCTCAAAGATGAAAATCAATTTCTCAGCTATGCTTGGTGTTTACTGTTTGAATAAGGCAATCATGGCACACAAATGACAATGCAACACTCGAAAAATCTGGACATGTGATTGAGTACGGAGAAGCATTTTCAAGGTCATTAGTGATTAGATACTTCAGATGTTAGCTTGGTATTTCATCATGAGTGAAGAGGTGTGCAGAAGACTGAGTCCCTCAGGTAAATGGATATAAAGACGTCTTGATCATCATAAAGAAGAGGAAGCTGAGATCGACTGGTCACATAACCAGATTGCAAGTCCTCTTTAAGACCAATAAGACGAGGGCACCAAAGAAAGAGATAATTGGACAACACAGTCGAAAGAACTGTTGAAAGTTTTGCCCAGACTCAGGCACTGGTCAATGACCAGATCAAGTGGAAGATTCTTTGTTGAGCAAGCCACCATTTAGCACCCCTAGAACACTGGTAGGTTATTGAAAAGGAAGGAAGGAAGGAAGGAAGGAAGGAAGGAAGGAAGGAAGGAAGGAATTAATATGAAAGCAGTACATACATGTTGTATAATGCATATTGGCAAGGAGAGAGAAATTGAGTAATGAAGAAATCTCTGCATTTCAGTCACCTTTTTATATTTATGATAAAATATTGTAACACCATATGCATTGTGCTTTTGCTCGACTGTTTATATATACAGGCTAGTGGTGCGTTGTAGGTAGTCTGTTGTATTGTTCTAATGGTTATTTTGGTGGGTAGTAACGGTTATGTTTCAGATTATTCTATAAGCAACTACAAATTCCTTGCTAATCTGCTGCATTCACTTTCACACTAATGCTCGTGGGAAAGGCATGAATCCATTTTTTCTCCTTGAAGTTTTGTTTTACATGGCAGATTACAGTGGGCTGTCTATGCTTGAGTAGCAAACAGAATACGAGAAGGAAAAATCTAAATCCAAAAGTAGGAAGAAGGCAATGGGAAATCACTGCTCTATCTTTTGCAAGAAGGAATGCAAATTCTTAAATAATAAATAAAAGAAATCTGTTTTTTTATTCGTGTTTCCTACAGATTATCTGTCCTTTCTTGGTTATTTAAGAACAGAAAATATTTTTAGATTTTAAGAATTTTTTTGCGGGGAGACACTATTTCTAACCTGACTAAACTCTGAATTTTTATTTACTATTGGATTATTTTTATTTTCTCATCATAGATAAATTCAAACTCCTCCGCAATCTTTTGACCAGGAGCAGAAGTGTATCTCATGTTTCCTATATAAGATAGGATTTCCAGTTTCTTTGAAAGTCTACTTCAACTATATACTTCTAACATCACCACCTAAATCTCTGAACTTTTATTTACTATTAAATTACATTTTCTTTTCTCAATAGAATTAGATAGGTTTGCTGTCGTCTGGTTCATACTCCTCCCTGTTTTTTTTAAGAAGAGGTTTTTCTCTTGTTTCCTGTTTACAATTGTTTTTATGGTTCCTTCTGAAGCCTTTTCCTTATTTAACCCTCTATCTCTTGGGCTTTGTATAGGGTGAATATCACTGTAAAAAAATTATGATTTAGAGATAAAAGTATTACTAATTAACCCATAGCTGGTGGGCGAAGTGGTGGAGTCATACCTTTCCCAAGTGCAAGTGAATATTACGAATGCAATGGGAACTGACACTCAGCTCTCCAATTAACAATTCAGAGACATTTTCCAAGCTTACAGCACCTAACATTCCCAAGCGATCCTCTATTTAGTTTGAGTTGTCTAACTTTGTATCACGCTAATACATGTTTGTGTCCCTTGTTTTGTATTATATGAACTAGATGAGTTTTGGAAGAAATATAGTGCTTCACTGCCATGTGTTGCTATCTCTATATTGTTATGAATGAATGTTACTAACATTGCTAGCAAGTGCTATCTTCTATCATGTGACTGAAATAATTGTTCAACTTACATTGAAACACGTTTGAAAGAAAAATGTCTTCTCTTGACAAACAGCCACCTATTTTGCAAGATGAGGACTTGTAGGCAGAATGGAAGCAGGATATACAGATATGGTCTTGAAAAAAAAATCTGGGCTTAGCAGTATATTTATTGTTGCCTCTGAGCATACAGAAATGTGTTCAACATTTATTCATAATGGATATGGTTTAAAAAAATTTAAAGACAAACTAGACAATATTTGTTTAGACAACGCAAACACTTGGGCAAACATGGTGTTTAAAGATGTTTATTCTTGAAGAAGAGTGGCTGGAACTAACATAAATGACTTTTTGATCCATTATGATTTTTTGGGATGTGGCAAAGTGGGTTCCACATGATCAGTTTAGCAGAGAACTGCAAATAGTGTATCAAATATTTTGCATTACTGTATTTTCATCAGCTTCAAGTGCCTTTTCTGGACAGTTATCACTACAGATGTGAAGTGGATTCTTTCGCAAAATGTTAAGAAGGGGTGTTTAGGTTTGAGTTGTCTAACTTTGTATCATTCTTATACATGGTTGTGTCCCTTTTTTTTAAAAGAAGTTTAGTTTTAGTTTTGAATAAATATGGTGCTCAGATTAACATGTTGTTATCTCTACATTGTTATCTGTGAACCATACTAACATTGGTATCTAGATCTGACTTCTTTCGTGTGACAGAAATACTTCTTGCTCAACTAATATTGAAGCACGTTTGAAAGAAAGATGGCTTCTCTTATGAAACAGCCACCAGTTTTGCAAGGTGAGAGCTTGTATGCAGAATGGAGACAGGATATACTGATATGGTTTTTATAGGAAAAAAAATTTAGCATTAACTATAATGGATATCGGCCGAGAAGACGGTTTAAAAATTATTACAGACAAACTAGACAAGATTTATTTATGTGACAAGAACACAGTGGCATACATGACTTTCAAAGATTTTTACTCTTTCAGAAGAGTGGCTGGAACTAATATAAATGACTTTTTGGTACATTATGATTTTTTGTATGAGAAATTACAAAAATTTGGAATCACCTTGCTGGAAGTTTTCAAGCCTTTTTTTCTATTAAATGCAGCAAACATATCCAAGGAGAAGGAAAAGATAGTGAGAACATCTTGTGGAAATCTAATATATACAGATATGAAATAAATGTTAAAGAAAGTCTTTGCTGACATTTCATTATCCAAATGCAACATTTTGTTCTGTTTATTAAACAGGAAATGATGAATTTAATTGATATAGTGATAACAGAGGATAAAAAAAACTTATCAAACAAGTTATCGTGAAAATAAGTCAAATCCTACAGATAAACAGTGTAAAATTATGTGGTGTTTTAAATGCAACCCTACTAAGCATTTTGCTAGAGATTGTTCTCATTCTAAGAATGGTAATGCTGTCTTTGAATCAGATCAGTAAATATGACTTTATTGAATGTTGATACACCTTATCGGACATTGATAAATGATGCCACAGTTTCAGAATCTAATGCAAAAATATCTAATCTTTTGAAAGAGACATTTGCTATGGCAGCATCAGACTCTGCATGCTCACAAACAGTTGATAGAGAAGTTTGGTTCAATATATTTTTTGATACATTAAGTGATCAAGTTAAAAATCTAGTGAGAATTTCTAAGTTTAACAGAACTTTTTCTTTTGGAGATGGAATGGAGATAAAAGCCAGTAAAGCAGTTAAATTTCCTGTGGCTATAGGTAGTGTAAATGGTGTCTGCACTACAGTATTCCCTTGACTAACATGTTTTTGGAGTTAACATTGCATGCTTTAGATAAATGCCCTAAAGTGGAGAAAAAAAGGAAGGCTGTGATATTACATAGGCAATTTGCACAGGCATCAAAGGAGAAGCTGATATCTTTAGTCAAAAGTAGTAGAATTTTCATAATGAATTTCTAGATCTAATCAGGGATGTCTGTGATTTTTATTCGGTTTGTCAGAACTTTAGAAGTCCCCCTACTTTGACCAATGGTAGGATTGCCTTTTGGAAACAAGTTCAATGACACTGTATGTCTGGATTTAAAGGAGCATGGACATAATCCATATTGCATTCTACACCTAATTGACACAGCCACTAGCTACTCTGCTGCCAGAAAATTTAAAACCAAAAAAGAGTGAAAAAATATTTACAACACATTTTTAATATGGATATCCTATTTTGGAGTCCCCAAGCAGTTTTTGAGTGACAACAGCAGAGAGTTTAATAATGAAAGCTACCAACAGATGAATGAAAAATTAAACATGGAAACCTACTGGGGAAAATCCATTTAGTAATGGTACTGTGGAGTGCCACAATCTGATAGTGGCTGAAGCAATGAAAAAAAACATTAGAAGATAAGAAATGTGAGTCTGAAATAGTTCTGATTTGGACTGTTAGTGTCAAAATCTCACTCCAGAACCACTCAGGATATAGTCCTAATGAGCTTGTACTAGAGTCTGCAACAACCAGTGACTTGGTTAGAGTAAATCTATATGCAGTAAAGTAAAGCTTTATGAAAGCTGAAGCAATTGGAGAGTAATGTGAGGACTTATGTGGATGAAGATTTATTGACTGGTGATAATGTTTATTATAGAAGACAAAACTACAAAGGATGGTATGGTCCTGCCAAAGTATTGGGCAAGGAAGGTCAGTGTATATCCATCAGGCATGGAGAAGCATTTTACAGGATACATCCATGTCACTTGATGAAAGTAAATAACAAGAAATAAGAAAACAAAGAATTGGGAATCACAAAAATAAAACATGAAAATTCATCAGATGAGATGAATGAAGTCCTGGGTGAGGAAGATGAAGAACAATATAATAGTAAAAGACTTAATGGTAATATTGGAGAATTCAAAGATAACATTGAAAAACCAAGTAGGAACAAGTTTTTGGAGTATAAAATAAGTGGAAAGGATGAATGGAAAAAGAGGAAAGATTATGAGTATACAACCAAAATCAATTGGAAAATATAGCTGTTGGTTAAATATAATACTAGCAGAAAGACAAGAAGATCCTGAATGTATTAATTGGGAATTTGTGGACCATTCCAAGTGAGAGATGGAGTAAGTAATCAAAATTATCAAGAACCTGTGGTTTTGCTCACATCTGAAGAAGCTAAAGATGTGATTGATGCAAAGAATAAAGAAACAGAAAATATGAAAAATCAAATCACGAGGTATATGAATATGTGTCCTATACAGGTAAGAAATGTATATTAACGAGATAGATGATGACTGAGAAATACAAAAATAATAAAAAGATAATGAAGGCCAATCTTGTTGCATGTGGTTATGATGTGGACCCTCATAATTTAAAAACAGACTCTCCAACATGGAGCCATGAAACTATGTGTCTTGTAATGGGTTGACAATTTGAGACATTCTGTAGGGTGATATGCTGTAGAGAGAGTGGTGTTTCTTAGTCCACCATCTGGTGTATGTCCAGAATCACAAGGGTGGAAGTTAAGAGATACCTCCATGGATTAAACAATGCACCCCATTCAAGGTACAACAAGGGTTAACTAAGAATTTAATAAACTGAAAAGAAATAGTGAGTGCCTATGATAATCTACTATTTCTTTGGCATAATACAACTGGTAACTTGATTGGTATCCTGGCAATATAGGTGACTTTACATTCTGTGAAGATGAATCATTTAAGAAAAATGGTAATCACAGAATTAAGAAAGATATTCAAAGTAGGAACTCATCAAAATGGAACCTTTAAATTTCTAGAATTGAATGTTAAGTAGTCAAAAGAGGGAATCATTATTGATCAAGATCTTTATGCATCATCCATATCACTCATAGAGATAAAGAAATGAAGATCCTTGAGAAAAAAAATGTTGGGTTGAGTCAGGAAGAGAAAACAGAATTAAAAAGACTCATGGGTCAAATGATATGGGTAACTACCCAGACATGACCAGATGTATCATTTGATATCTATAGAATGAGCACTACTGGAAAACATTCAAAATTGAAGATGATCTTTGAGGCCAATAAGTCTCTATCAAATTTAAAATCTAAGAGAGGATCTATATCTTTTCCAGAGCTGGAAAAACTCTCAGAACTCAACATTGTTATTCTGATGCTACTTATGCCAGCCTAGATGATGGATCTTCACAAGATGGTTTTATCATCTTTGTCTGTGGTAGGAAGAACAAAATAGCCCCTATATGTTGGCCATCAAGAAAATTTGACGAGGTAAGAAAAGGTCCATTAGACCCAGAGACTCTTGCATTCAGTGAAGCAGTTGATGCTTGTGTTTAAATAGCAGCTATGCTACAGGAGATATTTCACTTACCCAGGTTGCAAGACTGATAATACATCTCTGGTAGTGACTTCATCAAACCTTATGAGAGATCGATATCTGAGAGTTGATATAGCTAGAGTAAAGGAAATGATTGCAAAAAAGAGAAATTCAAACTGAATGGATCAAGGGTTGTGAACAGATTGCAAACAGCTTAACAAAGTTAAGGGACTTATCTGAGATTCTGAGAGACTTATTGCTTCAGTAACTATTTTCATATTTTATAGGACTGTAGTCTTCACAAGAAGACACCAGCAATGTCTAAGTTTGAGTTGTCTTTGTATCATGCTGATACATGTTTGTGTCCCTTGTTTTGTATGATATACAGTAGATAAGTTTTGGAATAAATATAGTGTTGTTATCTCTACATTGTTATAAATGAACCATACTAAATGTAGGTACTAACCAAGCTCAACATTGCTTAACTTCAGTGATTATACAGAAACCAGTATTTCAACATGATGTGGGCATAAGCCAAAATGGAGTCTGTGGAAGGCTATGATCCTTTATATTCTGAAGAGACATGACATAACAAAAGTATTATTTTGCCATGTTATAATTGTATAATAACTTCAGACTGCAGTTTTTTAACAAATCCAATAACTTTAATAAAACATGTTGAAACTACCTGAATATTTAAAACAAATTTTGTTTTGATTCTAAATTAAGGAAAATTCTTCAAAGCAAATTCAAGTTATTGAGGTTTATGTGATTTATATACTAACTTCAGAAGATAATATATATATATATATATATATATATATATATGAATAAAGATTTTATACCACAGAATTTATGGTTTTAAAAATGATAGAGCGCATTCTTTTAAAGGAAACTTTTTTTGTCCAAAACTTCTTCAGAAAGATTCACTGAAACAGCAATAATCAAAACAGTGACAATGGAAAAGGTGAACATGGGACGTAAATAATGTGACACAGAGAACGAAGAAAGTTCTCCTGCATAAAGTGGGTTGATGAAGCTTAATATGAACTGCTTCACTATTTTTAGTTTTACTGTTTTGATTATTGTTGTTCTAATGAATATTTCTGAAAACAAAAAATATTCCTTTAAAGGAATGCACCCCATCATTTTTTAAACTATATATATATATATATATATATATATTTATATATATATATATATATATATATATATATATGTATGTATATATATATGTATATATATATGTATATATATATATGTATATATATATATATATATATATATATATATATATATATATATATATATATATATATATATATATATATATGTAGAGAGAGAGAGTGAGAGATGCTCCTTACACTAGATTATTGATCAAAAATTAGTACCAAAAACTAAGAATAAATAAAACTTATTCTTTGGACAAGACTTCAAACCCCAGATTATATTAATAGAAGCACCAACTCACTCAATAGCCAGTAAGAAAAAGCATATCTGATTCATAATTAATAAATATTTATAATAAATTTTAATTTATCTCAAATAATCCAATGAAGATAATCTCAGCCGGATGAGAAATTCAGACTAATCTGCAACTGTCATTATTTGGGAATAAAGTTGTATTAAAAGGTATCATTAATCAAAATCCTCTTCAAATAGAGGTTATAATCATCTGATGACTATTTGCTGTCACAATCATTTATTTATAAGCACATGCTTAAAGATACTGTGCTATTTGATTGGATAATATTTTTGCAGTTTAATTTTATGAGAAAAGAAGAGAAGAACCAAACTACACACTGGGCTGATGTGTCTTGAAGCAAATCCGAGATAAAAAATCTTACTCATTTTTCTGGCATCCTTACTGATGTTCTGATGTCTCATCCCAGACAGCTGATAATTTTCATTTCCCTTATAAACAAGACATCACTACTATAATCTGTTTGAAATTAAATAATTGAAATCAGAAGGCATATTTTCTTTATGAAGACTATTGAAACCATAGGTTGGTAGACATAAAACTTTACTGTGTAAAAACACAGGCACATCTACTAAAATATGTTTAATCTTTAAAGTTGTAAGAATTTTAAATAAAATAAGGTAATAGTATATATTTTGCTATTTACTCTTATATACCATATATACTCATGTATAGTGTGACTCCTGAAACTTTTTGCATGAATTTTAACCCCTCTAGAAAAAATTTAGATACTAGAGATGAGGGCTCATTAGAACAGTTGCTGTGAAAATATTTATAGAAAAGACAGATAGAAGTCATATCCCAGCAGTGAGAAAGGGACTTAAGGCAAGAAGGCATGTTAGGACCAATAACATTGTAGATTCTTCTTTGGATTTTCTTGAGAATATATAACAGGGGCACTTAACTAAATATGTCAGCAACATTTAATGCATAGCCAAATGGTAGATTTATATACATACAAGACAAATTGTCTGGCATAACTCAATGAACCAACTTTCCTATCAGGATACCTAGCAATTGATTCAATATAATCATTCTACTTCATGTCAGTGGAAAACATAAGACCAAGAAGTTGTAAAGAGTTGCTCCCCTGGAGATTAGTATCAGTCATGCTGATAGCAGGCAAAAATAGTTCTATATGATGACTAAAAGATTGTAGTTTTATTTTAGAGGCATTAAAATTTCTTTAGAGCCATTTCTTATCCCACTTAACAACTGATTGGAGGTCATTTTTAAAGTCAGCTGCCCGTTTTGCTTTATCAGACCTATCAGAAATGAGTAAATAGTTGGTTCATTGGCATAAATATCGAGTTGGGGACTGATGACATCAGGAAAGTTGTTGATAAAAATTGAGAAACAACACAAGTCCAAGGATAAAGGCCAGGATGACCAACACATTAATGCAAAAGGATCTAGAAAAGTGGCCATTCAACACTACATTCATTACACAATCTATTAAGAAAGATTGGATCAAATCCAATATTTGGTCAGAGACACTATAACTCTTTCAACTTTTGAAGAACATCAGCAAACCAAAACTTGTCAATTGGCTTTTGAAATATCTAAAGCCACTGCCTGAGCTCCACTGTTCTTTTATAAAGCTTGACACATTCAGTAATAACTATTAGTTAATACATCAATGGCCGATCTCAAGAAAATGACAGATGTAAGAATCTGGAAGATAAGAGAAGTGTGAAAAAAGAGGCTATTAAAATAGAACATACAGTTACATCTATTTCAACAGTAAAATGATAGTTGCTAATCTAGGTCTAGAACTTTCTTAGGAGTAGACATAGCAATTGATCCAATATAATCAATCCACTTCATGTCAGTAGGAAATGTGAGATCAAGAATTTGCAAAGAATTACTCCCTGGGAGATTAGCATCAACCATGTTGATGACAGGCAAAAATAGTTTCCTTTTATACCTATATAAAGTCCAATGGATTTTAACAGAATGAAAAAAAAAAGAAATACTTTTTGGTCTTTGGATCTAATATGGTTATTACTCTTTCCTCAAAAATTTAAATCCACTTTCATTACATACAGATGTGCCTTTCATTCAAACCTGAAGATGACTACATGGCAGGCAGATGCAAAACATCTGTAAAATGCTTTTCCACATAGTCCTATTATCTCCATGTATATATGAATCTGTGTAGAATATGAACAGGTTGTTTTTTTTATTATCACAAAATCTTATTGCTGGTCATAATTCCAGGAGTCTTAAGCATGTAAGGTTTTAAGTGAGGTGGGTATATATGAACCTGTGTACTCATCAATGGAGGTATATGATTAGAGCTGTGTGTGCATTTTGAAAAATTGAAATTTTTAATTTGGTTAGGATACATGCAGACAGCATGGGAAAAGAAACTAGTAAAATTAGATAACTTTAAATAGATTTTGACACATTTTAATAGATTTGCAATACTCTAATTTTTTTTCCATTTCCTTTAACTAAGTCAATTTCATATTCATTTTCCATATACATAGAAATATTATCTACATATAAATTATTCATATATAGTGACATTGATATTTATATTGGTATGTTTGTACTATAGTTGAAGAAAATAAACATGTAGACTTAGATGACTAATGCATGATTATCCTTTTCTGTAAAATATAAAAAAACAAACAGAGCACCTTCTGACAGATCTACTTTCTAAGAATATATATATATATATATATATATATATATATATATATATTAGGTAAATAATGTCGTTTTTTGACGTTAAAAAATACGTCAAAAACGACATTATTTTGCACCAACCTAATATATATATATATATATATATATAAATTATACAAAAATCAAAATAATATTGACATCATATTTTAAAAGATATATTTACCAAAATTACACAAAAATATCTAAAGATATTACAAAAAATACTAAAAAGTAAATTTTATTCAATAAAATTGTCATTGGTTTCAACCACGCCCTCCAGATGACTTTGGAATCTCAAGCAACTCTTCTGGATAGTCTCCTTGTTTAAGTTGGTAAAATCCTTGCCTTCAGTTCATCTTTGATGCTAAAAGGAATTTTGTTAGTTTCTCGCTCAACTGCAACCCAGATATGATAAATAAGGGTGTTGCAGTCTGGGGAGGTGGTGCATGCTACCATAATACTTACCTTCAGTTCATTTTTTGATGTCACAAAGAGTTTTGTTGCTCTCTTGCACAACTGTGCCGCACACATGATAATCAAGGGTTTGCAGTCTGGGGAGTTAGGTAGCCAGATATAAAGGGTGATGTGGTTGCAGAAATTGTCTGACATACATGACTGGGTTCTTCTGCTTGTATGGCATGGTGCAGAGTCCTGTTGCAAGATAGGGTCTTCCAACAGGCACCCACTTGACCCAAGGCACCACTACTACCTCAATGCACTTGATGTAGACCTCTGTGTTAAGTCTGAGACCCTGTGGGAAGATGAATGGAGGTATAACTTTGCCATCACTAGTTATCACTCCAAACACCTTTGTAATCAGCATTAGACTCATCCAACTCTTTCTAAATCCTCTGAAATGTTTGTATTAGAACTGCAGAACGATTGCATATAGCATGAAACAGACTGTCGCCTCTAAGTGTTGACTTCTATGTTCACTTTTATATTTACACACGCTCTATCTCTGATATTGAGCACTTTATTCCATAAATATAGCAAACCTTAAGACTATATTTCTTTATATATATATATATATATATTTCAATTAAAAGGTGCAAATATAATTTATAAATTCATGAATCATTCATACAAAAAACAAATATAGAGGTTAATGATTTAAATGGTGAGAATACATCGTCGCAAACAATCTAAATAAGATACATCAACCCCGAACCTGTATATGAATGATATGATCCCCGTTTATAAATTCCAGTTGCATAAGGTCTTTTTGATTTTTACAAGCTTTCGTCTGTTCCTACAGACATCATCAGGTATGGAAGTAGATTTTGTTCTAGTTTTTACTTCTCAGTAATAAAAGGACAACGAAAATAGAGATGTAATCTGAAAAAATGTTATGAGAAATGTGTTATTGTTTTGGAACAAAATTAAATTAAAAATTAAAAATTAAAAAGACCTGGTGAAATAACTTATTACATGGAACCTTAAAGTGGTCTGTTTTTATTCAAACATATTTGCTCTGAATCTTACATTGAGCTCTCTGGATATCATCCTCCTTGGCTCTACCCACACGGATTACCTACTTTTGCATAAACTATATATATATATATATATATATATATATATATATATATATATATGTATATATATATTTGACTGAATAATCTAGATATATTGGGTCTACTTATTTTTATTTTAATCCTCTCAGTTTCACAAATGAATTTCTTACTGTCTGTACAAAATTGATCAAGAAAAAAGCCATAATTATCCATATGATTTTTATTTTCCCAAGTAATTTCAATCCCATCAAAGATCATCTGGGTGAATCTGCAAAACAAAGAATTAATGTAAGTTATTAATATGTGAGCATGAATGCTGTAAAATTTGAAAAAATTAAGCTATGTAATGGAGTCAGTTTATGTAAATTCTTATTACAAATTGTAATTACATGATTTAAAATATTGTTTTTTAATTGTAGTTTTAGCAATTACAATCTAGATATTTTAATACCCTGCTGTTATAAAAATTTAAGAAATTTGTTGCTTTACTCCTAAGTGATTTTATTTATTTTTGGCCGTAAGTATTTAATTCTAGTACTTCTAGAATTTGAAGTTTTTTTTTTTATGATAGAGTATAGTTGCAGTGTCATTTAATATTCATCTCAGAGGATTAAAATAAAAATAAATAGACATAATATGTTTAGATTATTCAACCAAACTTGCTTGAATGAAGATATATATATATATATATATATATATATATATATATATATATATATATATATATATATGAAGAAATATAGTTTTAAAGTGTGCTATATTTATGGGATAAAGTGCTCAATATCAGAGACAGAGCGTATGTAATTATAATTATAAAAGTGAACATTGAAGTCAACACTCAGAGGCTAGCATGAAACAGCCTGTCACCTCTGAGTATTAACTTCAATGTTCACTTTTATATATATATATATATATATATATATAGATAGATAGATAGATAGATAGATAGAGAGAGATAGAGAGAGAGTGAGAAAGAGAGAGAGAAAGAGAGAGATAATATTTTTTATCTATACAAAAGAGTTACATAACTGAAATTGTTCCCAAATCCACAGTTTTGTGGTAATATGTCTATTTTTCAAGGGGTCAATCTGTATATTAAATATTTCCAGTTGTAATGAATATCCATTTTTTCAATGTTCATATTTTTAACTTCATTATGAACATGCACATGTTCATGTTTTTACATGTGCTCACGTATTCCTTCACACATGTAATTGTTTTTCAGTTATATATTTTGTAATTTTTTATTTTTCATTGTTATTTTTATTTGTATGTCTATCTTTGATTGTTTTATTATATTATGTTGTTTAATTTATATTAGTTTCTGTTGTATTTATTATATTATGTTATATTAGTATGTAAGTTGCAAAGTAAATATTTGTTAAAATGTCTGCATTTACCCATTAATTTATTTCTCTTATTTACTAATTTAATTTGATTATTAAAATTTATTAAATAAAACTTTTCTTTAAAAAATAGTCTACATTTTCTATTATTAATATTATATGGTGGTATGTTTTTTAAGATTTCCCATTTAATTTTAGTTGATATATTATTTTATCTAATGTTGTGTTATTTGCATATCTGTTTATTTTAAATGGCATTTTATGATTATTAAATCTTTCTTTAAAAGTTGTTTCAGTTGCTTCTATATCATTTTTTCTTCTGTGTTAATGCTATTTGATGCAGTGTCCTTATATATTATATTATTAGTTAGACATTTATTATTAAGAGGGCAGTTGTTTTTATTTTGACAATTATAATTGTTGTTGTTATTTTGCAGGTTTTGTCATTGTAATTGCTATTATTCTTCTTTACTATTTTTTATTATGTTTATTTATTGTTTTCTCCACATTATTCATGCAACTGTCACTGATTTTAATTGCATTTTTATTAATGATTTTTAAATAGGTTACTATTTTTTATTTAAGTGTTTTTCAGTTAGTTTAAAAAATATTTTCTCTATTTTTGTTTTTATTATATTGTTGTAAGGTCGATTAAACCAAATTTACTTTCACTTTTACTTCTGTATGTATTATTGTTAGTTATGTATTCTAATTTATTTGAATAACTTTTTCTTAATGCTGAATCATATATTTTTTTATTTTCACTAAAAATCTCATTTGCTAGAATTAGTTGCAATTCTTTTATTAATAGATATTGGTATATACTTAAATACATTAAGTATATGATTTGAATTTTTGTTTATATATATATGAGATTATTATTTGCTTTCCTATATGGTTTGTATGTATTATTATTTAAATCAAATGTTATGTCTAAAAAATTTACTATTTTTAGAATAGATTTTATGTCTATTGTAAATTCTAATTTGTTAAATATTTTCTATTATTTGTTTTCTTATATCTTCTGTTTTTCTACCTAAATAATTTCTTATAATTATTAAACCATCATCTCTATATAAACCTATATCTTTTTATTAATGACATTTGATAAATTATGTATGATATATATCCCTATTAGTTTGCATATAAACGTACCACCATAACTGCCCATTGATATGTCAAAGTTCTCAATATTATTATTATTATTATTGCTATTATTCTTTTTTAGTCATATTTTATTTTGTAATATAATAATGATTTTCTACAATGATTAATTATGTCTAATTCTTTGTCTTGAATGTTTATGTGTTGTATTGCTAAATTTAAACCTTTATTTAATATATATTTGGTAATGGATGGATAAAAGACTGTTATATCTATTTTTATAAAAGAACAATTGTTTTGTTTGTAATATTGTTGAACCAATTAATATTTTTTTTGTATTTTTCATATAGATTTATATTTAATATTTTTCTTAATTTCAAACATATTTTTCTACTATTGTTTACTAATTTTTCTTATATTACTTTTTTGTGGGATTTAATAATCTACATGTAGGTTTTTAATTTAATAAATCATTCTATTTTCATTAATTGTTTAATTCTGTTATCTAATTTTAATTTTGTTGCTATGGTTTTTGCTTCTTTACTTAAATTGTTTTCTGATTTTTTGTTAGTGGTTTTGTAAAAACTTATGTACCCTTTTTTTGATTAGTTTCATATATTTGATAGGTTCAATTTTATAGATTGTCCTTGATTTGTCAAGCACAATCTATGTTTTATCTATGGTTTTCAGGAACTTTCCAAAGGTGCTGCACCTGGGTTTCTTCCAATCACATCAGAAAATCACCACCCCGATCGCTCACCCATAATGAGATTCAAAATTAGGTCTCAGAAATAAAACATCATAATCATTCAGCAATGCATCCAAATTATATATATATATACATATGATATTTAGTCGATAGTAAGTGCATTCAAGGCTTTTAAGAAAGAAAATGTGCCTTCCAGAAGGGTTCGAACCTGCATCCTCCTTGTAAGGAAAACCACTGTATAGCCAAGTATACTTTTAGACTACTCAGCCATGTCTTAGACTCTTCCTCTTGCTAACTATCCATTCTCTTCAGGCAATCGGTGATTAGGTCTTTCTGTAGTCTTAAATCTCTTTAACTTTAAGGAAATTGTCCAGTATTCACTGCATATCTGTTCATCCTAGCTTCTGATTAAATTTTCCTGTTTCTTAATAATTAGATGTTATATTCTCAGTCTTCAGCTAAAACATTTCTTTGATATTTAAATTTTTGTATTTTCTTGATTTTTTTTTCCTTGGCAAATTTGAAATGTGCTTCTTGCACTGTTTCTCTTGCTGACAATCATACAGTCTCTCTTCATGCAATTCATGGTTAATAATTTCTCCTACCTTATCTAGGATTTCCTGCAGTTTTTCTTGGATCTGCCATTAACACTGTGTTATCTGTATATCTTATGTTGTTAAGATTGTGCTAACCAATAATAAATTCTGCTACTACTTCTAGCTCTCTTAGGATTGTCTTGTTGTAAAGGTTGAATAAATCCAGTAACAAAATACATACTGTTAGCGACTCATAGTTCAGTTATCAGCAAAAGTATAGATTGCTTGCTAAAGCAGAAAGACATGATAAAGTTTTCATTTTGCTTTTAATGATTTTTCAGATAATTATTATTAAAAAAAACTCTGAAAATAATGCAGTGTACTGATACTTATTTTTAGGAATAATGTACATTATTTTCTGCCAGGAATATATGAATTGAAAAGAGATAGGACTTGAATAATTCTGTACAGGTTGTAAAAATTTGTTTTATGTTTTACATAAAAAGGCCATAAAGATATTCAGTAAATTTCACTTTGTCTTATCTCCAGGACATTAAGTCATTTTCTATAAGCTCTGCATAAATTGCTACTGAAATATTTCCAAATTGCAGGGATCATGTTTCTTTCCAACATTTTATCTATTTTTTGATTTTTGGCAACTGCTCTATAGAATCAACTAAAACTTGATTTAATCTTTCTTTGTTAAGTACTTAGCCTAAAACACTGTACTGCATCTCTGTTGCAGTTGGAGCCAACACCACCATCAATAGACACTTTGTCTCACAGAGCTCATCTGCAGAATGTCCATGTCTAACCTTGTGTGAAAACTTGGCTATGATTTTAGAACAAAGCTGTTTATCTGTCATCAAGGAAAAGCATCACATGCAGACGATAAAGGCGCCATCATAATTGATCTATTAACTTAGAAATCAAAGTGTCTTTAGTGTAAATCCCTGACACCAACCATATCAGTTATGGATGAGTAATTGCCCCATTATCTCTTTAATCGGAAGTACCAATGATTCAAAATTAGGTGGAAGGAGACTGTAAAGGGAAAACAGTAAACAAAAACAAAAACAAAAAATGCTTTATTTATTAGCATTTCCTTGACAATATATTCTTAAATGAGAGAAATACATACAGCCTCTCAAAAACATTTATTTGAGTTTTGAAACATTAAAATACAGGAAACTTGGATCATATCAGGCCATTTAAACAGTTTGAAATTGACAATGTGATGGAAAGAGTGTTGTTTTACTCTTTCAGTTAATTTATATTGACTGTAGTGCTATATTCCATCTCAGCTTCTTACAATGTTATACATGAGAAAATCAATACTAAAAAATAGATATACATCTCATTTTATTGCAGTAAAGATATTCAATTTCCACAAAGACGATAGAAAGGATATGATAAAAGCAGATAAAATATAAATCCAGAATTTTTATATACCAGAAATTTTTGAAGTGTTTTATAAAAAATTCTTTATTTTTTTTTAATCCAGTTCCTTCTAATATAAAAACAGTTTCTATATGACAAGGAAAAGACTACAGACAGGGAGATTTCTTAATAACTTCTGCTCAGGCTATTATATCTGGTTGCTACTCAGACTATCATCTGGACTCTAAATGACTATTTGATATATTGTCTATTTATTTATTTATAGATAGTAGATGGATATAATAGTAGACACAAAATGTGTGCAGATAGGTAAAAGAAAAATGCCCATCTCTATTTGAAAGGGTGTCACTTAAAGAGTAAAATATTTTTTATAACTTAATAACTACAAATTGTTAAAAGCTCAATTCTGATAGATTAATAATTTGATATATTTAGGGGCTGAAAATACTCTGCAGATTGATGTCACATTTTTTTCCAAAGTAATCACTCTTTTGACAGCCACTAACAAGATGATGACTACTATCAAAGTCTGACTCATAAATTATTAACTACCCACCCAAACAAACTTTTGCCAACTTTTTTTTACAAAGCACTCACCTCAATCAAAGTCAACTAAATTAGCATATATTATTTCTGTTCATTTATTCTGACATTTCTGAAGAATATTACTAAGATACACTAACATTTCTCCACAAGGGTCCAAGTAACATAGAAAAATTTTAAAAGCATGTATTTTCAGCTTCTTATGAATAAAAAAAAACAATATACCAATTCTTTTCATTTAATCAGTTAAAAAAAATGAAACGATTAATTTTTAGAGAAAATGGAAACAAAAAGGACACTTGAAATCAGAAAGAAACCAAAGGATACTTAGAATCAGAAAGAGTTGAAATTTCTAGAGTGTATAAAGAAGAAAACAATACAAAACCTACCTAATGAGCTTAGGTAAATGATTGGCAAAATAGGGATTAGGAAAGATAGTGAAACGACAAACTTTATTAATAGCTACAAACAACAGGAAGTTGTGGACAGCCATAATCACACACAAACGGACATGGCACATTGATGAAAAATATATCTTCTGTTCTTTACAAATCCTTACAAAGTAATATTATATGATAAATAATTTTAGTCAATTTAACAAACTGAACTGTTTTCTACTCTTAGTTTTTCACTCTTCATGCATGTAGCTTTTCATATGTGAGAAATGTAATAGTTATTTTATTATATTTTATTATATGTATTATATATATATATATATATATATATATATAAGACTCTTCAAACAGTTGTCAAAAGTACATAGATATGATTACCCAGATATTACAAATTAATTTCATATATATATATATATATATATATATATACATACATAAATACATACATGTGTATATCAGTTATTTCATATTTAATTGAATATTTTACTTACCCTTTTCTTGTTTCTTTCTTGTTTGGAGTTCTTTTCAAGTAAACAGATTACCTTATGATTATCTCCTAAATTTCTTGCATGTACAGAATTCCAGGTAATGTAATTTTATATAGGAACGTGTCATAATCACAATAATCTTCCCAAAAATATTTACAAGCCAGGAAATGAATAATTAGAATTAAATGTAAAATTTGTTTGGGCACAAACACAAACACACACACGCACACACATATGTGTGTGTGTGTATCTATGCATATATATATATATATATATATATATATATATATATATATAGGCTTATGACCATATGTTGAAACACCAGTTCACACATGATCACCAAAGTTAAGCAATGTTGAGCCTAGTTCATACTTAGATAGGTGACGGCATGGAATTATCAAATGCTGAAAGCTTGGATGTAATGGATAATAGCTTAGAATTGTTAATCAGAGATCTGAGTTCCAATTCCAACTGTGTTCATTATATTCACATACACACAAATACTCTTCGGAAAGGTATGAATCCACCTCTTCTCCCACCAGCTATGGGTCAGTTAGTGAGACTTTTATCACTAAAATCATTATTATCTCAAAATAAAATAAATTTGCATACAAAATATTTTAGATTTTATCCTTAAATAGCCCAGACAGACTGATATTCTGCTGAACAAAAGCAAGCAACCAACACACCCACACACACATATATATATACACAAACACAAATATATATATATATATATATATATATACACAAAGACACATTCACATATACACCCATATATAGATACATAGATTCATCAATAGTTATGCAGCTTAAATGTGAAAAAAACATTTATTTTATATCACATATATATTCCTTTCGCATAATCCCCTTCTTGTCAATGCACTTAATACCATGAGGATTATTAATCACAGATTGAACACAGTGAAAGCATCACATAAAAATTGTACAAATTATGTATCAGGTATAGACTTACTGATTCATTCTTATATATCAGAAGTTGCCAACATGTGGCTTGTTGTCTTTTAACATGTGGCTTGTGGAAATATGTTGGCTGAGCTTCTTTTTTCATTACAGTTGATATAAAAAGTAAATAAGAAAAATTTCAAGGTTTATAATTATTTACTGGTTATAAACTGAGACCCCATTGGATTAAAACGTTGGTTTAATGTTAATGTGTATGTAACAAAAATGTATGTGCAAATTTTCATCCTGTCTTGCAGTCGCATACATCTGAACTTTATCATATGTGGCACTTACATTAAGCAAGTTTGGCTACCTTTGTTATATATATATATATATATATATATATATATATATATATATATATATATATATATATATATACACTTACAGAAATCATGAAATAATATTGCTCTATAGCAAATGTAATATTTTTTTTATAATTTGACATTTAATATAAACACCCTTTGAAAATAAAATAGCATTGACCTGATTCTATAACATTCTAAAAGTTAATGATGAAGGCAATATATGAGTGCCACCTACCACAGTAACTCATTCTCTCTGCAACCATGGTGAAGATGACTGAAGTTGACAAGAAGCTCCAAATGAAGATAGTTGATGCATACAAACAAGTTTACAAGCATTTACATGTTCCTAGATTAACAATTTGTATGCATTATCGAAAACTACAATGATACTCATTGTGTTGAGAATAAATTAAGACTGGTTAATTTCTGAGAGAAAGGAAAAGAAAACTGTTAGAGATGTCTCAAAGAATCCTCACTTAGTAACAAAGGACATTGTCAATGATGTAAATACATTAGTGTTGAATGTATCGATGAAGGCAGTCACTAGATGCCATCAGAAAAGGGGACCTCAAGCTTGTTGCCCAAGGAAACCTCCTTGCTTAAGGCTAAACAACTAAAATGCAGATTATCTCATGCTAGAAGCAGAGCATAGGAATAAAGATTGGAACTCTGTTTTATGGTCTGATGAAACCAAACTAGAATTATTTGGTCACATAAACTCCTTTATGTATAGAAGAAAGTGAATGAAGTTCCTAAACCAAAAAAATACCCTCCCTACAACTAGGTATGGTGATAGCATTCTGCTCTGGGGATGTTTTGCTTTTGTTGAACCAGAACTAGTGGGAGTATAGGATATCATGGATAAAGAGCAGTATTTAGCTATTATAAAAAGAAATTATATAAAAAGATAAAGAGCATTATTATTTTAAAGCACATTATTATAAAGAGATAAAGAGCAGTATTTAGCTGGGTATGACAATCACCCAAAGCACATGGCACAAATTTTTACAAAATTACTTAGATGACTGTAAAATTAAATTATTGGCATGCCTTGCACAAAGTCCTGACTTATATATCCCATTGAAAATTTATTGGCATATTTGAAGAAAAAAGTAAGAGAAAGAAGTCCTTGAAGAATTTGGAGCAGCTAGAAAACGTAAAGCTGGCAACATTATGGTTTCAAAAATGTATAGCTGGCAACATTACTATTTCAAAAACGCATAGCTGGCAACATTATTTTTCCGAAAACATTATCTGAGGCCTTGTTGTTGGATGTAGTTTATCGCCGTACCCAGGACGCAGATGTAGTTTACCGTCATACCCAGGACTTATATATATATATATATGAATACTTATTTCTTCTTAGTACCATTAAATAAACTCCTCTTTGGAACACCGGCCTAAAGTCTCACCTGTAACCAGGGCAATAAAACTTCCCACATCAGTTTTTCTTTTCCAAGGCTGGATACCAACCAAGGTTATAGAGGTGAACTGCTATTTCACACACCCACCAAAAAAAATAATTCACCCAGAGTTTGAAATTGGAATGCAAATTTCACTTTTCGTGCCAATAACTGCAATGCTACAGGCCCATATATAGGAAGAAAAGATATTAATTTGCATATATTACCAGATTTCCATAGAATTATATATGAATTAGATGTTTTATACAGTATTTTTCAATATATGCACACATTGAAGTGTGATCATAAATTGTATTTGTGCTTGTATAATTTGTTTCTCAGGTGTGTATTTTTTCATAAATGTAAATATTTTTCTTTTTATTACACTTTTATTTATTTGAAAATTCACATTTACATGTGAAGTTGTTAATTTAACTTTTCTTTGTTCATTAAAAGAAATATACAGGGAAACAAATTAATGATTTTACATTCATGGTGAGAAAATCAACAAACCTTGCTATATAAGCTAAAATCAAATTTAAGTGAAATTGAATCTGCTTATAAATTAAGCACATATATATATATATATATATATATATATATATGTGTGTGTGTGTGTAAATTCAATTTTGATTAAATTGAATGAACTTTTATATATATATATATATATATATATATATATATATATATATATATATAATAATAACATTCAATTTATATATATATATATATATATATATATATATATATATATATATATATATATATATATATTTATGTGTGTGTGTGTGGAGGGTGTATTTTTCTCATTTCCTATATGTACATAAAATCCAAAATGATATTGAAAATAGAAAAGAATTTAATTTTAAAATGATATACATATGCATGTGGGTGTTAGCAAGTTTACACATGTTTCTTTATACTAGACACACCTGTTTAACCAATGTTAAAAGCAGATGTGTACATTTAATATCTAAAAACACAAAGAAAAAAAGAATTGTACATCAATGAAGCTGGATATAATTGCAGACATTTTAGATCTGCGATTTTAAATTGATTACCGAGCATTTAAGTTGAAATTCAATTACAATGAAACCATGACTTACATTTTCACAAACAAAATCAGATTTTAAATTAATTTACCATTCCTTTGCACTCTTGTAGCTGAGTGTTTAGTTCCCTTGACTAAATCAGCTAGTTTTTCAGGAATATCTGTCTTCTTTTTAATTTGTGATGTTTCACAAATATAAGAATGATGTCTGTTTGAAATGAGTATCACTCAAATGAGTACATGGCTTAAAATGTGGCAGTATGAATGGTAATGGTTGTTTACTTACAAGGAAACATTCAGCATTTAATTGCCAGTGCTACTCAAGTTGCACTTTTCTTCACTCCATGGCCATCGAGCTAGGATCATAGTGTGGTATCTGTTCTCCTCATCACTTTTTCTATGTGCCACATCCCTTTAAAATATAGGCAATCATGACTGTCCCCAATTCCCTATCACATTTTGCTCTTAGCGGTTTTTCTCCCTTTCCTAAGGCTCCTATCTCCTGTTTGCCATTCATTTACAGGAACTCATCAGGTAAGTGGATTGCCTTGGCCAATCTCTCTTGCCCTCAGTATGCTCTGGGATGGTTAAGTTTCCAGGCCCTCCTTCCTTCTTATGCATCCAAGGAATTTCAGCTATCTTTTCCTGATTCTGAGTATAAATGTTCTTTCTGTTGCCAATTTCTTGTGCATTTGTACTTTGATGCCAGTTAGACATTAGGATATTGTTCTAACTGGACTGAACATTGACAACTCAGTCCAAAACTGATTTAGTTTAGAATTATTTATTAGCTTTAGTTTATTCTTTCAAAGTTTACTTAGCTAGTGGATGTAAGCTTATTGGCCTCTTTTTTTCTGCCCCAACATTATTTAGTTGAATTCCTCCTCCCCTCCTCCATCTGGTGGACTCGGCATACCTTTCATATTTCAGGTGTGTCTTTTTCATATTTTCTGATGTGTAACAATGTGTGTTTGAGTGGTTGGTTAGAAAAATGAGTGTTTTATATTATTAAAGTCCTGCATTGACTCCTTTCGGTTAACTAGTTTAGTTTCTTTCCATAGATTATCTTATATTGCATATACACACAAGGGGTTTTAGATTTGTTGTTTTATTCCCTCCCCACCAGAGAAGAACTGCATATATGGGGACTAGTTAGGACTTCTTAGAGACATTAAGGTATTATGGTGAATGTAGTAAGAATGTTAAGTAAGAATGTGTTGTTTTGGTTTAAGGAATACTGTAGTATGTTTGGTTCAGTAATTGTGGCTAACTAAGTTTAATTATAAAACAGAAGACCATTTTTTTTCTCCCTTCCATCTTTTGGCCTTGTGCCACATTTTTGTATTATTACAAAATAAATATTGCTCTTCACTAGGGTGACTAGGCTGTTTGAATTTAAACACAGTCTCAGACTGGCAACAAGGTCTCACAAATTTACAGTAGATCTGGCTAGATGCAACCATAAGTTCTATGCTAACAGTTTCTTTTCTTTCACTTCTCGTTTATGGAACTCCCTTCTGGCTCCATGCTTTCCTGCCAACTTTAATCTGCAAAAATTTAAATGCAATGCCAATCACTATCTACTGTCCTCCTGATTCTTCTTCGTTAATTCTTGCTCTTTAGCAATGTTCCTGTTTCTAATTCTTCCATACCCAGCAACCTCTTGTGTCTCAGTGGCTTTACTACCTTGCTTGGGATGAACTCGATGGCATTAAAATATTAGGTTGGTGCAAAAATAATGACGTAATAATGTCGTTTTTTGACGTTAAAAATACCTCAAAAAACGACATTATTACGTCATTATTTTTGCACCAATCTAATATTATACTGAGGAGTGTGATAACAATCTTTGTTCTGTAGATATCACTATATGCAACATCATAATGTGTTTTTGCATCAACCATGAGAAGATATGTGCTTCTGTGATTTTATTTACTGCATTTCTTTTTTAAGAATCTGATAAAATAATGCACCTGTTGTATTGTGTTTTGTTCTACAACACGTGATCAGTAGTCAACTTCTCCAATTGTTTTGTGTATGCCATAACAGCAATTTTAATTATAGCTTCACAACCTGCCAAAGCTAGAAAAAGGGCAGTTATTTAGTTTTCTCCCCCTCTTGCTTGGTTGTCTTTCAATTTTATAGCCTTGATTATATTTCATTTACCTACCTACCAACCCTCATTGACTTCACTCAAGATTACCAACAAAAAACTTTACTAAATAACCGAAATGTGCTTTGTCGTGGCTACATACAGTTTTGAATTTAGAGTTGTCCTTTTCCTAAACTGGTTACCAGGGAGTCCTGCTATTTAACCCATAGCTGGAGAGAAGATTGACTGATACCTTTCCAAGAGTAAATATATAATGAACATGCCCAAAATTTGAAATCAGCTCACTTATTTCTCATACTGAACTGTTGACCATGATAGTACCTGTACATCTTAGATAGTTCATTTAATTTAAATCTAAAATAGTGTGTGAACAAACAAAAAGATGTGTTTCGGTGTAAAACTATTCTTTCTTGAATTTTTATTTATGACCACTGAAAATCAATTTCTTTTAATTTCATCAAACAAAATATTTGATATTTTCACTAACAGTAATCATGGACAGTCCCTCATGCCATCATACATTCAGCAAAGAGTCTGAGCAAAGATGACATATGTTAATTATGCATTTAAAGGACATGTCAGTGATACACATGATCAAATGAAGGTAAAGTACGTCATCAAGTCAGGTGACTTAAGCACAACTCAGGATTACTTGGCATTGGCCATGAAATGTAAACAAAGCAACTAAGAAGCCACAGTGATCAATCTGAGTCAGAACAGTGAAGCTGCCATATTTAATTTGTTAGTGGTTGCTTTTGAAGACCCCATAATTGAATGCAATGTGTTGTGCAGTAGCCATGTTGCTGGAAGTATCAGAAAACTTCAACAAGTGATAGTTTATCACTTGTGTTCATTTGTTAATTTGTTTATTATTTACTTAATTTGTTTATTTCATTTAAACAAATATTTATTTTATTTATTTATTCAATTTAAACAAATTGTTCAACTGACAAGTTCATTCTGTTTAATTCCTTTTTTTATTTTCTGGTATTGTCTTAGTGTCATTTTGGTTAAGATCTATGTTCATTTTCTGTTTTATCTCTGCTCTTTATGCGTTCAGCTATAATTAAGTTTCATAATCTAGGGTGATGTGTTTGTTGTTTTATAGTAGGATTTTTCTGTACAGAATTTCAAGAGATAACTGTTCAATACTTTTCTTATTTGATAATTTAGTGAATGGAAAGACTAATGAAATTGCTTTGTGACTTTTGAAGATATATGTATCCTTTATATAGATTATTAGGTCTTTATTTATAATAACCCCTATTAATATATTTCACTTCATCTACCTTGTAATTCAATTCTATTTCACACTTATAAACTCTTGAAAATAGAATTAACACCAAAACAAAAGGGTGCAAAAGAAAGAGAAAAAGGAGTTTATAAAGAAACAATTAAATATGAATTCTCCATAAAAAAGCATCAACTATATTATATTAATGCAATGAAGAATCATCTTTTATTTATTTGATCATCTTATAACTTCTTACTCCTAAATGAATTGTTTTTTTTCTTTCTCTTTCATCTTTTTTCACTTGCATCCAAATATTTGTTTTCATTCTTTGACTGAATTTGTTTTCTTAATTTTCACATTTTACAACCTAAACTGAAGAAAAACAAACAAAATCAAGTAATACAGTAATATGCAAACCTTTACTTTAACTGATAAAATATTGCTAGCAGTTACTAATTTTTGATTAATATTTACACTGAATTTAATTTTTTTAATTGTTTTTTCTCCAACCATTAATCAGGAAAATTGGAAATAAAGGAAATTAAATGAAAGCATTGTCAAACATTATTATTAATTTTTGACAATTATTTACTTTGATCTTTGCTTTTATGAGATGAAGTATTGTCAAAAGATTACTCTTAATTTTTAACTCATGTGTACTTACATCTTAATTCTTTATTAGAGGAAGAATTGCCAAACATTATTATTAATTTTTGACAATTATTTACTTTGATCTTTGCTTTTATGAGATGAAGTATTGTCAAAAGATTATTCTTAATTTTTAACTCATGTGTACTTACATCTTAATTCTTTATTAGAGGAAGCATTGTCAAACATTATTATTGATTTTTGACAATTATTTACTTTGATCTTTGCTTTTATGAGATGAAGTATTGTCAAAAGATTATTCTTAATTTTTGACTCATGTTTACTTACATCTTAATATTTTATTAGAGGAAGCATTGTCAAACATTTTTATTAATTTTTGACTATTATTTAATTTGATCTTTGACTTTTATGAGATGAAGCATTGTCAAGCTCTTCAAACTTCTGTCAAGTCCTGTAGTTTTTTTTCTATTTTGGGTTAGGCTATGCATTCTGTAACACTTGTAAAATTTAAAACTCACAGAATATAATGAAAGAAGGTGGGGCACAGTGAGACAGCAAGTAACCTACCTAATGATTGGTTGGTTGGTTGTTTTTGTTTAGCAGCTTATCAAAACCTCTATGGGCTATTTCATGTCAAAATCTAAGTAGTATGCAATTTCTTTAACTAATAATGATTTTAGGAATAATTAACCCATAGCTGGAGGGGAAAGAGGTGGATTCATACCTTTCCCAAGAGTATTTGCATGTAAGTGAATATAATGAACTCAACTGGAATTGGAACTCAGCTCTCCAATTAACAATTCAAAGCCATTATGCATTACACCACCCACACATCTACATGAAAGAAAAAGAAGCAGGTACAAAATTAATAATAATATTCAAACCTTGTTAAACCTTTAATTTTAAGTTATTAATCAATCTGTGAACAGGAAAGTAAGTTGTGATATTATTTATAATGTCATAAGTGGCAATGTAGCTAGCAATATGTATTAGGTGAATACCAAAGATTCCAGTATGTATTTCAGTAAAAAGACAAAAAAAATGTTTTGACTGTGTATTCAGTCACTAACTTTCAAAAAGGTGGTTGCTGTGTACTTTTACATATAACTAATAAATAGGTAAATAGATAGGTATGTATAAGTTGATTGAGTGATTGATTTGTTTTTGTGAGTTATCAATCTTTTAGATATGTATAAGATAGATATGAAAAGAATCAGTTGGACAGATATGAACAGAATGAGAGAGATAGATAGATAGATAGATAGATAGATAGATAGATAGATAGGAATTAAAAAATAGATAGAAAGATAGATAGATAGATAGATAGATAGATAGGAAGAAAAAAGATAGAAAAACAGATAGATATATGGGAAGAAAAAGAGAAACATAGGAAGAAAAAAAGAAAGTAAGATAGATAGATAGATAGATAGATAGATAGATAGATAGGAATTAAAAAATAGATAGATAGATAGATAGATAGATAGATAGATAGATAGATAGATAGGAAGAAAAAAGATAGAAAAACAGATAGTTATATGGGAAGAAAAAGAAAAACAGGAAGAAAAAAAGAAAGTAAGACAGACAGATAGATAGCTAGCTAGCTAGATAGATAGATAGATGACAAGAAGCTGAAATGGAAATAAATCAATATATATAAAAATAAAGAAACAAAGAAGAAAAGAAGACATGTCTAAATCCATATATTTAATCTTTACTTCTGTACAGAGAAAATTTCAACTTAATATGAGAAACTTTAAATATTCAGAGAACAAAAACATTCCATATGAAAAGTTTAAATATGGTTATAAGGCATAGTGTATAAGCAAAAAATAAATTACATAATTTAAAAAAAAGGTAATTAATTTGCATCAGAAAATTTCTAAGTGAAAAAAGAAACCCTTCAATATTGAACTTACCATATGTCAACTAATTATTGAATTTTAATAATATTTTTTATACTTTTCTAATAAAGGTTAACTTTTAACTTCATTATTTACATTAGGACTATTGTCCTCATCAAACAAAAGTGCTGTGAAAACTACTGTTTAGATCGGAGACACAATGATTGGTAAGTACGTATAAGAATATTATCTTGAGTGTTTCACTTAACACTTGTCGCATTTCTTGCTAAAATAGTTGTGAGGTACTATTTGCCATAAGGATGTCAAATCAAGGACAATCAGACATTTGTCCATTTCATCCACTGACCCATTGCTAGTGGACATTTTCCAAGGGACCAATCTTAGAAGTCTTGATGACTGCTTGAAACTTCTTTCGTTAGTGGAACTTTCAGTCCAGAAGCATAAATACATTGAGTGTCAGAGTTGGAAAGCATCTTGTCGGGGACCTTTCAAAGGAATTGAGCTTCAAGATTCTTATTGTGCACTATTTTCTAATGGAGAGAGGTTCACTTAAAAGTCTAGACTTGGGCACTAGAGCATTCGTGGGCAAAATAAGGAAAAAAAAATCTAATCTATTTTGCTTTAAATGTCCTTTTTTGTCTGATTGCTTTTAGCTAAGGTGCTTTCAAATGTACTTTCAAAGTTAACTGAATTTGAAAGTGAGTGAGGTTGCTTTAAAAAGCTTTGAATGTTTGCATGTGTAAACACATGTGGATATGATTGTGCAGACATCCATGGACAGTTTTAGTATATTTGTATCCAAACATATATATATATATATATTTATATATATATATATATATATATATATATATATATATATATATGTACACACACAAACATACATATGCAAACACATATGTGTGTATGTGTATGCATATATATATGTATATATATATATATATATATATATATATATATACATATATATATATATATACATATATATATACATATATATATATATATATATATATATATATATATTTATATATATATATATTTGCGTGTGTGTGTTTACCATATATGTATTTATATGTTTATAATTTTGTTTATATATGTATTTATTCAGCAGCATTCTGCATATGCACAAATGTTTCTATATATGTGCATTTTTATATGTATATGCAATTGTTTCTATGTGTATGCATGTACATGTAAACATTTATATGTATATGTGTATATGCATGATTCTATATACATGTGTGTGTGCATATGAATATGTTTCTATATATTTGTGTACACATATAAATAAGTTTCTATATATATGTATTCATATACATGTTTCTATATATATATGTATATGCATGTTTCTGTATGTGTGTATACATACATGTATATATTTCTATATATATGTGCGTGCATATGTCTCTATGGATGTCTGCATGAATATGCATATGCTTGTATAAATGTGTGTATGATTATGTTTCCATACATGAATATATGCATAAGTTTCTCTCTATACATACATACTTGTATGTAAACATTTGATTCCACACGTGTGTGTGTATAAGTATACATAACTCTGTTTATGCAAGATTGTATGCATATCCTAATAATATATATTTGTGTGTGTATGCAAAAGATTGAATATTGGCTCTGTGCTAGATAGATATAGGTATATGAATATGAACTTGTACAGATATAAATGTATGCGTGTGTTTGCATTTATATCAAGGGATTCCTTTCTATATAAGTATAGTTGTTCATATAGTTAGATAATTGATGATTTATCATTCAATCTAGCAACAATGTGCATAAGGGTGTACTGAAAAGTTTTTCAGACCAACCAAGTAGCCCTTACCTCAAAATTTTCATTACTGGCCATTTGGTTAAAATTTATTAATCAGGTGAGGCTGAGAACTTTTACACACACCCTTATATATATATATATATATATATATATATTAGGTTGGTACAAAAATAATGACGTAATAATGCCGTTTTTTGACATATTTTTTAACGTCAAAAATGACATTATTACGTCATTATTTTTGCACCAACCTAATATATATATATGGATAATATTAGTGGTAAATATACACATACATATGCAAAATATATATATATATATATATATATATATATATATATATATATATATATATACATACATGCATACACATACATATATATTTTTTTGAATAAAAAATTCCAAGAGGATAGAATCCAGGTAGAACTCAATTTTTGTAGGTCTGATGAATTGGATTGTATTTACGATTCCAATGGAATAAATTATGACCATGGAATATTAGTGTTATGGAGTGATTTCACAGTGGAGGCTTGTATTTATACTAAGTCGGTCCTAAAATAGGTTCGACGTACAAAATGTTATGAACTTGATATAATAGGTAATGACGCAGAGAAATCTAGTTGTGGTCACTGATACTTTAGTATCCGACTAACGGTCATCTGGCATCGACTGACTGACCCACTGAGCAACTGCGAGGCTTGTTACTCTTACTACTGCTACTTATTATAGGTGGGAGAGTCTATTAACTATAGAATAGGTGTGTTCCACTATAACAATTAGTGTTTAAGCCTTTTTATTATTATATATATATATATATATAGATAGATAGATAGATAGATAGATAGATATCAGGTTGAGAAATTTACAAGGCCAGAAGTAAACTTGTAAAATTGCATCTAATTCACAAATTTGTCTCAAATAGCAAACTCAAGAAAAAATAATCCCACTAAACTAAATTTCTTTTTTCACAATCACTTTTACATAAAAATTATCAACTCCAGATCTTGAACCTAAAATATATATAAAAAATTAGAAAAAATTATCTATATTTAAAGAATACAAGAATCTGTAAATATAACATAATACACACACACACACACACATATAGATATACATATATATATATATATATATATATATATATATATATATATATATATATAATGATTTTTATGTGTGTATATTTCAAATATTTATATTTTTCATCTTTTTGCCAACATACAGTGAATATATATGTGTGTGTATGTGTGAATGAGTGTAAATGTGTGTGTATATGCAAATGTGTGTGGGTGTGTGTATATGTGTGTGTGAGTAAAGGTAAATTTATAAGACGATTTTGAAAACTTATTTATAATTAAAGAATATGATATGTATGTAATATACATACATACATTCATATGTATATATATATATATATATATATATATATATATATATATATTAATATATTCTTTGTTTATACGTTATTTTTATAGGTACAAATATTTTAGTAAATGCTCTGTTTATAGTAAAGAATATTAACAACATTTACTGGCCTGAATGTCAGAGAAATTTCATAGAAAATGTGTCATCTCTCAGGAACTGAACCTGTATCCTACACAGAATCATCATATAGCCTGACATGCTATTCTGTTTAGTTACAGATGAAGTTTCTGCTTAGCAAGGTTTTAATTACTGCTTTTAAACTACAAATTTGCCATCATTTCTCTCAAACATTCATATCTGCTCGAAGCGTATCTCAATGTAAATTTGTAGTTTAAAAGCAGTAATTCACCTACATTTCCTCTGTAGCTAAATAGTATAGCACATCAGTCTATATGATGGTTCCAGGTATCTGGAACATGTATCCTACATGGAACTGTCAATAACTTGACATACTATACCATTTAGTTAAAGATGAAGCATCTGCTTAGCAAAGTCAAATTACTGATTTTAAACTACAAATTTCCCATGATTTCTCTCGAGCATTCATATCTGCTTGAAGCATATCTTAACATAAACAAATGACATCATATATTATGAAATGGACTTAGTCCATTTCATAATATATGACGTCATTTCATAATATATGACTTAGCTCATTATTTATGTTAATACCATCATATATTATGAAAATGGACTTAGACCATTTCATAATATATGTCATTTGTTTATGTTAAGATACGCTGCAAGCAGACATGAATGTTCGAGAGAAATCATGAGAAATATATAGTTTAAAGGCAGTAATTCAAATTATGCTTCCTCTGTAGCTAAATGTTATAGCATGTCAGGCTATATGACAGTTCCATGTAGGATACATGTTCAATTCCTATTGGAGGACCCATATTTTCAATGAAATTTCTCTGACATACAGGCCAGTAAATGTTAACCATCTATTATAAACAGAGCATTTGATTAAAAATTTGTATCTATAATAATAATGTATAAGCAATAAATATATAAATAACTGTAGTTTTGTAGTGGGTATGTGTATGTTCTCATGTAACACTGCATAATAAATAAATATTTACAGCTCTACTTTTGTATTGAGCTCTATTTTAAGTTAATGTTTTGAACACTGAAATCTTACTCTTTGTTCTTTTACATATATATATATATATATATATATATATATATATATATATATATATATATATATTATAATATTTTTATTACAATAAATTACAATAAAAAATTTTTATATTACTACACAAAAAATTTCAATGTTTTGGTGCTAAGATGGTATCTCTTCAGGCCATGGTTGAAGCCTAAAAAATCATTTATTAAAGAAATAAACAAATCTTTACTTCTTTTCATAAGTTAAAGAGGGGCATAAGGTCAGAATTAAAATATACTTATGGGTATGTCTAGATTGACCAATGAATGTCAGGTCTATGCTAAAATATAAAAATAAGGTCACAGGGTTGAGGTGGGTCTGTTATTAGATGTCAAGTAAACTAATGCATAGACATGTCATTCCACAATACTAGAGAACCATTTCAGCAACAAATGTATTCTTGGTGTATCCAAGTATGATTTGCTAAAGTAGACACAAATTTCTCAGAAACGAATTTATTTTAAAAAATTTAAAAAAAAAAATTTTAATATACTCATGAAGTTTCTTAAAGGGGCCAATAGGTAAAATTAAAAATGTAGAAACAACTATATAGGTTGTTAATTATACTGAATAGATGGTAAAACATGGTGATATTATAGTTGAATAAATCAAATAAATGTTGTGTGGATCATTATATACTAATAAAATAATGGCTATATAATTATAATACGTAATTATTTATGAAATTTTTTTTTAACTATATTTTAAGGTAAAAGATAGACAACGGCAGCATAGCAGCATTAATTCATTTCTTTGGCTTAACAGGTTTTTATTGTTAGGAAATTTTATAATATGCAATTTTTCTTGTAAACATAGCGGAAATGGATCATGCAAGGATTTACAGGGTCTAGTTATTTTTAATATTTTCTATAATAGAAAATATTAAAAATAAAAAAATAAATCTTCAAAGCAGCAAATCCCATAAGAGATATTATGGCTTCACTGGATGTCAAAAACATCTTTACCAACATCCCAGATGATGAAACAAACAAAATTATTAATAACTGCACCTAAAAACATCCAACAGCATTACCTCCTAAAATCTTCCGGAAACTACTCCTCGCTTGAACCATAAAAGCTCCATTCTATGACCATAATAGCAACACATATATCCAAACTAACTGTGTTAGCATGGGAAATGCTTTAATTCTTGCTTTCACTAACTTTTACATGTTCTACATTGAAAACAACTGATAAAACACACCTGAAATCTACACAAGCTATGTCAATGACATTTTCATTTTGATAACAAATAAAG
>OZ010586.1:82980250-83180250 GCA_963932145.1 Acanthosepion lycidas
AGCTAAATATATTTTTATTGTTGAAAGTAGCATTCAATAATGTTATAAAAAGCTCAGAGAATTCCAGTAAGATATATTTAATCATTTCTAAGATACAACTGTTCAGAGCTTAAACTAACAGCTGGACAATTTTGCTTTTACACATGATATATATATATATATATATATATATATATATATATATATATATATATATATATATATACATATATATATATAGAGAGAGAGAGAGTGAGAGAGAGAGAGATTGAAGGATTTGTTTTTTATGGCTTATCAACCCTTTGTAGGTATGTAATGCGAAAACATATATATTTTGAAATGTATGAATAATTCTTTTCTTGCAAGTGAATATTGTATTAACAATTATTTGAGAATAACAATATTTTTACAAATTCTTGAGCTCAAACTTATTCAATCTATACAGCAGAGCAATTCTGAGAGAACTAGAAGTACTATCAGTATTCATTATTGGTATCCACAATCTTAACAACATAATTTAAATATCGGGGAAGTGTTTTTAACAGAGGAGGTAAAGCATGGAACTGAAATCCAAAGGTTTATTGCGATAGCCAAAAACGCATTCCAAAAGCTAAGTAGAATACTAAGAAATAGTAAAACTTTACTAGAAACAAGGAAAGGAGTACTAAACAATATTTGCCCTCCTGTATGCCAGTGTGTGCTGGACAATCTCCCCAAAGATGAAGAAGATACTTGAAGCAACAGAAATGTGGTTCTACAGAAGGATGCTAAGTATACCATGAACTGAACTTTTGATTAACAACAAAGTTTTAGAGAAAATGGAAAAAAAAGAAAACACATACTTAAGATCAGGAAAAGACAGTTGAAGTTTCTAGGACACATAACGAGGAAAGATTGCTTGGAAAATCTGGTGCTCTCATGACCAATTGAAGGCAAAAGAGACAGGAAAACAATGCATAACATACTTAGTGAGCATGAGTAAATGGATGGTGGGACTAGGTTTAGGAGAAACAACAGAAAGACAAAATTTATTAAGGGACAGGAAGTTGTGGAGAGCCATGATCACTTACGTTCTTAGGGAACATAAAAAAGAAGTTTTATCAACCCATAGCTCAGAGGGGGAGATTCATTAAAACCTCCTAAAGAATCCACTAGTATGCAGGGGGTTACAAAGAGTGAAAGTAAGAGAAAAAACTTGGTATAGTGGTGATTGAAGAAAGAATAAAAGATGAACGGGATTCAAGAAGATAGAAGATGGTGATTGATGTTGCATTTAAATTTTTGAAGATTGTAGTTATCAGGGAAGCAAGGAAACAGAAGAGAGTTCCACGGGCGGGAAGTGTGAGAAAAGAAACTGTTGAAGTAGAAGTGGCAGTTAAATTTAACAGTAAAAGTGGGGGGGGACCTAGATTCCAATCTAGTAGCATGCTTTAATTCATGTAGTCTGAGTACCAGGGAAAAATCTCAACAGAGCACTTGCCATGAAAATATTTGTAGAAGCCATGTCATGTTGGTGAGAAAGTAACTGAAGTCGAGATGCCAAGTCAGGATCAGTTACATTGCAGATCCTTCTATGGATTTTGTCATTAACCTTGAGATGAATTGCAGGAGCACCAGATCATATATGCAGCAGTATTCAATGCAATAGTAGATTTGTAAATGTGCAACATAGACTCTGATGGGAAAAACTTTCTGGCATGACACAGTGATCCAACTTTCTTTGCAGGAGATGAAGCTATTTATTCAATGAAGTCTTTCCACTTCAAGTCAATTGAAAAAATGAGGCGAAGAAGGTGCAGTGTGTTGCTCTCGAGGAGTCCAGCATCAGCCATGCTGATGGTGGGTAGGAAAGTTTCTCTATGGTGGTTGAATGAAAGAAGTTTTGTTTTGGAGGCATTAAAATTTACAAGCCATTTCATGCCCCGTTTAATCTCTGATTGGATGTCCTTTTCAGAAGCTCTGATGGATTTTCTATTGAAACAGGAGTACATGACAGTGTCATCTGCATAAATGCCTAATTGGGAATTGATGACATCAGAAAGATCATTGATGAAGATCAAAAACAATGTAGGACCCAGAATAAAGATGTAGAAGACACCCATGTTCATGTGAAAGGATCTGAAAGTGAACCCATTCAAAACAACCTCCATTTCACAATTTGATAGAAATAATTGGGTTAAATCAAACAATCATTCTGTAATGCTATAGCCCTGGAGCTTACTTAGAAGACCGTCCTGTCAAACCCTGTCAGATGCCTTTGAGATATCTAGAGCCACAGCTCGAGCTATGCTACTGTTATGAAGAGTTTGATATACATATTCAATGATGAGTGTTATCACATCAGTGTTACACTTGACAAAAGAGAAGCCATATTGTTTGTCAGAGAGTAAATCATGACAGGTAAGATGCTTAATCACTTCAGCATTGATTAAAGCCCTTATGTTTTAGTGGCATTATTGCCTTGTTTGGGATAAAGTGATTATTATATATATATATATATATATATATATATATATATATATATATATATATATATATAATTGATTATATATATATATATATATATATATATATATATATATATATATATATATATAGTATAGCTGGCCGTCATATTCAAGGATATCCATCTATTGGGGTGGCTAGCCAATCCCTATTGCAGATGTTTGCTCAGGTGCATTTTTGTTTATTCAACACCAACAGATATACTACAACTATATGGTTTATACTAAAACTATGCTGAGCAGACCTTATTTAAAGTTTCTGGGAAAAAGTGTGTTATCTCACATGATCTACAATTTGAACAAAATCAAGCCCTTGGCCACGATGGCTTGTGACTTTGTGCTAGCACAGCTATCGACAACCCCCAAGGGTTTTGTCTACCCAATTTCACTCACAAGGCTTGGGTCAACCCGTTGTATAGTTTTTCAGACACTTTCCAAAAGTAGTGCATGTGGGGATCAACCCCTCCAGTCCAATAACATCATACCTTCCTGACAAATTGATCATGGTGAGTTTCAAACCTGGCTCTGATGGTCAGAATGTGAACATTGTAACCATCAGCCATGTGCCTATATATATATATATATATATATATATATATATATAGAGAGAGAGAGAGAGAGTGAGAGAGAGAGAGAGTGAGAGAGAGAGAGAGCGTGACAGGGGAAGTAGACTCATAGCTAGATTTCAAAAAACTTAAAATAAAACCATAGTTTTACGATTGAATGTTCCAAAGTTATTGAACTTCACCATACATGAACTCTTTATTAAACTATGCATCTTATAATACCAAATCCAGTTTAGTCTAGTTTCCATTTAAAAAAAAAAACACTTGATTTACCTGAATATGTTTGTGAAGTGTCTGTTTTCCTTCACCCAGAGTTTGGAACTTAGATAGAATTATAAAAATCATTATTGATTTTAGAATTAAGACTAAGTTTTTTTCATTTTGTTTGGAGATGTTTCTCAAGTGATTTTTTTTTGCATCAAACAATTTATTAGTTTTATGCACAGAGAGTTCCTTAAATAACCATTAAGAGAGAGAAAATGAAGGACTCACCTGATTCTTAACAAACATAGAAACAGACAAAAGAAATGTGTAATAAAACCATGTTTCTGATTTTTCGTATTTTCAACAATTTAATCAGCCATCTTATTAATTGATGTCTTCTTAAAACTTAGACTGAGGATTATTTAAAGATTTACTATTTGCTAAACTTGATTGAATAATATCCTCAGGCAAATCATACATTGCCAGAAAATGCAGTATAAAATAACATTTAAACTGTTGATTTACATAAAAAAAAAAAAATAAAGGCATTTTCTTTTCACGTAAAGAAACAATTTAGTAAAAGTTGGACAGTATTTCATTACACATACATGGATTACAAGTGCAAGAATTCTGTATATTTAACATTTCTGTATACATTATCAGAATGTTGTATAGTCAAATGGATAACAAAATGGGCAATGGAAACTGTGAGTTGATTTCAAATTCCAGCTGAGACAGTTGTGTTCATATTGCACTAATACCTTTGGAAAAGGTAAAAATACATCTCTTTTATAATCATGAGTAAGATTAACTGGGTTCTTTAGTTTTGGCAAATAATCTAGGAAGACAAATCTAAATTCAATGTTTTTTAATATTTCAACTTTGTTGGAAATATCTTTATAATCAATATAAAAAAATATATTGATGATAAGTGGGAAATAAATATTGGCATATTGATTTGTTCAGATTAATCACCTCTGCAATAGATATTATTTTCTGTAATGTTTTTTTTAGTTATGGTTTAAATAGCATGTTGGGCTTGTTAGTCATGTGTGGTAGCCAGTCTAGTAGAAGAACAATGCTAGATTCAAAACTGTGAAGAAGGCAATGGAAAACCATTTCACTATCCTTCCCAATAATTCATGGCAGTGCACAGAAAAAAAATGGATCAGTGGACAGACATGATCACCTATGTCGTTAATTGACTTAGGGCAAACAAGATGCAGGTGCACTGGTAAATACAGTGAATAATATAGACTGAATATGTGCTAAATATGGAGAATAAAAATTAAGAAAACTATCCTTAGTAATCATTAATTGACAACAGAAATGTATATTTGTCAGCAAGAAAAATAGGCCAGGATGTGAGCTATGAATTGGAAAAGTGAAAGATGTAAGAAAAAAAAATTAAATATCTTGGAAAGGTTTTTACAGGGGACTGAAAATGTGACACTGAAATTTGAGGGCACAATGAAATAGCAAAATATTACTTCCAAAAACTAAGCAAAGCATGAAGAAACAGGAAAATGTTTTTAATAACAAAGAAAAGAGTGCTCAACTGTTATGTAATATCAGTTATATACATAACAGTGAATATGGACAATTTCCTCACAAATGACAAGGAGACTGAAAGTAAGAGAGATGTGGTTCTACTAAAGAAACTGAGAATACTATGAATGGAACATGCAAGTTGATATGTCCTGGAAAGGGTTATATTTGATCGAAGTAGCTAAGTGGGTTTTGGCTACTGTAATCAAGTAGTACACGGTAGCAGTAATTGACTGGTACTCGTCATAGTTGCAGGTAATAAGTGTAGACCAATAGAATAGCCAATGGCGTAGTTCAATGGATGTCGTCATAGACTTAAACTCTGGTGTATCTACACATCAGTCTGTATTTATGATGGACACCAGCCAATCATATCCCAGTGAAGGGGTACTCATGTGTATGCATATTCCATTATATCACAAGTAATGTGGAAATTGAAATAAAAAGGATACTTATGCTTAGCATCAGAAAGCTGCAGTTGAAATGATGGCCAGAGGAATAGAAGGAAATAGTGAGAAAGCTACTTAATGCACTATTTAAAATGGATGACAGAACAAGAAGGCAGATGGTTAGTATGATGACAAACATTGCTAAAAGATATAAAGTTGTAAAGAAAAGAAGAATAATGAGAAAATTAGGACACTTACTGGACAATTCAAAAGTGAAGACATGGAAATCAGCTAATAACCTACTTGACAACTTGATCAAATAGATGGGAAAAAGTATCACAAAAAGAAAGAGAAAATATTGCATAGAGCAACAAAATAGAGGAAGCTGTGGAGAGACATGATTGTCTATGTGCTTAAGCAAGTATGTCTAGAGGTGGTAGTACTTTAATGGTTAAAAGTATGGTAAATGGTATTTTGGTGAACTAAATTCAAATTTTGTCCACGTGTTTATACTACGGCCATTGAGTAAGGCATGTAACTATATATTTTTGCTAGCCGTGGCTAAATAGTGGAACAGACTTAAGAATAAATCATTTCAAGATGATGGAGAAGGAAATTCTGACAACAAGGCAGGATTTGGGATCATGATATTGAAAACAAAGCTTGCACCAAAGAAAATCACTGCCACAGATCATTAGAGAGTAGTAAAAAAGACAATTTGAACACAAGTAGTAAATGAATATCAGTGCAAAAGCCTTGCAGCATCAACACCTACCAAAGTCAAACAGTTTTTTTAAGAAAAATTCTTTCCTTATAAATACTGCCTTTTAAACTTTTGTTAATATATATACCTTATCTTGAAAGTTTTGCACATAATAAAATAATGAAATATTTTTCATTTGCAAAAATTATTTTCCTCATTTATTCAGCAAGGTTTGGAGAAGGCAAAACAACTTACTTGCTGGAACGAAACACACTTGTATATGTCTTGCATGTAAAATAGATGACAGTAAAAATGGACAATCCAAAAGCTACAATTTAAGTACAACTTGACCTCATAGCTCAGAGATTTTGTGAGACGAATTTCAATTTAATTCTAATAACCATATTGAAGTTTTCGGTTCTTGTTTTTGAAACATGAGACTTCTTCTGTAGTGTGTTGGAATCATATTTTTAAATAAATAATTATATATATATATATATATATATATATATATATATATATATATATATATATGGGGAAATAGTATGATAAAATATTTGTATATATAAATAAATAAATGTTTACATTAAAGTACGTTTCATTAGCAGATATGATCGTTTAGCAGAGATCATTGAAGATTTGTTGTTTATAAGCAGTAATTTGGACTTTGCTAACCAGATGCTTTCTTTGTAGCTGAGTGGTATAGTGTATCAATTGATAGTTCCGTATAGGTTTGATTCCTGTCAGAGAACACATATTTTCTTCAAAATTTCTTGAACATTCAGACCAGTAAATGCAATTAATACTGTTTATTTAAGAAAACAGAACATTTACCTAAATATCTATTACAAATAATGTATAAACAGAAAATATATTAAATAATTGTTAGACTTAATTCATGTCATAATATATATATATATATATATATATATATATATATATATATATATATAGAGAGAGAGAGAGAGAGAGAGAGAGAGAGAGAGAGAGATGAGAGAGACAGAGAGTGAGTGAGTGAGATATGGTAAATTAATGGTGAGTTTATTTCTAGTAAGCATTTGGCATTCATTAATTGAGTAGTTAATATTATTGTCGGTTGAAATTTATAAATATTTCTCAAACTTCTCAAATCTTCTGTTATCGCTCTTTCTAATACTGATTGGAATTTCCTTCCTAACCTTTAGTTTAAGGTAGTGTGAAAAGTTATTATTTTCTATTTTAATTATTGCTGCTGTTGGAAGCTTTCAAATGATGTGATTTTGTTTTTTTGTAACACTCTTTGCAATTCATTTGTGCTTGTCTATGAGATCCAATGAAGGATTCTCTTATTTAAGACCTGGAGAATTCATTTGCTTGAAGCCATCTTAAATCATTGATCTGAGAAAATGGCTGTATAGAGCTGATATTTTAGATATTTAGTTTGATACGATTAATGACATCCATAAGAGGGGGGTTAGATATGACATGGCTATTTGTTTGACAGCTTGACTTGAGTGCTTAGATTAATATTCTGGTTTTGTCACATTTTGCAATGTTGGAAAAATTTGCTTTGAATAGAGCCTATTCTATATTCAATTTCCTTATCTCTTATACTAAATTTGTTATAACTGATCACTGTACCAAGGTATTGGAAGTGTTTATTGTTTAATCCCACATTCTGAAATTTTATGATTGAGTATGTGTCATCACTACTTTCATTCTACTTTCAGATTATAGTTTCTATTTTGGGTGGGTTATCATAAGTACAGGGAAAACAGTTCTTCAGTATAGCTAGACACATGGTTGCTTCAAGCCAGGATCGAAATTCTATAGAGAAAGGGAATTTTTAACACATTGTATACATGATATAACCATTATCAGCTGTCAGAGTGCTCTATTCATTATAAAGAGCTTAGGATTATCACAGCAGCAGCCATCAAATACCTGTTCTTCCAAAGTGCTCAACAAACGAACTGGCGCAAATAGAGTCATCCACACACAGACTGTTTTACTGTATCACAGCTCTTCAGTGTGGTTAGACATGCCATTGCTTCAAACAAGGATTGAGATTCAACCAATTTCACATCAGTCAGAGACACTTACCGCACAGGCTATCAGCTCACATTATAGAGAAAGGGAATTTTTAACATTGTATACATGATATAAGCATTATCAGCTGTCAGAGTGCTCTATTCATTATGAAGAGCTTAGCATTATATATATATATATATATATATATATATATATATATATATATATATATATATATATATGTATTTTAATGCACATGATACATGACTGAACAATAAAAATTGACCTAAAAATAACTGAAAATAACAGATCTTTTTGTCTGTTTTTCTCAATCTCTGATTCAAGCTTTAATAAAAGTAAAACATGTTAGATTGCGATATATTTCCTATTTGTTCTTTATATTATCACATATATGTATGTATATGTTTTTGTGTGTGTGGGAGGTTAGCTTGATTGGTTTTATGGCATAAAATATGTTGAATTATATAATGATGTAATCTGATATGTTTTTTTTTATTATTATTGGATTTGAATCTGCAAACATTTACTTCAGTCAAGAATAGGTATATATTTGTTATACATATCTCTATAACTAAGCATTTACTTTGAGGTTAAGTAGATATTGGCTGTTTATACTTGAGTCCCTAAGCCAGCATTTCTCAACTGATTCACCCGAGTGCCCTAATCTACCATGAAAGGTAACCAAGTGTGTCCTAAGTTAACAGAAGAGTAATTTATGAATTATTTTTACATTTAAAAAAACCCTTTAATTGTTAAAAAAACTAGACACATTACGAAAATGACTTTCATGTCTAAGTCGAGTCTTCTGTTATTTGATATTTTAAACTGGATGCTAAATTGCTTAATCCTTAAGAAGGAGTGGATAATCCTTTCTCTATTGCCTTCCTTAAGAGATTTAAATCAGACATTATCAACCTTTCTAAAAAGAAAAAATAGCAGATTCTTCACAAATCCCTTTAAATGAAAACTGCACTGTTAATCTTCTTTGGGAATTCTAACTGAAAATTTTATATTTTCTAATTTCATGGCTAATTTTTCCTTATTAAAATTTGAAGTGCACTCCATAGTTTTAGTTATTCTCCAAGTGCGTCCTGAATTAAAAAGGGGTTGAGAAACATTGCTCTAAGCACTTGGGGACTGGTAAATATTGTTCATTTATATTTGAATTTATAAACATAGAAGTAAATGGCCACTTTTGGAATGTTGTTCCTCATCTTCAGAGGATATAATGGTGTGTGGGGATTCCCCTGCCTCATCTATCAGATGTCCATGGGTGACATTCTATTCAGGAATAAATATAACTCTCTCTTTTTCTGTGCTGATATTTATGTTTCTGCTTTGAGAGATTTCTTCCTTCCAAAAAACCTGGCAAAAACTATTTGATTTCAAACAAACCACATGGATATCATGCATTATGACTAAGTACATAAATGCATTTTTTTCTTTTCTTGCACTATATTTACACACAAAAATAAAAAATTCTATTTTTCCTCTTTTAACCTATGTTCTTTATATAAATGCATATGCTAAAGGAACATGGTGGAGTAATGGATAGTGTCTTGGATTGAGAAATCTGAGATCTGAGTTCGAATTCCTGTCAAATCCATTACATTCACTTACATGCTAATACCCTTGGAAAAGGTATGAATCCTCATCTTCTCCACCCGTCAGCTATGGATAAATAGCAGGAGAGACTGGTCTCTATAGCCTTGGATGGCAACTGGTCTACAAACGAAATGGCAACCTGCTATGGGAAAAAATCTGCCTCGTCAGTCATGTATCAAAAGATACATGATTGCCTAAGCATGTATAACACATGGCACATAATTGACTGATATGTGATCAAATGCCTTTCTTTTCAAATTGTTGAATACATTTATTCTGACAATATTAAATTAAAAGTTTGCGATGGATCACAATCCAAGTTATACCTTCTCCTGCTACAAATTAGTGACCAAAAGCAACCTCCGCCATTTTAATCATTTAGCAACTATTCACTAGAGGCTTATTTTAGGGCCCAAAAGATAAATATATATACATACATATGGTGACTGTCACATCTTACTCAGATGAGATTCACCACCTCACATCATTTGTAATGGCTTCTGTCTTGTTTTGGAGTCCATAGCCCCTAAGATGACTCTTAAAACCAAGATTTGATTCCTATATTCATACACAGTCTCCAGTGTAGGTATTAGGTTGTTGCAAAAATAATATCGTTTTTTTGACGTATTTTTTAACGTCAACAAACGATATTATTTTTGCACCAACCTAATAATTTTTCTTCCATCAATGTAGCAAACTTTAAATAATACATAAATATGCACATTTCATTGAATACAACAAACAAGGTGCTTTGATTTAGTTTTTATACAACTTCTTATGTGATCTAATAATTTTTTTGGGGTGATAAATTATATAAAACTGTCCAATTGTTCTTTTTAGCTGAATGCATTTACATTTAGCCATTTTCAAGGTTGAAATATATTAAGTGTTAAGAAATAGTTTGTTGTATATATGTATTTATATAAGGTTCTCATTTTCAAAACACAGTCAAGATATTGCGTCCATGTTCATAGTTGATATTATTGAGTATTGTTTTTTGTTTTTATTAATAATATCCTTAGCATCATTCTGTAGAACCACATCTCTGTTGCCTCGAGTCTCTTCTTCATCTTTGAGGGGACCGTGCAACATTTGCTGCCATAGAGGAGGACAAATGTCAGATATTAGGTTGGTGCAAAAATAATGATGTAATAATGTCGTTTTTTGACGTATTTTTTAACTTTTCTTTGTTATCAAAAAGATCCTCCTGTTGCACAATACTCTGCCCAGCTTTTGGAATGCATCCTTGGCCATCCCAATATGTCTACGGATCTCAGTGTTGCTCTTGCTGTCCTCTGTCAAAACACTTCCCAAATATTTAAACTTCCATGTCTGCTTGATTCTAGTGTCCCCAACAAATTGCATTTCAGGCTCATCCTATTACTGATGACCATGCATTCTGTCTCCTTGCAGTTTGTGCTTAGTCCCTTCTTCTCACTCTCGTTCACAAACTTCTATAAGAGGTTTTGTAATTTCTTTTCTGTGTCTGCTATCAGTACTGTGTCATCTGCATATCTTATGTTGTTAGCTGATCACTATCCTATAAAAGGAGGTTCGAGAATACTTCCAAGAATGAAAACAATAAAGTGTGTCACTTCATTAAGGGGACTACTTCAAAGGAGATTAAATGTCATATATATATATATATATATATATATATATATATATATTAGGTTGGTGCAAAAATAATGTCGTTTTCTCACATATGTTACTATGTGAGAAAACGACATTATTTTTGCACCAACCTCATATATATGCACACACACACACACATATATAAATAAATATAAAAGTGGACATTGAAGTCAACACTCAGAAGCGACAGACTGTTTCATGCTAGATGCAATTGTCAGGCCATGTCAGATGTGGCTTGACAATTGCATCTAACATGAAACTGTTGCTTCTGAGTGTTGACTTAAATGTTTACTTTTATATTTATATTTACATATGCTCTATCTCTGATATTGAGCACTTTATCCCATAAATATAGCATACTGTAAAACTATATTTCTTCATATATATATATATATATATATATATATATATATATATATATATATATATATATATATGATTATCCTACCTATGTTGACAAAGGCATAGAAACCAGAACGAAAATGATAGTAATAAAGAAAAGAGAGTATGGCATATAGGAAAATAGACTTATTTAGATTTGTATATCTTGTTATTGCTTCTGTATACCAAAGCATTAAATAATACAATATGTATGCATGTGTCAGGGGCATATTTGTGTTCATGCACAAGGGTATATTTGCTTGAAGATTTTTGCATGTTACCTCATATAAATTTGCCATGAGGAATGGAAAACCCTAAATATGCTTATCATTTTATTGGGAAAGAGATGGTAATCCCATAATTTTATGCAGCATTTCCAAAGCAACAAGAAAAATATTCAAGGAAATCCAGATTACTGTAGGAAATATAGAAATATGTCTTCACCACCCAGAGGCTATATAAAACTCACTATAATCTCTGTTGCTAAAGAACAGGGAATTTTGTAAAGATTTTGAGAAAGTGTGGTGACAAAAACTTCCTATAATATGATTTAGATTCTTGTTTTTATGAAAAATCCTGGATTTTTTTGATGAAGACTTTAACTTTTTATGACTTTTATTTTGTGAAAATACAGGGACAAAAACTATAAGTATTGTTTTAAATTCTATTTTACAAAGAATCCTAGCTTATCTGGCTAAAACAAGAGTCTTTCACCTTTTATGCATTTTATTTTGAATAGAAGACGACATATCTTTGTCTTGAGCAACCTCAACATATATCACATTCTTAATGTTAATTACTTGCAAATCAAAATTGGATAAAACTAAACTAACTATACAGTAATTTCTAATTTACTAAATAACTTGTTTACTTTATTATCCTCATTTCTTGCATTAAATTTTTAGCAAGAGAAAATTTATTTATTTCTCCCTGATGTCATCTAACGATTTTGGTATAAAAATCTTAAACCCAAAACTTCTTGGTTATCAAAAAAAATTGGCTGAAATGTTCAGAGGCTGACCAAGATACTCTCGTGGAACATGACCAAATGAGGTTTATTTTTCAACATAGTCCCCCCCCTTGTGGTCCACAGATTTCTGCCATCAGTATTGCGGTGCTTGAATCCCATTGGTGAAGAAGCTTTCATCCTGTTGGTCAAAAAAGTCATCGGCAGCAGATATGATGCCATTATTACTGTGATACTGGTTCCTAGCCAATGTTGGGGAACAGATGATAGTCAGACAGGACCAAATCAGGAGAATGGAATAAGGTGATTAACCAGTTCAAAGCCATAGTGAAGTGCAACAGCCATTGAAATCATTGTGTGCTGGAGAATTGTCCTTATGAAACAAGAACCTTTTTTTCAGTTTTTATTTGAGTGCGTAGTCTTTTTTGTGATGTCAATAAACACTCGTTGCCACTTTTGTAACGTCAGTGAATACTCATTGTCACTTTCATAATGCTCATTGTAGTAGAGACTTTGTAATTGCAGATAAAACTATAATAACACCATTGAACACTACTGGTGTCAGACACCTTTGAATAACACTTGCACTAATAGTACTTGCTCAATAATACTCACGCGAAAAGTAACCACTGAATAGTGATCCAAATAATAATTTTTATAATGATCACTTAGACACGACACTAATTCCCACTTATACTTATTCAAAATGGGATCAGCTGTGTTTGCTCTCTGGTGATATGTGTTCAAACTCTAGTGTTGGCAGTGACACTTTATTCCTATATAACACTCTTGGTAGCCTTTTGTAAACTGCCTCAGAAAGCCGGCAAAGTACTTTGCATTGGTGTTCTGGCAGTTTTGAAGAAAGTCAATAAACACAATACATTTTGCATCCCAAAAATCTGGGGCCATTACCTTCTTTGCATCTGCAACTACCTTGGCCTTCTTTGAAGCAGAAAAGGAGGAAGTGTTTCCACTGCATGGAATGTTTCTGTCTCAGAATGATGAACCCAATATTCATTCTGGGTTAGGAAATGTTCGAGGAAACCAGCTGGGTTTGCCTGAAACGGTGTCAGTGCTTTTGATCAGTTATCCGAAGAAGTGGCACTCACTGGGCTGAAACCCTTGTCATGCCAAGTTCATTGTGCAGAATATTTTCAACTCTCTCATGGGATAGGCTAATAGCATTAGCTATTTGATTTAAAGTCAATCCATTACCATGTGGTGAACATGATCAATGTTTTCCTCACGGGTGGCAATTGCAGGACTTCCAGACCCTGGGTCATCTTCCATAATCTACCTTCCCCACCTAAATTCAGCTGCCCACTTGTACACTGTTGATAAAGCTGGAGCATTATCCCCTGATGTAGCAAAAAGGTCCACATGAATTCTCTTTTCTGTGGGTATTGATAACACCATGATACCAAATACTAGTTAGCTTTGAATTTTTTTTTTTTTTGAACAGTCAGATGTCAGTCTACTTGGAAAGAAACAATGCACTTAATTTCAATGCTTCTTATTAATAAAATAGAGTTGAAATTAATGCAATGCATGCAAAATTTCACATCATTTGCATCAACTCCTTAGTCAGCCTATGAACTTTTCAGCCCATAATCATACATGGTAAGGCAGTCTCTACAGTATACTACAGTATGGTAACAACCTTGAACTGAAGTGAAAAATTAGTTTTCTTACTAAAAATCAATTATTTTTCTTACTATTTTGCTGTTCCTGAGGATGTCAAGTTCAAGTAGATGCAGAAATTCACCTATCAGGGTAGAATAGTAGCAGACAACAGGAAGTGCAATCCAGAAATGTGGCAGACAACTTCCAAAAATTAAGGTGATAAATAAGAAATGGGAAAATTTTGTTAGAAACAAAGAAAAGATTACTGAATGTTTAGAGAAATATTTAATTTTCAATATGGCAGTCAATGCTGGACAGTCATTTCATAGATTAAGAAGAGACTTGAAGCAACAGATATTCATCTACCAATAAATTCTAAGAATAGCATAGACAGAATCAGAAGTAACCAACAAGGATGATTTTTAGGAAAATAGAGCCTACACAGAATCCGATAAAGACAGTTGAAATTTTTGGGAAGATAATGAAGAAAAGAATTTAATACACATAGTACATAGTGAATGCAGCAGAAGCAAGGTATAGTTGATGAATTACTAGATGGGAAAATAAGAGGAAAGAGGATTCATAAAAGACCAAATGTTACTTAGAGCAAGAAAAGCAACAATTGCCTATTACCGGAAAGGGGATAACACATAAGAGAAGGAAGAAGAATAACAGAACAGAACATAACTTAATTACCTTTTTTGTCTCATTGAATATTATATTCTAATTCTAATCTTCATTGCCTTCTAAAAAATTTTATCTCACTGAATAATTTATGTTAATCTAGTGTAATTCTAGTCTGCATTGCCTTCTACAGAATTTTGTCTCATTGAATATTTTAGGTTAATTCTAGTCTAATTCTAATCTTCCATAGAATTTTGTCTCTGTGAATATTATAAGCTAATTCTAGTCAACATTGCCTTTTAAACTGGCAATTTTTCCATGAGAAAAGACGTTCAGGAAAAAAATTGATTTACAGTTTAAACATAATAGCATTTATTATCTATTTTTGTATGTACGGATTTGAGAGCAAAAATGTATTATAAAGATCTGTGTATAGATTGGATGACAAAAACATCAATGTTTTCTCATTTCAGTTTTTCATTTTCACATTCTGGGTATTGTAAACCCCAAAAGAGACAGAAACTATCAGAAGTCATGTGATGTATAATAATGTCTGCCATCATGAAAATGAGCAATTTGCTAACATTTCAATGCTTACATATTGATAAAAGAAATGATTTTGTTTAAAGTTTTGTATAGACTTTGTGTTTCCGGATAAAAAGCTTCTCAGATGAATAAAATGGAATCTCTTAAATAAGATAAGAAGAAATAAATAGCAATATTTGTATATTAATATGATGCCTGATGCCTGCCAGAAACTTAGTAGTGAGAAGTTTGAAACTATGGAAGAGGGATTATGGGTTAAAAAAATAATCACTCACAAAGCCGAGAAAACACTTTTGTACTTTGTCAAGGCTGGAGAATGCAAATTGTGCAATTTCAGCCCAGATATGAGAGCAAGACTTTACCTGATTTGGCAGGTGGAGTTAGAAATTTTCTAGAGTGCTACAAGGAATCAACTATGAGGGTAATTCAAAAATTATCTGCTCTTTCATCATAACATATCTTTAGGCTTGTTACACTGTCTTCTGCTTTTGCATGCTTATAGTTGATACTATTGTAGCCACATGATTGAAGTTAGAACTTGAGTGCACCATTTTTTTTTTTTTGCTACTGTTACAGTGTAAACATAGCCACTCCACTAGCAGTGTGCATCAAGGAAGAACAAAGAGAAGTTATCTGAATCTGCAGAGAACATGTTACATTATTGATGATGAATCACCAGTTTGATATTACCATCTCTTGAGTTTGCTAAATCTTCTTGTTAATGGTGGAGGTTAATTGGTGTCTCGTTCCTTCTTTATGCATCATGCTCATCTGGCCACTTTTAAACTTATTCAGTCATTTATACACACTTCTAGATGGTAGTGCACTGACGCTATATTGTGTTAAAAGCCTCTGAAGAATTTTGCCCCCAATACACTTTCCAGAAAAATAAATCGGATCCCTGCTCTTTGTGTCTCTTTGGTGCACACTGCTAGCAGAGTGGCAATGTTTACACTGTAACACCAACTATAAGCCTGGAAGAGCAGAAGGAGGTGTGAGAAATCTAAAGATATGTTATCATGAAAGTGCTGATAATATTTGACTTACAATTGTGTTTAACTTTAGCAATGGATTAGACAGATGAGTTCCACTTGATGTCAGGGAAGAATTTGGGTCCAAATAAATATTCAGTGCAAGGAGCCTCTTTGTCTCTCTCTATCTTTCTCATTATATATATATATATATATATATATATATATATATATACACACACACACATGTTTGGAAGAATTTTATTAATATCAGAACAATGTCAAGCAAAATAAATGATGAATGATAATGTGGAAAAAATTTGTGTTACACATTTCATACTCGAGAAGAAATTCAGACTACAGTAATGCTTTTGTTCATTGAATTATACATGTGTCGGAAGGGAAGGTATAAAAAAGTGAGCATCAGTTATAATTATCTACTGAAAAGAAATGTTGAAGATGTGGGAATACTGACATTTTTAATTTTTGGAATAATTTTTTTTTTCTCAAAATTAAGTTTATCTAATATCATTCAGTTTCCTGATGCTTTTGTTTTTACTTTTACTACTTTTGTTATTAAGTGTCTTTGAAAGCAAAAAAGTGAAATCTTGTATAAAACTAAACCCAAATTTACCATGGATGATCTAGCAATCAAAGCACTTTCTATACATTTGCTTTCTCTTTTAATTAAAGTAGCATAATTAAACCCTCCTTCTACATGTATAGATTGATTAAAACAAAATATTACTTTAGGTCCAGGACAAAATACATAACATAGAATTTTTCTTTGTCATGAATTTAATTAATATATGTATATATATATATATACATATATATATATATATGAATTTGAATCATAGATTGAGCCTCCTTATTATGACAATTTCTTTTGAGTAAAGGCAAGAATAGAAAAAGAGCTATGATACTTGATTTTACACTCTTCGGTTAATGTTGTAGAGTAGTTTTCACAGTGGAGGCTTGTATTTCGCTAAGTTGGTCCGACATACAAAACGTTCGGAACTTGAAATAATAGTTAATGACGCAGCAATCTAGTTGGGGTGGTTGGTACTTTAATGTCCGACATTGACTGACTCACACAACTCACTGAGCTCCACTAGCAACTGCTACTACTACTACTACTACTACTTATTATGTGTCAGAGAGTTTATTACAGTAGAATAAGTAATGTTCCGGTATAACAGTTAAATACACCTGTCTTAGGTAGGCCTCAGGGGTTTCTTAGAAATCATTACTGAACAAACAGAATTGCAAAGACCAAGGAGCCCACCAGACTGGTTAGGAATAAAGTTGTTAAGACATACAAATCAAAGTTATGTTTTAAAAAGTATCCCATGTTTAGAACATATTCAGTAATCTGCTAGTCGGGATTTGTACAAACGCTGATCTATTTTTCTGAAATAATTTTGATTTTTTTCTGAGTACCTTCTCTACTTCAGGTTATATTCAGTTGAGAAGCATTGAATTGTAAATGTTTGCTGCAATAGAGGTGAATATGATTATTCTATAATCTTTTGCTGATCCCAGATCACCTTTCTTTGGGAAAGGAATTATTCAACCTTATGTCCCTCTTTCTGTGACTTTGCTATTATATGTGGTATTACAGAGTTGGAGTAGAATATTGTTAAAATTCTAGGTCTTCTAAAATGTTATCAAGTCCTGCTGAGTTCCTATTTTTGGTGTTTTTAAACCAGTTTCAAGAACTGCATCTGTAAAATTTCTGCGTTTAATGTCAAGAGGATGTTCAATGTCTACCTTGACCTCAGTATCTAAAAAGTCAGATACATTTCTCAAGAGATTTTTAAAAAAGGTCTTGCCATTTATTCAGCCTTTCAGTCTGACTATTGTCATTTAACTTGGATTTATGTGTTGATCTCAGTGCCAGTTTTTCAAAGCAAGAACAGATTGTTTGCTGGCAGCAACAGAGTTGATGAGTCAATTTTTTTTTTTTATATTTCTCTAAAGTCTTTGATTCTGTACGTAGGGGGAAAATGGAGAAGAACCTTCTAGAATATGGAATTCCTCATAAGACAGTAGCTGCCATAATAATGCTATCCCAAAATACCAAATCTTTGTTTAGATCCCCAGCTGGAGACACTGACTTTTTCAACATCAAAGCAGGGGTGCTTCAGGGTGAAGGCTTGCACCTTTTCTCTTTGTTATCACCCTTGACTACTTTATCACCAAGACTCTCAAAATGATACCCTGCAAAAAAAAAACCCCCAAAAAACTGACAGGTATTGACTATACAGATGACCTAGCTGTCACATTACCAATGCCAGAGTCTTCTGACATCATTAGAAAATGCTGCTAATGTTAGAATTTATGCCAATGCCACTAAAACCAAATTCATAGAATTTAGTTGGTGGCAAGATCTCACCCTTTTATAGTTGAAATGCCTAGATGCAACCATAACATTCTCTGTTAACAATTCCTTTTCTCATATTTTTTGATTGTGGAATTCTTTTACATCTTGTTATCCAGCTAAGATTGATCTTCAAAAAAATAAACTGCAATGTCAATCATCTTAATTCCAATCCTGTTTGCAATGATTGTAAAATACTTTTGCCTCCCTAATTTATAGGCAAATTCATGATGGGATTTCTTCCTAGACAATAAGATAGTCCACTTGTTGGTGTCATCTTATTCAGTCCCGGTTTGTCTTGCCTTGAAGTAACAATGCTGTGTTTGTTCATCTGAATTTGTTCTTGTGTGTCAACCCCAATAATTAGTTTGTGGACATTTTGCCATATTACTGTTGCTTTGCCTTATTACTGTTGCTTGACCTTATTATTGTTAATTTGCCTTGAATATATTGTTTGCTTGTTTTATATTTTTTTACCTTGTTATTTTTGTTTCTTTTTCTTGTTATTGCTTTGCATCTAACTATGGCCATTGACTCTACAAATCATTATCTTCTGCCTTCCTAATTTCTCTTCTTTTCTTATTCCTGCTCCGTAATAATGTTTTTCATATATCCCTCATTTCCTCACTCAATAACACCCTGCATCTTAATGGCTTTGTTTGTGGGGGTGAAAGAAATAATATATATATATATATATATATGTAATGTAAATTGAACTGCACCACATACTTGATATATATATATATATATATATATATATATATATATATATATATATATATATATTTGTTTGAATAAAAACAGACCACTTTAAGGTTCCATGTAATAAGTTATTTCACCACAACCCCTTTAACAGGGCTATGGATCATCAGACTTTACTTCCAAAGGTTGAAATGAAAAATGAAAAGAAATTCACACGTTTTTGATGGACCTCATCAAGCATATGTAAAATTAACGAAGTGGGGAAGTAAGGTGGGTGAGAAGAGAAGATATGAGTGAGTTAGGTGTACCATTTCAATTCCTTATTCTTAACCCCCTGTCTGTTGGCTAGACGTTGTTTAAGCCCAACGCGTCTTGTCTCTAGATATTGATGGGTAAGGGGTGAGACCGACATTAAAGGAAGAAGCTACAGCAACCCTAATAAATTACATTCCACGAGGACAGGTTTCATTCAGATTCTTAGACGCTGTTAATTCGCATTACATATATATATATATATATATATATATATATATATATATATATATATATATATCAAGTATGTGGTGCAGTTCAATTTACATTACCTGGCTTATGTCAGAGGCTATTCCCCAGACGAGGCTCTGCGGAGGAGCGGACTCTCATCTTGGGAAACTGAATCCGTTTTTATGTGGTCTGTAGGGAATTTTTGCCCGAGCCTACGGGCTCGGATACCCCACTTTAAACTCAGCCTTATGCCACATCTTGTTGCGTGAGGCAGCAGGTAAATAATTATGCATATATATATATATATATATATATATATATATATATATATATATATATATATATGTGTGTGTGTGTGTGTGTTAAAGTCTTCTGTAAAGATTTCAGTCCAGTAATGTTATTAGTTGAATTACCCACAACTGACTTTGACACAACGAAAGTCAGGCTTAAGTGAAAGACTTTTGCAAGACAAATTCTTCCATTAGACTATCAATTACTTTACTACTAAAGAAAGATATGAACAGAAGTAGTGAAAGGAAAACTTTGATTTATCTACATTGCACGGACCAATAGCCATTTTCTTCACAGAACATCGTATATGATTCTTGTATGTCACATCTGCCATTTTTGAAGTATTGAGATAATTATAAACTACCTGTTTGACTGTGCCACATTGACATTCCTATTAGCTTTCTCATAGAGGACCTGTTACGGTATTGCAGAATATTTAAAATAGACTCACCTCTTTTCCTAAGTGGGTGCCAGATGGGGTGTGGACAAATGTATTGGGCTGTTGAAAAGGACAATAGAGCCTACATCAGTCGAATGATGCATTTTGTCAGCATAATTGCCTAAGCCAATTTCAATATTCGTAAGCTGCAGCGTATCAAATTATTTTTTGAGTTAGAGTTATGACATTTGAGAATATCTTGATTTGAAGAGGATTTTCACAAGTATTAGCAGTGTCTCATCTGCTTCAGCCATATTTGGTAAATTGAATCTAAAGACTGGAAAAATAATAAGCAGCTTCATTCCTTTCAATATATATATATATATATATATATATATATATATATATATATATATATATATATATATATATACTGGAGTTCAAAAGTTTGAAGCCACCCTCAGAATTAGCATGGCATGAACTTGACAGATAAGTGAAAAACAGTGAAAAAGAGTTCTTAGATTTATTGAATAAAAGAATCAAGCCAATTATCAAACTTATACATTGAGAAACTTTTGCAATGAATGCCAAAATTTTTGTGCCGCAGAAATCAAGGTTCAAGGGGGATAACTTGATGAGCAAAATTTAATCATAAAATGCTTTTTTTCTTTTTGTCATAAGAATTCTAATAAAAATTGATGCCTAACTTTTTCTAAACCATGTATAATAATTTTCTCCTATTTAAAATACAAAACAACTACTTTTGGGCCAATTTAAAAAATTACCAGGGATCATCTCAAACTTTTGAACCATAGTGTATATTGGTTTTTAGTGTAAGGTTCACCCTGTACAAGGCCCAGTGGCCATTCAAGGTAGAGGGTTATGTTAGAAAGCAGTTTGTACAGATGGGAGTGGAAGATAATCGTTAAACCCAGACTTGAACAGATTAAGATTGTAGAGATTGAGGAAACATCCTCTTGGGAATTAGTTCATATGTGTGTTTGTTGTGTTTCACAAACTATTTTTGCTATTTATTATATATTTATTGTATGTGAAGATGGCTGACCCTACACCTATATGATCATATAGATACATTTAAACTGCACCATTTAAACTGAACCAATCTCAATGGACAATATACGTGTTGAGAACATAAATGTGATATCCACATTCAACTTTAAAAACTATATAAAACTACTGGAAGTTCTTATTATAATACCTGATAGCCTCCGTTTAATAGTCATTAAGTAGTGAACTCCCATACTGACTCTTGTTCTCTCTAAATTGTATAATAAATGCCTTGCTGCTTCTTGCTATCCTGCCTTTAATACTCTTTTCTTTGTTTCTAACAAAGTTTTTCTGTTTCTTAATACCCTGCTTAGCTTTTAGAATCCAACTTTGTTGCAATAAATCTTCAGATTTCAGTGTCACACTTTCTGTCTTCTGTTAAATAAATTCCCAGATATTTAAATTTTTGTACTTGCTTGATTTTGGCACCTCCAATTTGTAATTTGCATTTTGGGCTCATGCTTTTGATAACAACGATGCATTAGGGGATTCAAATCAAGTGAGCTATGGGGCCACATATTGGGGTGACCGAATTAGTATTCTGAGAGGCTTCATGCTGTGTACTCATGTTCATTTAATATATGCTTTTGTAAAATTGTAGTGGAATGGCTCTGCAATCTTTACAATGACTAACACATTTGAACAATGTGCCTGCACTACATTTTATGTGAAGTTTGGCAAACTTATTACTAAGACCATCAGAATGTTTCCTCAGTCTTTTGGTGAATATTCTTTGGTTTGAATATGGACATTTGAATGATCCATTTATTTCAAGACAAGTCAACTATCAGTTTTATAGGATGAATGTGTCAAGTGACCAATCACCAATAAAATGTTCAGAAAATGTGGAAACAATTACTAAACCCATTCATGTGAATAAACGCTAAACATAGGATCTGTTATGGAATTATGAGGTTGGTGTGCTGATTAATAACACAGAGGCTTAATCTATTATATTTACCATTACATTTTATTCAACTCTATTCTTCTGTGTGCCATTTCCCTTCTGAACATTGGCGATCATGGCTCTCCACAATTTCCTGCCCTTTGGAAGTGATGATAATGGAAATGAATCTAGTATCTGTCTATATTTCTGAGATGAGGTAATATGTACACTATTTACATTATTCAGACTATTGTCCTCATCTTTGTTGCCATATTTATTACAACGTTTCGGCCGTTGTACATTTCAGCCTTCTTCAGGTGGTTGGAATGTTGAACTAAACCCTTTATTTCGCTCACTGGGGTAGACTATTCTAGTTCCAAGTGTCATGTCTAATGGATGGCAGTTATCAGTTATCTCCTTGAGGACACATGGCACAGTGGATAAAGGTGTTGGTTAGATCCAGTGACAGGACCCAAAGTGTGTGAGTTCAATACCTGGTTGAGGCAGTGAATAACTTGGAGAGGGGAATTAACAGGAGATAACTGATAACTGAAATCCATTAAACAAGGTATGTGGAACTAGAACAGTCTATCCCAGTGAGTGAAATAAAGGGTTCAGTTCGACATTCCAATCCCCTGAAGAAGGCTGGAGCATACAATGGCCAAAATGTTGTAATGAATATGTCGACAAAGATTAGGACAATAGTCCAAATAATGTAAATAGTGAAAATGAATCTAATGAAATATTTTTGTTTTTTAGTATTTTGCTTAACTTTTGGAAGGCATTTTTTTTATCCCAATGAACCTTTGGATTTTAGTGTTGCACTTAGTTCAGAGATATTTTTTTGCATTTGTATAATTTTGTTATCTCCAATTTGTAATTTGTATATTGGGCTGCCCATTTTGCTAACAACCATGCATTCAGTCTTCTTTCAATTTATGTTTTGTCTTTTCTTTTTGGTTTCCTCCACCATCTTCTGTAGATGCATAAAAATCTTTTGGCCGACAAGCATTATTTTATGTTATTCATAATATTTTGCATCCATCTAATCCTAAACGGAACTATGATGGAAGGAATTGACTTCTTATATGTGCTATGTCCCTTCAGGATGTTGGCAATCATAGATTTCCACAATTTCCTGCCCTTCTTAGCTCTTAAGAAATTTACTCAAACTCAGTAGGTAGGTGAGAGTGAAAGTGAGTATAACAAAATAATCTAGAATTGCAACTTGGCTTGATAATTTTTTGTTATAAGCTAGTATCCATTATAGTACCCACACACCCAGAATTAAATGTAGGTTTTTAAAAAAAAATCCTGTATTAATTATAGGTTTGTGCCTATAATACATTAATGATCACCATTACATTTTGGAGAGAGTGAACATTAATAGATTAATGAAAGAATTCAAGTGTAAGCTTTTCCTGCTAAAAAATGTAAAGCCTTTAAGAAATGATGATAATGAAAATGGAGTAACTACAGAATTAATGAAAGCTTGATTGAATGATGACATTATTATAAACCAGACAGCTTCATCTGTGTATGCTGATGTCAGTGGTCAGCCAATATATCATTTCGTATTATAACGTATCAGGTGGGTGATATTACAGTAAATTGGCTATTTGGATGATACTATTTGGATATCTTCTTCTATGTACCATGTCCCTTACAGATGTGGGTGATCATGGCTCTTTACAACATCCTTCCCTGTTGTGAAACCATTTATACAAACTCATTAACTAGGTTATACACTGCATTCTTCAGTATCTCTTGCCTTCAGTATGTCCTTTGAGTATCAAAGAAAGTTTTCTTTCCTCATTATTCTCATATTACATAGTTCAGGTCCTCCTTGTGCACCCTTACAACAACTTCATTTAGTAACCCTCTAGCTTGAGTGACCCTTGAGTTTTATATTGTATAAAAATACTAGATCAAATTTCAGCTAATAATGCTACATCAGACTAAAAAATTATTTATCTCCAATTTCAGCAATTAAAAAAAATAAAAGCATATTTATCTAAAAAACAAAACAAATCATTAATAGAAGTTGATCTTCTTGCTTTAAGTCCTACCTGAAATAATTCAGAGTGGTAACACCTGTTAGGATCCCAGCTATAGGGAAATAGTGAAATCCAAAAACAAAAGACTATGAAAGCATATAAATACATTTTTATATTGTAAAATGACAAATATTACCTATTTAAAGTAATACTTTTTTTTATAGAATTGCCAACAGTACATTTTATAGCAAAATAACTAATAATAAATGTTATCTGTAGTTGAAGGCATACAATTATGTTTAAAAATATATTTTTCTGAAGTCATAAAATTGTGTTGAAAATATTTAGATTTGATATACCACTAAACAAAATCAACCAACCAATCAAAAATAATTCTGTTTCAGATGTGTGGCTACAAATGACTTACTGAAGAGCAAATAATATTTGACCTTAAATTTGATGCCTTGCCAAAACAACAGTTTAAGAGTATCTTAAATTCACCTCAAATGAAAAGTCTGGCATAACACTCAATGTTTACATGCATAGTATATGTATACTACTGTGTTTTCTTACAGTATAAGGTCAAGAGAAATACTACAGGAGAGAGATACACACCACTAGCACAGAAGGAAACAAAATTCAATGCATTTGTGGCTCCTTACTTCCCATTAGTTCAGTCAGATATATACTTACATATGTTGCCTTTTATTTACAAAGGTAGGCATAAGAAACCCTTATATGTTCAACACAGTTCACACACCAGTATGTGAAGGGTATTTGCCATTCTTTTGCAATGTATCATGTTTCTTCAGGACTTTGGCAATCATGGATCTCCACAATATCCTGGCCTTTGTAGCTCTTGGTAAATTTGTATTTTTTTTTCTTATCTCTCCTAATTCTTGTACTGACATCAATTTGCACAAAATCTTTAGGGTGGTTAACCACTGTTTTCCTTTATCTCTCTTTTATTCTCTAAAACTACTCTCTATTAATTACCACAGAGATCCTTCCCTGCCCTCCATTAGAATGTCAGATGCTCAACTTCTCAAGAGCACCTCTCTGCGGCTGCTCATTCTCACGTTGACTGTTGACCTGAGATGGAACAAATACATTGAGTCAGTTCCTTTGTCCACTGCAAGGAAAGTTGGCTCCCTGTGCTGCGCCAAGAAATTTTTCTCCCCGAAATCCTTCAGATCTACAAATCAACAAATCACCCTTGCATGGAGTATTGCTGCCATATATGGTCTGGAGCCCCTTCTGTTTGCCTCGAGGTTCTTGATAAGCTTCAAAGGCAGATATGCCATATAATTGGCCCTGTTCTGGCATATCGTCTACAGTCGCACTCTCACAGACGTGCCGTCGCCTCTCTCTGTCTTTTTTACAAATACTTTCCTGGTAATTGCTCTGAGGAGCTGCATTCACTGGTTCCCAGACTTCATGAATTCAAGCACCCTACAAGGCTGGCATCCCGCTCTCACCCTTTCACTGTCAAAACTAGTAAATGTAGCTGTCTTTTCTACTCCATTAGCTTTATATCTTGCACCTCTCGCCTGTGGAACTCCTTTCCCTATTCCAGTTTCCCTGAGAGCTATAATCTCCAACTATTCAAATGTAATGTCAATCAACATCTTCAGTTGCCTTGATCTATCCACTATCCTTCTCCTCATCCTTTCCTCTATCACTCCTATCTGATCTTGCTCCAAATCTTCTGTAACCCCTTGCATCCTAGTGGCTTTCCACCTTGCTTGGGGTAAAAAGCTTAAAAAAAAAAAAAAAAGCTTCAAATTTTCCAAACCCTCTTTCCTCATTATCTGACCAAGGAATATCAATGGACTCTTTCTGATGCAATGAATTTGTATCCTTTTTGTTTGTGTAAGTTGATAAGTACAAACATTCTGAGGTATTATATATTTTTGTTAAAAGTTTATTTTGTTTTGAGATCAGTTGTTTTATTTTAAGTAAAAGTACAGATAATGAAATACACTGAGGTCTGCAAAAACATGTTGACACTGCAATTATTGTTTGCAGGCATTTGCAAGTTACAGAAGCTATATATAAATATATATTTATATATATTCTGTGACACTATTTTAATGTCTCTTGTTCTCGACATTTAACTAATCAATATTCTAATAATGGCTGAATAATTTAAAATAAACATGGTTACATAACAATACATAAATGCTTGTTCTGTTAAAAATTAAATTTTCATTGGAGCTAATAATTTTGCTAACCTCATGTATAAAATCAACATATATATATATGTGTGTATGGGATAACAATATATAAATTTTAATATATCAGAAACAGTTTTGGGAGAAAAGATTGCAAAAAATATTTTAAAATTTTGAAACTACCAGCATTTCTCATTCATGTGCATGTGTAGTCACAACAACATCAACAAACCAAGTCTGGTGAACTTCTGACAGATAAAATGCATCACAAAAACGTTTTTGACAATTTGGCATATGTATGTATGTATTCTATGTATGTATTCTATATATATATTCTTTGTATATTTTTTTGTTTTTCAGCCAATATCAAGGACTCCTGAAAAAGTTTGCAAGAGTATGTCTCAAAATCTGCTCTATCACTACTTTCATGGAAAGGGCTCAGACAAACTGCATTCGTTGGTACTGCCAGTTCTAACCTTCATGGCTAGGACCCACCATGCTACTCACATGGTAACAAACCACCCTCATTCCCTCCATATTCTGTTGGTGAGGAGTAAGTTCCACCCGAGCAGCTTCTTCCCATGAATCACTACAATCTTAACCTGTTCAAGTCTAGAGTTAAATGTTATCTTACCCACCTATCCACATAAATTGTGCCTCTTGCTTGGTAACCTCTAAATTGAGTGACCCATGAGCCTTGTACATGATGAATCTTACTGCAAAAAAATAAAATAAAATTCATAAAAATATACAAAGAAGACTTTTGTCATTCACTTTTGTTGCCCACACACACACACACACACACACACACACACACACACACACATATATATATATATATATATATATATATATATATATATATATATATATATATATATATATTCCTTCAATTGAAATTAAGATACCATTAGATAATGACTATTTTCACCTACAAATTTTAATGTTACAATTCTCAGGTTTCTTTCTACAAACTGATACCATAAACAGTTTGAAAAATCCTGCAAATTTTAAAATTAAATTTTGTAGGTGAAAATGCTCATTAACTAACTTAATTCTAATTGAAAGAAAAATTTTGCTCTGTTTAATGAAAATAAATATTGAGCGCTCTTTGTGAATCAGTATAACATTTAATATTTAAAATTCTATATTGTATTAATAGGACTCACTTGGATTATACTAATGAATTATTACCTGTATATATATATATATATATAAAAGTGGACAACATATATATATATATATATATATATATATATATATATATATATGTTATCCACTTTTTGCTATCCATATACATACATATATATATATATATATATATATATATTGTCATTCAAATTTTGTGTATGTATATATATATATATACGCAAAATGTTGAATGACAATATACATATAGATATATATATATATATATATAGATAGATAGATAGATAGATAGATAGATACTGTGTAGTTATAGGAATAAGACAGGTTTATGATTGAAAATTCAGACAAAATGTTCGTTTCTTTGACCACATTCTCTTTCATTCTAAGTCTCTCTTTCTCTCTTTCTCTCTCTCTCTCTCATATATATATATATATATATATATATATATATATATATATATATATATATATATCAATTGACTTATCTGGTTGACCGACTCAAGAGTTTCATGCCGAAAGACGAATGCCACCCAATATATCTATTGAACCTTTTTGATTTACTAAATATTATAGCTCTAGTTATCTATTGAGTGCTTGTAATTTTTGCATATTTTTTCATTTGTATTACACACACACGCATAAATACATATATATATATATATATATATATATATATATATATATATATATATATATTTCCTCTCATTGATGTTATCAAGACAAATGTAAGTATTTTATTTTGTGACATGTATTTATAAACTTGTAAATAACTTATATAAGTGAAAATATTGTTAGTATTTCAAATTTTTTTAAATTTAAGAAAGCTCAAAAATATTCTTAAGTTTAACTGGGAAAGTCAAGGTAAACTATGCTTAATGCCTAATAAACTAAAATGAATAAATGTAGTCATTGCTGTTGAATTATTTTTTATTTTCTTATTTCTTTATATATATTTATTTATTTGCACTTTCATTAATTTAATTTTTATTTATCATTTGACTTTAATTTGATAAATTAACTATCTAATAATAAAAGGTTTTGATGTAACCATGTTCTTTTAATTTAATTTTATTTTATGGTTATGCATGTTGGCTTGGGAACAAGGATTTCTTTTAAGAAAGGAAATACTTGGAAAAATCTCTGGCCTATGTTTACATTTTGGCAAGATACAACAGTAGCACTATCAAGAATTTTCCATGTAAGTAAGTTATTTTCTTTTTTAATAAGTGTAGCATTAGTTCATCTGAAAATGAAATGTATTAGTAAAGAATAATTTTCTTTTTGTCTTTATTCACATTTTTTTTTACAGATATATTTTTTATTTATATATGAATATGAAATTGAATGAACACACACACACACACACACACACACACACATATATATATATATATATATATATATATATATATATATATATATATATATGAAGAGTTGCAGAAAAGCTCTGAAATATGACCAAATGTGTTAAGATGAGAATTTCTTGAAAAGAAGCTTCTTGATCAGGTTAAAATATTTTTAGCACCTTATTATGTAGAGCTGTACCTCTATCCTGGTGTGTATGCTCTAAAATAAAAGATTAAATAGGAATTGTTATCACATTGCTTGTCTTCACAGTTTCAAAAAGATGCATCTTTAATGGAAGATTTTTTTTCATAACAAATACAATTTTTCAACATTTTTCTAAACAAGATTCACACAACAAATTTTATTCAAAATAAATTTCTGAATCCACTTAAAAAACCTAAGTCAAAAGGGAATTTATGTTTTTTTTTAAAGGAGTGCATCTATTTTTTCATATAAGTAAATATCATGAGCAAACACAATGTATAATTCATATAAATATATGTTAGTGTAAACATATGCATAAAGACATGTACATAAATTTCTATATATATATTTATATATATGTATAAATATGTCTAAATGTACATTTACATGTGTGTGTGTTGAAGTGTGCAAATAAAGTTTATAACAAAATTGCCTATGAATCAAATCTATAAAAGTATATATGTGAAAAATCCACAATATATGTATGTGCCTATGTGTTATAGAATTATTTTCCACATATTTTTTTATCTATGATATGCAGAACTTAGATATCTATCTATATATAGGTATGTCTGCATCTGTTTGCTTATTTTGTTTATATATAAATACATATATCTAAATATATAGCCTGAAGATTGTGTTCAAGCAGAAAATTAACTGTCACTTCTCTGTGTTTGCCTCAGTGTTCATTTTATATTTACATGCACTCTATCCCTGATATTGAGCACTTTTAGTCATAAATATATAATACCTTAATGCTATATTTTTGATATATATATATATATATATATATATATATATATATATATATATATATATATATATATATATATATCTTACACCATGTTCCAACATTATGTGAAGATCAATAGAATGATAATTGTGATAATTATTATGAAACTGAAGTCATTAAATATTTCTTAAATATAGGGGTAGGTGGAATCTATGTTTACACAAAAAATTATTCATCCTAAAAATATTAATAATTCAAACTACTAAACAAACGAAACAAGCTTATGTCTAGTTGTATGCATAGAAAAAACGTTTCTCTTAAAATATTGTAATGCTGGATATCCCACTTTTCGCCTTAATCTAATTTCAAATTTTAATTTTCCGCCCACTCTTTTTTTAAGTCATACACCAATTACCTCACTTTAACCCGTCAAACTGTTTTTACGAACAGTGCCCATCATTTAAATTTTAAATTTTAAGCATACTTCAATTCCCCATTTTTTCTCATATAGACTCATACCTACACCTCATTTCCTGCACTAAAACCCCAGTATTACTTTAATACTATTTTTGTGCTATTTTAATTTTGAACTATGAACCACCATCCATGAGGATCTGTTTACATTTTTTAAATAAACAATAAGCTATATCTCATGCCTGACGAGTTGGGCAACCAACAAAACTTTAGTTGCACACCAAATGTAGATATATGTGTATTTATAAATATATATTAAATGTAGGTTTTACATATTTTTTTTTATCATTTTCACCCTCCACAAGTAAGGCAATAATGCTACTGCAATTCAGATGGTTACAGAAAATAAAAGAGAATGAGAAGATTTTATGGAGAAAAATGTTAACAAAGCAACAGGATTTAGGAAGACAGGAAGATGATGTTTAAATTTACATTTAAACTTTAGAGGATTGTTGGTGTGATGGAAACAAGTCATCAAAAGGGAGTTCCACAAGTGAGAAAAGCTAGAAAAGAAACTATTAGAATAGCACTGATGGTTACATCTTAGTTAATTCAACAGTAAAATAGTGAGATTTAGTTATCAATCTAGTAATACACTTAAATTCATGCTGTCAAAGAACTAAGAAGAAAATCTCATCAGAACAATTTCTATGAAAATATTTGTAGAAAACACAGAGGGAAGATATGTCACATAGTTAAGAAAGTAACAAAAGACAAGATGCCAGGTCAAAACTGATAATATTACAGACCCTTTTTTGAATTTTGTCTAGATTTATATAGTAAGAGCACCAGACCTGATATGGCAGCAATACTCACTGCATGGATGAATGGTAAATTTACAAATGTGTAAGATCAATTCTGATATCTGTCTATATTTCTGAGATGAGGTATGTACATTATTTACATTATTCGGACTATTGTCCTCATCTTTGTTGCCATATTTATTACGTTTCGGCTGTTGTATGCTCCAGCCTTCTTCAGGTGGTTGGAATGTCAAACTGAACCCTTTATTTCACTCACTAGGGTAGACACAAGGACATATGGCACAGTGGGTAAAGGCGTTGGTTAGATCCAGTGACAGGACCCAAAGGGTGTGAGTTCAATACCCGGTTAAGGCAGTGGAGAACTTTCAGAGGGAAAAATTAACAGGAGATAACTGATAACTGACATCCATCAAACATGGCACATGGAACTAGCACAGTCTACCCAAGTGAGCGAAATAAAGGGTTCAGTTCGACATTCCAACCACCTGAAGAAGGCAGGAGCGTACAACGACCAAAACGTTGTAATAATATACATGGCAACAAAGATGAGGACAATAGTCTGAATAATGTAAATAATGTATCAATTCTGATGTGAAGAATTGTCTAGCACAACAGAGTGAAAGAACTTTCCCAGCAGTAGACCTAGAAATTGATTCAACTTTATGTCAGGGGAAAAGGTGAACCCAAGAAGTCACAAAGTCTTTCTCTCCTGGTGATTCAGCTATGATGGAGACAGGCAGAAACTTATCTCTGTGGTGATCAAATGAAAGCAGTTTTGTTTTGATTATAAAATACAAACATATTAAAATATAGAATTTATGTTGGAGCATAGAAAATATTATTATTATTCAAAGCATTCAAATTCATTTGGAAATCAGTTTGAAATGACAGTATAATAAAAGAATAACAATGAACAAATACAATGATGAAAAATTGTTATCAATCAGAATTTAAAATTTTAATTTTAAAGACAAAGTATTACATTACAAAAAAAAGAATAAAAAAGAGGAAACTTATACTTAACATCAGGAAGAGGCAGGTGAAATTTTTGAGATGCATATTGAGGAAGGAGGGCTTGGAAAATCTGATTCTCACAGGACAGATTGAGGGAAAGAGGGACAGAGGAAAGCAGCACGTAACGTACTTGATGAGATGGAGTAAATGGATGGCGGAACAGGGTTTTTGAGAAATAACAAAAAGACAAAAATTATTAAAAGCTACAAGGAAGAGGTACATAAAAGAAGAAAATTACAAGATTGATTAAATAATACTGTAGAACAGTGTTTCACAAATATTTTTCTGTGCGCCACATTTTCAGAATTAAAATTTTATGTGACTCATGACTTACAAGATGTCTAGTGTCCATAGTAGAAGTTAAATAGAGAATTTCTTCAGGGGTAACAGTTCTACAAACAGTTGATATTGCTTAATATTGATACTGATTCATTCTTAGGGGAAAATTGTTTGCCATCCTCGAAAAGGTATCTCTTTAGTGTGCTCCAAACACTTTCAATAGGGTTAAGCTCCAGCAAATATGCTGACCACTCCATAATTCAGATATTATCTAACCCTAGTTTAACAATGTATTCAAAAGTTCTAGGGCTCATAATGAGGAAAGAGGACTTAGAAAATTTGATACTCACAGAATATATTGAATGTAAAAGGAAGAAATGAAAGCATTACCTAACAAACTTGTGGAAATGGTTCATAGAATAGGGATTAGGGGAGATAACAAAAAGACAAGCTCTACTAAGAGCTATAAAGGAAAAATGTGGAGAACCATGATCGTCAACATCATGAATGGACACATAGGAGAAGAAGATTCTCATGCATAAACACTATATTCCGTTTAAATGCCATTGTCTTTTTTCTTGTGCCATGAATGAATGTTGATTGTAGGGAATTCAACATGAGCAGGAGATTTCATTTTGATGCCATCAGCAATTCTCAAGGGACCAGCCAACTTACTGCCAATAACTTCTGCCTCCTTGTCAAAGAGGCTTATGATTGTCCTTCAGGCACCATCATGTCTGCCAGCTCTCAGGACCATCCTATGTCACCCTGCACTCATCTGTAAATAACATTTACTGAAAATCTAATTTTAAATACTCTTTGACCAGAGAAACATGTTTAATGAGGTAATTTAACTTCAAAAGAGAGTGAATAATTGGTTTGGTGCCTGTTCCCAAACACTTCAGGATGCACCATTCTAAGCTTTTAGGTACATTTGGAGCTTCAATAAGAGAAAATAATTCTTTACTACTCTTAAGTTGGTGCTTACACATCTCTATCTTCAAACAGGTTTTTTTTTTTAAATTTTCTTTTTGGTCAATCATTTTTTCTTCTTTATTATTCTTTTAATATTTCTAAAATCTGTAATATTTTTAAAATGAGATTTTTATTAACTTACTAACGTTTTTCCTAATCATTTCACCACAAGCATAGCAATAAAGCCACTAAGATGCAAGGCGTTACCGAGTGTTAGAGAATGAGAAAAAAAAACTATTAAGGAGACAGAGCAATAAAAGAACAAGAATTAAGAAGATAATGATTGACACTGTATTTAAATTTTTGACTGGGAAGCAAGCTGTAAGAGAGTTCCACAAATAAGAAGAGCAATGGGAGAATCAGTTAGCATAAAACTTATGGTTACTTCTAGCCATTCAACTGTAAAATGATGAGACCTAGCCGTCAATCTAATACATCTAGGTACCATAGATGAAAGTTCATTAGAATAATTACTATGAAAGTATTTATAGAAAAGGCAGAAGGAAGCTACATTATGGCAGTAGGAAAGTACCTGAAGGTGAGATATCAGGTCAGGACCAAATAGCATGGCAGATTGTTTGCCAAGTAAAACATCCATGTTTATTCCTTTTATCAGCTGGCTTTGAGATTAATTTCTTGATCATACAGTGGTCAGTTAGAAGTTCTTGCAATTTGGCCTATTGCTAATACTTAATTAAACATTTTATAAAAATTTGCCTTGTCATCATTGGTGAAAAATACCTTATGTCCCATGTTACATACAGTTTGAAACAGATGAAAAAAAAATGTCTATTACTCTTCAGTACAACAAATATTTGTATAGCTATCACTGATATTGTTCTGAAATATTGCAATCCTTGATCCATTGACATTAATGAAAACACTGTTCTTATATTTCTCATCTAATTCTCTTTTGCTCTCTGGTGATAAGAATGCAGATGATAAGCTTCATTGTGTATCTCATTAAGCTGGTTTTCCAATGGACCTTGCATTCATTTGCACCTGACTTCTTAGACAGCACTATAAAAATTGAACTGCTAAGATCTTCCGGTATGGCACCACTCTTCCTTTTGTTGACCACTAGATATTCTATCTTTTTACATTGATGTCCAGTCCTTTCTCGTTGCTTTTCTTTACTATCATCTGTAGGACTTGTTGTAGTTTCCTTTCTATGTCTGCTATCAATGCTATGTCATCTGCACCATTATGTTTGAATAGGGTCAGGTGAAAAAACATATCCTTGTCTTATGTCTCTTTCTATTTTTCTGCATTTACTGAATTCATTTTCTATATGCAGACAAAGAAAGGAATCTGAAAGAAATTCCTACAGATAGTAGTAAAGAAAATCAAGGAGAAACAACTAGACATCAAGAAAACTAGCTTAATGAGATATATAATGAAGGTTCTCATCTGTATTCTGATTACCAGTGAGCAAAAGAGAATTAGATGAGAAATATGAGAACAGTGTTTTCGTTAATGACAACAGATCAAGGATTACAATATTTCAGAATGATATCAGAGAGAGCCAAACACTTGTAGAATCATGTAGACCAATGTTTTATAGATTATGCAAAAGAATTTAATAAGTTACAATACAAAAATCTAACTGCTGTACTGCTAGGAAAACCTGATTTATTTGGGAAAGAAAGAATTTTATATTTTACAAATTATGCATAAGTGTTTGATAAAGTAAGTCACAAAGAACTGTTTGAACTGCCATGTCTGCGTGATTTACTTGAGAAACATATTAGAATAATTAAAATAACAAAGAACTTATACTGGGAGTAAACTGTCAAATCATGGATAGAAAATGAAATCAGAAAAAAGACAAAACATAGAAAGGTGTGTAAGACAAGGATGTGTCTTCTCACTAGACTTATTAATCCTTTACAGTGAAGCAATCATAAGAGAAGTAAAAGTCCTACCAGGAATTATTATTGGAGGACACAATCTTCATAGTATAAGATACTCAGATAACACTGTGTTGATGGCAGCCAGAGAAAGGAATCTACAGGAACTCCTAGACAAGGAAGTACATGAAAGTGGGAATAAATAAAAAATTATCAATAAGATAGATGACCGATATCTTTGTCTCTTGAAATAGGTTAATCCCCATATGAGGTGATTTTGGATTTTATTGTTTATTAAATATATTGCTCTATAATAACAAATACATTGTTCCCTTTTCATGGATCAGTTTTAATATTTTATATTACTAGGATCCACTTGGATTATATACCAACAGATCTGTTACCTTTACTATATATATATATATATATATATATATATGCGTGTGTGTGTGCATGTGTGTGTGTGTGTGTGTGTGTGTACCACTAGTTGACCCAAGCCTGTAAGTGAAATTGGGTAGATGGAATTCTTGAGGGCCATTGATAGCTGTGCTAGCTTAAAGCCAAAAGTCATCGTGGCCGAGGGCTTGATCATGCTGGCCTTGTTCAAATTGTTGATCACACTAGATAACATGCTCTCTCCCAGAAAATGTAACTAAAGTCTGCTCAGCATAATTGCAGTATAGACCACCAGTGGGCTCTATAGGTGTTGAGCAAACACAAATTTGCCTGAGCAAGCGTCTGCAGTAGGGATTGGCTAGAATACGAGTACCCAGCTAATATATATATATATATATATATATATATATATATATATATTTAGAGAGAGAGAGAGAGAGAGAGAGAGAGTGAGAGAGAGTGAGAGAGAGAGATAGCTATACACATGTACAAATGTGAAATGAAGTTACTGAAGAATTGCTATGCTGATGAACCGTGTAGAAAATCAATGTCAAGGACAATCTTATATAAACACAAAATGATTGTTGATCTTGTGGGAGGAAAGCACAACCAGCAATAATCGTTAGAAGGATAAATGTTCAATTCAATCATTTGCTACATTTCTGTTTTTTTTTTTATTTCCAAGAATAATCGATTTTTCAATTGTAGGATTTAATAGAAAATAAATATTTCAAAGAAAACTTGGAATTATTCCTGATTCTCACTAGGCTGATGTCTGATTTATCTTAAAACTTTAATTTTTTCCAATCTGGAATGAGTAATCACAAAATTTGATTATTTTTTTTACTGTCTTCCATATTTGTTATATTTTCTGGAATTTCATTTTCTTATACTTTCATTACTAGACTAAATATTTTTTTTAAAATGGCAGATGTCCTACAGAAGGATGCTGAGAATATCATGGACCAACCATGTGAGCAGCGATGAGGTCTTAGATAGGTTACAAACAAGTAGAAGGCTTATACTTAACATCAGAAAGTGGCAGCTGAAGTTTCTGGGACACATAATGAGGAAGGAGGGTCTGGAGAACCTGATACTCACAGGTCAAATAGAAGGAAAGTGAGACAAGTGAAAGTAACATGTGACATACCTGATGAACTTGATCAAGTGGATGACAGAACATGGTCTAGGGGAAGAAGCAGAGAGGAGGAAATTGTTGAGAACTGCAAGGGATAGAGAGAAGTGGAGAGCCATGATCACTTACATCCTGAAAGGACATGGGACATAAAAGTAAAGAAGCCTTTTGGTCATCAGGATTTTTTTTTGATATCAACGAGTGAAAATTATTTAATAAAATGTTGCACGTTAAATTTAGGTACAGAAACCTTGAAAAATAACACTGAAAAAATATTTGAAGAAATTAAACCTTGAAGCAAAATTGATGAAATATTTTAACTTAGGTTTTTACTTTTCTAAATTAAAAAAAAAATTTCCACATGGCTTGATTTTGGCCAAAAATTTAAGTGTCTAGAAAGCGTTTTAACAGTGATTGGAAAGTGCAACATTTAAAATTTGAACGGGATTTAGGATAGTGAAAGATACCTTCCAAAAGCTAAACAAATTATTAAGAAATAGGAAAATTCCATTAAAAACAAGGAAAAGAAAGCTGAAGTGTTATGTAATATTGGTCCTTCTAGAGGGTGCAATGGGTAAATTGTCGCGATTTGATATTTTTAATTTTGGACATGCTTGTTGTTGCTTTTAAGTCTTGTCAACTGCACAGTATAGTAAGGTCAGTTGGGCACCATCTGTGAGAAAAAGAGTTGCATGATGCAATTCATTCTTCCAGAAATTTGGAAAGGGCATGCTGTACTGCTTGATATTCACACCGGAAGCTCCAATATGAACATTTCAGAGTGTTTGGGTGTTAATCTGAGGACAGTGCAGAGGATTCAGAAAGAGTTGGATGAATCTAATGGTGATTACTAAGGTGTTCGGAGTGATCACTAGTGATGGTGACATTATGCCTCCATTCATGAAGTGCTTTCAGGAGGTATTACAGCCCTAGATCAAGAGGAAGCATTGACTAACTTAAACAAGGAGACCATCCAGAAGAGTTGCAGGAGATTCTGAAGTCATCTGGAAGCCGTCATTGAAGCCAATGGTGATTTTATTGAATAAATTTACTCTTTGTTATTTCCTGATATTTTTGTGTAATTTTTGTAAATATATCTGCTAAAATGAGATGTCAGTGTTATTTTCATTTTTGCATAATTTAGATGACAATTTATACATTATTAAATGGACAAAGCCTGACAATGATTTTAGACATTTTTTATGTTTATACATTCTTTTTATAGTAAGCGTTTATAAGTTCTTCTTAAAAATAACTTAACGTGAATAAGTGTTGATAATCAAAACGGTTCATAGATAATTGCAATAATAAATCACGCATCAAACACAGGTCGTAAGATGTCTGCAAAAAAAGGAACACTGAGGTACCATAGCTCATCCAAACAATTACCATGAAAGTATTTATAGAAAAAGCACAGAGAGGCAATCTCATGGTTGTGCAAACATCACTGAATCTGATCTGCCAGATCAGGACCAATAATATTGTTAATTCTTTTTTGGATCTTATCAAGGAGGTCAAGGTAAATAGCAGGGGCACTGCATCATATGTGACAGCAGTATTCTAAGCATGGATGAATGGCAGACTTATAGATATATAAGATATATTCTGGAAAAAAAATAGTTTTGCATGACACAGTGAACCAACTTTCTTTTCTGACCTAGCAATGGATTCAATATAATCTTTCCACTTCATGTCAGCTGAGAACATTAGCCCGAGAACTGCAACAAGTCACTTTCCTGGCAGTTAGCATCTGCCTTGCTGATGGAAGACAGGGATCTCTCAAATAATTAATGGCAGAAGTTTAGTTTTGGAGGTGTTAAAACTAAGAAGCTATATTTTGCCTCAGTTAATGACAGACTTGAGCTTGGTTGTCAGACTGATCAAGGCAGAAGTAAATGGTTGTGTTATTGGCGTAGATGCCAAGTTGAGAGCTGATGTCATTGAAAAGGTCATTAATGAAAATTAAAAAAGAGTAGGACCAAAGATAAAGCCCTGGGGAACATCTGCATTAGTATAAAAGGATCTAGATGACTGGCCATTCAAGATAACTTACATTTCATGATTTTATAGGAAAGACTGCATCATTTCAAAAATGTGTCTGGAGATAAGGTAACTTTTCAGTTTTTAGTTAGAGCATGATAAACTCTTTCCACAATTATCACCAGTACAGTAGCAGTTGACGTGGAGAAATGAAAGTCATATGGCTTGTCTGAGAAGAGGCTCTGTGATGACAGATGATGAACCAAATCAACATTGATTAGGGTCTCTAAGAGTTTCCCAAAAAGAGATAAAAGACTAATAGGCCAATAGTTGGAAGGTTCAGAAGGATTACCAGAGTTCCTAAAAACTGGAACAACAGATAATGACTTCCAGCAGACTGGAAAGCAGAAGGGAGTGAGGCATTTATTATACAGTTTAGAGAGAACAGGAGCCAGTTCAACAGCACACTCCTTAATGACTATTATAGAGATACTATCAGGTCAACATGCTTTGTGGTGATCTAGGTTAAATATGATAGCAGAAACCATGGGGTTATGCATATCATTCAAAAGAAACTCGGTTTTAGGAGGGAAGTTAGACAGGAATATTCCAGATGAGTCAACAGTAATGTTTAGGGAGAAATTATGGGCAAAACATTCTGCTTTATCAGCAGAAATGATTAAACAATTTTGGGCTGTGACTTTAGATATCCTGAAGACATTCAACAGGGTTTGACATGTTGGCCTTCTGTACAAGTTCATGTGCTAAAGTGTCTATGGATGAATATTTAGCTTAACATAATCATTCCTAACAAATTGTGTAATGAATTCACATTAATGCAAGGATACCCAAAGCTCTATCATTGGACCTACATTGTTTCTTATCTTCATCAATGATCTTCCCAATGTTATCAGTTCTGAACTAGATAATTAGGCAGATGAAGTCACTATTTATCCTTGTCTTTGTAGCAAGTCAAAATATCTACCAAAGAAAAACTGCTTTCATTTGATCACCATAGAGAAACTTTTCTGCTTACCATCAGCCATGCTGATGGTAAACTCCAAGGGAGCAACACTTTGTGACTTCTTGGGCTCATGTTTTCCACTGACATGAAGTGGATTCATTATATTGAATCAATTGCTAGATCTACTGCTAGGAAAGTTGGTTCACTGTTTTGTTCAGACAATTTATCTCATCAGAATCTGTCTTGCACATTTATAAATCTACCTTTCCTCTGTGCATTGAATACTGCTGCCATATCAGGTCTGGTTCTCCAATATATCTCAAGATTGTTGACAAAATCCAAAGAGGCTTTGTAATGTAATTGATCCTGATCTGGCATCTTGACTTCAACCACTTTCTCATTACGACAACATGGATTTTCTTTGTATTTTTCAGAAATATTTTCATGGCAATTGTTCTGATGAACTTCGTCCCCGAGCACCACTGGTGCCTTGACTGCATGAAGAGATTGTCCAACATTCACTGCTACAGAGGATGACTATTACTACATAACAGTTTAGCACTGTTTTCTTTGTTTCCAATGAAACTTTCCTGCTTCTTGATAATTTGCTTAGCTTTTGGGAGGCATCTTTCACCATTCCAATCTATCTTCAGATTTTGCTGCCACATTTTTTACCCTCTGTTAGAACACTTCCTACATAAGTAATTTCTATATTTTGCCTGATTTTAACATCTCCAATTCGCAGCTCACATCCTGGGACATTCCTCTTGCCAACAACATATCCAAAATGTAGAAGCAGAAAATAAAGATTCATCTGTGACAGAATTTTGAATAACTTGAGAATCTAGCTTGATCTTAGAAAGCGTCATTAGTGTTTGAAAGACAAATGCAAAGAATTATCATGTGAAACTGGATTCTTTACTTATGACTGCAACCTAATGAGGGAGTATTTCCAATGTATGGCATTTAATTAGATTACTTGCAGATATCTAATTAGGATAAAATCAATTTGTACCTTTTGCTAATTGCAAATATTAATGCCACTGAGTAATTTTTGTCTTTTACAGTCCATTCAATTGCAAAACACACAATTTAATTAAACCTTTCATTGGATATTTATAAATCCTTTTAGGAAGAATGCGCAGATAATGTAATTGTTATTGGCTTGGAACAGAGAAATCAGAGACGTAAGTTCAATTCCTTGTTGAGTTTGTAACATTCAGTTTCTCCACAGACACCTATTAGAAAGTACAAATTCATGCCTTCTCCCCTCACCTATGAGTTAAATAGCAGATAAAACTGAGCTCTTTAGTCATGGTTGACAGCTTATTTAAAACTAACACAACATGAAGCTATACAAAGATGATTAGACATGCAATGTAGACTCCAAAAATGTTTGCAAAGCAAAAAACATGATAGATACCAACAGCCATGGATGATCCCTTGAGTCAATGGTCCAGTGATTGTGAAGGTAGCATTTTAGGGAGTAACCACACACACACAGATATATATATATATATATATATATATATATATATATATATATATATATATATATATATATATATATAAGTACATGTATGTAATGAATGCCAATAATTACCTTCTGTTCTTTTAACTCCCTCTCCTTAATAATGTTTTCATTTTTATCATACTGTTTCAAACTCAGTAACCCCTTGTGTATTTAGTGGTTTCATTGCCTTGCTTGGGGTAAAATGATTGAAAAACATTTGTAAGATAATGAAAAAAACTTGCTTTAAGAATATCACAAACACAGGAGATGATAGGCCAGAAAGAAAGTAAATGTGAATATAATCAGAAAAATAAAGTTTAAGAAAATTGGCTGAAGACATGAAAGAAAATCAAAATACTAACTTTAAGTAAAAATCATAAAGAGACGCAAAAGAACAAAAATGCACAGGAAAATCAATTTCTCAAAATTAATTTCTTGTGAGCATTTTTTATGCTTATCTTCAACCAATACAAATACAAGAGCCACTGAAGGTGGACAGGAGTTGTTTTATGGATGTAAGTATTTTAGATTTAGTGTCTTAGTAGCTTTATTGCCTTGCATGGGCTGAAATGAGTAAAAAAAAATAATTATAATATTAAAAAAATTCTGACATTTAACATCTTTTTCATTATGCTTTGATTTTGTCATTTCGCTGCTGCTTCTGCTACCATTGGTATTATTATTATTTTTATTTTCTTTAATTTCTGGCGTTTACACATTTCTTACCGGGTCCCACCCAGGGACCTAAGGTTAGAAATGGCATCATGACACTTTCCACTGACAAAAAAAAAAAAAAAAATTACATAGAAAAAGCCCCTCGTAAAGTGTGGGCTGTACTTGTCAGAACAATTTTTTGCATCTCCTTGAGGCATGGACTTCCAGGAATCCCTTTAAACAGTCTACTGCAATCTTTTCCAACCAGTCCTAGGGCTCCAACTACAACAGGGATTGTTGATGTTCCCATATACCACATTTTCGAGATTTCTATTTCAAGGTCCTTGTATTTTGACAGCTTTTCGAATATCTTCAAAGATATATTGCAGTCAGTAGGGACTGCCATATCAATAAGGAGGCACTTTTTTTGTTTGTGGTCTTTAATAACAATATCTGGTCGGTTGGCCTTGATTGTTCTGTCAGTGTGTATCGTGTAGTCCCATGGAATTGTAACAGGTCATATCTCCGTAACTGGATCTGGGTAGGGTTCATACCAGTTTCTTTAGTTTCCTTCCCGTAGAAGGTGCAGATTTTCCAGTGCAGATATTGGCCCACTCTGTCATGTCGGGTTTTATATTTCATTAGATTTTGTTGTATACACATGCCAAATACAACTGGAATTATTGATGTCTTCATGTGCCACATTTTTGAGATTTCCACTACAAAAGGCTTGTATTTTGATAGTTTTTTGAAAATCTTCAAAAATACATTAGAATCTGCAGGGACTACCATGTCAATAAGAAAGCACATTCTGTTCTGTCTCGGTGATTAGCATTAATTGTTCTGTCTGTACATATTGTAAATTGTGTGTCTCTCACTAAGCTATTGCTATTTCTATGACATGTGTTCTGTTTAGCTATATACTTTACTCCCACCACCCCTGGTCCTTACAACTGGGACCCACCATACCATGTACACAACTGTGAATCATACACATTCCCTTTGTATTCCAATAGTAAGACGTAAGTTCCATTTGGACACCTTTTCCTCAAGATCAGATTCCTGGTAGGATGTTTTCCCAATCACTACTATCTTGACTTACTCAAGTCTAGTGTTAACTGTTATCTATCCTGCATAACCTCATGAACTACACTTTTTGCTTTTCTTACACCCATAGAATACCATACAGTAATCCTCTACCCTGAAATTATTCTTCGGACTTATATTGTATGAACATCGGTATAACAAAATATTGGAGAAACTTGCAGAAATTTGAAAAAATATAACTTGAACACAAAAAGGATCTTACACATAATAATATATATAGGCACAGTGGAGTAGAGGATAGTGGCTTGATTTGGGGAATCAGAGAGCAGAGTTCGATGTTCATACTATTTACTTACAGTTTCCTTTTCACAAAAGTTACATATTTTCCAATGCCAATATTGGCCCACTCTATTATGCCAAGTTTTATATTCAGTGGGTGCAACCTGATAAAAGATGGCCAATTGTTTCTGGATATTTATCACAAAATATGCCTTTCGGGTTAACAAATTTTTCAGTATGTCTGCATCTTAATTTCTAGTTAGCAGATTTGTTATTAATATTATTACTATTTTATTTCCTCTGGTTTTTGGTGGATACTCATTTCTTTCTGGGTCTCAAGCAGGGATCTAAGATCAGAGCATTTTTGGGGACAAAAAAAACCTAATATCACATACATTTGACATAGATAAAGCCCTTTTTAAGGTGTGAGCTGTACTTGTGAGTATAATTTTTTGTATTTCTTTAAGGCTTGGGTAACCAGAGATCCTTTCAATGAATCTATTGGAAACATTTCCAGTCAAACCAATGACTCCAATTACAAGTGAAATTGTCCTTTCTGAGATTTCGATTTCAAGGTCCTTGTACTTTGATAATTTTTGGAAGATACGTAACAGTCTGCACTACCATGTTAATAAGAAGACATATTCTGTTTTCATGATCTCTGATCAAAATGTCTGGGCAATTAGATTTGATTGTTCTGTCTGTGCGTACTGTAAAGTTCCATAAAATTGTTACAGGTCCTGTGTCTGTAACCAGGTTTGGGTGGTGTTCATACCACTTTCTTGCAGTTTCCTTTATATAAAAATTGCATATTTTCCAATGCAGATATTAGCCCACTCTATTTTGCCGGGTTTTACATTCAGTGGGTGCTAATACTGTGCAACCTGATATAGGATGGTCAATTATTTTTGGATATTTATCCTAGAATTTGCATTTTGGTCTAACACAATTTTTCAGTATGTGAGCTTGGTAATTTCTAGTTAGCAAGCATTCGTCCTGTGCTACAAGAATAAAACCTTCTGTTTCAGCTTTTAACCTTGCACTATGTAACTACTGATGGTGACATGGTTTTTCTACATCAACTCGTCTGGTACAGGTAGAGTATTGACTATATATTGTTTCTGCATTTGGTACATTGCATTTGCCTTTGCTTTCTTTTATAGGTTCTTTACTGCTGGAGTAGGTGTATTATGGCTTACTTGTCCTCTTCACCCACTTGAAATTTTCTCCTCCTCCTCCCCTCCTCCCTTCCCTCCCTCATCAACCACCACCACCACCACCACCACCACCACATAATAAAGTCTCTTACACCTAAAACAAGATATCAGTATTTTTAATAAGGATATCGGATGATATAAATATGAGTATATTCTGAAAATTTAGTTTAAAAAATTACTTGTATAATAAAATCTTATGTAGTGTACTTAAATGCACATTAAGAGATAAGAAAGCTTCATTTGAAACAAAGAAAATAGTGCTGAACTGATATATAATACTAGTCTTCCTATATTGCACTGAATGTTGGATAATTTCCTCACAGATGACAAGGTTAGATTAGAATGAGAGAGGTGGATTTGACAAAGTGCAAATTCCATAGATGGAAAATTTGAGCAATGAAAATTTTTTAAGGAAAAATTGGAAGAAAAAGGATTACTATACTTAAAATTAAAAAGAGACAGTTGAAATTTCTGAACACATAATGTGGGATGAGGGCTTGAAGAATACGACACTGACAGGACATACTGTTTGCAAGAGGAAGAGATGGAAACTACCTACATGACAAGTTTGTATAAATGAATAGCAGAGTAGGGCTTGTAAATGGCCAAATGTTTCAATCTACAAGGACAGTAAGCTGTGAAGAGCCAAGAATCACCACATCATGAAAGGACATTACACATTGAAGAATGTCCTCATAAATTGAATGAACAGCAGCAATTCAAGTTTATTAAAGTTTTGCTTCCTTGGATGTAAACTAATTTATTTGAGAGGCACAATTATTGTCTGCTAGAAAGAAAAAAATGTTTATATATATACTTATAAGAATATATATATTTTATTTTGCATCATAAAGCACTAATCAAACACATTTACTTTCTTTGATGTCATATAAGACCCATTTCCTCACTCCCCACTAAAAAAAAATTACACCAATAATTTCAGTTTTGTAATAGGACATTTTTAATATATTTCCAAGATAATTTTTCACAAAATAATGTCTACACATTGTCTCTATAGTTTTTTTTTCCCATTTTTATTTTAAAACTTTATTTCTTTTTTTGAAATATATATATACTCTGAAAGACTTACCTACATACAAAGGTCGATTGAAAAACTTCAGATTGGAAGGAACTTGACTACTGCAGACATTTTCAAATAATTTAGGATGAGAACACAAAATTGATCCAAGCGTTTTAATATAGAATAAAAGAAAAGGTTATAGCTAATTTAAATAATTGATTATCTATTAATTGTTTTATTACCTGATTATTATCTAATTGATTATCTCTTGAACTTTTTATTATCTAATTATTGTCTAATTGATTATCTATTTAAAAATTAATATATTTGAATAAAAAGCATCAACCTTAATTTTCAACAAATTTATACAAAACAAAATTCTTTATGAAAAATTTCCTTAATTTTTGATTTGCCATTCATTGGACGGTTATTTAATTTTCATATTTTCCAATATATTGGGTTCTTTTTATGGATTATCAACCTTTTGCAGAATATTTAATGTGAGAAAATATTTTTAGATTGTGATAATTTTTGACAATAATAATGATTTAATGATACAAGTTCTTCTAAATTAACCCATAGATGGGGCTAGAAGAGGTGGATCCATATCTTTCCCAACAGTATTTGTAATATAATGAATCTGATTGGAATTGGAACCTGGCTCCCTGATTTGAAACGTTTTTAATCATTTAACCCCAAGCAAGGCAATAAAATCCCTAAGATGTTACTTCTTACAACAGAGATGTGGTTCTACAAAAGGATGCTGAGAATAACATGGAAAGAGCATGGAAAAACAAGGACATTTTAAGGCAAATGTAAACAATTATTCTTACAACCAAAATATTTTCTGGCTTTAAATAACCTGCAAAGGGTTGATAAGCCATAAAAAAACAAAAACATTTTTTTTTCTGCAGCACATTCATTGTATTTCTCTCTGCTTCCAAGATTCATCATCTTCAAGAATTCTAAGGAAAATATTTGTGAGGAATTTTGGATCTGCTTTTGTTTTTTTTAAGATTTTATTGTAATTTTTAATTTTTTTTTTTTTGTTTATTTAATTATTCAGAAAAAAACTTTTCTATTATTGAAGATTTTCATTTCGTATTTAGGATTCAAATTAGCTCTAAGTAGATATCTGAAAACCATTAAACTTGAAATATTTTTTGATAAAAATTTACTGCTAAAATTATTAACAGTATAAATGCTGCAATTTGCATTCAAAAGAAATAACTCTCTCCAGTAGATTCAACCAGGCAGGAATCTTTGAATTTCACAAACGAAATTTGTCATTGATTTTCAGTCTATACAAAGCAGCAAAAAGGCTTTACAATGTAAGGATGTCATCAAGTAAAAGAAGAGATAAGAATAAATAACAAAATGTATTAACTAAAAATGGCAATAAATATATACTTATAATAGCAGAAATTTGAATTTAGCATTACCTCCCCTTAGCTCAATATGTCAGATTTAACAGCACTGAGAAAAGATGGACAAAAGATAGAAAGAAGTAATTTTCAGTTTATTTCCGCCATTTAAAAGGTTTTGAATAAAAATAATTAAAAATAAAATGTGAATAACAGTTCCATGAACTGAAGGTGCACAAAAATATATCTATAGAAACTGGCATGAACACACAAACATAGGGGATGATGATGAAAAGTTCTTACTTCAACCAAGAAAGGCTTTGATGCATTTCATTGAAGAAGTGGTAGGTTCAAGAGTACATGAAATGTGACAAAACGCTATCTGAAATTTTCATCCAGGAATGCAAAGTTATATTGAGAATGTTATACTTATCATCCATTTAATTTCAAATCTGATAGTCTCTTTATCTTTATTTACACCCTCTCCTTCTCACTGATAATACACATATACATACTATATATATGTGTATTATCATTATATATATACATACATATAAACATACATATAAACATACATAAACATACATACATACATATTTTAAGACGTTTTTATGTTTATACATTCTTTTTTATAGATACAAATATTTAAGTAAATGTTCTGTTTATAATAAACAGTATTAACAACATTTACTGGCCTGAATGTCCAAGAAATTTTCATAGAAAATATGCATCCTCCGACAGGAATCAAACCTATTATAACCTATTATTATTATAAACAGAGCATTTACTTAAATATTTGTATCTATAATAAAGAATGTATAAACATAAAAATGTATTAAAATAATTGTCGGACTTTATCCATTTCATAATACATACATATATATGTGTGTGTGTGTGTGTGTGAAGATGATGTGACAAAAAGGTAAGTTTACAAATGACACATTTTGCCAAGAGCACCTGCTCTTTCTGGTTTCTTCATGTTAAAATGAAAGAAAGACAAAACTGTATGCAAAGAAAATACATTGGGATCTCTGAGAATAAGTGGGAACCATGAATCAAATTAGATTTTCGAATCCATGGCCAGACTTCTGAGAAGTATTATTTACATAAAAAAACACTCTCCAGTTTGGGTGGACTGATTTAAAATCCCAATAGACACTGTATATCTCTTTTATATATACATATATATATATATATATATATATATATATATATATATATATATATATATATATTAAAAAACAAACAGGCAAACAGGCACTCTACATAGCATTATGGGCGATGAATTATTTTCTACCCTACAACACCTTCCCCACATATACGAAATATTGTGTGTCTCTCACTAAGCTATTGCTATTTCTATGACATGTGTTCTGTTTAGCTATATACTTTACTCCCACCACCCCTGGTCCTTACAACTGGGACCCACCATACCATGTACGCAACTGTGAATCATACACATTCCCTTTGTATTCCAATAGTAAGACGTAAGTTCCATTTGGACACCTTTTCCTCAAGATCAGATTCCTGGTAGGATGTTTTCCCAATCACTACTATCTTGACTTACTCAAGTCTAGTGTTAACTGTTATCTATCCTGCATAACCTCATGAACTACACTTTTTGCTTTTCTTACACCCATAGAATACCACACAGTAATCCTCTACCCTGAAATTATTCTTCGGACTTATATTGTATGAACATTGGTATAACAAAATATTGGGGAAACTTGCAGAAATTTGAAAAAATATAACTTGAACACAAAAAGGATCTTACACATAATAATATATATAGGCACAGTGAAGTAGAGGATAGTGGCTTGATTTGGGGAATCAGAGAGCAGAGTTCGAATTCCAGTTGAATCTGTTACATTCACTTATGTGCTAAAACTCCTGGGAAAGGTATTAATTATCTTCTTATCCCTCCAGCTATGAGTAAATAGCAGGACAGACTGGGTTCTATAGCCTTGGATGGCAAATGGTCTAGGAGAAGGACATCTCTGAATTTAAAACCTGTGAAGGGTCGTTTGGGAACCTTGTCACATGTAGTGCAACAGGTCTCAAAAAGTGTGGATGGTCCTGCATGAAACCTTCACCACTATATCAAATCTCATGTTGTCGGGCTGTCGGTTTCCTGGAAATTGATCTGCTTGACCCTCATATGTCATATTCAACAAGAGAGTCTATATATATTTATATTGTTTAGAATTTTCTATGTTTATAGGATATATATATATATATATATATATATATATATATATATATATATATATATATATATATATATATATATATATTGTTTAGAATTTGCTATGTTTATAGGATATATATATATATATATATATATATATATATATATTGTTTAGAATTTGCTATGTTTATAAGAGAAATTTTCAATAACAAAAATTGTATTTATAAATATAATATAAACAGTGTAGTCATAAGAATGAAAGCTGTATGGTGACTTTCATTTTCACATTTCAAAGTGATTTTCAAACTTATATAGATATAAATAGATATAGGCAGTGCAAATATGTGAATCAGCATTATATGATGACTGTTTCACACTTTAGTGGGATTATCAGACTAAGATATTTCAATATTTAACTTCCATATTATATATTGTTATATTAAAAATATTATCTTAAACATTAATTTTATATCATTTATAGAATGATTTTAAGAATCTTACAATATTCTAAAAATAACATTTTGTTCTGAGAAAAAATAAGAAAAAATATGATCTGTACACAAATAATTTTAATTCACTATGAAATCATCTAAAGTTTAAAATAATTTAATGAAATGAAATGAGAACAATTAATTCTATCTTGGTCTCATCAGATCAGCAAAGCTTCAAATTCATCTTGTGATTTCTTCAGAAACAGTACTTTTCATGTTCTAAATCAGCATTTACTATAATAAATTTTCTCAATCTCAGACCATTCCATCCAGAAGGCTACCTTGATCTGGAGTTTCAAAGAAAAAAAACAACAAATTAATGTTATATTATTTAAACAGGGTTCTTACTTTTTACTACTGGCATGTTTGGATAAACATGGTTAATCAAATCTTGGATACTTGAGACTGAAACCCCGAAAACATTTGGGGGTGAAATATCTCTATTTTGGCCCATTTTAATGGTTCCATTTTCAAGCTGCAACAGCAAAGCAGAAAATCTTCCTGCTTCAAGGTCACCTATGATTTTAACTCCCATGTTTGTTTTCAGGTTGATTCTTTGAACATAGGTCCAGATGTAAGAGTTTTTCAGAGAGTTGTGTCCCTTTAATTGAAAAAGTGTGACACAAACAGACATTTCTGCATTTATTATATAGAAAAGAGATAAAGAAGTTGAGATGATTATAAGTTAGAGAGCTGTGTGCCTATAATTGAAAAAATGTGATGCACATAGACATTTTCACATTTATTATGTAAGATTATAAGAATTTTGAGGAGATAATAATGATATACTGATACAAATCTTACCAGTTAATCTATAATCTGGCTTATCAACACTTTGCTGAAAAGCCAGAAAATATTTTTAGATTGTTAAAATTTTTTTAAAGTTAAAAATGACTTACTGACACATGTCTTACTAATTAACCCATTGCTGGGGGAGGAGACAATGTGGATTCATACCTATCCCAAGGACATTTACATATAACTGAATATAACAAATCTGTCAAACTGCAACTTGGCTCTCCTATTTCCAATTCTTAGCTGTTATCCATTACATCACATGTATATTTAAGCTTACAGTACATGTTATTCCTAAGCAGTCACCCATCTAAGTACTGACCAGGCTTGATGTTGCTTAACTATAGTGATATGTCTATAAAATTCAGATCTTCTACAAATATTTGCAAATAATTTTGATTGGTCCTTTATCATTTTTGAAATCCTTGCAGTACAGGTGGAAATGTTCAAGAAACACCAGATCGAGAAGAGTTTAGTCTCAAGCTACATCCATTCTGAACTTATCAAACCAATGAGAGATACAAGGAACAATAACATTGCAAATTCTTCTTTGGATTTTGTCAATAATCAAAAATCTGGGATGAAAATTGTAACAAGGAAAAATTATTCATGAAAGAATATAATAAAGAAATTTCCTGAAATAAGAATTTATTTTAAGATATTACTAATTCTTTTGTTAAGTTGGGGTACACCTGGCTACCATTCAGGGCATATTACTGTGCCCAGACACACCAGTTGAGAAACACTGCTTTAAATAATATAATCTAAATATTATTTTAATTTGCATTATATGTTTAGGCTTTCTGTTTTTCTGATATTCCAAATAATATCTGTTAAAACTGGCAAAAAAATTTGTTAAAGATTTTATCAAGGGTGGAAATAAATGTGACAAAGTTTGGATCAGGACGTTTTTGAGTTATTTAAATTTATGTAATTAGCATAATAATTGCAGACAGGCTGTATATTTATTTACATTTTGATGAATAGCATTCAAATTGTATAATAAAAACTGACATGATCAAATAAATTTTGTAAATATTTTGAATAAAACATTTAAAATCTGAAATTTCTCTGGTATATTGTATTAATCAAATATGTTTCTATGGCATATATATTTTTGTTTTATTTATGACTTAAAATATATGTTGCATTTTTCCTAATAAAAATAGCATCCCTCCAAGAAAAGATTATTAGTAATATTCATAATAGACATGGATACTATGAGCTGAAACTTATATGGCATATTGTTCATATAAATAAAAGTATTTACACAATTTACATTATTCAAACTGTTATCCTCATCTTTGTTGCCATATTCACTACGTTTTTGTCATTGTAATCTCTGACCTTCTTCAGGTGATATACATTGGAATTTTGAATCAAACACTTTATTTAATCCACAGGGGTAGATTGTTCTAATTCCACATACCATGCCTTTTTTGGATATCAGTTTCAGTTAATTCACTTTAGTAACTCAACTCTTCAAATTTAGGTTCCCTCTGCTGTAGCTAGGTATTGAACTCACAACTCATTGGGTCAAGTCACATTCCAGATTCTTCAACCAATGCTTTTATCTACTGAGCCACGTGTCGTTGGAGTGTACAATGGGTAAAATGTTGTGAGTATGGCAATAAAGATAAGAACAGTAGTTCGAATGATGTAAATAGTGTAAATAGTAACAATACCTCATCTCAGAAATAAAAGTATATCTGGAAAATGCTACCAACATCAGTTGGTTAATACCAATTTCATTGCAACAACATTGATTTGATAATAAACCTGTCATTGTATACATGTTCAGTGACTGAACACTTGCGTCTGGTGGGCAGTTAGCCAATCCCTGTTACAAACAATCTTATCAGGTACATTTGTGCAAATGTCATACAACACCTACAGAGCCCACATATTATTTATGTTGCAACTATGCTGAGAAGACTTTAATTATATTTTTTTGAGAGAGATCATATAATCTTTTATGATCAGTAGTTTTAACAATGCTAATGACAATATTCTCAAGCTTTCAGTCACAAGGAGTTTTGGTTTCATGCTAACACAACCAAAAAATTTGTCTACCAAATTTCATTCATAAGGCTTGGGTTAACTTGTGCTATGATGTCAGGTACTTTCCATAATGATGACATCAAGAAGTAACCATCATGACAAATCAACAAATTTTTGAAACTAGTTATTATGGCTAGAAAATAACCACTCTCTCTATATATATACTAGCAGCATGGCCTGGCATTGCCCGTGCTTGATTCAAAAATCATATGACTCATACAGCAATTGCTATCCCTTGACTTAAAATATTTTTGCCCTTCCTTGTCTTTAAAGGAGTGGCCTTTGCCATGCTGATGTTGCTACATGCCTTCCTTCTTGCCGATCTCACACTGCAAATTTTTTCTAAGCTCTATACTAAACATTAAATCTGTTACGAAAAAAGAACTAAACAAAATAAATACAAAATGGTCAGCTTTAAAAAAGGACTTGTAACTGGAAAAACTGAATGAAAAAAGAATGTTAACAACAAATACTTTTTCACACCCAACCCAGTTCTGCGGAATCAGAATCAACGTTGACTTTAAGCAAGCAAATGAGCCAAGTGGAGTAAATTGCCATGCAGCTTTAAATTTTTCCCAATTGTGACAAATGCAGCTATTGATTTTTTTGCATGCTAGCATGCTAGTTAACATTCATGTCAGTCAGCTGTTGGCTCTCATGCTGGCCAATAGAATCTTCCTGCCTATTCATAGCAGCCAGTTATAGGCTCTCACTCTGGCTAGTAGAAAATGGCCACAAACTACATGAAAACTGCTGTAGAAGCAAGAAAAAGTCGATTATTTCCACTATCGATGGGAGTTGGGAAATGCAAAGTCAGTCTTGGCCTTCCCACTAACTTGGAGCATGTGCATGTAAATTTTGGTGCAAATCTGTCGAAAATTGCAGCTGTGCATTCATTACACACAAACAGACATCCTGCCTTATATATATATATATATATATATATATATATATATATATATTGGGGAAAAATTAATGAAATTACCTATGTGTATGTAGGTAGCAGTCAGACGTGGGAAGTGGAGTGTTTGCTATGCTGGTTTTCTAAAGCAAGGTCACTCTGAGCTCTGGATTTTGTAACCGTTTTATGAGAAGGGGTGTGATGTGCAAGTCTGCCATCTTGTTAATTAAGGCCTGCCTTCCCTCCGTTCTCTATTTTTCCTTTGTGAGAGGGATTTATGAGAACAGAGTTGTTCCGTGAATTGATCCCTGTTTGGATTTGGGTTATGAGATAGGCAGTGTTTGGCAACTCTTACTATACCAGACTGGCTTCTAGCTACCCTTAGTGTCAATAGGAATTTTTGACAATACATATATATATATATATATATATATATATATATATATATGTGTGTGTGTGTGTGTGCGTGTGTGTGTGTGTGTGTGTGTGTGCACCCAAATTTAATTCACAAGGCATGGTTTAAGGGATTTTTAAATCATTTTATCCCAAGGAAGGTGATGATACCACTAAGATGCAGGGGCTCACTGGGTGTGAAAAGAGGATGAAAAGATTTTAGAATGAGACTGGAAACCCAATCCTAAACAAGAAACAAAGGATAAATTTCTACTCCTGTTCCAAATATCAGCTGGGAATGTGAACTGGACAATAGATGACACTATGTACTATTTCTCAGGCACATTCCAAAAGTGCTTCATATTGGAATCTCCTCCTTAGGCCAATAACATCAAGAAGTACTTCCTGAGAAATTAACCGTAGACATGTCTGACCATGAGTTCAAACAGTCTAACTACTTGGCCATATGACCATATATATATATATATATATATATATATATATATGTATGCATATATATATATCTATGCATATATATATACATATATAATGAATTTATATTTCATTTGCCCTCATTTCATTTGTGCATATATATATATATATATATATATATATATATATATATATATATATATATATATATATGTATGTATTTTTATTTATATATACATATATTGGCTCTTAATCAAAGTCGAGCACTCTAAATCTTTATTTTTAACAAGAAGAAAATATGGAGAAAATTAATTTCGAAATTTCTCTGAAGAACATTCCTAATACCAACAAAAAGGAATATTTTGTGATATTAATGAAAAGAACAGAGGAACTCATACGAAGGATGAGATGGAGAGCTTACTTCTTCCTTAATAAGAACAAATCACAAAACAAAAACTACAAGGAAGCTTACGGTTTTAACAGTAAAAAAGAGCACCATTTATTCATAGTTTGTCCACTTTCGAAAAGGACCTACTGGAAATAATTAACAACATAAATTTCCATGATAAGAAATGCTACTTCCAGAAATGCCTAGATAATATAGTAAAGGACATTAATGCTACAGATAAAATTTTAGTAAAATCCGACAAAACTGGAAACTTTTATAAAACAACTACAAAGGAATACAATGACCTAATAAATAAGGACTTACATAAGAACTACAAGAAAGCAAATAAAATGACCTCAACATAGTTTGGGATATCAATACTAGCAGTAAGAAAATCACTGATAAACTAAAGATCAGTGATAGAGTAGGTCAACTATATCAAAAAGAATGTTACATAACCTTAAATGACCACAAACCAGATTTTGAGGCTAATCCCACTAAAAGATAACAAATCCTACAAGACTGGATATCAGAAAAATTAGTAAAATGATCTTTGAAAGGGTAAATAAACAAATTAAAGAAAAAATAAGCCTGAAACTTTGGATTAATACCAGGGAAGTGATAAACTGGTTTACTAACATGAAAGCAAAAAACAATTGTACACTAATGCAGTTTGATATTGATAATTATTTCCAATCAATATCTAAAGAACTATTTATGAATGCGTTGGACTTTGCCACCCACTATACGGATATTACAGATGAAGAAAAGAATATTATTCTATATACGAAAAAATCGGTACTTATACATAAAGGGGAGCAATGGATTAAGAATTCTTATGACCACTTCGACATCACAATGGGATCACTAGACTCAGCTGAGTCTTCTGATCTCATTGGTCTTTTTATATTATACAACCTTACAGCGCACCATAATATTAATATAACTGACATTTGTTTGTACAGAGACGATGGACTTATGGTTATTAGAATCTCAACTAACTTCAAAATAGATAGAATTAGAAAGGTATTATATAAAGAATTTAAAAGCATGGGCTTAAAAATTACGGTTAGCACTAAATTAAAAAAAGTGAACTTCCTAGATATAACATTAGATCTAAATAAAAATACATACACACCTTATAAAAAACCCAACACCAATCCTTTATATATACACCCCAAATCAAATCACCCCCCCATCTATAATTAAACATATACCGTTATCTATCAGTAAAAGAATTAGTACAAATTCAGCAAATGACAAGATTTTCAATGAGCATATCAATTCCTATAATAAGGGTCTAAAAGAGACTGGCTACAAAAACCCAAAACTAACTTATATAAAAAATGAAAATGGAAAGCATAGAAAAAACAGATGTAGAAAGATAATTTAGTATATGCCCCCATACAACCAAATGGTAAAGAACAAATTAGGATAAAAATTCCTTGTATTAATAGTCAAGCATTTTCCTAGTGAAAGTAAACTAAATGCTATTTTCAATAAAAACACACTAAAATTGAGTTACAGCTGTACGGAAAACTTAGAAAAAATTATTAAGAACCATAATGCTAATATCTTAAATAAACACTTATACCAAAACCAAAACAATTTAGACAATGAAAAAATAAAAACTGATGAAAATAAACAAAAATTATGTAACTGTAGAAACCCTCATAATTGCCCTCTACAAAATAAATGTTGCACTGAATCATTAGTATACCAATGCAATATCTCTTTGATTGAAATTCCTGAAAACATAAAAATATATATAGGTTGCACTAGCCATGAGTTCAAAAAAAGATTCAACCAACATCAAAGTTCATTTAGGATAAATAAATATAAAAATCAAACATCTCTATTGAAATACTTCTGGCACCTAAAAGAATCAAATAAAACACCTACAGTAAAATGGAAGTTAATAAGAAAAGCTAGAATATGTAGGTCATTAAATGACCCATGTCCTTTGTGCATACATGAGAAACTATATATTACTAAGTTTATAAAAAATAAAAATTAATGAATCAGAGAAATAAAATAGCTATTTTATGCCGTCATTGTCAAAAATTTTCCTTAAATAATATTTAAAAATAAAAATAAATTTAAAAAGTGCGATCAGGTAATATACATACTTATATTTAACATGAAAAAATAATTTTATATACTGTAAGTAATTCTATTACATTTACTTGTTTTTTTTTTTTAAAAAAATAAAAAAATAATAGTCTATTAAAATAACAGTGAAAATATTTTAAAGTTGTATTTAAAATTGTTAAAACGAATTCTAACCTAAACATCTTTTAAAATTGTAGTTAAATAAAACATATTCTAACCTAAACACCTCTCAAAAAGTACTACCGGCACTTAAATGAATCCAATGAAACACCTACTGAAAAATGAAATTATGACGAAAAGCTAGAAGATGTAGACCATTGAATGACCCATGTCCTTTGTGCATACATGTGAAACTATAAGTTTATATATAAAAAAAATTATAAAAAAAAATAAATAAATAAAGTTTACTAAATCAGAGAAATGAATTAGCTATTTTTGCCGTAAGTGCCATAAATTTTACTTAAATAATATTTAAATATAAAATTTTAAAAATCGTAATATACAAATACTTGATGTGGAAAAATAATTTTACTTACTGTAAGTAATTCTAATACATTTACTTCTATTAAAAGAAATATAGTCTATTAAAACTAACAATGAAAATATTTTAAAGTAAAATTGTAGTTAAATAAAATGAATTCTAACCTAAACTTCTTTTAAATTGTAATTAAAGAAAACGTTTTGTAACCTAAAGACCTCCCTCTTAGTACTACACGCAATTAAAAGAATCCAATAAAACGCCTACAGTAAAATGAAATTAATATGTAATGCTAGAAGATGTAAGCTTTTGAATGGCCCATGTCCTTTGTACTTACATAAGAAACAATATATTACTAGGTTTATATAAAAAATAAAAGTTTACTAAATCAGTGAAATTAAGTATCTATTTTTGCCGTCATTGTCATAAATTTTACTTAAATAATATTTAAATATAAAAAAAATTTGTAACCTAATAATTTACATACTTATACTTGATGTGAAAATAATTCTACAGACTGTAAGGGATTCTAATTACATTTAATTGTTCTTAAAAGAAATATAGTATATTAAAAATTAAAAGTGAAAATATTTCAAATCGTAGTTAAATAAAACGTATTCTAACCTAAACACCCCCCAAAAATCTTTAAATATACAAATAGAAAAAAATGTCGTAAGAATTTTTGCCGTTAGGAATAAAATTTAAAAAAAATCCTGACAACATGCATTTAACAGATGTTAGATTTCATTGAAAAATACATCCCTACCCCCTACCAAAACATAACTAATAACTGATACATCAAAATACAGACATAATGAACATGCAGACACCCCTTGTCTAGTGGAAGTGGATTTATCCGTAACCTTGGAAACATGAATTATGATTTTAGCTGTGTCTTTAAAACCCAGTAATTTTAAAAGTTACTCCAAAATTCGCTTGAGGATGAAATGGAACTAATGTCTTTAATTTATAATATATATATATATATATATATATATATATATATATAAATCAAAAAATTAAATGAAAAAATTAGTAACACTATCAAAATGGTGTGTTACTAAATTATAAGTGAGATAAAAAAGAGCTCAATACAAAAATGAATTTGCAGAGTGAATTATATTCTTAAAATCCAAGACTCTAAAAGGATGCATCTGTGGTTTCAACCATAATAGGTATCATCAGGCAATCGATATAAAGACAGTCACTACTAAGTAGGAGGAAAAGTGTGAGGGGAAAAAAATTATAATATGCATAGGTTATCCAGGCTTGTCATTTTCTAATATGAACTTTCTTATGTGTCTGCATTTTGCCATTATCTCATATCTTTCATTATGCAATTCACTGTTATCAGTAAGAGATGTGATGGGCAGTTTCTCTTCTTGACATAGATTGCAAGTTACTTTTTTTGCCTGTACTTTTCATAGAACCCTCCGTTTGATATTGGGACTTTTCTCTCTCTCTCTCTCTCTCTCTCTCTCTATATATATATATATATATATATATATATATATATGCATTGGGATTTTTCTATATATATATATATATATATATATATATATATATACATTGGGACTTTTATATATATATATATATATATATATATATATATATATATATATATATATATATATATATATATTTACTGGGTGTAACAGCAAAGTTGTCCAAATCATTTAATAGAATAATTGTCCAGCCCACAAAATGTTTAATATCTAAAATCTACTAAATTAATAGAGTTTCTTTTATCCAGGTATCTTGATACCATTTGTCATAAGAGTTACTGAAAAACCCTTTTAGTTCTTCAGTTAGAAAGAGAATAGGTTAAAATCATTTTGTGTTAGCCCTACTGTCTTCTCAAATGAGCAATGGTGAGAGGAAAAAGATCATTCAGGCTTTCAGTAATTGTACCAACATTCATACTCTGGCTTCCATATTCAAAATCCATTCAAGAACCATCAAGAGAACAGTAAATATATTTAAAAAAGAGAGGACAGTAGAAAGTAAAACTGGATCAGGAAGTCACAACAGGGAAAGGGTTCATCATTTCAACTTACAGCTAAAGAGATCAATTAGAAAAGATCCAACTCAATCCATAACATATTTGGCATGTGAGAGAGGAGTTTCAGCTATGACAGTCCAAAGAGCAATGAAAATAGACTTGAAAATGAAATTGTATGTGAAATGTGTGAAGCACCTTGTTACTACAGGTAGTAATCCAGGCTAGTCCTATTAACGCAACAGAATTTGAAATATGTTAAAACTGACTCACAAAAGAGCCATGTGATCATTAGAACATAGGTCAGCTGTTTGGTTTTCCCCTCCCTCCTTCTACCCAGGCTCTCCTGCTTTCATAATATAATTCCTGTAAAGGTGCCTTCTTCTCTCCATATCTCTCACAAAGTCTCCTATAATGCCCTCTCTCTTTCTTTCCCCAACTAACCAGTATCCCACTACAAACAGATACCATAACCAGTTTGAAAACTCCTGTAAATTTTATAATTAAAATTTGTATGCAAAAATGGTCATTAACTAAAGGTATGTTAATTCCAATTGTAATATATATATATATATATATATATATATATATATATATATATATATTACATAAAGATATACATATATTTACATATTTAAGAGCACACACATATACAGTTAGAAATAATCAGAAATTTGAATGTATCTTTTTTGTCAATTTACACACATGCAGCCACATACACACAAGTATGTTTGGGTGTTTGAGGAAAGGCCGTATTTCCTAGCATATTTTATTTAAAATAAAATTCTAAGACTTTTTAATCTGTTTCCTTTAAGAGTTACTCTCAACTTCAAAGAGTCGCCAGTGCAGCAGGTGTTCAATGCTCATGTTGTGAGTTGTCCTCCCGTTCTATAATGGCTGCTTGTAAACTTGTGCACTTTTGTTTAGCTTACTCTTTTTATTTTTTCTCATGTTAAACTTTTTTTTTTGTTTGTAAGGAAGGTTGATATAACAGCTTTTTGGGTTAGTAATAGATACAAAAACAACATGCAGCTGCTAGCTGGGTTTATTCCTAGCAGCAAAAGGACTATTTGAAATTTTGGGAGAGTCTAAATAAAACAAATTTCAAACTTTTAGGTTTATATATATATATATATATATATATATATATATATAGATAGATAGATAGATAGATAGATATGGGTATGATAGAAACATATATATACACACATGTACTTGCATGTATATATATATTTTTTCTCAGGTGTTATCAAAACAGTGCTTGATGTGACAAAGCAGAACTATTAAGAATATATTAATGAATATACATATTATCCCATATCAATCACACAACTTCGAGTTTCATGTGAATATGCAATCTTCAGGTGCAGGATACACACTGCTAGGTGTTATAATGGTCAGTGAGTATCCTTCTGTACCTGAAGATTTTGTATTCACATGAAACAGATTCATTTGATCCAAGTCGGATAATATGTATATTCATTAATATATATGTGTGTGTGTACTCATGATGCCTACTATGATCCAGTTTTAATATTGAAAATTTATATAAATACTAGAAATGTCTTATAATAATTCTAATATTTACATGTGTAAAAACCAAAATAAGCCCTGAAGGATGGTAAACTGATAAATGCTTGTAAACAAGTACATATATACATACCTACATACATACATATATATATATATATATATATATATATATATATATGTGTGTGTGTGTGTGTGTGTGTGTATGCATCTGTATGGTGAAGAACCCTCTTATATATATATATATATATATATATATATATATATATATATATATGCTACAATTGATATATATATATATATATATATATATATATATATATATATATATATATATATATATATATGGATATATATATATGTATACTATAATTTATATATATATATATATTTCTTTATATATATATATGTCCAATGGCCCTGATTGAGACATCTGTTGATATTATTTTCACTGTTTAATATATATATATATATATATATATATATATATATATATATATATATATATATACATATATATATATATATATATATATATATATATATATATATATGTGCGTGTGTGCATATATAAGGGACTCTCACATCAGTTTTGACATATGAGGATCTGACAGCTTAATTGATTTGGTTATGAAATTTTGTGTGACAGTCTTAAGTGGCACTTAGTGATTTACAAAGTAGGCCACATATGGAGCAAGAGTGAAGATTGGGAGATGAGATCACTGTTAGATTGGCTGACCTTTTAGATCTAGCTCTCACTTCTTGAAGATGATTCAGACAAGCAGATTGCAAACTGCTGAGTCAACTAAGACACATTGATCTCTATTCTACCCGCTCCAAGGTTAAGCGCTCAAGGGTGTTATGTGGTATATTGACAGCCGACAAGTAAATGTGTATATATATATGTGTGTGTGTGTGTGTGTGTGTGTAAATATAAAATAGCCCACTGTGAGTGCTGGTGATACAATATTTTGATCATTGAATGTTCTTACCTTCTGTTTGATAAAACTCTAACTTTTATGCATGTGACAATTGTAAGGCACAAATTGAAAACAGACTTTGTAATATGTCAAGTTAGTGAAAGAATCCATTTAATTATAATGAAAAATAAATAAACTGGTAAAAAATGAATTTATTACAAAAAAACTATTAGACTGCATAAAAAATATATTTAATATATATAAATTTTCTAACAAAATACGAAAATATATCTATTCATTATTACTTGTGTTGGGACCTTTTCACCTAGATTTGACTGGAGCCAGAGCCATAGAATACTTGTTCTTTCCTAACATAGTAACAATTCCCAATGCAGTAACTATTCCCAGTATGGTAACACCTTCAGGTCACCTGTCACTTCATTGGGTGAATGCAAAAATATAACAAATGGTATAATATATATTGGTGCATTTTCTATTATCAATGGCAGGATTTATTAAACAAAGATATCAAAGACTTAAATTAAATTGTATCATGTTTATTGTATATATATATATATATATATATATATATATATATATATATATATATATATTGGGCACGTGGCCGAGTGGTTAGACCATTTGCATTCTGACCATGAGATTTGGATTCGAATCTCCTCATATTTGATTTGTCAGGAAGGATACTTCTTGGTGTTATCAGACTGTAAGGGTTGATCCCCGCGTGCAGCACCTTTGGAAAATGCCTGAAAACCATACTACAGGTTGACCCAAGCCTTGTGAATGAAATTGGGTAGACAGAATCTTTGGGTGCCATCTATAGTTGTGCTAGTATGACGTCAAAAGTCACTGTGGCCGAGGGCTTGAGCGTGTCGGCCTTGTTCAAATTGTTGATCATGCTAGATAACACACACTTTCCAGAAACTGTAACTAAGGCCTGCTCAGCATAGTTGTAGTAGAAAGTTGCAGTGGGTTCTGTGGGTGTTGAATAAATACAAATAAGCCTGAGCAAGCGTCTGCAATAGGGATTGGCTATCCACCCTAGTAGACAGGTATCATCAAATACAAGTGGCCAGCCATATGATAAATATATAAGTATAAAAGAATAGAAATTTTAAATTAAATCTAACTCACTCATGTCTTCTCTCTGCCCCCCTCACTTCCTCACTTAATACGGCCCGTCAAAAATGTGTAAATTTCTTTTCATTTTTTGTTTCAACCTTTGGAAGTAAAGCCTGATGATCTGCAGTCCTTTAAAAGGGCTGTGTTGAAATAATTTATTACATGGAAACTTAAAGTGGTCTGTTTTTATTTAAATTATTTGCTCTGGATTTACATTGAGCTCTCTGGATTTTATCCCCCTTAGGTTTACCCATATGGATTACCTAGTTTTTCATAAACCATATATATATATATATATATATATATATATATATATATATATATAATGACTGTAGGATAGAGGAATGAAGGGCAAGTTTGATGTAAATCCCAGATAAGAAGGACATCCCGAGGCCACAGCATTAGGTCATGCAGGAAAACAACTTAAACTCACCAGGTTCATAGAGAAACTGCTGTAACTTCAGTTTTCCCTTCAGAAATACTGTTATTTTGTTACACACTGCTTGTTATTGCATACATGTTATAATTTCTCTGTGTGGGACCAATGTATATACATATATATAACTACATAAATATAAATATACATATGACTTAGCATTATATGTATGATTTAGTAACTCTTTCAGAAAAGAAACCTTTCAGTTCTGTTCTCAAAATATGGTGTTATTATTTCATGAATAAATGGAGGCAATGCAAATGTTAGAATTAAAAACAAAGCAGAAAAAATTTTTTGCATGTAGTGTGTTTTGTCCTTTCAGACTTCATTGAACTAAAGTGATGTTTACCTTGATGTGCACAAAGAATAAAGGATGTAGGAATTTTAAACTTTTCAATTTAAAGATCAGTGTCCCCTCTCCTTGATGCACATGTATAGTTACATCAGTGTAAATATCACTAATTTTCTAATTGTCATTAATTTTCCTAACACTGTTCTGGTATATATTTTCTCTGATATATATATATATATATATATCTGATATAATGATATATAATTTCATATAATTTTATAAGTCAAAAAACAGTATTGAGAAAATAGTATGACATATTACAAAAATGTTTTTGTGACATCCTAATTAATGAAACGTGTTTTTTCCAATTTGTCATACTATTTTCTCAATTTATATGTATGGTTCTGAAAAATTATTTTGGATGAGCTCTCTGGGAAGAAAGTGTGAGTTTGTAAACAGTGAATATTACTGCTACTAATACAATACTCTTTGATAAAACGAATTGAGTTCTCTCAGTCACTGGTGTGCTTATCTAAAAATAAATATGCTTAAAGTCACCTTCATCCCTATATATATATATATATATATATATATTTCCATGTAAAATGGGAATGAATAGAGTACAATTTTGATGTTCGTAACATATAATTTAAAAATGGCTCAATACAAAGTAGAGTAATATTCTTTATTTTCAGATATTACATTAAAAACATGTAAAAAAAACAGCTATACAATTGCATTTGTATTTCGCTGCAAATCAACACATCTCATCAACCATTAGTAAATAACGAGTTATTTACTAACACCTGATGAGATTCATTGATTCAGGCATTGCATTGATTTGCATGGGAACATGACTGCAATTGTGTAATGTTTTTGACATGTTTTTGATGTAATATCATAAAATAAAAATAAGTATATACAGTGGTGGAAATAAGTATAAGACACCCTATGAAATTGTTAATAATTTTATTATTACTGCACAAATTCCTCTGAAAATTTGTGTGTGGTACCTAGATCTGATGGTATTAGTATAATGTAAGGATTCACTTCCTTTTGCATGTCTTAATTTTTAATTAATATTTCTAATCCAGCTTGATAAAAATCTTTGAATGAGGTTGTAATTGATTTAGTAAAGGTTTTTCTTAATGAATACATAGTTTATGAATATATAATTAAGATTTATTGATCATTGGCAGGAAAAAAAGAGATAATTTTTTAAAATGTTATCTTAGGGGTTCACTTGCTTTTGCATAGCAGTATATGTTTTGTTTACAACATTAGTCAGTGCTGCTATAACATTTAGAATATGTATTAATATTTAACTTAGTTGAAATTTTTGGCAATCTGAAAAAGTCTGCTGAATTGTTAATGGTGAAAAAATAAATACAATGTTTCTGATAGAAAATATTTATAATTTAGATAAATGTATTGTTGATGGAACAATACAAATTTGAACATTTTGGTAGTAATTGGACCGTGAAAAAAGACTTAAAAATGAAAGCAAATAGTCATTGAAACTCAATTTTTTAAATAAAAAAAATATCTCATTTTAAGTTTGTTTTGAAAGAAATGCAGGGTGGGCCCCAAACCTTTTGCCTGTAGTGTGTGTGTGTGTGTGCGTATATATATATATATATATATATATATATATATATATATATATATATATATATATATATATATAGGATGTGTTGGTAATGTAACAGATATCAGCATATAAAGTGTAATTGGCAAGCCAAGTTCAAATTCCAGACTAGTTTGTTGTATTCACTGTCAGACTATGGTCTTGGAAAAGGCAAGAATCTGTTTCTCTCCCCAAAACTCTGGGATTAAATAGCAGGGTAGACAACCACCTCTAAGAGAAGAAAAAACTCAGGAATCATGGGAAAGGCAATGGGAAAACATTCTACTATCTTTTCCAAGAATGTATGTTAATTCCCCAATAATAAATAATAGAAATATATGGATAATCATGATCATCTATGTATTTTTTTTATATCAACTGTGTTTCATTTTCTATATCATAAAAAAAGACATACCAATGGGATGTTCTACATGCAATTGTTTTAACAGTACTAATCTCTAAGAATTGTAACTTTGTCCCATCAGATTTAGTCACAAAATGATTTCCTGGGTTCAGAGAGCTATCCTCTAGATAGTTCCAAACTATGTTCTCATGTCTGCAGTCATTACCATGGTGCCATATGTAGTTTAGAAAAAACAACAGTAAAATACTTAATATCTTGGAAAGAAATATGCTCATCTCCAAAAAGAAAAGAATATAAACACTTTTTTCCAAAAATGACATTAGAGATATAAACATCGTAATTTTTTTATTCAACTAACTAAACCCAGTAATCTAATCAGTTGTTAAAACACATGGATATTTTTGGCAAATTTAATTATTTCAAAATTACCTTTCTAATTGAAAAATTGTTACTTATTTGAAAAACTTTATTCTACTTATATGTATAATTTTTGTTGTCAATTAGACACCAGCATATTCTGTTGGTAAGCCAGTATTATAGATTCAGTATGTTAAGATACAATTTGACTATGTGCTACAAGGGGTGGCATATGCAAATGTATTGGTTGCTTATTTCTCCTTAGATGTAGAATATCTATGTATAGTACATACAAGTTGAACTCAATTTGAGATTTGGAAATGCTTTGATAACTTTGTATATTCTTAGCCATATAAGAAATTATATTTTTTTTTTAAATTTTCACATGTACAATGTTTTGCATGTGATTTTAAATACCTGGTTATTTCAATAGTTTTATTTCTATCATGATTCACCCTATACAAAGTAGGCATTAACCATAACCAAAATGATATTTGTATAATTATATATTAATGTAAACATATATAGAACAATGATGGGAATCTAAAAACATTTATTTTTCATATTTTGGATATGCTATTTGAAATCCTGTAATGTAATTTAAACTTGCATTTTGAACACTTTTTTTACAATGATGTTAACCTGAACTCAAGAATCTCTTGAAGTAGAGGGTTACAGAGGTACAGGTTAAGATTGTAGTGATCAGGGAAGTATCTTCTTGGGAGTCAATTCCACAAAGCAGTAGTTCATGGGAAGGAGATGCTTGAACAGAACTTATATTTCACCAATAGAATATCAAGGGAATGAGGGTAATTTGCAACAGTGTGCATAGTTGTGAAGGTTAGAACTGTTGGAATTAAGGAATATAGTTTATCTGAACACTTGCCTCTTTATATCACAAAGTCTTCAGTGACACAGACTTTAGTTTTCTTCAAGCATACAGATCATCTGGCTGTATTTTACTCCTAAAGATGTTTCTCAAGCTGATGTTAAAGATGATCATTATATAATTATGCAAAGACAATTCATATTTATCAGTCTTGTTAAAAAAAACAAAAAACAGACTGAATTAAAAGCAAACAACACAGCCTATTTTTCTTCCCTTTAAGCCTGTTTTTTTTGGGGGTAATTAGTGGTGTATACAATATGATGTCTTTTGTGATTTATCATGCCAAAACATGATGATCAAATTGATTATAATCTTTTTTTAACAAGTCAACAAGATTATTTATCAAGGCAGTATTTTTGCTAAGAATTAAAACATCAGAAGAGGATAAGTAATAATCACAGACTGTAAATATTATAAATGAATGATTAGTCATTTTCCAATCCTACTTTGCCAAGACTATATCCAAACACATCTTTTCTTCCCTTAAAACACATTAACTGTGATTATCATAAAAAGTGGTAAACATCCATAGAAGTATTTCTGCTCTGGCTCTCATTGACAAATTACAACACCAATAAAATATAAAATGTGCATCGTGTCTATATTTGGAACAGATATGTTTGGATCACAAAAGATGCCCTTCATAAGCTGAGCAAAGTATGTAGAAAATGAAAAATTTCATTAAAAACAAAGAAAAGACTACTGAACTATTACGTAATATCAGTCCTCCTATATGGCAGGGATTGTTAGACAAAGTTCTCAAAGATGAAGAAGAGACTTGAAGCAATATAAATATGATTCTACAGAAGGATACTGACGATACTATGGATTGAACGCATAAGCAACAACAAAGTTCTAGAGATGATGGAAACAAAAATGACACTTATACTTAACATGAGGAAGCAACAGTTGAAATATCTAGGGCATATAATGAGGAAGGAGGGCTTGGAAATATTGATACTCAGAGGAAAGAGGCAGTAAGAAAACAATGCATTACCTACCTGGCAAGCTTGAGTTTATGGATGGTAGAGCAGGATTTGTGAGTGATAACAAAAAGACAAAATTTATTAAGAGCTACAAAAGACAGGAATTTGTGGAGAGCCATGACCGCCAATGTCCTGGAGGAACACGGCACATAAACTAAAAAGAAAATTTTTTAAAGAAAATGAACAGTAGAGAAGCCTGTTACCCTGGTATGCTAGAAAAATGGGTAGGAAAATCCATGATTTGAGTAAGAGATTAAGCAATGTACAATTTTAATGTCTGAACACCAGTAGCATTAGAATATTTAAGTCACATGTTGAGGTGCATCTTTAAATCACTGAAGATGAAGATGTTCATAGATTGGATGGAGAGAGAGTGCCATTCGTATACTATCAAAGATTATGTCTAATATACTACAATCCTGAGAAAATGGGAAGCAATAAAGGAAAAAAAGAAAGCTAACAGTGTAATAATTAAAGGTGAGAGAACATGTAGGATTTGTCAGGGGACTCAAGAGACAATTCCATTGTCATCGAATGATTATCCTGGATATAAACACCAAGGCCATGCATGTGAATGCTGGAATCTTTTCAGCAAAGTGGAAGATAATCTAGAACAGAGAATTTATTGGTAGCAATGTTTCACCTTTAAATTCTCCTTAAACTCTCCTCTTGACTTATCTAGAGTATGTGTATATATATATATATATATATATATATATATATATATATATATATATATATATATATTTTATCTGGAGTATCCCTCTGCCTAACTTCCAACCTAGAACAGAGTCTCTGTTAAGTGATATGCATATAACACCTTCTATGGTCTCTAACATCTCTAACATTGGACCCCACAAAACATGTGAACTTGATGGTATACCTGTAATATTCATTAAGACGTGTGCACCCACACTGGACCCTGTTTTCTCTAAACTGTTTAATAAGTGTCTCACAGCCTATGTTTTCCTACCTGCTGTAAGTCCTCATCTGTTGTTCGAGTTTATAAGAAATCAAGTGAACCATCTGAACCTTCCAACTATCGGAAGACTCCTAGAGGCCCTAATCAATGTTGAATTGGTTCATCATCTCATATCACAGGGCTTTTTTTTTCAGACAAACAATATGGCTTGTGTTTCTCCAAGTCAACTTCTGATGTACTGATGATAAAAATTGCAGAAAGAGTCTATCAAGATAAAAAGGATGAAACCTGGGCTGTAGCTTTAAACATGATTTGGCATGTAGGTCTTCTCCACAAGCTGAAAATTTATGGCATCTCTGAACAAATTTTTGAACTGATCCAATCTTTCCTCTCAAATTGTGAAATGAAATAATCTTGACAATACTATGCAGGTGGTCCTATTTTGACTTTCATTAATAACCTTCATGATGGCATCATCTCTCAACTTGGTATCTACACTGATGATAAAACCATTTACTTCTGCCTGAGTAGTAAGTCTGATCAGTTTGATAAGGTCAAAATGGTAGCTGATATCCAAAACGACCTTCAGTCTGTTGTTAACTGAGGCAAAATATGGCTTGTTAATTTTAATGCTTCCAAAACTAAACTGGTCTGGTGTTCCTACTATATATCTAGAGCTCCTTGATAAAATCCAAAGAAGAATCAGCAATATTAATGGCCCTGATTTGGCATCTCATCTTCAGTCACTCTCCTACCACCTAATGTTGCTTCCTTGTACCTTTTCTATAAATACTTTCATGGTAATTTTTTCGATTAGCTCTTCACTATGGTCCTTAGATTCTTCAAATTTAATCACAGTATTAGACTGATAATGAGGTCCCACCAATTTACAGTTGAGCTGGCTAGATGCAACCATAAATTCTATGCTAACTTTTATCACATTTCTTACTTGTGGAACTCCCTTTTGGCTTCATGCTTTCCAGCCAAGTTTAATCCGTAAAAATTTAAATACAATGTCAATTGCTATTTGGAGTCCTCCTGATTACTCATCCTTTGTTCTCACTCCTTAGCAATGTTTCTGTTTCTAACCCTTCCACACCCAATAATCACTTGTCTCTATGGCTTTTAGGCCTTCCTTAGGGTGAAATCAATAAAAAACATATATATATATATATAAAAGAATTCTCTATCACTACATTTGTACATAAATGCAGAACTTTAACCTTAACATTTAAATTCAAACTTAGCGTTGCTACTGCACGTTCCAAAACTATACACACATTTCTCATAGCATTTTTCAGATTACAACCTTGTTTTCATTTGTCTACTTATTACTGAAAGTATAAACAAGAACACAATATTTCATACCTGAGGATGTCTGTAGGAACAGACGAAAGCTTGTAAAATAAAAAGATCTAATGCGACAGAAATTTATAAAACAGAATCTTTTCATTCATAAACTTTCGGGGTTTTTGTATATTATTGAATTGTTCGCGAAGATGGATTTCTCGCCATTTAATCATTAACCTTTGTATTTGTTTTATGTATGAATAATTCATGAATTTGTAAATTGACTGCACCTTTATTGAAATATATATATATAATAAAATGCGCAAAGTCCGACAATTATTTTAAGACATTTTTATGTTTATACATTGTTTTTATAGATAAAAATATTTAAGTAAATGATCTGTTTATAATAAACAGTATTAAACAACATTTTTCACAGAAAATATTTGTTCTCCAACAGGAATCAAACCTGCATCCTATGCGGAACCATCATATAGCCTGACGTGCCTTTAACTGATTTGGCCACAGAGGATCAAGGTCGATTTTACTGTCTTTAAGCTACAATCTTCCATGATTCTCTCAAGTACATTCATATCTGCTCATGGCATATCAAAATATAAACAAATGCTGTGACACATTATAAACATAAAAGTGTCTTAAAAATAATTGTCAACTTTTTCAAAGCAAAAACGAAATGAATTTATTAAACAAAGTAACTAATAATAACAAAACAAAATGTCCTTAGCAACTGGAAGAATTTAGACAATGCTATTTTCATACTGTTAACTGAAAATTACGTCAAGTACTGTCACGTGTGGAAATATTGTTTTTATTGTTGTGTTAACGGATTCAATAATTTTCTTTTGATTTCTTGATACTGTTGTGTGCATTTGCATGGGAGAATAGTAATTATCTTTTACATTTATAAATATTGTCTTTTTCTACAGGTTAACTCTGAGAAATTTTTCATATATATATATATATATATATAATGTCTAAACCCTTAAAAATGAAAATGTAAAGGTAGCATTTTGTGGCAAGCAAGAATCCAAACCAAAGTCCCTAAATATTGCCCCAAACAACATCAAAGAATCAAATAATATCTTTGTATTTTCATTAACAGAAATACATGTGGCTATTCCTACAATATCTAAGTGAAAAAAGATCCTTGCACACAGAGAATTGAAAAATAGAAAAAATAGAAAAAACTGAGTTAATGTTCTGAGAAGCCAATATCTTCAGGAAACTAGTGACCAACTTAATCAAGCAAACAGGATAGAGTATATTTTTAAATGTGAAGAAAATAAAAAATCCTGATAATCTCTTGTACTCAAAATGAAAACAGAAGAATGTCTTGGTCTCAAAAAACATTTTGAGTTACATTTCAACCCTAACCACACTAATCTGAAAATGCCAGAGAAAATAGAACATACAACAGTATATATCCAAACATAATCTGTCTCTAAACAATAAACAACAATGAACCTAGTGATGAGGAAGTCAAGAAATCTATGAAAAACCTAAAGAATAATAAAACATCACTTGAATTCTCTGCAAATTCAGAAACAAGTTTCTCAGTTTCATAAAGGATGTTTGGAATCAGAAGGACATTCCAAACAGTGGTGTACATCACACATAATGGACTATGGAAACAAAAAGGTAGTTCTGAAGATACTCATACATACAAGGTATTTTACTTGAATGCATATGAGTGGGTGGTTTAATGTATAGTGGTTGGGAATGAGAAATTGGACAGTCAAGTTTGTAACATTCACTTATGCACATATACCTTTAGGAAATGTATGAATCCATCTCTTCTCTTCCCTGGCTATGTCTTAAACAGTAAGAATTGTATCTGGAAAAAATCGTTGTCACCACTCCTAAAATTTGGCAATGCAATATTAAGTCACAAAAAAGAAAAAGGAATTACTTTTACAATCCTAAATATGTTTCATCATTTAAATAATCCACAAAGAGTTGATAAACCATAAAATGAAATCAATCAGTCAATTATGCAACACAATTTTCCGATTTATTTATTCTTTGTGTCATGTCACTTCAGAGCAATCATGTCTCTACACAACTTCATATCTTTCATAGCTGTAAGCAATGTTTTTCCCCACACCATCATTTATAAAATTATTATAATCACTAAAGATTTTATGGTATGGTATCATCTTTATGACTGGCCCCAATTAACACTGGCAATTAATGAAAATGAACAGTCTGATCAATTTAAAATTCAGCTGACACATGCTCAAAATATACTCAACATTTTTTTTGTCCAGGATTTGACACTTTACAAAACTTTTTTAATTGTTATCCATTAATACAAGCTAATCTGGTAGCTTACTCACTTTTTCTCTCTGCCCCTCTTGCCTTGTGTAATTCCTTTGAAGGTCAAATTCTCAAAGCCTTCTTTCTTCATTGCAACACAGAAATTTCAGTCTGTTTTTTTCTGATCTCAAGCTTGATCTTCTGCCCTTGTCATTCACATTTTCTTTAAAACTTCCTTATTTCTCAAATTTTCCATCCATGGTATTCTCGACTACATTTCTGCTGCCTTAATTTGCCTCTCCAACTGTTTGGAAATTGTCCAGCATTAATTAGCATACAGGAGGAGTTATATTACATAGAAGTTGAGCATTCTTTTCTTTGGAAAGCTGGAAAAAGAGGATTAAAGCAGCTTCAGCCCAGATATGGCAGGAATACTAGTTTTTTGTCTGATCTAATTCTTGGAATGATAGAGTATTGCTGTTGGAGTCAGATCCTTTCTTGAGCGATATAAGATGTGATATAAAAATGGTAGACACATCAATGTCAAATGGATACAGAAATTAATTTAGAGAATACAGATGTAGCAAATTAAAGTTAAATAAATATGATTGTGACAATTAGTGAACAAGACAAAATTGAAACACTGTGTAAGTATATATTAATATATATATTAATATATATATTAATATATATATTAATATATATATTAATATATATATTAATACATTTGATGTCACATCCCATGAGAACAAGCAGGAGACAATTTAAAAGATAATAGAATTTTTTAAAATATTGTTCAAAATGAAGTAACTAAGAAACAAACTAACACCATGAAAGTATTGCTTCCATTCCATTTTATTTTTTCTCCTCAGTAAAACATGTTTTGGGCAATCTTTGTGTACAAGTTGAAAAAAAATCTGTCACCATCATAAGCCCCCAATGTTTAGGATAAGCTACTTAGCAACTTCAAATACATTGTTTCATGCTGAACTTGTTTGGTTGCTAGGATACCACAAACTTATATCCTTGATTTCAAGTTAAATCTTTTAATTTCCTTATTTGACTTCTTGTCTTCATTTTTCTTTTGTGGGGGGGGACTATGCGGTTAGGATGGAGATGAAGCAAAGAAGAGTGATTATGAATTTACTTCCTGGATAGACATTGCACAAAGATAGTTTTTCAAATGTTTAGTTACATCAAAAAAGAAATGTTTTAAGCTTCTGGTGGAATAAAGAACTGGAAACAGTTTTCAGTGTTTATTTTTATCAGACTAATTTCATAAAACCATTATAATTATCAAAGATTTTATTGTGCAGTATTACTGACCCTAATTAACACTGGCAATTAATAAAAAAGATCAGTTTGATCAATTTAAAATTCAATTGACACATGATCAAAATATATTCAACTTCTTTTTGTCCAGGACTTGATACAGTAATCTTTTGCCTTTTAAAATAATGTCTTTCTTTTTTTCTGTCTTTCTTCTTCTATGTATCATGTCCATTCAGGACATGGGAAATTACAACTCTTTACAACTTTCTTGAGTATATAATCCATCCAAAAGATGGGGACATAGAAGAGCAGAGAAACTTCTCTCTTCTTTTTTAAACTGTGTCCATTCAGGATATAGGTGATTATAGTCCTCCACAACTTTCTTAAATATATAATCCATCCAAAAGATAATGAATATGATAATGGTAAAAGAGATGTGTCATATGAATAACAAAGAGACTTCTTTCTTCTTTTATATCCATTGTCCATTCAGTATACAGGTGATCATGGCTCTCCACAACTTTCTTGACTATATAATCCACCCAAATGATGACAAGTAAACATAAGACCAGGGAAACTTCTTTTATATGTCATGTCCATTCAGAACATGTGCAATCATGGCTCTCCACAACTTTCTTGAATATGTAATTCATCCAAAAGCTAATAAGAAATAAGAAGAGCAGAGAAATTTATTTCTTTATATGTTATGTCTTTTCAGGACATGGACTATCATTGCTCTTTACATCTTCCTATCATTTTACTTCTTTCTGGGAAGTGTTCTAACAGAGGATGGAAAGTGTGACACTAAGATTTGAAAGCATATTGGAATGGCCAAAGATGCACGCCAAAATTTAAGCAGAGTATTAAGAGAGAGAAAAATTTCATTAGACATAATGAAAAGAGTACTGAACTATTATGTGATATCTGTCCTATATGGCAATGAATGTGTTATAGACAAGCATATGTTTGCAAGAAGGAAATACGACAACAGTAGAAATAGATTTACATGATTTATTTCAATATGAACGTGTGGTTTTGGGACAGCTACCTTGTGGTATAGTTCATAGGTCGGCTGAAGATCTGGGTTGATCTCTCATAGTAGTTATCGCTGGTTGGCGTGGCACTACTGCTGCTGGCTGCTGCTGACTGCTCATCCTGACCGTGACAGGTCTCTTCCCTGGCCTCCTGTTGACTGCCACTGACTGACCGTGACAGGTCTCTTCCCTGGCTTCCTATTGACTGCCTGGTGTACTTCCATGTGACCCCCTTTTATAGCATTTTTTTATGGCTTAACAGGCTCAAAAAACGACATGAGTATAATTAGGAGGGAAGCATTTTTATTGGTTGAAAAATAGAAACACTTTAAAATATTTTATTTTTTGACTGGAACTCGTGCGTCGGGAACATGCATAAATGAAGATAATGGTCATTTTGTGATGCGGCCTTGTCGCATTCACATCCGGCTCTCGCTCTTCAGTATGTTAGTTTATTTGCCAGCAAATCAGCCTAGATATGTCTTATTTTATTTTATAACAAATGCTGGACAATATCCACATAAATGAAGAGATTTAAAACAACAGGACAGATTGGGGGACACAGGAAAGTGGCATATAATATATTTGTAGTGCTTAAGAAGATGGGGGATAAATGAGGGTTTTGGGAAAAATAACAAAAGGACAAAACTTATTAACAGCTACAGGGGACAGGAGGATGTGGAAGGCCATGATTGCCTACATCTTGAGAGAACATGGCGCATAAAAAAAGATGATTTGTTTTTCACCATTTTCCCCAATCCCTATTCTGCTATCAAGCAGAATATTCTTTACATAAGCTACTTCAGTAGGTTGCAAGTTGTTTCTCAATGACCCTCTTACCTACAATACGTCCTGTCTGTGTAAAATTCTTCACTCCTTCTTTCTTCCTTATGTGTAGCATATTCTTTCTTTTTATGTGCCATGTTCTTTCAGGACATAGGTGATCATGGCTCTCCACCTCCCTCTATCCCTTGCAACTCTCAACAATTTCCTTCCCTCTGCTTCTTTCCCCAGACCACATTTGCTTAATGCCACCAGGTATGTCACACATTGTTTTTCCTTGTCTCTCTTTCTCTCTGTTTGAACCATGAGTATCAGATTCTCCAGGCCCTCTTTCCTCATTATGTGTCCCAGAAACTTCAGCTGACTCTTCCTGATGTTAAGTATAAGCCTCATCCTTGTTTGCAACCTCTCCAAGATCTCATCATTGCTCACACACTCGATCCATGATATCCTTAGCATCCTTCTGTAGAACCACATCTCTGTCACCTCATCTCTTCTACATCTTTGAGGAAATCATCCAACATTATTCAACTGTCTCTTTCTAAGTATGTACCCTTATTTTTTTTCTATTTTACTTAAAACATCCTCATTGAAACTGTGTTGATTCCTATGTCCACACCTTCTATATCGATAAGAACTCTCTCAGATACTGTCTGCCTAGGTATACATATATGAATCATTTTCTACCCTACAACCTCTTTCCCACAGACAAAACACTGGATGCCCCTCACTACTCTATTGCTATTTTCATATATTCCAGTATTGACCTTTGTGACTAAAATCTGCCATGCCACATCCACAGGGTTGAATCATCCTCATTTCCTTTGTATTCCATTAGTAAGAAGAAAGTGTCAGTTTGATATTTTCATCTCTAGAATTACTACTTTGTGGAATAAATCCCCAAATAGGATATTTTCCCAATCACTACAATATTAACCTCCATTTAATAGAACTTCATAAAATACACTTCCAACCTCTTTTCATTGGGAAATAATAAATAGAACAAGAACTTGTAAAACCTGGGATGACCCATGCCCTTTATGCCTACATGAAAAACTACACATTATTAAGTTTCTAAAAAACGAAAATTTATTAAATCATAGACATGAGTTAACGTTTTTTTTGCTGACATTAACAAATTTTTGCATTAAATAATTAGCTTAAAATTCTTTACATTTCATAGTCTATAAACAATTTCAATTAAAGCAAAAGTTTTAAAAGCTTAACCCAATCATAAGATAAAAAAAACCCTCTATGAAGTTGTCACAAAAAAAAATTGGAGTTCAATACGATGTATTTATATACAAACAACCCTTTTAGAAAAAATCTTTAGGTATACAAATACAAATTTAACGGCATAACAAAAAATGCCAATATTTCTCTGTCGTTGAAATAGACCAGACGATATGTGTCAAACAGATGTCATCATTCGCCTGAAAATAGACACCCCAACCCTACCTTGACTTAACCTCTTTCCAAAAGTAACTAATATGTTGATACAATAGTTGTCAGTGAAAATGTTAACCATTACGCCCCTTATTAAAATAATTGGTTTTGTTGTTTCCATAGCAATTAATATTATGAGTGTATATGCTTATAAAGCTCCATAAATTTCAAGATTAGTTATTTCAAAATTCACTTGAGGATGAAACAGAGCTGGGTACTTTAATTCAATTTACACTTTATAATTAAATTGAAGTTTTTGGCTTCTGTTTTTGAAACATGAGTACTCTTATGTAGCGATAGAATCATATTTTTTAGATTATTTCTAACTGTATATGTGTGTGCTCTTAAATATGTAAATATATGTATATCTTTATGTAATATATATATATATATATATATATATATATATATATATATATATATATATATATATACATACATACATACATACATACAGTGAAGAAAATAAGTATTTCATCCCCTGCTGATTTTCTGAGCTTGCCACCTTACAAAAATAGGAACAGTCTATAATTTTCAGGGTAGGTCTGTCTTGAAAGTAAGAGATAGAACATGAAGGGATATTATATATATATATATATATATATATATATATGATAGAAATTAAGGAGGATTTGAGATAATTAAATAATTCATTGAGTCTAGAAGAAACCTCAACAGAATGCAGAAAGCACTGGACAGCCATTTCGTCCTATATTTGGGACTCATCAGCAGTGCGCATCGACTACCGAGAATTGAAACCCGGACATTTATATTGACAGGCAAACATCATACCAACTGTACTAACAGGCCTCGATGACAAAGAGGTAGCGAACTAGACTTGATATTGCACCTCTCATTAACAAATTCTGTGGTGGAACTCATCCAAGTTTTCTTTATCCATAGGACTGTGCCTGCTAGAGCAACAACTACAGTGCTTTTTGCATTCTGTTGAGTTTTCTTCTAAACTCGATGAATTACTTAAATATATATATATATATATATATATATATATATAAATATATATATAAATATATTCAAAAGTATCAAATATGCGAAAGGTTCTCTCAGCAGAAAAATAATTTATATCGCAACTAACCTAAAAATTGAGAAATTTTGTGCATTTCTTTGATTTAATGATGGTAAAAATCATTGAAGTATGGCCTTCCATAGAAAAAAAATCAATATTCTTGGCTTTACCTTTCTCACATAGTGGATAACATATCAGCTTTATAAGACTGCGCCTTATCATGGACTATTTCTTTTTAATTCCCACCATAAATTTTCCGTTGAACTGAGATCAGGACTTTTGTAGACCATATTTACATGGATTCCTGCAGAAAAACTTTAATACCCTCTACTCTGTGGCAAGATTAATTATCATCCTGAAAAATTACTCCATCTTCTTCAAAACTATTTTCCAGTAATGTAATGATAAAACTAGCTGAACATTTAAATGCACACCTATTCATTTGAGTGTTGAAGAAAAGACTGCCTTTGTCCCTGGTTCTTTAACTGACATGCAACCCCTAAAGCGACACAGCACATAGAAGCAGTTGATATATCAGCTTTACAAGATGGAGCCTTATCATGGGTCATTTCTTTTTATTCCCACCATATATTTTAAACTGAGATCAAGACTTTTGTTGGCCATATTTATATATTTTCCTAAATCCTTTAATACTCTTTATTCTTTGACAAGATAAATTATTATCCTGAAAAATGACTTCTTCATCCACAAGCCTATTTTTTATCAGTGGAATAATAAAATTGGCTGAATGATTCAATGCACACCTGTGCATTGACTGTTGAAGAAATGATTGCCATCTTTCTTGGTCCTTTACCTGACATGCAACCCCATCATCATAAATGATGAGGTAAATTTTCTTGTTTTCTTCAATCTTTCTTTATATTTTTATTGGGATGGCATCAGTTCCATTACCATCATTTTGGCCAATACAGATTCATGATTCATTATTGAATATCACTTTCATCCAATCATCCATGCTCCATGATTGTTTCTCTTTTGCCCACTGTAACTTTGTATCCTTTTCTTTAGGTGTTCGTGTTGGTTTCTGTTAAGCGTTCTCCCCTTATGTAAACCTCATTTCCCTAAGCCTATTTCTTCCAATTCTGCTGCAAATATTGATCCTTGTTTCTGCATATTTGTTTTTAAATGGGTTTTTGCTACATATTTTCCATTTTCAAAGCATATTGCTTTGGGTTTTTGATCCAAACACTTTGACATCTTCCATGATCAACTTAGTATTCAGTTTATAACTTTGTGAATGAGACTCCAATACAGATGCTTCCCTTTAATATAATTCAAGAGGATGATAATTTAATCTTGACCTCTTAAAATCATGGATCAATCATTACCTATCATAATCTTCATAATCTTCATTTCTACCATCTCATCAGTCATTCATTTTATGGCATCACTGATAGGATGTTTAAGATACTTGGATGAAACAGAATTTGTTGAGACTTGGATCTGTTGTTCTGCAGCCCATGCTAGGGCTAAAAAAAAAGACAACCAGGCAAATGACCTCTTTCTAACTTAGGCAGGTTGTGAACCTATAATGAAAATTTCTGTTATGACGTACCCCAAACAATTGGAGAATTTGATCTTTGTTGAAATTTGAGAAATTATAAAAAGAAGTTTACAACCTAGAAAGAAACTTGTCATAGTGGAAAGAACCAAATTTCTGTTCATTAAACAGAAACAAGAGGAATCAATTATACAATATCTTCACAGATTAAGAGAAGCGAGCAATTTCTGCAAATTTGTAAAACCTGGAACTCAACAAGTTGACTAGTGAACACCACAATACAACAAATATTGGACATCTCTTACCATTGCTATAATCATTTTAACAGCAACTCTCTATCTGGTGAGCCTTATATAAGGTGAATGTTAGCATAAAATAAAAGAAAATCTTGAAAATTCTATGACAAGATTCATTATGATCTTGAAAAATGAATTTATTATAACTATATATTTTTCTATTGATGGAATAAAAATGTATCTAAAATTGTAATGTACACTACAATTCAAATGTTTGAAGAGACCCCCAGAATTAGCATGGGATGAACATGACAGAAGGGTGAAAAAAAATGAAAAAGAGATCTTAGAGTCAGCAAAAAAAATATAGAATCAATTATCAAAGTGATATCTAATAATTTTTAAATTGGCCTAAAACATAATTGTTGTGCACTTTAAATAGGAGAAAATTATTATGCATGGTTAAAAAAAGTGAGACATAATGTTATATTAGAAATTTTCTTATGACAAAAGGATAATAGCATTTTATGATTAAATTTTGCTCTCATTAAAATATCCTCTTTTAGCTTTGAGTACTGCACTACAAAATTTTGGCATTCATTCGTTTGATAATTGATTCCATTGTTTTTTTCAGTGACACTGTGAGCTCTTTTTCATTTTTTTTACCCTACACTTAACTTCTTCCCATGTTAATTCTAGGGGTGGCTTCAAATTTTTTGAACTGTAGTGTATATATGCAAACTTATGCACTCATAGTTACAACTCACGCCAAGTAATCGTAAAAACTATCTTTTGTGAAAACCAAGAAATCTTGTCAAAGAAGACAACATGATAAGGGTGATTATTTCTTTCACCATTAAAAAGTGTCTCATGTGTACACAATGATATTTTTCCAAAACACTTTTGCCCTATGGCCTTTAAGAGCAAGCAATAAAAAGAAATCATACACCCAAAATAAGAAAAAAAGTGGTCATTATTTTATTTCTCTTATTTTTCCAAATACAACTGACAAAAAAGGACCAATTTTTAAAAAAAAATTTGTTTACCCAACATAGGGCCTAAGAGCTACTCAATGTAGAGATTTACTAAGTGAGCTTGTAGTAAGGAAGTGGAAAGGAGAGTTACTAAATGTTTGTAATAAGGGAGGGGAAAGGAGAGTTACGAAGTGAGATTTTAGTAAGGAAGTGGAAACAGGAGTTACTAAATGAGATGGTAGTAAGGGAGTAGAAAGGAGAGTTACTAAATGAGATTTTAGTAAAGGTGTGGTAAAGAGAGTTACTAAGTGAGATGGTAGAAAGGGAGTGGAAAGGAGAGTTACTAAGTGAGATTTTAGTTAGGTTGTGGTAAGGAGAGTTACTAAGTGAGATGGTAGTAAGGGAGGGGAAAGCAAAGTTACTAAGTGAGATTGTAATAAGGGAGTGAAAAGGAGTGTTACTAAATGAGATGGCAGCAAGGGAGTGAAAAGGAGAGTTACTAAGTGAGATGGTAGTAAGGGAGGGGAAAGGACAGTTATTAAGTTAGATTGTATGTAGTAAGAGAGTGGAAAGGAGAGTTACTAAGTGATATTGTAATAAGGGAGGGGAAGGAGAGTTACTAAGTGAGACCATAAAAAGGGAGGGGAAAGGAGAGTTACTAAGTGAGATTAATGTAAGGGAGTGGATAGGAGGAAATAAGAACTACTTATTATGATGATATGTAAGATAGATATCTTTTGACCCTAGACTTACAGGTTAACTTTGTAGTGGTCAAGGAAGTATCCACTTGGGTTTCTGTTGCACTTGGCAATTTTACAACTACCTCCAGATCAAAGATAAACTAATATTAAATAAATTGTATACATGAAATTTTATTATTATATGATTGGCTATTCACATTAACAAAATCAACTTGCTTGTTATACTCACAATGTTTAGGTTGTTTTTAAACATTAAAATATCTGGAGTGTAGAATGTTGAAAATGTTGTAACTACCAAAATAGGATTGCTAGTCTGAATAGTAAAACATATAATTATTTATTATTAATTATTAAATTTCATGTTTTGGAGCAGACTTTATCATTCATTTAATAATTATTGTTTTGAACTAGCATAGTACCTTGTTTCTTTTTTCCACAGCTAGCATAAAATGGCTCTAATTGTAATTTGTTTTGCCATTATCAAAGCTGTAAAATAAAGAATAAACAATTCAGTAACAATTGAACAACAATTTTTATCAAATTAACGATATAAAAGTTGCCAAAATCATTAGTGAAAATCTGAAAAAATTTGTCTCAACCTGGTACTTCCTAACATTTTAGACAAACATGGTAACTTACTATTTAAAATTTTACCCTAACAAGGTATCTTGCTTCTTAACATTTGAAAGAGCATGGAACCTTATTTCTTAAAATTTGAGACTAGCATGATACTTTATTTCTTAACTGTTTAAACTAACATGGCACTTTAGTTCTTAATATTTTGCACTAGCATAGTACCTTACTTCCTTACATTTACAACAGGCAAGCTACCTTACTTCTTAACAAGTTACATTGCTCCAAAACATTTTGAAATAACATGGTACCTTAACATTTTCCACAAGCAAATTACCTTACTTCTTATGACCCCATGATAATGATTTATTTTAATTATTAGATAAGTGGTAACGAAAAAACATATTTTATTTCCTGTATTTTAATAACAAACTTTTGAGCAGTCAATCTTAAAAATGGAGATTTAGGTGACCTGATGGTTTGTTGCATAGAAAATGGAATCCATATGCCATGTTTATATTACAGCTGAAATTGGTTGCACTTCAATTTAGAGGAAGCCAAGAATCTATTTACTTTGTCCCCTAACTATTGATAAAACAGCAGAGTAGACTGAGCTCTCTAGCCTTTGTTGGCAACTAATCTAAAACAAAAAAAAAATCTGAATTCAAAACCAGGAACAGAATATATTCCTCCCTACCCAGGTATAGGTAAAAAACAGCAAAAGGTAAAGACCCATTTGCTAAAAAAGGAACAGAATGTAAGCCGAGAAAGTAATTGGATTCATGATCTTTAAAAAAAAATCTTCACATCAGGATCATAGATTCACCTTAGATAATGTTTCAATATAAATACTTAGACAAACCTTAGCTGAAGTGCCAAATACAATTACAGTTAAATGGAGTGTCATTAAACTCTGAAAGCAAATTTAGGCTAATTTGGATTTACAGGCTCTCATAAGATCTCTCCTTCTGCAAAATGTTCAGAGAAGCAATCAGATAACTTTCATTTAATTGTGCTCCTATTTCTACAGAAAAAGTTAAATTAGTTATCACAGAGGTACCTCACAATTATTTGTGGAGTGGACGAAAGAAACTAAGTTCTAAATAATTGCGTTTTTTTTTTTTCCAGATTTCAAAAAGTATTTTTCCTTTTTAATTTTACTGTATAAAAAGAAGATGAGAAAAAACTATTGCAGGAGCTACTTCTTTTGATGCGAGGTGTGAAAGTTTATTAGTAAGTATTTAAAAGCTCCCAGAATATTTGTCTTACAAAAAATTTTTGGTGGACTCCTTTGAGTCTGGGCAAAAATAAAATACAAAAACATGGAATTTAAAACAAACAACAATTAATGCATTTATTAACTCAAAGCAAAGTACTCAATTCACAATCTGTAAAATAAGATCTATTTTCTTACACAGAAATGAGTGACAGATGTGGTCATCAAATGATCCTCTGCTTTAATTATCAGTCCTTGAACAGCTTTCTTTTCTTTCTTGCTTTTTTATTCATGTCAATCTCCCATTCTTATTTTATTTTGAAGCTTTTATTCATATTTTCATCATCTATATTTATTACACGTACCTTCTTTTTTTCTTTCTGTCTGTATTTATTTTTTCTCTGTATTTCTTTTTTTTGCATAAGTCATAGTCTTTTCTTACTTTATTTTCAAGTTTTGATATTCATATTTCTCATAACCTCCCGCACTTGCTTCACTCTTTCTTTCTTTCTTTCTTTCTTTCTTTCTTTCTTTCTTTAACTTCAGTCATCCAATCTTTTCTTACATTATTTTCAAGTCTTAATATTCATATTTTTCATCATCTCCCTCCCTTGCCTTTCTTGCTCTGTCTTTCTTTCTTTCTTTTTTTCTTTCTCTCACTCTTTCTTTCTTTCTTTATCTCTTTCTTTCTTTCTCTCTTTCTCTCTTTCTTTCTTTCTTTCTTTCTCTCTTTCTTTCTCTCTTTCTTTCTTTCTTTCTTTCTTTCTTTCTCTCTTTCTTTCTTTCTTTCTTTCTTTATCTCTTTCTTTCTCCTTTCTTTCTCTCTTTCTTTCTTTCTTTCTTTCTCTCTTTCTTTCTCTCTTTCTTTCTTTCTTTCTTTCTTTCTTTCTCTCTTTCTTTCTTTCTTTCTTTCTTTCTTTCTTTATCTCTTTCTTTCTCTCTTTCTTTCTTTCTTTCTTTCTTTCTTTATCTCTTTCTTTCTTTCTCCTTTCTTTCTCTCTCTTTTTCTTTCTTTATCTCTTTCTTTCTTTCTTTCTTTCTTTCTTTCTTTCTTTCTTTCTTTCTTTATCTCTTTCTTTCTCCTTTCTTTCTCTCTTTCTTTCTTTCTTTCTTTCTTTCTTTCTTTCTTTATCTCTTTCTTTCTTTCTCCTTTCTTTCTCTCTCTTTTTCTTTCTTTATCTCTTTCTTTCTTTCTTTCTTTCTTTCTTTATCTCTTTCTTTCTCTCTTTCTTTCTTTCTTTCTTTCTTTATCTCTTTCTTTCTTTCTCCTTTCTTTCTCTCTCTTTTTCTTTCTTTATCTCTTTCTTTCTTTCTTTCTTTCTTTCTTTCTTTCTTTATCTCTTTCTTTCTTTCCGTATTTCATTTCAACTTATCATTCTCTTCTTATTTACCCATCTCTTTTACTTTCTTTCTCTTTTATGTCAACTTATTTCCATAACCAGTCTCTATTAATTTCATTATTTATTAATTCTTCTTTTTTACTTTGTCCATTTTTCATATTTTTTGCTTTATTTATTCAGCTTTTCTCTCTCTCTCTCTCTTCCTTGTTATTCTCATAGTATAATTTTCCACTTTATCTTCATTTTTTTTTGCTTCCTATTTTTCTTTTTTTGACTTTTAATTCCCAATTTTCAAACCAAAAAAGAGCTACCGTAACTGATGATAGCAATGATGTTGATCACTGATCCTCATCTTTGTCTAAAACAAGAATGACTGCTGAGTAAATAGCTATATTGGGTTGTAACCACAGGTGTCATATGAGGTTGATGATCTTTACTATGCCACACCCATCTCATGGCAAGGATGTCACTGGTGAAAGAGAGAGAGAGAGAGAGAGAGAGAAGAAAATCTGCAGAAGCTTAGATTATTTATGGAAAATGATGGATAGTTACTCTAAAAAGAAAAAGAGAATTTGAGATAGTGAAGATAAAATATGATGGAAAAGAAAGAAAGAAACAAAGGAATGAAAAAGGAAGACTGTAATAAAGAAGGAAGGGAGAAAGAAACAAATAAGAAAGAAAGGGAGGGAGGAAGGAAGCGACAAAGAAAGAAAGATTGGAGAAACAGATATTGAAGAAAGAAAGAAAGAAAGAAAGAAAGAAGTAAGGAAGAAAGGAAAGTACAAAGAAAGGAAGGCACAAATGAATAAAGAAAAACAGAGAGAAAGAAAGAAAGAAACAAATATGAAAGAAAAAAGAAACAAAGGAATGAAAAGGGAAGATTGTAGTAAAGAAGGAAGGAAGGAACAGATATTGAAGAAAGAAAGAAAGAAAGAAAGAAAAGGAATGGTATTAAAGAAAGAAAGAAAGAAAGAAAGAAAGAAAGAAAGAAAGAAAGAAATGGACAAAGAAAGAGAGGAACAGATGAATAAAAAATATTATAGAGAAAAGAAAAAGAGGGAGAAAGAATGAAACAAATATGAAGAAAAGAAAGAAAGAAGGAAAAAAGGAATGAAAAAGGAAGATTTTAGTAAAGAAGGATGGAAGGAAGAAAGAAACAAATAAGAAAGAAAGGAATGGAGGAAGGGACAAGGAAATAAAGATTGAAGGAATGAAGGAAGGAAGAAAGGGACAGATATTGAAAAAAGAAAGGAAGAAAGAAGAGGCAAAGAAAGGAAAGAACAAATGAATAAAGAAAGAAAGATTGTAATAAAAAGGAAGGAAAGAAGAAAGAAAGAAAGAAAGAAAGAAATACGAAAGAAATGAAGAAAAAGGGAAGGAACAAAAAAAGAAATATTGAAGAAAGGAAGGAAGGAACAAATATTAAAGAAAGAAAGGAAGATTGTAGTATTAGGTCGGTGCAAAAAGAATGACGTAATAATGTCGTTTTTTGACGTTAAAAAATACGTCAAAAAACGACATTATTACGTCATTATTTTTGCACCAACCTAATATAAAAAGAAAGGAAGAGTGAAAAACTTTTATGAAAGGAAGAAAAGTTAAAGAGGCAAAAGAAGAAAAGGAAGGAAGGAATGAGAGATTGAATAAAAAAGAAAAGTTTGGAGAAAGAAATGAAAAGGGGATGTAAAAGAAGAAAAAGAATAAGAAATAAGTAAATAAGAAAAGAAAGTAGTGAATAACAAGTAAATGAATAAAAAAAACCCCCCAAAAAAAAATAATGAATGAAGAACAAACTAAATGAAATAAAAAAGAAATAACCATATGCAATCAAAAAGAGAAAGACAAAATAGATGGAAAGTAAAAAGGATAAATTGACTGCAGAGAGAAAATAAGAAATTAAAAAGAGATGAAAGGCCAGAAAACCCCAAAGCAATTAAGCAATAATAGAAAGAAAAGAAGAGCAAGTAGATAAGAAAGGATTTGGAAAAGGAGAGCAATGATGGTCATAAATACTGTCAAAAGAAACACATGAGGCCATAACTCAAGTAACATTTCGTGTAGAGGCCCTCATAGGTGGTAACATCAAGACACACATGCAATGGAAAATATACTAAGAGGTAAAGTTCACTCAGATCAGAAAAGGAATCTATACATAACACTTTATTGCTGAATTATAGGTTGTATGCAATGTAGTCAGCTATATCTTTAACAGTAACATTATTCAACTTTATGTACACCAAAGTCTTGTCTAACCAGAAAACACTTTACAAACACTCATCAGATTCTTATTTCTTTCTTTTTCGTTTGTTCCAACCATGCTTTCTCTGGCTGGAGGCCTGTAGAATTGTGCAATAAATACAAAACAGTATTATTGTCATTGGCACACAAATTCATACACACATAAATAGATAAACAAATGTATGTATGAAAGAGTGAGTTAGATACATAGAAAGTGAATGACAAAAATAACAGAAAGATAGATGTGCACAAAGTGAGATAGATAGATAGATAGATAGATAGATAGGAAGAAAAAAGATAGAAAAACAGATAGATATGGGAAGAAAAAGAGAAACATAGGAAGAAAAAAAGAAAGTAAGACAAACAGATAGATAGATAGATAGATAGATAGATAGATAGATAGATAGATAGATAGATAGATAGATAGGAATTAAAAAATAGATAGATAGATAGATAGATAGATAGATAGATAGATAGATAGATAGGAAGAAAAAAGATAGAAAAACAGATAGATATATGGGAAGAAAAAGAGAAACATAGGAAGAAAAAAAGAAAGTAAGACAGACAGACAGACAGATAGATAGATAGATAGATAGATAGATAGATAGATAGATAGATAGATAGATAGATAGATAGATAGATAGGAATTAAAAAATAGATAGATAGATAGATAGATAGATAGATAGATAGATAGATAGATAGGAAGAAAAAAGATAGAAAAACAGATAGATATATGGGAAGAAAAAGAGAAACATAGGAAGAAAAAAAGAAAGTAAGACAGACAGACAGACAGATAGATAGATAGATAGATAGATAGATAGATAGATAGGAATTAAAAAATAGATAGATAGATAGATAGATAGATAGATAGGAAGAAAAAAAGATAGAAAAACAGATAGATATATGGGAAGAAAAAGAGAAACATAGGAAGAAAAAAAGAAAGTAAGACAGACAGACAGACAGATAGATAGATAGATAGATAGATAGATAGATAGATAGGAATTAAAAAATAGATAGATAGATAGATAGATAGATAGATAGATAGATAGATAGATAGATAGATAGGAATTAAAAAATAGAATGATAGATAGATAGATAGATAGATAGGAAGAAAAAAGATAGAAAAACAGATAGATATATGTGAAGAAAAAGAGAAACATAGGAAGAAAAAAAGAAAGTAAGACAGACAGACAGACAGATAGATAGATAGATAGATAGATAGATAGATAGATAGATAGGAATTAAAAAATAGATAGATAGATAGATAGATAGATAGATAGGAAGAAAAAAGATAGAAAAACAGATTGATATATGGGAAGAAAAAGAGAAACATAGGAAGAAAAAAAGAAAGTAAGACAGACAGACAGACAGATAGATAGATAGATAGATAGATAGATAGATAGATAGATAGGAATTAAAAAATAGATAGATAGATAGATAGATAGATAGGAAGAAAAAAGATAGAAAAACAGATAGATATATGGGAAGAAAAAGAGAAACATAGGAAGAAAAAAAGAAAGTAAGACAGATAGATAGATAGATAGATAGATAGATAGATAGATAGATAGGAAGAAAAAAGATAGAAAAACAGATAGATATATGGGAAGAAAAAGAGAAACATAGGAAGAAAAAAAGAAAGTAAGACAGACAGACAGACAGATAGATAGATAGATAGATAGATAGATAGATAGATAGGAATTAAAAAATAGATAGATAGATAGATAGATAGATAGATAGATAGATAGATAGGAAGAAAAAAGATAGAAAAACAGATAGATATATGGGAAGAAAAAGAGAAACATAGGAAGAAAAAAAGAAAGTAAGACAGACAGACAGACAGATAGATAGATAGATAGATAGATAGATAGATAGATAGATAGGAATTAAAAAATAGATAGATAGATAGATAGATAGATAGATAGATAGATAGATAGATAGACACATAGGAAGAAAAAAGATAGAAAAACAGATAGATATATGGGAAGAAAAAGAGAAACAGGAAGAAAAAAAGAAAGTAAGACAGACAGACAGACAGATAGATAGATAGATAGATAGATAGATAGATAGATAGATAGATAGGAATTAAAAAATAGATAGATAGATAGATAGATAGATAGATAGATAGATAGATAGATAGATAGATAATTTGCCTATCATCCAGTTCATACACCTTGCTAGTCTTTTGAACAGGAGTAGATGTCTATCCCTTGTTCCCTGTTTAGGATTGGGTTTCTGGTTCCTTCAAAAATCTTTTCATTCTCTTCCACTCCCATTAGCCCTTTGCGTCTTAATGACATTATTGCCTTGCTTGGGGATGAATTAATTAAAAAAAAATAGATAATCAGCAAATAGACATAGAAAGATAGATTGATTGAGTCATTTTTTTTCTATCACTTATCAATGCTTTGCAGTTTATTCAAACCCTCTCCCAAAAATTTAAATTGAGATAATAACAGTTTAGTGATAGAAGTCTTACTAAACTAAATTGGAGAAGAGGTGACTTCATTCCTTTTTCAAGGATATTTACACATGTGAATATAATGAACCCAACAGGGATTGGAACTCAGCTCTTCAATTAACAATTCCAAGGCATTATACATTACACCACCGACATATCCAAGCTTACAGCACCTGGCATTCTCAAGTGGTAATTCATCTAGGTACTGTTATTGCTTAACATCAGTGATTGCACAGTGTTTCAATGTGATGCGGTCGTAAGCCTAGAATGATAGATATGCACAAAGTGAGATAGAAAGATAGCTGTCTCTATTTCTGAGATTAGGAAATGTAATTGTTTACATTGTTTGGACTGTTCTCATCATTTTTGTTGCCATATACATGACATTTCAGACGTTGTACACTCCGGCCTTCTTCAGATGATTGGAATTTCAAACTGAACTCTTTATTTTGACCACTGAGGTAGATTGTTCCAGATCCACATGCCATGCCTCTTCTGGATATCACAGTTTCAGTTTCAGTTTAACTCAATTCTCCATGTTTTTGTTCACCTCAGCTGTGGCCAGGTGTTGAACTCACAACACTTTAGATCAAGTCACTGAATTACTTAAATGAATGCTTTTATCCACTCGACCATGATAGATAGATAGATAGATAGATAGATAGATAGGAAAACTGTATTTTTAGCCAATGCATTTCATCCAATGTGGACTTTTTCAAGGTAAAAAACGAAATGAATTTATTGAAACAAAGTATCTTTGAACAACAAACAAAATGCTGTTAGCAACGAGAAGAATTTAGAAATGCTATTGTATATTTATATGGTCAACTGAAAAATTATGTCAATTACTTTATGTTTGTAGAGAATATTTTTTGAAGAGAATATTTTCACATTTACAAATATTGTTTGTAATATTGTGTTGACGGATTCTTTTGAGTTCTTGCTATATTTGTTGTATACATTGGCTTGGGAGAGTAGTGATTCTCTTAGGAAAGGTGATATTGGGAAAAAACATGGGCATAGATTAATATTTGGATAATATTTAATGGCAGCACTCTCAAAAATTTTGCTTCTTAGTGAATGATTTTCTTTTTTATGAGTGTAGTATTTATAAAATCAAAATTGTGGTTGAACATTGAATGAAATGCATCGGCTAAAAATACAGTTTTCTATTTACATAGAGAGATAGATAACAATTTCTAAAGAATTAATGGATTTATTTTTAATCTGACATTTTTATTACTTCAAATGTTATTTTAATTTAGTACCTGTATTTGAGGAGGCAGAATGGAGTAATAGATAGCAGCTCAGATTGAAGAATTGGAGAGCCAAGTATGAATTCCATTTGAATCCGTTACATTCACTTACATGCTAATACCCTTGGGAAAGGTATGAATCCCCTTCATATCTCCCAAGCTATCGGTAAATAGCAGGACAGACTGGGTTCTATAGCTTTGGATGGCAACTGGTCTACTGCGGGGAAAAAATCTGCCACTTTAGTCATGTATTGAAAGATACTTGATCGCCTAAGTGTGTATCACACATGGCACATAACTGGCTGACTGACCTGTATTTGAGTAGCCTTTGTTGACCATATTTGCCGTAGTCTTTGAATATAGAATCCAGTGCAGTACATAATGGAACAATGCCTATATCACTAGTAGCAGCTGCTCAATAATTCTTCAGGTCTTCGATATCAGAGGTTGGCAGTGAATATTCCGAGAAAGTAGCAGCTGTTAAGTAATTCTTCAGGTCTTCGATATCAGAGGTTGGCAGGGAAGATATTTTTGGAGAAAAAAACAAAATAGCTGCCTTTATACATGTCGGATTGAATATTTTGAGCTTTCTGATTGGTTAACCCTTCTCTTCGTGGACTATAAAATGAGTCAGCTCATTTTGATTGGCTCACTAGCTCATATAAGTATCCAAAAACTGTAATAGCCTTCTCAATTTTGAAACTGTTATTACATCTACTGGCCTGCTCACTCAATACAATTTAATAAAGTTCATTTTCACACTATTGTCTTTCCCTATAAAACATAGTAATTCACTGGTAGTAAAGAAAATGAAACAGTAGAGAGCCATGATCTTCTATGTCCTGAAGGGATATGGCATTTAAAAAAATGAAAGAGATGTTGAATAATGAATATACCTTACTTATACTTAAAATGTATCACTTTGTTTCCTGAAATTTACATATATGCTAAATCCCGATAATGGTTGGCATTTCACTTTTGAATACTATTTAGTCTCATTTTATTTTTTTAAATCTTCATTTTCTTTTAGCTCTTCATTTGATTCCCTTTTTTTATTACCTCTCTCTCTTTTTTCTCTTCCATTTTTCTCTCATTTTTCTTTCTTTCTTCTTTTCATTTTTTCCTTTTCTTCTTTTTCTTCACAGTGCCACACTTTTCCCTTTTACATATTTTGTCTGTTTTAATACTTTGCTAAAATTCACTTCTCACCTTTTTGTCACTTAAAAAACAACTCAAATATATAATATATGAGGCTGATAATAGATACTGAGAATAAACCTATAGAAAATACTATAGAAATATTTCAAAATTGACATTTTTCTTTCACTTTCCAGCTCTCTAAATACTGAGGTTATTTATGTCTTTTCACAATCATTCACGTACAACAGATAGATAAACTACAGAGAAAATAATCGCAAAGAAATCTTGTTTCTTTTAAACCAGACATCCACATAAGTACCAATATATATTCTAAATCAAGGTTCCCTTTGGTCCATCTTTTTCCAAGATGTCAACATTGTTTTTCTGTTTAGATAATTCTTGCTGCAGGAGAGAATATTCTTAGCTGATGAAAAATGTTAAAGTCTTCAGTAGGATTCTTTAAAAATTTCCTCGTTACAAAGTTAGTCTAGATAAAAAAAAACAAAACAAAAGCAAAATGGAAGATATGTCGTCTATAAAAAGTCTGAAAAGAATAGTATTGTCAAGAAGTATATTTACTTGTCAAACAGTTGATTGTTGTTTTTACTCACATTCAAAATTATTTCTTGAGTCTGTCAACATCATGAGAAATCAAATATATATTCTCTCCTATTTGTAGGAGGTACAGACAGAAAACATAGATTTCTCTATTTTAATTATGAGTAGATTTTAAATAATGGCAATATAAACAAAAAAACACGGATTTTATTCTACAAATCAATGTTTTCACAATATTAGTATTGACCAATTGATATTTGCAAAATGTCAATATGGACAGGAAATGATACTAAGTATCATTGGTAGAGACCAGACTTCTCTCCTCTAATTATGGATTCATTTTAAATATCAAGATAAGCAGTAATACAGTGAGATTTTAAAATTAGATATTCTGTACTATTTGTAAGTGGTATTGACAGAAGACTTTTCTCTTCTCATTATAGGCACATTTTAAATGTCAGTATAGGCAAAAGTACCCTAAGACTTTTAAATTATATAATTTGTACTATTTGTAAATGGTCTTGACTGAAAACATAGATTTCTCTCTTCTAATTATGGGCACACTTTAAATGTCAATATAGGCAGATATACACCAAGATTTTAAAACTATATATTTTGTACTATTTGTAAGTAATATTGATGTAAAACATGCACTTATCTCTTTGAATCATGGGCACATTTTAAATGTCAACATACAATGGAATATTAAAGATTTTAAAACTATATATTTTGTACTATATGTATGCAGTGTTGATGGAAAACACACTTCTCTCTTCTAATTATGGGCACATTTTAAATGTCAGTATATAAAAGAAATACACTTCTTCTATGAGCCATGTCCTTTCTGAATGTAGGCAATCATAGCTCTCCACAACTTTCTATATTTTGTAGCTCTTATTAACATTTATCTTTTTACCATCCTCCTCTTTGCCCAAATTGCTGCTTCTCCTGTGATTTTTGCTTTTTTATATGTCCTGTGTGTAACAACTTTTTCAAACCTGCTTTCCTCATTATGTGTCTGTGTAATTTCAGTTGTTTTTTACTAATTCTGAGTATAACTGCATTTTTTCCATTTTCCTTAAGACTTCTTCATAGCTTACATGCTGCATCCATGGTATTCCCAACATTCTTCTGTAGAAACATATTTCTGCTACCTCATATTCTCTTCATCTGTGAGGAAATTGTCTGGTGTTCACTGCCAGTTTTTAATCATTTTATTCCATCAAGGAATCAAAGCCACTAAGACACTAGAAATTAATGAGTGTGCAAAAATTTAAGACACAGAAAAACATCATTAAAGATTAATATTAAGAATATTATTATTATATAGGAGGATTGATATTACATATCAGTTCAGCATACTTTTTCTTGTATCTAACAAAATTTTCCTGCTTTTTAGTACTTTGCCAATTAGTATGGGATGAGTTCAAAGAGAACAACCAAAGAGTGACTGTGAGCTTTTTCAGTGCTTGAAGTATACTTCAGAGGGCCTATCTACTTTTTTTCAAAAAATGTTGGAAAGAATGCCAAGAATTAGTAAAGGAGTAATTAAGGCAAGTTGTGGTTTTATTGAAGAAAACAAAATATGATGCTGTTGTATGATAAATATAAATATACTAAAGCAATCTAAGCTCCTTTCTTAGTTCTTTTAAAGTGCTGTATAACTTCAGGATGTGAATAAAAATGGCTTTCCAGAGCTTCTTGACATTTGTAGCTCTATGCAATATTTGTTTCATTACCATCCTTCTTTTTTTGCCATCCATTTGCATAAATGCATTAGATAGTTTTTTGCTGTTTCCCTCTGCCCCATTTGTCCTGCAAGTGGTAAATTCACCAAACACTCCTTCCTTTTTATCTGTCCAGAGATTATAAGCATCTCTTTCTGATTTTAATACAAGTGTCCCTTTTGTTTCGATATTCCTTCCTTTTTGCCCCTATGATATTTTAATATCATTCTGTTGCTTCAAGTGTTTCCTCCATCTGTGATTTTTTATCACTAATATTCACCCAATACGAGACCCAAGAGCCACCCAAGTTAGAGGGTTACTGCGTGGAGTTATATTACTGTAGAAAAGGACATGTGTTAGGATTATAGAGTTGAATTAGACTTTAAAAGGAACTTTGATTCGAGGAAACAAGATATAAACCTCTACACCTGTTTAAGAACACGGGGAACATTGTGAATGAAACTGATGAGATTATCCAACATTCTCTGCGATCAAGCAATAATCCTAAATAAAATGAATGTTCCCTATTACATGAATTATGATGTGTAAGTATATTTTTATTTAAATTCTAGATACAAATTTGAAAACTTTGAATTATTTCCTTTTGTTCAGTTAATTTAAGGTAATTTCAGTTTTCAAGCATTTTAATAGTATACATTTATATGCATATGAGTATATCAGGTATTTGCATGTATGTTGGAGATATATCCAGTGCATATGTTGAACTCTGTGAAATTTCATTGTTTTTAGTGCAGTGAATATATACTTAGCATCTAGTGAAAACAATGGTTTCACCCCATTAAGGAAACTGACAATACCTGGGCAGCTTAATTCATTTTATTTTTCTCTCTGACTTCATTTTTTATGGCTAAACCAAATGACAAGTATAATTTATAGATTTTGTTATTTTCTTCTCCTGCAACCCATTGGGCGAGTCATCTATTGTACCTAGTATAATGTGAAGATCTGATAAATTTTCTATGGCTTTTCAACCTTTTGTAGGTTATTTAAAGCAAAAAAATATTTTTCTTAAGATTTTTTTTCTTTTTGAGATAATAATGATTTAGTGATACGTTTTACTAATTAACCCATAGATGTGGGGAAAATAGATTCATATCTTTCCCAAAGGTTTTGTGCATGTAGTTAAATGTAATGAACCCAACTTGAATTAGAACTCTGATTAATAATTCCAAGTCATTACCCATTACTCAACCCTCACCTCCAATCTTACAGCACTTGGTATTCCCAAGTGGTCTCGGATCTAGGTACTGACCAGGCTTGAAGTTGCTTAATTTTTGTGATTGTATGGGAACTGATCTTTTGAATGTGATGTGGCCCTAAGCCGTAACTATAATTTGAAGAACAAGAAAATGAATAAAAATATAGGAATACAAATATCAGTTTCTAGATATATTTTATTTTTGTTGTCTTTACTGTCCATTCATTTGTATGCTTGCACTAGATAAATTGTGACTATTACTAAAGATGTTATGATGAGCATTTGGTTGCAAAGAAAAGGAACAAAGATTATGATTTCTACAATGAGTATTGGTCAAAATTCTAAATATAGACATAGTTGTGTGAAAGGAGGCAAAAATTGTTCATATGTAGTTCCTTAGTTGCCTTTAGTAAAGAAAGTGATTAGGCGTAAGGGTGTTGCCTTGGGGCTGCAAGTTGACCAATTTCTTGAGGTAGCTGGCCAAGGTCACAATTGGGTCAGGATATAGGTCTGGAGTGCATTAGTGAAACCAAGTATAGTTGTTGGTGGTGTTTGACATACACCTTTTTTACAGGGTTGAAACTGGCACAGTGGTGAGGTATTTAATGGTCTAATGGTCATGTGTTGAAACTGAACTGCTTGTCATTGGTGAGGAGTGCCGTTTTTATATCTTTGATTTAACAGATATAGCCTTCCAAGGACATGTGTTTTTGGCAATAATGTTTATGATTACCTATTGCATTTTTGGATTTTTGCAGGGATTTGTTTCGTGGACTGGATCTGATGCTCGGAGCCAACATGCAGAAGACAACTTTTTCATTTTGTGTTTTACTTTATTAACACTCACATCTGAAAATGGATTTGTGAATCAGAAAGAGATCTTGATTATGTAGCATAACTGAGAGATATTAGAAGCATCAAACATCCAAAAATCGCCAGCAAATTTCTCAGAATTTTCACTGATCTCAGTATTGCATGGTAAAATCATTCCAGTTTTTTTTTAATCCAACTTGTTACAATGAACAGTTGCATTTTCAGTAAGCCTCCTTGCTTTGCACATCTATTGGGACTCAAGAACATCCCAGACTTGAAGTGAAATTCAAATATACAGTCTATCATTAAAGATACTAAGAAAATGGTTGGCTCTTTTTACCATGCAAGGAAATGCTTGACTACTTCTACCATTCTTTATCTTTAAAGAGTCAGATAAGACCAAAAATAGACTATTGCTGTCATATCTAGATTGGAGTTTCCAAATCCTCACTTTACAGCGTTCATAGAGTTTAAAATTTTTTACATGGTCTTGTAGAGGATGACTTATTTTCATCAAACAGCCTCTTTACCTGAGACAAAATGTTGCATGTCTATTGCTAATTTCATGCTATTTCCATGGTAAATGCTGACATGAGCTTCACTCTTTAGTTCCAATTTGCCATGCTACTGATTTTAATTACCTACATTTCCTCTATATTCCAGTCATAAAAAGAAGTTCTACCCAGACAGAATTTACCCACATAACTGTTACTCTGTGGAACAAACTCCTATGTAGATGCCTCCATGAACACTACGATCTTAACCTCTTCAAGTCAAGGATAAATTGCTATCTCTCTTCACTATCATCACAATATTCACTTCTACTTCTATCTACCTTCTCTTATATTCAATTATCCTCTATCACGAGTAGTTCTTGAGCCTTGTATTGGTTGAACTTTAAAATATAACAAGACAATATACATCTTGAAGGCTATTCAAAGCAGAGGGCTACTCTTAAAATGGTAAAGTTGGATGAAGTGTGAAACGAAGAAAAGAGAAAATGAAGATCATAAGAATAAGGATTGTTTTTAAGATACTGAAAGTCAGAAATGACTTTTTCCCTTTTGACCTGCTGGAGCTAGATCATAAAATCAGTTACATATTTCCAATCATCTTGATCTTTTAAAGTGTGTCCACAAATCGTGGCATCATCTGCATAGTAATGATCTAATAATGTTCCTCATCAGATTGTTCATAAAAAGGAAAAAGCGAGTATAATGAAGGAAAGAGCCTTGGGAGACACCTGCATTGATCTCATGAACTGAAGACCTACCTGAGTTTTGGTCCTAGATATTTTGCATGGTTCCAGGTATGCTAACCATTATTGGTAAGACCGTTGCATTTATGTTTCATAGTCTTCTCAGTTATTATCATTTTTCTGCTTTCTTTCTATTTTGGCTTCTAGATCTCTGATACAGCAAGAATCCCTGGTCAAAGTTATGGCATCACCAGATGTAGAGGACAGTCATTCAGCAGTTAGAAATTTTTGCAAAACAATTTTTGCTAAAGAGCTGAATATTCTGGCTATGGTAAAGACATTGTTCTGTAGCATCAATAATGATGATGATTTGTACAAACTTATGTGTGCCACTACACTAGAGCAAAACAGATTGAGTGGCAGTTTGAATAAAAACAGTTGTTGAGTTGAACATGTCTTGTGTCATCTTTGGGTGGCTTCAACTTTTCAGCTGCCAGATTGAAAGTTTATCTTTCCACCCTAAGCCCAGTGGAACAGACATCACAAACAAATGAATGCAATGAAAATGACTAGATAAATTATGACTGTTACTGAAGATGTTATAATGAGCATTTGGTTGCAAAGGAAAGGAACAAACAAAGATGAAGATTTCTACAATGAGTATTGATCGAAATTCAGAATATATACATAGTTGTGTGAAGGATGGCAAAAAATGTTCATATATGATTCCTTGGTTGCCGCTGTTTATAAATAATGAAATATTCATGGAATCATTCACTGTTGAAGAAAATGTGAAGTCATCAACTAAAATATCACAATCATTGTATCCCCTCAGAATAATGTCACTTTATTTATCAGGATGCATGTACTAGCATCCTGATAGATAACAGGATAGATAATCCCAAGGTTTTATGACTACGAGAATTTTTTGCAGCATTTAATGAAAAATAATAATCTGCATCAAGTTCATTTCAACAGGCTTTAACTTTCTGAAATAATATAGGCTGTCTATGTCATTGAGTTGATATGGTTATAGTAACCTTTTATATATATATATATATATATATATATATATATATATATATATATATATGTGTGTGTGTGTGTGAATAGTAAAATAAATATTCAATACATGTCACAAATAACAGCTTAATGTATTAGTTACATACATACATAGCAAATATTTACATGGATATAATATATATATGCCACAAAATTTGCATAAGCTCTTATTATGGTAAAAAAATCATTTTTGCAGTGAACTTATGAACTTATAAACCAATGGTTTTACAGAAGAATGCTGAGAATGCCATGGACTGAACATGTAAGCAACAATGAAGTTTTCAATAAAATGGAAACAAAAAAGATACTTATGCTTAACATCATAAGGAGGCATTTGAAATTTCTAGGGCACATAACGAGGAAAGAGGATTTGGAAAATTTGACACACACAGGACATATTGAAAGAACTGAGGTATTTGAATTGTTTAGTATTTACTAATTCCACATCCTGAATTTTTTTATAATGGATTCAAGGTCTGTAACATCACTGCTTACATTCCAATTCCAGATCCAAAGAATTCTGTTTTGGAAAGGATTATTTTGAGTTCTGTTTCTTGGAATGCTTGTTAGATGATGTTCTGTTCAAGATCATTCTTGTCTCAACTATGAATACCTATGTCATCAGCATATCCCACTTCATCATCAGTATACTGGTTTTGGGAGAGAAAGCACAATTGTTGTCTTTTATAAGCTGATTCATTTGGGATATGGTATGGATTGCTGAAATGATCAGTGCCCATTCCTTCACACAGATGTGCATAATCTAGGAAAAGATTAAACATCTGGGGCTCTCATTTCTTCCTTGATGTACTCCTGATATGGTTTGAAATGTTCCTGTATTGGGGTCCTCTTCAGAAATGTAAGATTTTGTGGCCTGAAAAGTTACCCCATTAGATTGATGCATCCAGTGTATTTGGCTAATGGATGAGAAGAGGATGTCTCTATTATATGCTGCTTTGAGGGTGACATATATGCCATCATTATAGCCCTTACAAGAACTGGGACAACAGGGTGAGATCAAACAACTGCAGCTCACCAATGGAGACATAAACTGACTACTTCCCCCCACTAAGTTGGGGTGAGCAAGTTTTAGCAACCCCTAGCTCTCTTTACCAGAGATACCGTGAAGACATTGGCAAAAGGTTGGTGGATTGTACATAATAAACACTGTCTGCATCAGTCTGTTTGGTCAGCTCTGCTCCCTTCAGCAGATAAACAAGTTTTCCAGCAGAACCAATGGTTGGAAATACCAAGTGCAGGTAGGATGCTACTGCAGACAGGGATGGATTTAGATGAAGAGAGACACTAAGCTATTCCAGTTGTGAGACCCATCCAAATCCCCCATTCTCATGAGTAGAGGGAAATGGAAGAGTGATAAATTAAACAATTTCAGTAAACCCAAGTATGATGGCAGGTGTTTAAAATTACTGAAGGGTTATTTAGAGTTTACAATGTGTTATGACAGCATGTGTAAGAAAGAACTATGACAGTGTCAAAAATATTATACACCTTGCCTGGAGACCCCCTAGATTTTGAGGCTGTAGGACTCAGCCTGCAAAGCCTATAGATAGCCATTTTGCCTAATGCCTCTTTACGCAACTTCCCAAAAGGTTAGGATAGGGTTTCAAGCCTTGAATAGCAATTTTCCTAGAGATAGCATTTCAGTAAATATACTTGGTATACTTGGTATACCATGAGTGTCTGAATTGGGTATCAGGAACAGCATCCATCCTAATAAAATCTTGCCTCAAATCATTTTACACAAGTCTCTAGTTCTAGTGACAGGTGTATGTGGTGAGGCAAACTGACATCCTCTGTCAGGCAGGACCCACTTTGCTTTGCACAAGATTAAACCTGGTCCTGCCTCAAAAGAAAAACATTGCATTGATGACGTCGATGATGACGATGATGATGATGATGATAACAAATAACAATTTAGTTGTGAGTAGTAGACTTTCCTACAATGAGAGCCTAGTTAATACAATGTTCATGAATACATTCACAATAATAAATGACAATGGTGATACTTCTGTATGTGTGAGGATCTTGGGGGGCTACATTTTGTTTCCATAGTGCATAAATGCATGATAAACCTCACTTTTCCATAGTGCATTAATGCATGATAAACCTCACTTTTCCATAGTGCATTAATGCATGATAAACCTCACTTTTCCATAGTGCATAAATGCATGATAAACCTCACTTTTCCATAGTGCATTAATGCATGATAAACCCCACTCTTTAGGGATGTGTTTCTGATTCCAAACTTCCTTCATAAAAGGAATAATAATGTATCACTTGATATTGAAGCTGAGCTTTTGAAAAGTTCAGCCTCAATATCAAGTGATACTTTATTATACCTTAGTTTTATAATACCTTTCTTAATTTCCTCATCAGTAGCTTCAATATAGTTCCTTTTTGGAGACAGAGTGTATAATAATTGGATAACTATTAGTAGATCTTCTATTTTATAGAACATCAACAGTTAACTGTGGACAGAGTTGAAATTTAACTCAAAGTGTTTATGAGGTCGCAACATTTCTTCTGAGAAGATTTTGATTTCATGATGTTATTGTGATTTTTTACTTTTCTCGATATTTTAAGACATTGTCTATGCTGTTTGGCTTCTTTAATTTCATTTCCAATTTTCTAGAGATATTGCTTTCTCAAAGAGTTAACTAATTTTTTATTTTCTTTGTTCACTGTTTTTGTATTTTCCATTACATTTATTATCTTCTTTCTGTTTCTTTCTTGTATCAAAATGTTTTAAACTCAGGATTGTTGTCGGTGAATCTTATTCCTTGTTGGTATTCTTGGAATGAGCTATTTTACTTGTTGGTGTGGTTAGTTAGAATTAATCTGTGATCTGATTCAAAGTAGGAGTTGTATACTTTAACATCTGTGATTAAGTGTGTAAGCTAAGATTCTGAGATGCTGAAGTCAGTAATGTTTTTTGTTAGGTTATCTGGGCTACACCATGTGATATGGTGTTTCATATTTGAATCATGTGTTAAGAATGGAAAATCATTTTGAATAACAGAAATTTAAGAAGAGTTCCCCATTGCTGTTTGAGGCTTCTGTTTCAAAGGGTGGTGTCTTCTTCCCATAAAAGGAGTAGTGACATTCATAAATACTTGAGGTAGGAATTTTTTTTCTAATATATAAAGTTTAATACTTGTCTAATATATAAAGTTTACTAATGAGTCCTGTATAGAATTCCTCTTTTTCTGAAACAACATTTGAAGCATAAGCAGATATCACTTGGATCTCATAGCCATGAACAACAATATCAGCAGCCATCAGTCTTTCTGACTGGTGTAAGATATTGTCTATTACAATATCTGATGATTTGTGTATTGCAATTCCAACTTGATATTGTCAGTTCTTTTTGTAGTCAGAATAAATTATATCCCAAATGCATAATGGAGTCACAACTAAGTTAGAGTATCTCTTGCATACAGACAACATCAAGTTTTGCTTTTCTGCATACTTTTAAAAAGAAGTACACCCTGAAAACATCTGGGTGTTGATTTGTGCTATTTTCCACGAGAAGAAATTTTTTAAGTTTTAATTTTGTAGACATTTTTTTTATTTTTGTTGATGGGTTAAGTAGCTGACTAGACCTTTCCTTACCAGCAGCAGATTTTGTTTAACCTCAGCCTGGTATGTCACTGTGAGACTTGTACATTGGTAAATAACACATATGATGAACAACATTTTATTCAGTTAGATTGTTAGGTTTCCTCAGAAGATCTAAATAGTTGGTTTTATATCCGAATTTCCATCTCATAGATAAATGAAAATGGTTAATAAGTTCTGTCTACCCATTTGATTTTATATCAGTTTGCCTTCTTCTAGATCACTGACACTAAAACTTTTTTTTTCTTCTCTAGGCTGCATTTTTGGAATGAAAGTTTGTCCATGCTGCACCAAATTTTAGATGATAAAAATTACATTTTATAAATATATATATATATATATATATATATATATATATATATATATATATATAATAAAAAGGCTTAAACACTAATATTCCATGGAATATTAGTGTTTAAGCCTTTTTATTATTATATCCTTACTCTGTCCTGGACATTGAGTTCTACGTGGATTCTATCCTCTTGGATTTTTTTTATTCAAAAAAATATATATGTATGTGTATGCATGTATGTATATATATTTATATATTTTTACATATGTATGTGTATATTTACCACTAATATTATCTATCTATCTATCTATCTATCTATCTATCTATCTATCTATATATATATATATATATATATATACACACAGACACATACATATATATATTACTATATATATATATATATAACTAAACATATGTAAATATATATATATACATATATATATATATATATATATATATATATATATATATATATATTGTTGAACAGCTATATTGACCTAGACTTGTATAAAAATATATATGCAGTTGGCACACTGAATGATTTTAAAACCCTAAGTCAGCGGATAGTTGACAAAAGGTTGCCGAACCCTGGCCTACACAATGCATGCAAAAGTTAGTGGCGTTTTCTTTAGCAAGAAGTTATGCCAATTTACAGATAATAAAGAACGGGAATGTGTGAAAAGCCTTAATTGTCTAAATTTTGAAGGAATATGGCATATTTATAAAAGAAAATAGAAAGTTTTTTATAACTCAGTCAGTCTTTGATTAAAACATTTGTGAATTTAATGTTATTCCTAATTTTGTAAAACTTTTTCATCCTGCTCATCTATGATCATCTTGAGTTAACACTCCTTCCTCTATCTTAATTAGTATGCACAGGTCATGTGACTCTTAGTCACTGATCAACAGGGCTACGTATTGACAGAGAAGATAGTAGACACCACCACTAATTCGAGTTCTCTAAGACTTATGAGTAGAAACTGACACTTGGAACTTATTTTAAGCCCTTTTGACTTCTCCAAAGCCGTGTTTAATTTTTCATTATAATTTTTTGGGTATTCATCTGCTTATCACAGACAAATACTACCATGGTTAGCAAATATGCATTTAGTAACACAATAATTTAACTTGATTTTATGAATTTGTTAGAGTTTTTAATATCATTAGAAATCAACAAAGTTTGTCAATACTAGATCAACTTATTTTTATTTAGTATAAATATAAATTCACTTAACCAAATAAATGATGTTTTCTTCATTATACCGTTTGGCACCTTCCATTCTATCATGTCTACAACATGTAGTAAAGGCATCAGTTTGTATACCTTGGATAATGTCATGATTGAACTAGACTTATAATAGATTCCTCAAAGAAGAGAGTATTTCTTCCCTAATTTGAACTAAGAGGACTTTTATTTGAGATTAGACACTGAAATTGAGCATCACTAAACCAGCTTCCTTTATAGCTATTCAAACTAGTTGGCCACCAGTCTAATGCTATTTCATTATAGTATGTCTTTATTTTTCTGTTATTACATTTATTTATTTTGAATTTAATAGAAAAAAAATTATTTGTAGAATTGGTTTTCTTCTGTCAGAAGTCAAAGATGAGATTTTCCTTCTCCAGAATGAGTTGTTATTGATAATAGTTATTGAGAAAACACAAAGTCTTTTAACCTTGACCACTTACTTTATACAGCACATTTTAACTCAATGGTAAGTTGGTACAGTCATGGGAGAATATTTGTTAAAGAGAAAAATGAAATTAGAATTTTTAAATTATCCAATTTGCAAGTTAAGAAAAAATGTCCCTAAGGAATCTAACAAATTTTGTTTGTTTTTCAAAAATTATTTAAATATTTTGACAAGCATGAAAAGAAAGCTCAATATACAGAAGTGGAAAATATGAAAAAATTTCTTGAAAATAAAATCTATGAAAGTAATATAATATTGAAATAATGACAAAATATTGCTCTGAGAAATGCTTGTTCACATCAAAAAACAACTTTACAAGATTTAGTACTGAAAAGTTTGCCACTTTAAAAATATATTTTATCTTTAGAAATGATTTAGTAAAATATAATATAAACATTGATTTGATAGATGCTTGTTTTTAAAACAACCAGTTGTACAGCTGTAGCTTAGAAAATGAATTTTTAAAATGATTTAAGTTTAGAAAGGTATTAGTAAATTTATCAGAAGTAAGAAAGAGAAGATATAGAATCAAAAATAAATTCTTTAAAAAGACAAATTATATGAGAAATTTGAAATGGAAGATCAAACATAGGTCTTAGAATTTTTTAATTACTTAACTCCAAGCATGACAAGAAAACATTTAGAATACAAGGGGTTACTGGGAGTGAAAGAGAACAATAAAAGATCAGGGTACACGGAGACAGAAGATGGTAACAGAGAGTGAAAGAAATGGAGAGAACAATAAAATACCAAGGTACATGGAGATAGAAGATGGTAAAAGTGAATGAAAGAAATGGAGAGAACAATAAAAAACCAGGATTCACAGTCAGATTTTGTTGCTTAATGTTTGACATTGCATTTCAATTTTGTATTAATATTCCATTTAATTTTTTAAAAATTGTTGTTGACAGAAAAGCAAGGAGCTGGAATTGTGTTCCACAAGTTAGAAGTCCAAGAGAAGAAACTGTTAGCATAGAACATAAGGTTACAACTAGCAATTTCAACAGTGAAATTATGAAACCCATCTGTCAATCTGTTATTTTGCTGGAACTTGTGAAGTTGAGGTAATAATGAGGAAAGCTCATCAGAAGAATTACAATTCTAATCATCAGTTTTTAAATCAATAAATATTGCCGAGGAGTAAAGGTAGTTAAAATAATAGTGGCATCATGGGAAAAACTGTCATTTTGACAAACTGCTTTTTGCATGCATGAAGGTTAAAGATTGCCAAAACTTTTATCTTAGAAATCCATTTTCTTAAAACAACTAGAATTATCTTTAAAATGATATTGATGAATATATCAGAAATGTGAAAGAATGCATTGATATGAAGGATCTTATTCATAGAAAAACCAATTGACATGGTTTAGCATTAACAACAAAGTGTTTAAAACTGTTCATACTTTACAAAGATATTGGTAAAGATATTTGAAATCAAAATCTAATATGAACCATTGATTTGATGGATGCTTGTTCTTAGAAAAACTGACAAGGTTTATGAATTAAAATTAATTCTTTAAAAGCATATATCTTTGAAAAGATATTTATAAATATAAATATGAAAACCAAGGTGAATCATTGATCTTATGGATGCTTGTTCTTAGAACAACTGACAAGGTTTGAGAATTAAAAATTAATTCTTTAAAATGTATCATATTTATCAAAAGATATTGGTAAATATATGAATGTGTAAAACAAATATGGAGCACTTATCTGAGAGATGCTTCCTAGAACAACTAATAGACAAAGATTTGCATTTAGAATTAATTCTTTAAAACATATATTGGTAAAAATTGGTTATATATGTGAAGACCAAGATTATGGAAAAATCCAAGAGATTCTTGTTCCTTGCACAACTAATTGATAAGGATTAGCATCAAAAATTAATTCTTTAAAAATGTATCATATCTTTAGAAAGATGTAAGTAAAAACATGAGAAATGCAAAATTGAAGAATATAGAATCAATCTGAGAGATGCTTGTTGTTAGAACTGCCATTTCACAAAGTGAATATATTTAAAAAAAATTGTATCTGCAGGTGATTTTCAAAGAGGCTGTTTTTTTTTTTTTCAATTAAAATTCAGCATTGATTTTTTTAGTTTTTTTACTTTATTTTTAGTTTATACCTCATTCCGAGGTAAAAAAAATAAATCAGATAAATTATATTCATAATATGATGCAGGGCAAAAAAATTCATGCCCTTGCATTTCAATCTTTGGGACCTTTGGCTATTTTTAACTGAACCCTACCAAAGAATAAAAAATAAAAAATGAAATAAGAGCAAGGCGTCATCATCACTTGAGTGGGCAACATTATTCCATTAGGATCCTTGAAAAGGAAAAAAAGAAGTAACACTGTCAAGGTTTACGTTCTCTTTATATAGATAAGATGGTTACATTATGCTCAGGGGAAAGCGGAGAAAATTGCTTTTCATGAAATCTGTTCCTCTAGTTCAAGCATTAAATATCATAAATTGCTTATTTTGTTTTTGTTCTTATTAATTTGATTGAATGAACAGGCTGGGTGGAATCCAACACTGCAACACAGTGGGGAACCATTATATACAATATATATATATATATATATATATATATATATATATATATATATATATATATATATATATATATATATATATGTGTGTGTGTATATATATATATATATATATATATATATGTGTGTGTGTGTGTGTGTTTGTGTGTGTGTGTAAAATATCTATCCTACGACGCATATCTTCAATTAATGTATTAATACACAGATATATATATATATATATATATATATATATATATATTCTCAATCTCTGACAAAGCCTTAATAAAGGTGAAACATGTTAGATTGAGATTTGTTTCCTACTTTGTTCTTTATTTTTATCACATATATATATATATATATATATATATATATATATATATATATATATATGTAGAGAGAGAGAGAGAGAGAGAGAAAAAGAGATAGATACATATACAGACAGATGACTAATTTAAAAATGTCTGCAGTGGGTAGCATAGATCCCTGCCCAAAAAGGTGTAACTTTAGTAACATAGGTATTGTGCATTTTACATTTGATATTTTTCTGTAATATATATATATATATATATATATATATATATATATATATATTGATGGAGTAAAGAAAGTTTTGTGTAAAGACTTTTTATAAAAATGTTATATATATGGAATAGCGTTTCCTCTATTGATGGGTGTTTGGCCAATTTTAACCTCTTAAAACTCTTTATAATTTTTTAATAAATTGTGAAAACAATTTTTTATTCATAAATTTATAAGCATTTACTAAATTATTAAAATATGGGATCCATCTATATGGAAATCGTCATTATCTACCATTTTATAAAGTTTGAATTGACTGGCAATTAGCCAATGTTTTGCCAATAATTCTAATAAACATAAATAGTGTAAATATACAATCTAATAAATAAATAGTGTTTAATATTTTTGTTTTAAATTCTCAAGAACAAAGAAAATGTATAGATTCACTTTCATATGTTTAGGTTTTATTCCAATTCTCATAATCGCTTTTTAAAACACTAAACTGGAAAGTGAAAGTAGTTAAAAAACCATGGAAAAAACCCATCCTTTTGACACTACATCTGATCGTGGACCTGTTTATCCATGTTTGCCTGTGTTTTAATATGGTGATGAAATAAATAGCCTTAGGTATGAAAAGAGACTTTATCCAGGACAGTGGATCCCAAATGATGTGGTGCACCTAATATGTGCAGTGGAAGAAAAGTATATAAAGCAGAATGATTGAAAGACAATCAAAGATTTACAAACAGTTTCAAAAAAATTCATATGCCAAAAATAAACATGATTTCAAAATTTAAAATATTATTATGGATTACTTGTAATTGTATGCATGAATTCCAGTATAAATAGTTATAAATAATTATTGACTGATTTTATCATTGTGATATTTTTGCATTATATCAAGTATTAAGAATATAGTAACTATGCTCTGCAAATTGGAGGAGAGAGTTATCAATTATAATGTTGTGACTTCAAAGACTTCAAATCTGCAGTTAACTCCCTTTAACTCTCTCTCTGTTTTTTATTTATAAAATGTAATTTTTATCATTTAAAATTTGAAACAGCTAAATATCTTCTTTGTGTAGTAGTTATTGGTTCATACATTTTATAGCAAAGAAAACGGCGACTTACCTCGTCAAATCAAGCGATAGTGCATCGCGTGTATTCTACGACAAAAAATGTGGTGAAAAAGAAAATTACTTACCAAATAAAAGGGCATGTATTCCATATGACATGCTGAAGATGGAATATTTGAATTAAGAAACAAGTCCATCGCAGGAGTTGCTATAAAAGTATTTTGATATGCAAAACTCTGAACATTCTCTACCAGCTGTCAACAAATGGTAAAAATGCTCAGCGGATAAAAGCAGTTGGTGTTCTCGAATCAGGGAAGCAAAATTTGGGTATTTTGGCTACCACGTTTGTTGGAGAATGAGTTATTTTTCTGACTGGTTGCGTCCATTGTGATTCGTGACATAGTACCTGTGAATTGAGTTTTCGGCATTTCTTTCTGCAACCCCCTCCCACAATATTCAAGTCTGAACTTAGTGATTTATTCCCTGTGACATGGAAATAATCTGCGACAAACATTTCCTTTGCAATCCCAGATCGCTTACACTTTTTGATGTCATTTGTGGCTGCGTACCATTGGAAATTGCTTGGTGTGGCACATGCAGCAAAGGTTACCAACCCTTGGTGTTGGCCTTTCTATTAAGTCTTTAAATAGGATTTGTGGTTTTGATACTTTTGTATGTTTGTAGTTGGGTCACTAAATAGAAAAATAAGTTACATTTGCTGGTTAAAAATAACACATTTATTTACCTACATACATTATTTTCTTCTTAGAATTTGAAAGCATTTGATAAAGAGAAATGTAATATTAAAGTTTGTTTGCTAATATTCCTTTCTTTTGCATAGAAGAAAAAAAGATATTTTTTTATGAATACCTGAAATCAGATGCTTTCAAAGTAGGTTAATTTTTTGAGTTGATTGGGAAAGGTTTATTCCATGTCACCACAGACTTCAGTTTCTCCAACCCCAATACCATATAAACTTTTCATATTCACTGTATTATATGAAGACAAACATGGGAGCTTCAATTCTAGGAGATAGTGAAAGGAAGATGATTAGGGGAACACACACTGATTCCTTGGCTTTACATTTTTGTCATGTGCTGGCTAGCCTCTTGAAGGAATCATTAAAATTTATTGTTTTTGACAGTAGCTGGTCTTTGTCTAAGTTTTGGATATACCAAAACTGAAAAGTGAAAAAAATCAGTTAGCATTTTTAAGGGCTCTGACACTGCAATATTAAATATGAAAAAGTTGGAGGGTCTGAGGTACTGTTCTTATTTGAATTTATGAATCTTGGAAATTCTATATGTTACACTCATACTTATTAATAACATTACAGTGTATAAGATTGTTATAATTTAAAAGACTTCTGTTTGTTCATTCAAAATGTTGGCGATCGTGGCTCTCCACAACTTCGTATGCTTTATTGCATGAAGCAATGTTTATCCACTTACTATCCCTCCTAGTTCCTGTTCTACCATCTATTTCCACAAACTAGGTTAGGTAAGTCACTCACTGTTTCCCTTTTTATCTGTCCTGTGAGTACCAAATTTTCTAATCCCTCTTTTCTCATTATATATCAGAAATTTTTCATCTATATGTTTCTGATTCTATGTATAAGTGTTGTTGTTGTTTCCATTTTCATTAAAACATTTTTGTTATTTACATGTTCCCTCCCTATGTATATATCATCAAAACTGTTTTACAACGTACATAAACCGTATCTACATGTATTCAGAAGTTATGATCTTTTTTATTCCTTTTTATCAGATTTAACAAACAATATTTTCATTGCTAACAAGACATTTTTTTGAGTTTTTGTGATTTTCACAAATTTGCAGACAAGACCCAAGGATGTATCTTTTTCTATATTCCTGTGAGGATTAAGTATCAAAGTAAAAAGTAAAAATAAAAAAACCAACAAACTAAACACTGATTTGCTAAAAATATTCATTGAGAGATTCTATGATTGTAATCTTCTTTTTTTTTTTTTCTTTCTTTTGCTTCAGGTTTTTCAAGCAAATACACTTCATCAAAGGAGTGTCAGCAAAAACTTTCAGATAGATGCACAACTTGAGCCAAAATAGTATACATGTCGACGAATTGTTAAACAACAGTAGGAAAGTCAATGATGTATCAGTTAAGATTTTTTCCAGTATATGTCTGGTGAAAGATAAACAGGCGAGTTACACTGTCTCTGGTGCCCTAAGTTGTTAAAATGAAAGCAGAAGATGAAGGTGATGAAATCTGGAAAATTTGTCTTCAGGGTAGAAAAGGTGCACAACACAACATGGCACTTTGGCTTTTTCATTCTCCTACGTTCTTCTGCAAGATACTTTTTTTTTCTTCACCTTCCTGTTTTTTAGAGTGCCCATTTCAAGAAAGAGAAAACAAGAGATTTAAAAAGTTTTCAAAATTTAACAAAAAAAACAAATATTCTTCCACTGGTTTTGTGTGAACTATCAGATGACTTTCCAATAAATTTTTCACCTTATTTGTGGGATTTAAAACAGTTTTTAAACTTTGAAATCTGAACACACAAAACATATTATATTTGTTTTGTCAGCTTATAGTTTAAGCTCCAAGTCCTGGTAAACCGTTTCAGTTGGCAGGCTAAACTCATGTGGGGGAGTAGTGTTAAAATACCACCACTGGACGGCCTTCTCAATGCAGATCATTGACCAGGATGTAAGGGTTCCTCAGAAGAACTACAATGGCCACATGTTCATGACCAAGGTGAGAAACCTAGTTGGAGGATATCGGCTGTAGTCTAACTGGGAGAGGGATGGGATCCACCAGGTTAAAATGTCCAATGCACACCACATGATGACCATACCAAGAGACCATTCATGGAGACCCAGGCTCTAGCACCTGAATGTGAAAAAAATGTGAACAGCTTAGCACGTCAAACAAAAGAAGAATAAAAATAATAAGCATTTTAAGAGACTGCAATGGAATTAGAAGAATTTTAAAGTGCTTCTTTGCTGTCTGGAGGCATGAGTTATTATATATACATGATTTCATTAAACACGTCACAAAAATGTATTACATATGGTGGTATTTCAATGTGCATTTTGGTATGATTGATATATTGATTATGGATTTTAAATGTTTTTATGCTAAAAGTAAAAGTAGAGGAAAATAAGATCAATTTCTATCATTTGATACTCTTTTACATCTGGAAAGGAAATTATTCACTCAACATAAAGCAAAAAATATTTGCCATTTATGGAGATGGTACCATAGCTAAAAGAAATTTGATAGATTTACTATTTTAATACATAGATAAGTTGTATATAAAATGTGTAATGTATATATATATACCCAGGTGTAGGAATGCAGAAGGCTATTATCTCCCTTTATGTTATATATATATATATATATATATATATATATATATATATATATATATATATATATATATATTTGATTTTGTAGGTACAAAACAAGTATTTAATCAAAAGCATGCATCCAGGTTAGTAGATATCATCAACCCATGGCTTATATAAAACTGATTAAGCTAACGGGTTCGTATCACCTGATGATTGTGAAATGCATGGAACTCAGAGTAGTAGGGACTTGGTAAACATGGTTTGGTTACAATGCTGTGCAAAAGTAAGTGAACCCCCTAAGAAAATATTTAAAAAATTGTCTCCTTTTTCCAGACAATCAACAAATCATAATTAAACTATATATTCATTAAGAAAAACTTTTATTCAATCAATTACATCCACTTTCAAAACTGTTTATCAAACTGGAATAAAGATATTAATTAAAAATTAAGATGTGCAAAAGTAAGTGAACCCTGACATTTAGTATTTGGTGACTGCTTCTTTTGAGATTACAATGTCAACCAGTCTTTTTCCATAATTTTTAAGTTTTTGGCAGTAGTGAGTACTGATTTTTGACCATTCTTCTTGTCAAAACTCCCACAATTGCTTAATATTACCTGGTTTATTGCATGCACTGCTTTCTTTCATTTGAATCATAGATTTTCAATTGGGTTTGGATCAAGACTTTGACTAGGCCATTCCAAGACTTGAAATTTCTTTTTACGACCACATTCTTTTGTGGATTTGCTTTGCTCTTCAGATCATTGTCTTGTATTAAGTTCCAGACCTGGTTTAAACACAACTTTTGAACTGAAGACAAGACACTTTCATCTAAAATTGCTTGATATCTTGAAGAGTCCATTGTGCCATCAATACATACTATTTTGTCTGTTCCAGCTGCAACAAAGCACCCCCAAATCATAATACTGTCACTGTCATGTTTAATGATTGGTATAAAATTCTTCTCTTTAAAAGCCATATTAGGAGCTCACCAGAATATATCACCTATTGTTCCTCCCAAAAAGCTCTAGTTTGGTTTCATCTGACGATGAAACCTTTTGCTTGAATGTTTCTAGCTAATTAATATGTGCTTTGGCCTAATTGAGGTGAGCATACTTCTGCTATTTCGTAAGTGGTGGATTTTTCTAGGCATTTAGCCATGAAGATCAGCATTTTTCAGATTTTGTCATATTAAATATAATGTAGTTGAAATAAAATTCATGAATAAATAAGGAATGTTAAATAATAGTTTCAGACTATTATTTTTTAGTGACAGTGTATTTGGCTCAAATCTTCTGAGGCTGTCCTTGGTGTCAGTTGGTAGACAAAATAAGGAGCTTGATTTTGATTGGCTTAGCAAAATGTGGGAATGTTAGATTTAGAAATAGTTTTTGATGAGTTAAGTTTTACACATTGAAGAGATCATACGTGGTTATTTTGCGTCTAGGTGAACTTGCTCCCTTTTCTGGCTAGTTAGAAATGTACACCTCATCATGTTTAATAAAAAGATACATTTAAAATTCCTTTTGTTGAAGTTCTCATTTTACCTCCGAACTAAAAGAACAACTAGCGATCAGCCCAGTTGAGAAAAGAAAGAAATAGAGAAAGAGAACTAGCGATCACCTGGCTGGAAGATGGCAGAAATAAAAAAGCAACATGTCAGTGAAACAAGGCAATCATGACTATCATTAAGGGGCTATACAAAAGTCACAGTGTACATGTATTCACACTGATTCCAACATTGTCCAGTGAGCATTGGAGAATCACAAAGTTCATAGCAGGATATGCCTAGGCTTGCCGAACTAGATGTCTACTTGCTCTTGCCATTATTTTTTCACAGACATCCACTTCTTGATTGTGATACCATCATACTAAAGGCCTTCCATTTGTAAATAATTTGTTGCATGATGGAGAAATGCACTCCGAATCATTTTTGATAGCTTCTTGTAGCCTTCCTCATTACTATATTTTTCAGCTATATGATTTTTCAAGGCTTCGGGACATTCTTTTGATCTTTACATATATATATATATTTTTTTTTTAATCTACTTTCTAATTGCACACTTTTGTATACACAGTGAGTTATACTGTTTGACTGCAGTAAACACATCTTACCAAAAACATGAACACATTTTGATTTTTACACATGCATAAAAAATTATTTTCACTAGCAACCATGTAAAACAAAAATACAGAGTGTAAATGTAAGGGTTCACTTACTTTTACACATCTTAATTTTTAATTACTGCTTTTATTCAAGCTTGATCAAAATCTTCTGAAGTGGTTGAAATTTAGTGACTAAAGGTTTTTCTTAGTGAATATGTAGTTTAATTAAGATTTGTTGATTATCTGGAAAAAAAGAGATAAGTATTTTAAATATTATCTTAGGAGTTCACTTACTTTTTCACAGCACTGTATGTAAATATATAATGCTAATGAATTAAATTTGAGAGATAAAGAAAACATACAAAATAATAATTATGGATAATATAACTACACCCTTTGTGCAAATTAATTGAAACAACTGCTTTAGTTTCCTTTCTTTCACCATACGGTCAGTTTTAGACCCACTGGAGGGACAGGGTTTTAATTAATTTCTGTTTTTTTCCCTCAAATCTGCAGTGGTGTGCAGTAATATCAATCTGTTTTCAGGGTGTATGATGAAATTTGAAAAAATGTAAATAATAACAGAATTATTCATTTTGTTTCAATCAATTTGCACAAGGGTGTAATAAGATTGTAACATATTGTATGTTAATAGACATTTTGACCAGGAGTAAGCATGAAGAGAAAGATGTAAAAAATTGGAATTTTTGGACACTTCTGTGTCCTTTCTCAATGAGAAATAAAAAATCCAGCCTCAAGCATAGAGTGTATTTAAATATAAAAGTGGGTAATGAGGTCAATACCGTCTAGCAATAGACTGTTTCATGATTTTTTTTTTTTAATTTGCAGGTGATAAACAGTTGCATATATTTAGAAGCATCTTTTTGGCATTCAGATAATTTTCTTTTTAATTATTCGCCCCAAGCAAGGCAATAATGTCACTAGGATGCAGGAGGTTACAGAAAATGTGAAAACTCTAGTGAAGAAAAATAAGGAAAAGAACAATAAGGAACAGATCTCAGGAAGTTAGAAGATAGTGATTAATGTTGCATTTAGATTTTTTAAGATTATAATTGGCAGGGAAGCAAGAATTCAAAAGGAAAATCCACAGGCAAGAAGTGCGAGGTTGCATCTAGCTAGTTCAACAGTAAAATGGTGAGACCCAGTAGCTAGTCTAGTAGCATGGTTAAATTCATGCATCTGGACCACTAAGGAGAACAGCTCATCAGAAGAATTGCCATGAAAATATTTGTAGAGGGAAGTCGGGGGAAGCCATATGACATCAGTGGGAAAGTGATTGAAGTTGAAGTGTCAGGTGAGGATCGATTAAATTACAGACCTTTCTTTGTTGAATATTGAAATGTTAAATCTTCCCAATAAAATTTTGATAATTATTTTAAAATGGATGATGAATCTACCTCAGTTGATCCACAAGTTACAGTTAAATCACTAGAACTGATAGAGACAACAATGAATGATTTTTTTTATTCAACCTTTGATCAATTGATCAAAATCTTCTAAAGTGTTCAAAATTTAGTTAATAAAGGTTTTTCTTTTTTTATTACTTGAGACACAATTCCATCTTAAATGTATTGGAAATCTTGCAGCAAAAAAATTTGTCAGTCATTGCAAATTTACCTGCCAAGAATTTGCAAATATTTATGCTTCTGTTATGGGATCTTACCCATAATAATAATAATGGACTTAATAAATACTGCACCTAAGGAGTAGACAAAGAGTCAGTAGTTCAAGTTGAGTCAAGAGTTGAGGCAGAGGCAGAGGCAGTCCGAAACAGAGTTGCATTCAGACAATTACTGCAAGACATTGGAATAGTGATACTGGTCGAGACTACATTGTTCTCTCTACTAAACCTGGTTGTTCATACTAATACTTTCTACTTCTCAGTATATATTCCTGTTTGTAATATATCTGTGTTATTCCATAGCTGTGTTCGAGTTCTTCTTTATTGGTTCTACCTTGGACTATCACTGTAGTACAAGGAATCAGACCATAACAGCTTCAGTGCCTGAATTTCAAAAATATGATGAAACAAACTATTTTATCAGATTATGAAAAGGCAAAGAGTACGTTATGAAGACAATTATAGGATGTTCATCATTTGATTTATGAGAAAATATCAATAGTAGATCTACAATCATTATTTTTTGAAACTCATCTTACAGCTTGATTTGTTGATTTCACAATATTAATAATATCATATTCCAGTGAATTATAATTTTTAAGTTTATGATTGAGTAAGCTCATGGCAATTTCTATGACAATAAAATATCTGTAGCAATTCCCCTATCACATTGTTAAATATTTGAGCTTAACAACTTTAACAAAATATTGCAATAAAAAATCATAAATATGAATGCTGGTCAGTATTTTAAGAAGTGGGTACAAATAAAAAGATTTGAAATTGACAACAATTTTCCATTTCACTTAATCAGCCCTTGCACACTTCTAATTTCCTTTCTTTCTTTCTTTCTTTCTTTCATTCTTTCATTTTCTCACTGAAGCCAAGTAATATCAGTTCCCATCTTTCCACATGATCAAAATGGAATAGTCCATTATTTTTAAGGTATTAGCAGGAGACATTAAACACTTTTATGTTCTCTTCTTTCTTTGTTTCATTTTTTCTCCAAAATCAAGTAGTGTCTCTTCCCCTCTTTCTATGTGATATAAATGAAATAGTTCCTCATTTATGAGGTATTGGCAAGGCATAACGGTCGTGCAAACTAACAAAGGAAGGAACAAGCACAATTATAATACGATAATTTGCATTTGGTTTTCCAACATCAGGAATTATTATTATTAATATAATTGTGTGATATAACATGTTAACAAAGTGATGCTGGGATACAATATATTTTTAATACAGAGTTTGTTGTAAGGGCATAAAAAGATCACAAAGATTTGGCTAGTAGCATCAAACATGTTAGAAGCTACTTGGTGCAGAAGCTACAGCCACAACGCATAGTGTAGTGAGGCTTTGGTGTTATGCTCCACATTGAGTTTAAAAACCAAAACACATGAACAGATCATTTTAGTACAACACAGACATTGTTTTTGAGTTTTGTTGATTTTATTGTATACTATTGTTCACCCAATACAAGGCCTAGAAGCCACTCAAAGTAGAGAGTTATGAAGACAATTATAGGATGGTTATTGTTTGATTAACTAGAAATAATCAATAGCTGATCCTATTGGCATCAGTGATGAAATAATATAAATTTCTGCAAATAATACCTTAATCTATAACACGTGTTATTTTACATATACAGTTTTATACACAGAATAACAGTACAAGAAGAGATAATATATAGTTATGTCCACACAGCTGAAAAAAGAAGAAAAACATAGGGTTTGGTGTAAAGAAAAGAAGAGGAAGAGTTTGTAATGAACGAGGTTAAAGTTGAAAATTTCAAAAGAACAAACATTTTCAAAAATAATCAATTTCGATGCATTGAGGAATTTTACATATATGCTTTGATATAAAGAATAACAATACAAGCAGAGAGAAAATATGCTTATGTGTACACAGCTGAAAATGGCAGAAAAAACACAGGCTTTGGTGCTAGAAAATGTAGGAATGTAAGATGTCCTATAATGTCTGTATGTGGAGGTTAGCAGCCAGCCATCAATGGAAAAGAGATTTATTTTGAAGTGATGCAACGCATCCTATACTTATTGCCTTTGAGAGGAAAAGAGCAGCCATGTTCTTCTTTTTATAGCCCACCTAGTGGGCATCTTGGCAGACCATATTTTAGGCACTGAATCATACATCCACTTAAGTTTAAAATCAGAACTAATAAGGAAACAAAAAGAATAATCTGGAAGACAATAGATAGTCATTGACATTGCATTTAAATTTTTGAAGATTAAAGCTGGCTGGAAAGCCTAACTGGAAGGGAGTTTCACAAGCTAGAAGGACAAGTAAAGTAGCTGTTTGCATAGAATTTACAGTTACATGCAGCCAACTTAACACTAAATTGATGAGATCTCGATGCTAGTCTAGTACTGCACTTAAATTCAAAATGTCTAGGTTCCATAGTAAAGAGCGATATTTATTCTGTTTAACTACAGAAATGTGGCACGAAGCCGAAAAAGGGGATTGGGGAAAGTACGGTCTTCTTCTGTCTTAACTATAACTTAGCTAGCCGCAAATACTGACCCAATCGTACAAAACAAAATTCCTGACACCAAAACAACACATTCATACGTACCTTTCTTACTACAACCACCATAATACCTCTTTGTCTCTATGAAAATACTAACTAGTCCCCATATTTACAATTCGATAGTAAAGAGCTCATCTGAACAGCTACCATGAAAGTATTTATAAAAAAGGTATAGTATAAGGAGGCAAGGAGTTGGTGGGTTAGTGATTGAAATTTATTTCTATTTATAGGAAATTTATTTCTATTTATAGTAAATTTATTTCTGTTTATAGAAAAAGGCACAAGGAGGCAAGGAGGTGGTGGGTAAGTGATTGAAATTAATTTCTATTTATAGAAATTTTATTTCTTTTTATAAAAAAGGCACAGGGAGGCAAGGAGATGGTAGGTAAGTGATTGAAATTAATTTCTATTTATAGTAAATTTATTTCTATTTATAGTAAATTTATTTCTATTTATATTAAATTTATTTCTATTTATAGAAAAAGGCACAAGGAGGCAAGGAGGTGGTGGGTAAGTGATTGAAATTAATTTCTATTTATAGAAAATTTATTTCTTTTTATAAAAACGGCACAGGGAGGCAAGGAGGTGGTAGGTAAGTGATTGAAATTAATTTCTATTTATAGTAAATTTATTTCTATTTATAGAAAAAGCACAAGGAGGCAAGGAGGTGGTGGGTAAGTGACTGAATTTTTTTCTATTTATAAGAAATTTATTTCTATTTATAGGAAATTTATTTCTATTTATAGCAAATTCATTTCTATTTATAGAAAAGGAACAAGGATGCAAGGTAGTGGTGGGTAAGTGACTGAAGCCAACTTCCTATATCTATTTTGCATATTAAGTAGTGTTTATGTGGCTGAGCAGTCAGCTTGGCCTGTCACCATGACAACATGCCCTGTATCAAGCATAAATTACAACACTTGTCTTTCTGTTTCTTGAGTGTGTCATGAAAAAATTGGCAGATGTTAGAAAATGTTTTAGGTAAGACTAGCATAATGAGGAAGGAGGAACTGGAGAATCTGATACTCACAGGTCAAATAGACGGAAAGAGAGACAAGAGAAAACAACACATGACATACCTGGCGGGCTTAAGCAAGTGATTGACAGAACCTGGTCTGTGGAAGGAAGCAGAAGGAAGTACTAGCTTGGTGCAAAAACAATGTCGTTTTCTCACATAGTAACATATGTGAGAAAACGACATTATTTTTGCACCAACATAATAACTTGTTCAGTGCAGCAAGGGATAGAGGATGGTGGAGAGACATTGATCGCCTATGTCCTGAAATGACATGGTACATAAAAAGAAAAGATATAAATTTGGATAATGACATACGAATAGACACAGCACATAAAAGTAGAAGACTCTCCCCACCCCACGCGTCGAATGACCTGGGTTTTATAATTTCACTCGCAGTATAACCTCTCTTCAAACAGGTGTTGCATTACTGGCAATTTTTGCTGTTTAATTGGAGCAGTTGAAGTTTAAAGTTAGCCCAACTGAAAATCAATATTAGTAACAACAATTGGGTGCAACTGAGGCACATCCCCAAATGGGGCGGGGTAACAATTTGAATGAGGTGTGGCCTAGAAAAGGGCCATTTTGGCTTTCTCAATTTTGCAAGGAAGGAACCTCTCCCATGGACCATCATAATAATGATACATGATAATTTTTATTTATAATATATTTTTATTTATAATATATTTTTATTTATAATATATTTTTATTTATAATATATTTTTTTTATAATTCTGATAATCTTTTGCATTAGATTACAACTCTCTAAATTGATTGTACACTGTTTTTTACAGACATTAAATTTTGCCACAGTTTTTTCGATTTTTCACCTTCAAGGTTGTAATTTTTTCCAGCCAACTTGGACTCAAAACAGGTACTGAAGAATTATCTATCAAACAAAAAAAATTCCATCAAAATCAGATGAAAACTCTGGAAATGCATAAACAACATCCAATCACACACACACACATATACATACACGCATACATACACACACATACATACACGCATACATACACACACAGACATACACACAGACATACACACATACATACACACACATACATACACGCATACATACACACACATACATACACGCATACATACACACACATACATACACGCATACATACACACACACAGACATACATACATACATTTTGAGAATTATAGATATAGATAACGAATGTTTACTTTAGCTTGTATTAAACTGTATATTGTAATAAATTCATTATTTTACATTTTCAGTTTTTCTCCTTGGGAAAATTTTTTACTTATAAGTGCACCCCTGAAGTTCAGCTTGCCTGAAGTGCCAGCAACCCTAGGGCTGGCTCTGCCTAGCAGCAATACAACAAATAATAAAAGGGATTCTCATTTATGTTATTTTTTTTCCAAAATGTTGACACAAATGCAAGCAAAGTAGACTCCTTTGAACAGAATTTTTCTGGCAGCTAATTAAGCAGTGCTACACATTTGCCATTGAACTGTTGCATAATATCTGTTCTCCTGTATAGCAGCGAATGTTGGACAATCTTCTCAAAGATGAAGAAGTGATTTGAAACAACAGAAATGTGGTTCTACAGAAAGATGCTGAGGATACCATGGACTGAACATGTGAGTCACTTTTGGAGAAAATGGAAACAAAAAGGAAACTTATACTTAATATCAGAAAGAGGTGTTTGAAGTTTTTGTGGTACCTAATGAGGAAGAAGGGCTTGGAAAATCTGATACTCACAGGAAAGATTGAGGGACAGAGGAAAACAGTGTGTAACATACTTGATGAACTGGAGTAAATGGATAATAGAACAGGGTTTGGGAGAAATAACAAAAATACAAAACTTATTAAGACTACTAGGGAAAAGAAGATGTGGAGAGCCATGATAGCCTAAGTGGACACAGCACATAAAAGAAGACATATTCATCACCTCATTGAAAGCCACTATGTGATTTTACTGACACAATTTCACAATTTAAACCCAACAAAATCTGATCAACAACACACGTCTGTCAGTACTTACTAAGTACTGTTGAGACTTACCACGTATTAAAAGTTATCAGAATATGGCATGTCGCAACAGGCTTTTGAAATACATGTTGATGTCTCTGATTTGTCAGAAGTCACCATGGTACAGTCTAAGGATGAAAAAATTAAAACTTTTACAAAACTTAAATATTTTACATTGTCAATTAATAATTTTTAATAGTTATTATACAATGTATCTGCTTCTTATCCATGATCTTTTATTGCAAAAACTTTGGGTAAATCTATTTTTGATAGCTTTCGTTCATTGTCCTGTTCTTATTCTGGATCATCTATAAAGTTACTTAAATCCAGAAACTTTTGACCAATTACAGATAAAGATTTATAGAGTGTGTATCTTCCCAAAAGTGAAAAATGAATAAACATTCAAAATCTGCAATTCAGAATTTTTAATTATTTTCACTATATTTTCCAACTTTCCATATAGACATTTTCAGACCACTCCCTTCAGTCTGTACTCATTTAAATATATACTTAAGCCCCTACAAGTATCATTTATGCATAGACTGATCAATTCATTGGATTGACGCTTAACTATTTGCTTAAATTATCATACAATCAGTAACTAAAGCTTTGCTAAATACATGGACTGCAAGATTTGTAGTTTCACTCATAGTCGTGACAAAGAGGGGAAGTCAATCTGAAAGAGAATTGTTTTTAGAACAATGAAAATTTTTAGCTTTTAATAGACTGAGAACAACTGCTTACCCCCAACGGTGTAATGGTTTTACAGAGAGGGAACACAGAACAATTAAAACGGCAATAATAGCTTGTAAGGAATCATGACTCTCAGCATTATCAATTGTAGTCCTTCATATATGAATATAATGAATCAGGCTTCTCAAGTTTTTGTGCTTTAACTCATTCCTCTATATTTATCTCCTAACTGTTTATTAGTACCTCTGATACAATGAATTCATTAAATAGTAAGTTGACAAAGACTTTGTATAAAACTATAACTATTTGATTGTCATGGCGCTTCTAAAGGAAATTTTCTTGCTTTAAATAAATGTATGTCTTGTGATGAAATATGGCTTAATGGTAATGGTATTGAAAATTATTTGTAAGCTACTCATTCAAGTTCTACAGTGATCACCAAAACATGTCCTCACTACCTTATAAGGAAGCATTTAGCATTCATTGACAGAGAAACCAGTGCCACTTTAATTTGAAATTTATAAAATCTTTCTCTTAAAAAGTTTTTCAGGAAAATATGTTTCTCAAGTCCACTAGCTGTTATTGCTCTTTCCAGTATTGATGGGGGTTTCCTTCCTAACCTTTTGTTTGAATGAGTATGGAATGTCAACATCTTGATGATGTTATTATTTTCTCTTCAAGTTACATGTGCTATCCATTTTAGTTGTTACTTTTGTTGAAACTCCTCAAGTGATGAGGTTTCTGTTATTTTGTACAGTTCTTTGTGATTCTGTTGTGCCATCTGAAAACGATGGTCTGCACCAATACATACAGGCTTTATTCATTCAAAATCTTTTTTAATCATTAATCTGAGAAAGTGGTTGTATACAGTTGACAATTCAGAAATTTCTGAATGGGTTAGACCCTAAGCATGACATTATTATGAAAGCCTCAATCTGATGAAGCTATTTAACTTGACTTCTTAGGCTAAAGATTTATTTTTTTTTACAGAGTTGGACAAAGCTACTCCTAGGACAGCCTATCCTATGTTCAATTCCTTATAATAAATTTCTTGTAACTGATCTATACACTAAGGTATTTGTAGTGTTGAGTATTTAATAAATCCCCATCTTGAATATTTATGATGGATTCAGAATAGGTGCTATCATGTTTTCATACCAATCACAGATCATAGTTTCTGTTTTGGAAAGTTTTTATCTTAAGTCCTAATTCTTAAAACACTTATTAGTGGATGTTGATGTTATTCTTATCCCAAATATGAATACCTATGTTATTGATATAATGCACCACCACCACCAACACCACCACCACCATCATCTATACATTAGCCTCAGGAGGGAAAGCAGGAAAACTGTTTTTTATTAGAAGATTCATTTGGGATTTTGTATAGAATGCTTACTTCATTGCTCTTTTACATAATTGAATACCTGAGAAAATACTAAAACCTTATGCTGAAACATGGTTTTGTTTTTGATTAGAAATAGTTAATATCCTGTAGATAACATTTCAAACAGTGATAGTTTGTGTAAAGATAAGAGTGATAACAAAGTTGAGTATTGTTATTTCCACTAAGCTCTTAGCATTCAAACAGTTATAACAAAATTTCAGATAATCCAAAGCAATCCTCTTGAGGAAAAGGAAGAACTTGGAAAAAATATAATTAATTTTTTTACTATCAGAAATAAACAAAGAAGTTGCTCCACAAATTGGGCAGCAATTTTTGTAGTAATATTCAAAATTTAATAATACCTAAAATACCTGTATACAGTGGGGAAAATAAGTATTTCATCCACTTCTGATTTTCTGAGTTTGCCACCTTACAAAAATGGGAACGGTCTATAATTTTCAGGGTAGACTGTTCCAGTCTTGTGCTGGTATACAATTTTGTCCCAGATATCCTTAGACAATTCTTTCATCTTTCCCTTTGTGGGGAGATTAGATTCTGATTCATTGAAGGATTCTGTGAACTAGTGTCTTTTATACAGGTAATGAGTACTTGATTAGGAGTAATAATTGAGTAATAGGACTAGTCTATATTCCTCCTGGTCACATAACTGGTCTGTGGAGCCTGAATCATTGCTGGTTGGTAGGGGCTGAAATATAAAATAGAAATATATGTTCAAAAATTAATATAATGTGATTTTTTAGAATTTTTTTTATATTCTATCGCTCATTTTCAAGATGGACACACCCTGAAAATTATAAACCATTCCTATTTTTGTAAGGTGGCAAACTCAGAAAATCAGCAGGGGATGAAATACTTATTTTCCCCACTGTATTAGTTTGAGTCATAAATAATTTCTTTCTGTTTATGAAAAAACTTACAAACTTTGTTATACTCCACTTCAATTATATCTCCTGATTCACTCTACATGTTGGTCAGATGTGAATGCTAAGAAAGCAAAACATAAACTAAAAAAGTCGTTTTCTGCACAGGGGCTCTGAGCATCACATTTGGTCCACAAAACAAATCCCCACAGTAAAATACAATAGTAAAAAAAAGACTCTGGGGGCCACAGGATTAAAAAATGTCCCTTGTAACAACTGAAACAGTTGCAGGCTGAAAGGTCACCTGTTTGCATACATGTGAACTGTTGCCATCACTGCCTTGGTTGCCTCACTCATCTCCTTGTGATCTTGCCTAAGCTTCACTAATATCACCCAACTTGTCATATGCAGAATGTGGCAAACAGAACATCTTCATCACTGCTGGGCTTTTGATGCCGGCACCCTGATTTCTAATACTTTAATTTCTTCACTAGCTAGCACCAGTCTTCCCTTATTGTCACCACCATGACACCATTTCATTGATTTCCCAATTTACCAGAATTCAACAGAAACATTCTGTTTAGTCAACCTTCACTATCCACTCTAGGCCTCCCTTGTTATCACCAACATGACCCTGTATTGTTGATACTAGGTTTGAACAGAATTGAACAGAAACATTCTGCTCAATCAACTATCATGATCTATTCCCAGCCTCCATCATTACCACTGTTGTAACCTCAGCAACCAACCTGTCAAAGTGCCTCACAATGAATCAACCCACCAGCATGACTTTGATCGATCAACCCACAAACACACCTTACCAGGCAGTTCAGGTTCAACATCTCAGCATCACATGACCACAAGCACATCAAACACCTCACAGGTGTTGAGTGCAACTATGAAGAACGGCATACATCAAAATCCACCGATGGCTAATCAGCTCCAGACCTATCCTCTGACCCCAACTGTGACCTCTACAATTAACCCAAGAAATCTGTCAACTGCCGGCACCACCAACAACACTATTACACCTAACTGCTTGCCTTACCAACAGCATCTGAAGAAACACATATTGACAATTTTTAATCAGTATCACCCAAGAGAAGGCAGTAAAAGGGTTACAGAGTGTGGAAAAGTTAAGAACAAAAATATTAATAATGAGCCAGAAGAGGAAAGAGTAATCAGGATGACAGTAGATAGCAATTGACATTGCATTTAAATTTTTGCAAATTAAAGTTTATGGAGCTCGAAGCAAATTCCACAAGTGAAATGTATGAAAAAAGAAATTTAGAATAGAACTTATGTCTACATCTAGCCGGCTCAACTTTAAATTGATGAGATCATGATGCCATTCTAGTAATGTGCTTAAATTCAAAAAGTCTAGGTACCATAGCAAAGAGCTCATCTGAGCAATTACCAGGAAAGTATTTATAAAAAATGTCCAGAGTGGTAACCTTACGGCAATTGGAAAGTGACTGAAGTTGAACCACCAGATCAGGACCAATAATATTGCTGATTCTTTTTTGCATTTTATCAAGGAACACAACATAAATAGCAGGGGAACCAGACCATATGTGACAGAAATATTCTAAGCATGGGTTAATGGTAGACTTACAGATATGTAAGATAGATTCTGATGAGAAAAACTGTTTCGCCCAACACAATGAATCAATTTTCTTAGCATCTAAATTAGCAATGGATTCAATATAGTTCTTTCCACTTCATGTCAGCTGTGAATGTAAACCCAAGAATGTGCAATGAGTCATTTACCTGGAGGTTGGCATCAGCCATGCTGATGGAAGGTGAGGAGGAGTCTCTCAAATGATTAATGGAGAGGAGTTTAGTTTTGACAGCGTTAAAATTAACAAGCCATTTTTTTGCACCAGTTAATGACAGAGAGGCATACATAAAGATGAACCCAATAAATTTAAAACAGATCTTTTGATTCATTTATCAGTCTACACATGTTTACATATGGTAATAGGAAATGTCTATTTCTGTCCAAGTAAATATGTCTGCATTTACTTTATTCACATACTGACTGCAATAAAGTTGTTTTGAGTTAGAAATCTAAAATCAAATGTAAAACATGACACAAGGTTATGATTAGACAAGTCTATATTGAAGGCATTGGTGCATATATGTAGCTAATAAGATATTATATGTATAAAAATGCATATGTGTGAATATAATTATGCCAATATTATGGTGTTAATATTTCAGTCTTTGCATGGATTGCTAATTGGTAAGGCACATAATGTCAGAGAACTTCATTAACTAAGGTCATTATTCCTGAGCTGTGTTTCAAGTCCACAAAGAATTTGTCTCAAAAGGCCAAACTTTGGGAGAGATCAAATCAATTTATTTAGCCTTGAGTTAATCGATAGTTCAGTTTTGCAGAGAGGAAAATAATGGTGAAATTGTGTATTAACTTTAAAGGAAAAAAAAAACTGGATAAATCACAGAATATTGACAATTTTATAAGTTACTTTATACCATTTATATTTTAATTCAGTTTCAGTGATAAAATAAGACAGAAATCATTCGAAAATCCTTCCAAATGTTTGGACAAGAATCAATGAAGCTCAGAATATTGTACAAATGTGAATTACACCATCAAGACTTGCTCCATCCATCTTTTTAAACAGTTGTCTCCATTCCACTTTTTAGAAATACAAGGTGTAAATTCTCTATTGGCCAAGGATAGTACTTACATGCTTGTGAAAATTAATTGAAACAAAACAAATAATTCCATTATTATTTACCTTTTTTCATATTTTCCAGTTAAACATGACCCAGTGCACATGTATGTTCATTCCACAAAGTTTTTCCTTGTATATTGACCACAGATTCTGATTGGATTTAAATCAAGATAATTTCCAGGTCAGTCTATAGTACTTTGATTTGATCACTGTTAAAGCTTGCCCATGTGTTTGTGTAGCATTTCAATTTTTGTATGCTTCCTTGGAGTAACGTCCATCACAGGCCATAGGACTACTAATCAGCAGTCGAGACGATAGTGTCTAGGCATGATAAAAATCTGATGCAATCATGGATGACAGAATAATTTTCAAGGTCAAACAAATTTCATCAGAGGAAAAAATAGAAATCAATTACACTCTGTTACTCCAGTGGGTCTGAAACTGACTGCATGGTGAAAGTAAGGTAACTAAAGCAGTTGTTTCAATTAATTTGCAAAGTGATGTACCCTCAACACATAAGGTTCACATTTTCAAAAAGAAATTCCTCTAAAAACTGCCATGTTGATTAGCTTGTTGTTAATAAAGTAAGATTAAACATTGCCGTTTTGTAATATTAAGGTCAGAGAGAAATATGTTTGTCATACAAAGCTTTAAACATTACATGCTTAAATACATTAAAACCTCGTTTCTCTGAATAAGCACGAGGGTATGTGTTGTCTAAAATGGCCCTCTATATTTTATACTGTCAAATATGGTAATTTTAATTTTTCAATCATTTCACCCCAAGTAAGGTGATAGTGCCACTCAGATACAAATTTTTACCGAGAGTAAAAGACAATAATAAATGTGTCATATCTTGCTGGGACTCCCACATTTTTAAAAAAGCAAATAGAAAAGGAAACGTCACCTTCCAGGATCAGTGACTGTATTAAAACTCAGCATATAAAAAGGCCTCAAAAATTGATGAAAACAACAATCTGCAACCAAGATGCCTAGGATGAAAATGTAGAATCTGTTCCAGCAGCAGCAGCAACCAGTTGGCCTCCTGCTCCAGCCATCAGCAATGGTTCCAGCAGGCCTCCAGCTGTAGCGAGTCATCCTCACCAACAGCAATGAGATGCAATAAAGTGTCCTTTTCATGACAAACACTGTTCAATAACTACAAAACTGTATTCATCAGGACAACGCTTTTCAACGACTACAAAACTATCCTTTTCAGGACAACAATTTTCAATGACTACAAAAATGTTCTTTTCAGGACAACAATTTTCAATGACTACAAAAATGTCCTTTTCAGGACAACACTTTTCAATGATTACAAAAATGTCCTTTTTAGGACAGCACTTTTCAACAACTACAAAACTGTTCTTTTTAGGACAATACTTTCCTAAACCTACAAAACTGTCCTTTTCGTGATAAACACTTTTCAATGACTACAAAACTGTCCTTTACAGGACAAAAATTTTCAACAACTACAAAACTATCCTTTTCATGGCAAACACTTTCCAATGACTACAAAACTGTCCTTCTCAGGACAATACCTTTCAATACACTTCTCACCTTCTACATGAACATTCAGAGGTATTTTTGCCCAGTGCACTGTAATCTTACTTTTGTCAATGTATATTCTTTAATGAAAATAAAATGGGTAATATATTTTTTACTCAGGTTTATGTTTTGTTTGTTATTGTCATCTGTCATTTAATATTTGTTTTCAGGCCAATATACCACTCACAACAAAACTTTAATAGCAAGAAAGGACAAAGAACAAAATTCAGCCACACAGAAGATTGTGATTCATGTTACACTTAAATTTTTGAAGATTGTACCTTGACAAGAAAGCAAAACACCAGAAGTGAAGTGTAAGAAAGGAAACTACTGAAATAGAATTATATCTTGCTAATTCAACAGTATAATAATGAGACTACTTGCCTAGTATGCTTAAATTCATGTAGTCTAGGTACCAAGGAGAAGAGCTCATTAGAATAACTGCCATGAAAATATTTATAGAAAAGACACAAGATAAACCATGTCATAGTGTTGGGAAAATGATTGATGCCGAGATGCCAGGTCAGGACCAATAAGATTAGTGACCCTTCTATGGACATTGTCAAGAATTTTGAGATATATGTCAGATGTAACCACGCAAAGTGTATTTGTATAGATCATGCCTCAGAAATTTGGTTTGAGTATACCCTGATGGAATAGTGTTATATCTAATATACCCATTCATTTTTATACTTTATATAGTATTTCTCAATATTTAAATAAATTAAAGTACTTATTAATATCTCTATCTATAAAAGGCAGGATGTGTGTGAGTATGTAACGAATGCACGGCCACAATTTTCAATGGATTTGCACCAAAATTTACATGCACATGCTCCAAGTTAGCAGGTAGGCCAAGACCAACTTTGCATTTCCCAACTCCCATCGATAGTAGTAATAAACAATTTTTTCATGCTTCTACGGCAGTTTTCATGTAGTTTGCAGTCATTTTGTACTGGCCAGAGTGAGAGGCAATAGCTGGCTGCCACGAATAGGCAGGAAGATTCTATTGGCCAGCGTGAGAGCCAACAGCAAAAAAAATCAATAGCTGCATTCGTCACAAGTGGGAAAAATTTACTCCAATTGGCTCATTCGCTTGCTTAAACTCAACGTTGATTCTGATTCTGCAGAACTGGGTTGGGTATAAAAAAGTATTTGTTGTTAACATTCTTCTTTCATTCAGTTTTTCCAGTTACGAGTCCTTTTTTAAAGCTGATTGTTTTGTGTTCATTTTGTTTAGTTCTTTTTTTGTAACAGATTTAATGTTTAGTATAGAGCTTAGAAAAAATTTGCAGTGTGAGATAGGCAAGAAGTAAGGCATGTAGCAACATCAGCATGGCAAAAGGCACTTCTTTAAAGGCAAGGAAGGGCAAAAATACTTTAAGTCAAGTGATAGCGATTACTGTATGAGTCGTATGATTTTTGAATCAAGCACGGGCAACACCGGGCCATGCTGCTAGTGTAAAATATTTTTAGAAGCCAATCTTTCTTTGTATAAATGTTGTCCCAAAAATTTGGTTTGAGTATGCCTTGATGAAATAGGGGTGCATCTAATATATCGATGATTCTTTTAAATTGTCAAAAAACAGTAGTCCTTTTCCCTTGCCTGTTGTTTTCACACTGCTTTCTTAAATATACTGCTCATAAACAGTTGAAACAAAAGTTTATACTACATTCATTAAATCCTCATTAGCTAAATATACTACATTCATTAAATACTACTACATTCATTTATACTTCATTCATTAAATCCTCATTAGTTAAATCCTCATTTACCAAGCTTAGCTAAATCTAAAGCTTGGTAAATATCTACAATAGAGAATACAGAATTTTTCACGCAAATATTACTTTTCTGCGTTAGAATCATATTACATTTATAAGCTGTCAAGAAATAACATAGGAAAAAAAATTCCTGAAGATATGCATGATGCCTTTGAGGTAGGATCTGAATTGTATGATGGATCAGGAGGGCATATTTACATTGAGGATGACAAGAAACTAAAACCAAATTTTTGTTATTTGATATGTTACGGACAATTCGCTCCACATGTTTTCTTGAGTGACACATCATATTAGCAGGCAGGGGTTCATTAATATGAAAACAATTCCTTTTCCTCTTTAACAAATTATTTGAGTGCTATAGGGTTGCAAATGGAACTGGTTCTATTGTCTCAAATTCTGACATATGGCAATCAGAATTACATCATTCTAATGTCTTTGGAATAGCTATATAACATGTTTGTCTATCTGTTAATTTATCTGTCTCTTTGTATGTGTGGATATGTGTGTTTATTTCTGGTTACTATCAATTTTAAAAATAGATTTTTTTTCAGTTACTACTTCTTTTACATTCAGGACATAGCTGATTATGACTCTCCACAACTTTCTAACCTTTGTAGTTCTAAGTAATATTAGTTTCCTTATTATTCCTCCAAATCCTTGTTCTGCCATCAATTTGGCACAAGATCATTAGGTAGGTTACTTGATATTTCCCTCTGTCTCTGTTGCCTTCAATATGTCCTCTGAGTGTTAAATTATCCAAGCCTTCTCTCCTCAATCAAGATATATCTATCAGCATGACCATCAGCTGTTGATCATCATTTAAAACTAAATCTAGAAGAGTACCTGACCACTAGCACTTGGAAACATTTAGAAAACATGGCATCATTAAAGATAATGAAAAAGAGATTTGAATTAAGAAAAATCTTGATCTACTAACAAAGGCTGAAAATATCAAAGCCAAAACATATGTATAACGAAGACACTTTAAAGAGTTGCAAAATCAAAGAGGCAAAAAAATGATGGTATGGATAAGGTGATAAACATGGACATCAAGAGGTGGGAAGACATCACTAGCAATTGTCCGTACTAGAAACTCAATTTACACTGAAGGCTGGAATATGAAGAGGAGAAACAAAGGCTTGCTGCTGGGAAGAAGCATGCTCGACAGAAAGAAAACAACAAGTCAACATCAAGAAAGTGCAACTTCACATGCATTCATTGCAATTGAGAATATCACTCCTGTGTGAGCTTGTAAAGCCATAACAGGTGCTGCACAGCCATCAGCAGCTGAGGCATAACACTTTGGGTGCAGATCCAAGGTTTCTCAATACCGATAGATGCCACACATACACACACACATGAATAATGTAGTAATAGACTCCAAAAAGTGTGATACAGAAATTGAAAGGTGCATAGAAATAACAAAAGGTACCTTTCAGAAACTAAGCAGAGTATTAAGAAATAAGAAAATATCCTTTGAAACAAAGAAAAGAATTCTGAAAAATTTTCCTCACTTATTGAAACATTGTCAAATTAAAGGTTATTGGAATTTTTTGGTTTTTCTAAATAAATATTCAAATAATACAAGGAGCCGCTCAAGACAGGACAATTGATTGAGGTTGTTGCAGGTACTTACCTGACTCCCTATGTGATGCGACATAAAGTCAAGTTTAATGTGAAGCATCCAAGTGTGTAGACCCATCTAGAATCAAAAATTGCCCTACCCTACAACCAACAGTTGTGTTGGCATTGATATTACTGCTGATTCTCTCTCCCTAGTGCAATGAGGTGGGTACTTCCACAGGCAACTCTTGCTCCTGGACTGGACACCTCTCAGTCTTTTTTCTGCTTTTTTTTTGTGCTTTTTTTGTGGGCATAAACACAAAACTGAGTTGCATTCTGTCCAAAAACAGACATGCATCTGAGAGATGATATACCATTACGTGTGCGAGCTAAGTGACGTTGTTGTAAGGATGTAAGGGAGTAAGTGCAGATTATGAGGTATATGTAGGAAGGACATAACCGTTAACCTCAGACTATTTACATTATTCGGACTATTGTCCTCATATTTGTCGCCATATTTATTACAACGTTTCGGCTGTTGTATGCTGCAGACTTCTTCAGGTGGTTGGAATGTCAAACTGAACCCTTTATTTCACTCACTCTGGTAAACTGTTCTACTTCTATGTGCTATGTCTAGTGGATGTCAGTTATCAGTTATCTCCTGTTAATTCCCCTCTCTAAGTTCCCCACTGACTTAACCGGGTATTGAACTCACATAGCACATGGAACTAGAACAGTCTACCCCAGTCAGCGAAATAAAAGGTTCAGTTTGACATTCCAAACACCTGAAGAAGGCTGGAGTGTACAATAGCCAAAACATTGTAATAAATATGGTGACAAAGATGAAGATAGTCATCTGAATAATGTAAATAGTGTACATAATACCTCATCTCAGAAATATAGACAAATACTGAGACTATTTATTTTAGCAATTGGGGAATTTGTTCCACAAGGTAGTGGTTCTTGGGAATAAGCTGTAAGAGTAGAACTTCCTTCTTACTAATGGAATATGAAGGGGATGAGGATGATTTAACCCTGTGGATGTGGCATGGAGGGGATTAGCTTTAAATGTTTGTATTCATGGAACTAAGGAATGTAGTTCATCTTAATATTTGTCATGGAAATAGCAAGCAATTGACTTGCAACATTTTGTTTTTGTGGAAAAGGTGTAGTAAGGGTCAAAAATAATTAATCAACCACAAATCTGCATGAATATTTGTGAAGAATGTCAAGGCTGGAAAATGCCACTTTTGATATAGAAATGTATCTGTCTTGTTAAATCCTTCCTCAGCAAATATTTGGTGTCAGCTATTTCAAAGCCTTGAACATCAATAAAAAAGGAGATAAAACCTCGACATATTGTAATGGCAATAGTATTATGTTGGTGCAAAAATAATGACGTAATAATGTCGTTTTTTGACGTTACGTCAAAAAACAACATTATTACGTCATTATTTTTGCACCAACATAGTAATATTAGCCATTTCCCTACAAGGAAACATTTAACATTCATTGACGAAGAAACCAGTATGGCTTTCAATTGAAATATATAAAATCTTTCTCTTAAAACAATTTTTCAGTAAAACAAGTTTCTCATGTACAGTAGCTGTTATCTTCAGTATCAATAAGAGTTTCTTTCCTAACCTTTGGTTTAAAGTCATGTGGATTGTCAAAATGTGATTATATAATTATTTTCTCTTCTATATAAATAAATGCAAATGTCAGTATGTCACACTTTTTAAACTTTTACTCTTAGAGGCTGTAGTCCAGCATATCATACCATTTTGGAATAAAGGACAGACCCGGACCCACAATCCTGAAATTTTGGATTTCCAAATATTTATTACTGCGATTGTTTTTGGTGATTTTTATTATGTGAATTTTTGTAACATATTTTTTTGTACAATAAAAAGTTTTCTAACTTGGAAATAAATTTGGGAATAATTGAAATTAATTGCAAAATCCAGCAAAAGTCACCCATGAAGTAAAAATAATTGTTTGTATGGAAAGTAAGGACCTACATCAAATTGTCATTAAATTAAATAATGGCGGAAGGATTATCATTGAACTTTTAAAAGGTAAGCGTAATATTAATGCAATACTTAAATGCAGTGATCAATTATGAGTTCTTCTATAGTCTATTGTTGCCTATTGCATACAGCAGCATCATCCCTTGCAAAAAGAAATCCATACCAACAGAGGAGCAGATTGCAATCAAAAGAGCCAAGACTGCAGTGAGGAAAAGAAAGTCCCATGCAAATGAAAACCCAAGAGAGCTTCTAATGCTGAGAATATGCAAAGACTTAGGGACTCTAAAATTCCTGATAAGCTGAAGGCCCAATCAAGAGCCCACTGCAGGTGCTAGCTTAAATGCCACATGATAGGATGGCTTTAAAAACTAGTGTAGGTGTATATGCCATCCATTTTAGTTGGTACAATTTTTTATTTGTTATTCTGTAGCAACAGTTCATAATGTTCAAAGAAGGATGCTCCTTGCCAAAATCCCTCAAAAAGATTTTAACGATTTATCATAGAAAGTGGTTGTATACAGATGACAGTTTAGATATTTCTGAAAGGGTTTGTCACTATGCACGGTATGCATATGAAACATTGTGACAAGTCTATTTAAGAACATGATTCAAGTTTTCAGGTTGATGTTTTGGTTTTGTAGTAATTTACAGTGTATTGGAAAATTACCTCTTGTGTAGTCTATTCTATGATCAATTTACTTTTTACCTATAGTAAATTTGTTGTAGCTGATTGATACACCGAGGTATTTGAAGTGTTTAGTATTTACTGATTCCAAATCCTGAATTCTTTGTTTATTCTGAGTATGTGCTATTACTTCAGATTCCAGATCATAGTTTCTGTTTTGGAAAGGTTTATCTTGAGTCCTATTTCTTGCAACACATGGCAGAGGATGTTGATTTTCTGTTATCATCTGAAAATGAAGGGAAATTGTTATTTCTTATCTACATACATTTGGAAATATTTCTTTTAAGTAAATGAAACATGGGGCAATTAAATGATGGATTTCTCCAGGCTTTGAGTCATTAACTCTAAATGCTTTCAATTAAGGAGAATATTGTAAATTTGAAGGGAAACTGACACCCGAATAGAAAAAGAAAGAAACAATTATACAAGAAAAGATTTGGGTTGATTTATGCACAAGACATATTGTAAATTGATAATTTATTGTTTACAAAACAAGGAGCTGTTTATTCCAAAAAGTGACATATACAAAGCATATGCACGGTGCTGAAAAGTTCTCATCCCAACCAAAAAGACTTTAAAAAATAAATATTTGGTTAATTGATCAAATTATAGAGTTTCTTAATCTGCAAGAGATAGCCCACTGGTAGCAATTACAACTGTTGGGTGGGAGGTTAGGAACTGAACAGAAAATGATGGGTGATTGGAAATTTTGGTGGACAATATAGAAAACATTCCCTTCATATTTTGTTATTAAAACAGAAGTTCCATTCTAATTTGTGGAACTGGCTCCCAAGAGGATTCTTTTGTGATCACTACAATCTTACCCACTTCAAGTTTGGGGTTTACTGTCTTCTTTCTCACTTATCCTCATAAACTGCATCTCTTACCTCTTAGTCTTACCACTCACACAGCAAACTCCTTCAGTAGCCCTCTACCTTGAGTCACTCTTGAGCCTTGTATAGTGTGAACATTAGTGTAAAAAAAAACAGAATCGGTATTAACATGATCGTCCATGATTCTTGTTTGTTAATTAAAAAAGGATAAAAAAGCATAACTTGACATTGAAAAAGTAACAAAATGTATGAACAAATCTGAACTTTTTGGTAGTAAGAGAATAGTGTGTGTGAGAATGAAGTTAGGAGAAATACTGAATGATGAACGTGTGGTTTCAACATGGTGGTGTGTCTGTCAATGTGTTGGGATGTTTTAGGGGAGAGAAGGCTGGGGATTTGATTCAGGTCAAGGGAATCATAAAAAAAAACAATATCATTTAATTTTGCAAAGATATGCTATACTGTTTGGATTATACATAATTGGAAAAAAATTCATCTTTCAAGAAGACACTGATCCACAAGAATCTTCTGTCAAAATTATCTTGAGATTCAAAAATAAGAAACAAAGTTTTGGAAATTATGACTTGGCTAACTCAATTCCCTGATCTCACCCCATATAATTAGTATAGGATGAATTGGATAGGGGAGTTCAGAGAGAATACCCAAAGAGTGAGAGTGAGGTTTTTCAGTGCTTTAAGAATGCCTAGGAATGTCTACTATTTTTTTCAAAAAATATTAAAAACAATACCAAGATTTTGTGAGGCAGTAATTAAGACAGGTTTTATTGACAAAAACAAAATATGAAGCTGTTATATGATATTTTTTCAGTGAAATGCTTATTTTATGTCAAAATAAAAAGGAATACCCTGTAGTTATCGAAATTACATCTTTTACTTTAAAAAAACACAAAAGTATCTAATTTTAAGGTGTTAAAAACACCTCTAATTTTAAGGTTTTAAAAAATGCAGACGCTATAAACTGGTCTGTGGAATATATATATATATATATATATATATATATATATATATATATATATATATATACATATATATACATATATACATAAAGATATATATATACATATATATATATATATATATATATATATACATATATATACATATATACATAAAGATATATATATACATATATATATATATATATATATATAAATATATATATATATATATATATATATAAATATATATATATATATATATATATATATATATATATATATATATATATTTGGTTGGATAGATGTGAGTTTGACTCACATCTATCCAACCAAATATGTTAGCTCTATCTCTGATATTGAGCGCTTTCTAATAAGTACCGCGCATATAATATATAGATAATTATATATATATATATTTATTTATATACACGCACTTTTCACACACACACACATATATATATATATATATATATATATATATATATATATATATATATGTATGTTAATAAATACATATATACCAATGTTTGATGTGTGACTCAAATTTCATTGGTTACCTAATTCATCAGGCAAGAGATATCACTTATAGTTTAAGCAATAAGCGATATCTTGTACGATATCAAAATTTGATTGGCACATCAAACGTAGGTATATGTGTATTTATTAACTATTATTTAATAAAGAAGAGACAGCTTACTGAATTAAAGAGAGATAGACTGAGACACATATACAGATGGTTTAGAGATTCCAAAGAAAAAATTTGTGGGGAATTTTGTCAAGAAGAGTATTCAAAAAATAAGCGTCAATTTGAAGACAGGGAAACTTTAAACCCTTGCATTAAACAGAATTGGAATGAAATTCCATCTAAAACTCTCAGAAAACTTATTGATTCAATGCAAAACAGGTGAGATGAAGTATTACAAAGGAAAGGAATAAATACAGTGTAACCCGGATATAAGAGAGTTGTTGGGACCAGATAAGAAGTCTCTTATATGAGGGTTTATCTTATATCCGGGTTTGGTCTAATTTATATGCATTAACACAGGCTCTAATTTGGGACCAGAGAAAATCTCTCTCATATCCGGGTTTCTCTTATATCCCGGTCTCTTATATCCGGGTTACACTGCATTGAATTTTGTACAAATTTTCAAAACTGTCTTACGCTTATTTACACATTCGAAAATGTATTTTTCTTACTAACTTTTTTTGGTGGAAAGTTGTTATAAAATCAAATATGTATACTAATACCATCAGATCTAGGTACCACACACAAATTTTCAGAGGAATTTGTGCAGTAATAATAAAATTATTAACAATTTCATGGGGATGTCTTATACTTATTTCCACCACTGTATGTATGCATAGATTGCTCGTAAACTAGGAGGTACATACAGGAGGAGGGTGTAATGGGAGATGCTTGTGCATTCACTACACCTGCCCATATGGATTGTATGGATGTGTACAGGAAAAGCTTATGAGTCAGAGTGGGGTATGGATAGAGAATCTGAAACTGAAATATAAAGTTTCAACTTAATTTAAGTGCCAACATGCACTTCCCATTGAAGAAAACACTCCATGTCTGTAAACCATGAAGAATGAGTCAGAAAAATCAACAATTTAATATTCAAACAAAGTTTTCAAAAAGAGGGTAGAATAAATTCACTTCATAACTATCTATATAACTATGTTCATATCAACCTATATCTAGCCAGGTAAGACACTTTAACTTATTGAACTGGTTATATATTTCTGATACGACTAATCATCTGTTGAGGTAATCATATTCATGTCCTTGTAAAATTTGTGATTTAAAGAAAGATATATGGTTTCCCAAAATAAAGAAACAATTTGAGCTTCTCTATTTCCTGCTTGATCGATTGAGTGTAAGATGGCAAAATACTTGATAACTTGACAGATAGAGGAACAGATTGATTGATATCTTCAAATTTACTAAATTTATAGGTAGAACTTCTTTTGCATATTTTTTTATTTAAATTAATTTTCCAATTTGATTTTGACTTACTTTCATGGAAAGAAGCTCTGTGATAGCCTAAGTTAACATTTATTGATTATTTTTTTTTTAAGAAGAAAATGAATGCAAAAACATTCTGGGAGATAATATATTCAAACAGATCTTTTCATTTTTCTTTTGGGGATTTGTCAAGGGCTTTCAATTCCATTAATAATAAAAAGATTACTCAAATATAAATGGAAATATTTTCAACCAAAATGCTTGATTATAATTATAAAATGAAATTATAGCTTTAATAAAAGAAAGCAACAGACAAAATGGAGGAACTGAAAGGGGAAAAAATTAGGTCACAAAATTTGATCAACTTGAACTATACAGAAGGAGATGTCATTTGCCTTTTTTGTTGTTTAGAGATCATTGTTTAAAAGGTGAGGGTCACTCATGTTTTATCATAGAACAATTAAGATTCATGGTTCTGTAAATGATAAGGAGAGCAAACAAAGGAGAATGAAAGAAAAAGAACTCACCAAAGGAGATGAGAAGATTGATGAAACAAAATACACAAATATTTTGTAAATGTCAGTAGATTATGGACAAAGTCAGAATGTAATTAATTATGCTTGACAAGGTTTATACAGCTGCAACACACATATATAAGAGTGTGATTTCATATAAATTATATATATATATATATATATATATATATATATATATATATATATATATATATATATAATGTGGCCTGATGATTGTATCAAGCATGAAACATTCTGTCACCTCTGAGTGTTGTATTCAATGTTCACTTCTATATTTACATACACTCTAACCCTGATATTGAGCACTTTATTACATAAATATAGCAAACCTTAAAACTATATTTCTTCATATATATATATATATATATATATATATATATATATATATATATTTTCCACGGCAAATTCTCTGTGAATCAGTTTTAATATCTGATATTACTAGGATCCACCTGGATTATATAATAATGGATCTATTACCTGTACTATATATATATATATATATATATATATATATATATATATATATAATATATATATATATGTCTCCCCGGAATCGATCCTCCAGATCTACAAATCAACAATTCACCCTTGCATGGAGTATTGCTGCCATATATGGTCTGGAGCCCCTTCTGTTTACCTCAGGGTTCTTGATAGGCTTCAGAGGTGGATATGCAATATAACTGGCCCTGGTCTGGCATCTCGTCTATAGTGACTTTCTCTCAGACACAGCATTGCCTCTCTCTGTCTGTTTTACAAATACTTTCATGGCAATTGCTCCGAGGAGCTGCATTCGCTGGTTCCCAGACTTCATGAGTTCAAGCGCCCTACGAGGCTGGCATCCCGCTCTCACCCTTTCACTGTCGAAACTCCTAAATGTAGCCATCTCTTCTCCTCCAATAGCTTCATGTCTTGCACCTCTCAACTGTGGAACTTCCTTCCCTATTCCAGTTTCCTTGAGAGCTATAATCTCCGGCTATTCAAATGTAATGTCAATCGACATCTCCAGTTGCCTTGATCTATCCACTATCCTTCTCCTCATCCTTTCCTCTATCACTCCTATCTGATCTTGCTCCAAATTTTCTGTAACCCCTTGCATCTTAGTGGCTTTTCACCTTGCTTGAGGTGAAAAGCTTAAAAAAAAAAAAAAGTGTCTTCAACAATAAAATGTCTTAAAAATTAAAATTTCAGACACACTGCATTGTACATTAATATTTTTGTTTTAGTTTTTAAAATTAGGTTCCTGGACTAGTTTCAGCCAACATGGCCATCATCAAGAGAAAAATTCCTCCTTGTTAGTAGCATATATATATATATATATATATATATATATATATATAGTTTATGCAAAACTAGGTAATGCATATGGGTAGACCCAAGGAGGATGATATCCGGAGAGCTCAATGTAAATTCAGAGCAAATATGTTTGAATAAAAACAGACCACTTTAAGGTTCCATGTAATAAATTATTTCACCACAGCCCCTTTAAAGGGCTCTGGATCATCAGACTTTACTTCTAAAGGTTGAAATGAAAAATGAAAAGAAATTTATACATTTTTGACAGGCCATATTAAGCATATGTAAATTAACGAAGTGAGGAAGTGAGGGGGGAGAAAAAACATGAGTGAGTTAGATGTACCATTTCAATTCCTTACCCCTATATATATATATATATATATATATATATATATATATATATATATATATACACACACACCACACACAAACAACAAAATCATACAGTTGAGGAAAAATTATTAATCCCTACTCCCCTGTATGAAAATTATATTCTTTTTAAATAATTTTTAATACAGCATTAATAAACATACTATTCTATGTGATTTTTCCCTTCAAGGTGAGGGCAATCATAGCTCTCCACAACTTTCACAGCTCTCCACAACTTTCACTTTCTGTTCTGTCATCTGTAGTGTTTTATAGTTCATGAAAGATGAATGCAACATGGAGATCAGTTAAAGGTTTGTAGCATGCACAAGGTGCTGTCTTTAATCTCTGATTCATACATCCCATATCTGAACTATCTTTATTGGTTCAAGTGGTCAATATATATATATATATATATATATATATATATATATATATATTTGTTACTAATATTCACCCAATACAAGTCTCAAAAACCACAGAAGTTAGAGGGCTACTGTGTGGACTTATATTATCATAGAAAAGGACAAGCCCCCATGATGTTGATTTAATGTGGGGACCCTGAGTGCATAAATCTGGGCTATAAACAAAATTTCTGAGCTCCCATAACTATCAGTTGCACAGGCCTCGGTGTGTGCACCAAGCCCTCTCTCTTCTCTCTAGCACAATGAGAAGCTGTGGCCTTGGGCAGCTGTTCCCCAGGGCCAGCACCTCTCGGTATAATTTTTCTCAGTTGCGACTCTGTCCTTTGACGGAGTCAGCCCTGAGTGCACTCTGCCCAAAGACAGACGCAATTGAGAGATGATAAATAGAGTGTTACAAACCACTCGAGAATGCAATTTACACATTAAAGAACATGTGTATAGAACTGAAGCAAAATTTAGAAAAGACTGGAAAGCCAATGCTAAACAGGCAACAAGGGATTAATCTCTACTCTAGTTCAAAAGATCAGGAAGGAGTGTGAACAGGACAGTCACTGAACTTATCTACTCCTATTATCGCTCTCGCTCGCTCTCTTGACTCTTTCATCGAATCCGACGTACAAGGGTCAAGTGGATCAGTTCCCAGGAAACTGACAGCCCATCAATAGCACATGAGAATTGATTATAGTGGTGATGGTTTTGTGCAGGAGCGTCCACTTTTTGAAGGGCCGAATACAGAGACCTGGTGCACTACATGCCACAGGGTCCCCAAACGACACTCCGCCGGTTTTGAATTCAGAGTTGTCCTTCTCCTAGACCAGTTGCCATTCAAGGCTATAGAACCCAGTCTGTCCTGCTATTTACCCATAGCTGGAGGGAGAAGATATATATATTATGTTTTTATTCATATTTACACATATATATTTTAGTTATATCTGACATTGTACACACACTTATATATGTGTGTGTGTGTGTAATTAAACATTAAAGAGTCTGATATGATTCATCTTCCAATGGACTTCATCAAGGAAAATGTAAGGATTTTATTTTGGAAGAAGTATTTATAAAAGACAAAATTGTTTTAGATTTTAAATATCAGAAAGCTCAATAATCTGATTGACCTTTGGTGGTGAATGATATTTTATTTTATGCATTCATACAAAATAAACATATTTAGAACAGAAGGTATGTTCAAGTGCATATAATATAATTGGTGGACTCTCCCGTCGTATTCGACATATGAGGCTCAAGCAGCTCAGTTCCTAGGAACCGACAGCGAGACACCAGCACATATGATTTGATTATAGTGGTGAAGGATTTGTGCAGAACGAACCACACTTTTTAAGAGACCTGGTGCACTATATGCCACAAGGTCCCCAAACGACCCTCTGCAGGTTTTGAATTCAGAGTTGTTCTTCTCCTAGACCAGTTGCCATCCAAGGCTATAGAACCCAGTCTGTCCTGTTATTTACCCATCGCTGGAGGGAGAAGAAGAAGATTCATACCTTTCCCGGAAGTGTTACCATGTAAGTGAATGTAACAGATTCAACTGGAATTCGAACTCTGCTCTCCAATTCCCCAATTCGAGCCACTATCTGACACTCCACCATGATATAATTAATATGTTCATATTTTATTTGTATTATAATAATAAATAAATAAGTAATAGAATAAAAATAAAAATTCAAAATAAATAAATAAATCATATTCTTTTTGTGTGGCTTCATTCCTAACAGTCATTGCAGATGACATCAAAATAGACCATTTCAAGGAACCACATTCCCAAAGATTACCAGGATGCAGACAAAGGAATTCTAACTACCACACAAACACTACACAGGTTCTTGATAATGACTGCAAAAGTCAAAATTACTTGAACAAATATAACAAAATATGAACTTTGAACAGCTTATCCACAAGAACAATTTCAACAATACTGTGGTTAAGTTTTTTATTGAAATTTTTATGTATGTTTGAACATTTAGAACATATTTTTAGGCATTATCAAGGATTATTTTATTTTCCCTTTTAAGTGAATGTATGGATTGTTTTATGCATCTACCTAGAGATATGGGAATGTTTTATTTTTGAAACATGGTCAGTATCCTAAAAGTATAATTGAAAGCAATCAGACATACAAAAAATTTGGATAACTGGCACATAAGAAAAATAAAATAAAAACTTAACTGCAGTACCTTGCGAGCTGTTTTTAATGAAATTTGTATAAAAGAAGGACTTCTGCCCAAATACACAATTATATATATATATATATATATATATATATATATATATATATATATATATATATATATATCTTAAGATTAGTAGAAATTAGTACAAGATGCTTCTAGAAAGTTAAACAATAAAGACTTTAAGCAAAAAGAGTTTAATTCATCTAGAATATTACCATTAGTGTAGGCTTTTGGTTTTGTAAAGCTTGTATGAAGTTGGATCAATAAGTACATAGCAAGATATATAATTATTATCTTATTTTATATATGAAATATTCAGTGTATAATATTTGATCTATTTTATTGAGAACAATCAGTAATTAAAACACATGTGTATTTTACAAAAAGAAGGACATTTATACACAGATATATATATATATATATATATATATATATATATATATATATAGGTATATATGTATGTATATATGTATGTACAGGTTGACTGCCATGTCTACACAAAAAACAATACACAGTCCATTGGCAAAACCTTGGCCATTGAAACTGTGTTACCTCATCAGGTTCGTGGCTGATAAGGGCAGTGTATTGCACATGCTTTCACACCTTGTATGTAGACAAAAATATATATATGTATATATGAATGTGTGTGCTTATATATATATATATATATATATATATATATATATATATATATATATATATACAACCATACATACATATATATATATATATATATATATATATATATCCATTATATATAAATGTGTATGTGTGTGTGTGTACATGTGGTAAAAAATTAATTATTTTGCCATGTGTGCAAGTATTTAGAATGTATGAAGTAAACTGCTATCAAATAACCCCAATTGAGTGACAGGAACTTCACTAAATGCTCCTTCCTAATCCCATTAGGGAAGAGTTGCTTTTGCTTTTCATCTTGCTTGACTTTACCTATCAAATTTCTTCTGACCACATCCATTTTTTTTCCCTTTCTGTTAAAGATATCAGGCAGAAGCCATAGAAGTCATGCACAAATGCAGATAGGGTCAATATCAGCTTGTTTCTTCTTAGAAGGCTGTTTATTATTGCCTTTGAAGTCTTAGATAACTACTCAAATATATTTATACTTCTAAATATATAAATGCCCGATTCAGAATATACTTATATGTTTGATATTTCTATTAAGTCTGTTGTAAATTGAGATGACTTCCTGTACATGGAAGATAATCACAATTATACAAATATGTTTATGGATTGAACAAACATATATATATATATATGTGTGTGTGTAAAATTCTTTTTTTAATCCAACATACTTTATTACATCAAATGTATCCACTAAAATGATATTTGAAGTAATAAAAAATACATATAAATATATCTATATAAATATATATATGAGTATACATATATATATACATATATATATCTATGTCTATATATATATATATATATATATATATATATATATATATATATATATAATTTATGTATTGTATATGTACTTATACACATTTATATATATATATATATAAATATGCCAATATATTAATATATATATATATATATATATATATATATATATATATATATATATATATATGTATATATATATATATATATATATATTTGAGTATATATATGTGCATATATATGAATATATTTTTACAGTGTCTAAGACAATATTTAAAAAATTGACTCTTTTTTTTCCAGATGATCGACAAATCTTTATTTAACTATATATTCATTAAGATAAAACCTTTATTAAATAAATTACAAATAATTCATCACCCACAGAGCCATGTATATGCTTTCAAACTCTATCAAGGCAAGCAAATGAGGATTGAGCAGCTTCAACCCAGAAATGGCAGCAATACTCCATTTTTTGGTCTGATCTGAATTTTGTAAAGATAGAGAATGGCATGTGGAGTCAGATACTGGTTGCATCACTACAATGAAGCAACCATGTTTCCAGCATCTTTAGCAATAGATCATTTATATGAGTTCCACTTGAGGTTTTGGGTGGGTGGGGGTAGCTTTAATCGCAATAGATGTTCAAGGCAAGGAATTTCCTTCAGAGAACACTCATCCATCATGCTTCTTAGAAACAAAATGTTACTAGCTTGGTTTTGGGTATATTGAATTTTCCAAGCCCATCCTTTCCTCATTGCGCATACATACATACATACATACATACATATATATATACACACACACACATACACAATGTCCTTTACACTGTCATATATATATATTTTATATATATATATATATATATATATATATATATATATTTTCAGCAATGAATATAGTATACCATAAAACTATTTTTGACATAAATTTATATATATATATATATATATATATATATAGTTGTAGGGTGAATAAACAAAACGGCCCAAAATAAGCTGGCGTCTACATGTGTGTTGTTGTGCATACGCAGACAAGCAAATAAATAATTGTCAAATTTATGCCTGAGGTGTAAACATAAGAGTGGTCAATGCAAGTATACATATATAGATATGTATTAATTAGTACATATATGCATACCTATGTTTTTGGCATGTGAACACCACATAGCGAAAATATAGTTGCATGCCAAAAACACAAGTATGCATATATGTACAAATTAATATATATATATATATATATATATATATATATATATATATATATATATATATATATATACATATATATATGCAAATTATGATTCCAGTCTGAACACAAACATCCTTATCAGTCTACTTTGTAATTTTTCTTCTGATTTTATCTTTAAACTGATAAATAAATATTTGGATTATCACAAAATTTTAAAATGTGATATAATTTGATTCATTAATTCAGGTTAATTTATTTCCGTATCATTTCCTAATCAGATTTCTGATAAATATCCATCTTCATTGCTAATATCTTTCTTTCTAAATTATAAATCATACAATTAACTCTATATCAGCAGCATTTGCATATTTCTTTTCATCACATTTTGTTATGCGAACATTGCTTTTATCTTTTTAATATCCCTAATCAATAGAGTTTGTATATGATATTAGGTACGTTATACTTTGATGTTTTGCCAGTTATCAATAGTTCAAGTATTAATAAATTTCATTCCAATAAAAAGTTTTCTCCAATGACAAACATTCCTATAAATATCATTTTGCATATTCCAATGTTTTGTTCTCCTTTAATAAAAAAAATATTCTAATATCAACTGACTTTAGATGAATATCTTCTTTATGTGGTGTTTCCCGCCAGGATGTGAATGATCATAATCTTCCACAACATTCTGTCTTTTGTAGGCTTTAGTAAACTTTCTCTTATTGCTATGACCCCTAACCTCTGTTCTTGCAATCATCTACATAAGCTGCTTTCCTTTGTCTCTCTTTCCTTCAATATGTCAAATTCTCCAAGCCCTCTTTCCTCATTATGTGCCCTTGAGATTTCAGCTGACTCTCTCTGATACTAAGTATAATTATCTTTTTTTATTGACATTTTCCCTAAAACTGTCTTTTCTCATATGTCTAGTCTATGCTATTTTCAGCATCCTTCCATAGAATCACATATTTGTTACCTTAAGTCGCTTCTTTATCTGTGATGAAAGTGTCTGATAAGCATCCAGTATCGTATAGGAGGACTGATATGATGTAACAGTTCAGTAGTCTTTTCTTTGTTTCCAGTGGAATTTTCCAGTTTCTTAGTACTTTGCTTACCTTTTGTAAGGCACCTTTCACTATCCCAATGTGCATTCATATTTCAATGAATTAATGAACATAAATGTGTACAATTTAACAAAGCCGATTTTATATATATATATATATATATATATATATATATATATATATATATATATATGAGTGAATATACATAATATCCCAAGTCAATAGCATGACTCAGAGTTTCATGCTTCATGTGAACACGCAATCTTCAGGTGCAGAATACTCACCGACTTTTAAGCATTATGAAATTCATGTTCTTGTGGTGTTGATTTAAAATTGTGTGTTAAGGCTTCTTCAATTTATAATTGTTGTCTATTATATTTAAATTAATTATTTATAATTTATATCAATCAAAGTCTTAAGTTTGAAACAAAAAACTAAAAAGAAAAATTATTTTAAATAATTTAAAACAAATTTGAATTTACATAAACGCAATTCATGCTATTAGGTTGGTGCAAAAATAATGACGTAATGTCGTCTTTTGACGTATTTTTTAACGTCAAAAAACGACATTATTACATCATTATTTTTGCACCAATCTAATATCATCATGGGATATTATGTATATTCACTAATATATACTTAATAGCTTTGTTATATAACATTGAGCACTGTTTTTATAACACCTAAGAAAAAATATATATGTACATGCAATATACATGTTTTTTTTATTATACCCATATCTTTTTCTCTCTCTCTCTCTCTCTCTCCCTCTCTCTCTCTCTATATATATGTATATATATATATATATATATATATATATATATATATATATATATATATAGTACATTTTACATTTTAATAAAAACATAAAACTTAATCTCTCACAAATAACCTTACATTTTATTCAACTCTGGACTTCTTTGTCAAATACTGTCAAACTGAGTGTAAATGGCTCTGAGGCATTCTCTGAATGTGAATTCTACATCATGCCAGGCTGTAAGAGACTTTCTCTTCTTTTCCCTCTCATATGGGTATTTAGATATGTAATTTTTCCCCACATGTGAACATCCTAGACCTGAATGCATCATGATGCAGGAAATAATGCATTTATAAGCCATTTGAAAATGCTCAAGATTCAAATGATCCCAAATCAAGACACACATACAAATGTCTTGTGTCAAATGATCAAACACAGATTTTACTTTAAGTCTGAAAATAGTAAGTGTGAGGTTAAAAAAGTGGATGAAAATTATCAAAAGTTACAAAGAATGAATAAAAGGTTAAATTGCTCAGGAAATTAGAATATAACATTTTGCTGTCCAAATCGACTAGATGAAACATTTTCATTTGGGGAGCATTTTAGATGTGAAAAAGACAGGTAGACCTTTTAAATTAGTATCCAACCCAAAATTAACAGCTTGTCAAATACTGGATAAAAGCAATATTATTATTGAGTTACAATTCAAGGATGTATCATAGCAAAAAAAAAAAATCCATCATTAACCATAAAAATCATTGAATAAGACAAAAATCATTGGAAAAAGTATCATCTGTTTTGGGATGATTAAAAATGAGCAAAGGTTATATATAGTGATGAAACAAAATTATTTTTTGTTTCAATTTCTGAGATGAAGAGTTATAATTATTTAAACTATACTTTTATCACATATTTTTTGTTTATGTTTTGGGTGTACCTGCTATCTGAGTAAGCTACAGAGAGTTCCAAACACTTTATTTGATCTACAGTATGTTTTACTGCTCATGTCTAGGGATATTGTCTAGTTCTTATTTTATTTAGCTCTGTTCTATAATTATTCACCTGTTTTGATTGAGTGCAAATACACAATGCCTGACCCAGAAATTGAATTCACAAACACTACAGGGTGCAATGGGCAAATTGTTGTCATTTTATATTATTAATTTTCTGCATGCACATTGTTTGTTTTTTATTTTGTTGACTGTAAAGTATGGCAGGGTCATTTGGGAAAAGTCTGTAAGAAAAAGAGCACCGTAATGCAATTCACTCCACCAGAAATTTGAATGCTGTACTTCTTGGCATTCACAACAGAAACTCCAATACGAAGATTTCAGAGTGTTTGAATGCAGAGCATTCAGAAAGTGTTGGATGAGTCTAATAGTGATTACGAACATGTTTGAAGGGATCACTAGTGATGGTGACATTATGTCTCCATTTATCTTCACACAGGGCCTCAGGCTCAACACAGAAACCCACATCAAGTGCCTTGGGGAGGTAGTGCTGCCTTGGATAAAGAGGGTGGCTGCTGGAAGACACTATGTCTGACAACAATATTCTGCATCATGCCACACAAGCAGGAGAACTCAGTTATGGCTGATAGACAATTTCTGTGACCACATCATCCCTTATATCTGGCCACCTAACTCCTCAGGCTGCAACCTCCTTGATTATTATGTGTGGTTCACAGTTGAGTGAGAAACCAACAAAACTCCATTTAGCACCAAAGATGAACTGAAGGCAAGGATTCTGGCAACATTCATGAAATAAGATAAAGATAATTGTCTGAATATAAATAGTATAACTAAAAAAGAAAATTAGTACTAAATTCTAATACAAGAGATTATAATCAAAGACAAATAATGAAAGAAAGAATTCCAAATATACAAGAAAAAAGAACAAAATTTGGTGGCAGTGGTTTAATGAGTTGGGGCTACATCAAAAGCAAGGGTACAAGAACATTCATAAAAACTAATAGAAAAATGAAGAGTGAAAAATATGTTATTTTGCTAAAGTCTGATTTATTGCTAGAAGTGAAATATTTCAAGATGACTCATCATCTTGCCATACATTGCATAGAGCAAAGAACTTACATAGTGTTACAAGGTTGGCTTGCCCAAAGACCTGACCATAACTTAACCAAATCAACATGAAGAGTGTTGAAAATTTGGGTGTATAATAGAAAGCCAATATACAAAGTCAAAGAACATACAAAAGCTGATTGTTGTTGAGAGGAATTAAGTTCAGTTTTCAATTTTGATGCAGTTTTCTTTCCATTTCTTTTGCTCTCAATAATCAAGTGATTTTCTTCAGAAGCACTTGTCACATTTATGTTTGTAATGAATATTATACCCCATTGTCTAGAAGTCTTCAACTTTTTGCCAATTTGTCTTTCACAGTAGCCTTCTTACAATAAAATTTAATTTAATATGTTTTTCTTCAAAAATCTACTTCTGGGAATATTTTTCCTTTAAAAAATCGATAGCTGGCCATATTTTTTTCAGAGAATGTATTGCTGTTTGCATTGCTGGTATTTTTTTTAAAGTATTGCTGATAATAATTTTTCTTCAAAAATTATTGCTGGTAATAATTTTTTTTTATTACAAAGTATTTCTGGTATTAAAACCTATTTTTACACAAGTTTGTGTGTTAACTATTTGCCCATAGCTGGGACCCTAACAGTTGCTACCACCCCGGGTCAGGGTGGACCTGGGGACACCAGCAATTAAGAGGTGGTTCCACACTCCTCAAAACCTCCTGATCAGAGGCCTTGCTGTTGGGTGTAGTTTATTGTCTTACCCAGGACTTGGATGTAGTTTATCATCATACCCAGGACAGAAACATAAATGTACCTCCTGAGGAGGCATCTGTAACTGGGATTGACTTGCCACTTCTCTGACAGATGGGTGTGCCCAGAAATGAGTATCCAGATAATATATATATATATATATATATATATATATATATATATATATATATAACCAAATGGATAAAAAACAGTGCTCAATGTTAAATAACAGAGCTAAATATATATTAAGAAATATACACAATACATTACATGCATCAACATGAAACTCAGAGTTGGGCAATCAATGTAAGGTATTATGTATATTTCTTAATATATACGTGTGTGTGTGTGTGTGTGTGTGTGTGTGTGTGTGTGCTGGGCTTAGAAGTGATAGTGGGTAGAAGCCCCTCCTACTCTCTACAATACTCCACATGACATGAATTACAAAGAGCCTCTGATAACACATGGCCTTCTCTAGAGGCTTAACTTCTATGCCTAGCAGAAATGTTTTATCACCATAAGAAAAGTCTACGGTAGGGCCTGTTGTCTTAATGCTTTGAATAGATGTAATACTGTTACCCTGAGAATGTAGACCACATAACTAAAGGAAAACTAATTAGAAACCAAATATTGTTTTGACTTTGGGAAGAAATACTAGAGTCAAATTTAGATATCCTGAAGATGTCTTTAATTTCATTCAAGCAAATCCTATGATGGTATTGGTGTATAGCTGTATTGACACTCATCCCTTTCTTAGACAAATTTGGTGGCATGGAGAGTGGCAACTTTCTGTACAGTCACTCTTCCATATAATACTTCCTATCCATGTGCACAAGAGAGGTTATACCAACTTTACAACAAGAGCATAATGTGGCTGGAAAAAAGACCTTCTGGTGTATTTAGGTGTGAGCTAAAATGAAACAAGATTTTGAAGTACTGGTGGATGGTCTTGTGAGATTAAAAGAACCAAATAAAAAGGAGTAAGTTCAAACAGTGTTCAAACAATCTTCCATATATAGACATGATTTATGCATTTAAAATCTGCATTTTAAATGCTGTTTTTAGGAGGATTTGAACCCTAGTCACCAACACCAGTGGAAAATACAAGTAAGAAATCAGTCATTGAGTGAATATAATCTTTCTTAAGTATTAGATGTCTAAATATAATTTTTTGGTACTAATTTTTAAGAACCTATTTGATTGTTCTAGAATGGAAACAAATTTGTCATAATCTACCAAAGAAAGCCACTCACTTTCAGTAGCCTTTTAATATATTTATTTGCTGAGTGTAGCTTAATTCTGATATGACACAGAACCAGATTAATGACATTAGATGTCAGAAGCACGGCCCAAATATGATAGCCTCCTCAGCCCTCCTCTTATGACAACTCAGCTTAGAATTACTGATATTCAGACATCTACTTCTTTATAATGTAAATATGAAGTAATTTAATTAATGAGAAATTCAAGAAGTACTTCTTACTTCACATAATCCACATCACACTTCTTCTTTTTATTCTATGTACTGTGTACCTTCAGGAAATGGGCAGTCTTGGCTCTCCACAATTTCCTGTCTTTTGTAGCTCTTAGTAAAGTTTTTCTTTTTGCTATCTCACTTAACAAATTTTTATATAAGCTTGTTATGTACATCTTTCCTCTGTATTTCTTGCTTCTATATGTCCTGTGAGTGTCAAATTTTCCAAGCTCTCTTTCCTCATTATGCACCCTAGAAATTTCAACTCACTTTTTCTGATGTTAAGTATAAGTATCCTTTTTGTTTCCATTTTCCTTAAAACCTTGTTGTTGCTTAGTCATGGTATCCTCATCATCCTTCTGTAGAACCACATTTGCTTTAAGTCTCTTCTTCAACTGTGAGGAAATTGTCCAGCATAATGAAATTTTTTTTTTAAGCAATTTGCCCCATGCAAGGCGGGAGTACCACTAGTACGCAAGGGGTTACAGAGAGTGAGAGTAAGAGTAAAGAGGAGTATTTGGGAAAAGGATAAAGAGAAGGACAGGGATCAAGGTCAAGGCATCAGGAGATATCGACTGACATTACATTTAAATATTTAAAGATCATAGCTATCAGGGAAGCAAGAGATAGGAAGTGAGTTCCACTGACATGAGGTGCGAGATAAGAATCTGTTGTAGTAGAAGAGGTGGCTACATTTAGTTGTTTCGACAGTGAAAGAGTGGGACCGAGATGCCAACCTAGCAGTGTGTTTAAATTCATGCAATTTGGCAATCAGTGAAAGTAGCTTGTTGGAGCAAAAACAGTAACATATCAACCTGATACAAACAAAAATAAACACACCATTAACTTGTTCTGTTGTAACCCAGATACACCTTAATTCATTAACATGGATAAAATGTAAATAAAAATATAATTCTCTGGTACACCTATGATTTATCATCAACTATAAAAAAAAAAAGGTTTATATTATCTCAAGTCTCTTCTTCATCCATGAGGAGATTGTCTAATATTTCTAATAAAATTTTCCTTTTTGTTAATACTTTGCTTACCTTTTGGAAGGCAACTTCTATCTCAATATGCCTTCAGACTTTGGTATTGCACAATCCATCCTTTGTTAAAATATTTCCTAGACATTTAAATAGTTGTACTTGTTTGATTTTCCTGTCTCCAATTTGTAATTTGAATGTGGGACTGTTTCTTTTGCTAACAAACATGTATTTAATTTTCTTTCAATTGATGTTTAATCCATTTCTTCTCACTTCTGTAGGTGTACTTTCATCACTGTCTTATCTGTATATCTTATGTTGTTAAGATTGTGTCCACCAATAATGAATTCTGGTAGGACTTCTAATTCTCTGAGAATCACCTCAATGACTGAGTCCAGTGAGAAGACGGATCCTTGTCTTACACTTCTTTCTATTTTTATGTATTTACTGAATACTTACATGAATGAGGACTGAGAGACAAAGAAATGAATTGAGACAATTTTGAAAATCTAACCTAGCCTTTAAAAAATATAATCCTTACAAAAAAAGTTAAACAAAATTGGATAAATATTTTACATCAGCACTTTATAGTGATTTTACATGAGACTATAGAATTTTATTATAAATAATACAGTTCTTTCAGAAGAATAAAATCTGTGACACCTACCCTTCTTTTTTAATCCAATGTCTAATTTGTTCATTTCTTTTAATACCCTGTTCTTTTTTGATGCCCAATCAGATTTTGGTGCAACTCCTTGCATTTTGTGGTCTTCTTCTTTTCAATCCTGAATTTTCACATATTGAAAAGAATGGGCGCTCTCTCAGGGTGGCCTTGTGCCTTGAGCATATATTGATGCAGTGAACCAACTTTCCTACCAGCAGACCAAACAAATGATTCAGTATAATCATTTCACTTCATTTCAGTGGAAAATATGACACAAAAATGTCAAAATGAATTGCTCTGCTGGAGGTTAGCATCAGCTATGCTGATGAAAGGAAAAAATAGCTCTCTACGAAGACTAAAAGATAGCAGTTTTGTTTTGGGGGCATAAAAATTTACAACCCATTTCTTGCCCCAGTTAACAATTGATTGGAGGTCATTTTGAGATCAGCTGTCAGTTTGGTTTGTGCATTTGGTGACATAGTAATTGTGAGTTCAAAGAGGTAAACAAATGTGAAGGAGGAATTGAAAAGGAAGATGAGAATAAAGGAGAATATGACATAAAAAACAGGGTGCAAAAAAAGATGTAGGAATCAAAAAAGAACAAGGAAGTATAAGAGGGGATCAAAATAAAGTTGGTTCACTTTGTAATTCTTCTCACCAGTATCCTTCTTGAACATTTATAAATCTATCACTCACCCTTGAACATTGCTGACATATTAGGTTTGGTGCCTCTGTTATATAACTTGATAAAATCCAAAGAAGTGTCTGTAATGTTATTGATCCTGACATAGCAACTTGACTTAAGTCACTTTCCCACCACTGTGATATGGCTTCCCTGAGTCTTTCCTATAAATATTTTCATGGCAATAGTTTTCATCCTTGATACCTAAATAGGTCTCACCATTTTATTGCTGAAGTAGCTAGATATAACTGTAAGTTCTATTGTAATATTTTCTTCTCTCATCCTTCTCACCTGTGGATCTCTCTTCTAGTATCTTGCTACCTATGATCTTCAAAGCATTAAATGCAACATCAATTGCTATCTTCAGTCTTTCTGAATCCTGTTCCTTTATTGTCCTTTCACCTCACTAGCATTTCATTTCCTTTCACTCTCAGTAACCTCTTGTGTTTTGGTGGTATTATTGCCTTGCATGGGATGAAATGATTAAAAAAATTAAAAAAAGAAAACTTTGGGACAAAACTGTGGGACAGTCCTGAACCTTGCAATTCTGAAACTTGCAGCCTTAAACCAAAAGTTCATATAGCATACTTGATTACAGCCTCTCTTTTCTATGAAGAAGGTCAGAGGATACAATAACTGAAATATTGAGAAAATAACAACAAAGACAATAGTTGGATATAAATAATGTAAATAGCACTTGAGAGATTAAAAACAAAAATGCTTTTGATACACCATAATAATTAATATGAATGAATGAATAAACAAATAAATTTGCAAATAAATAAATATTATTATTATTATTGTTATTATTATTAATAATAGTAATAGTAATAATAATAATAATAATAATAATTGAAATGTTGACAACAGATCTCTCTGACTACCCTTTTCTTAGGTAAAGTGATATTAAAAGTAGAAATCTGCCTTTTATATTTTTACACTGTCCACAGATTGAAAACTTTCCAAAATCTGTTTTTTTTTCATTTGTCTTTCACTCTTTTATCTGTAACTTGGCACATTCAATGTTTCTGCTAGGTGTTTAACAACAATTCCCCAACACACACCCTATCAGATTTTATGTTGTGCGTTAGAGCAGGGAGAATAAAAAAAACAGAAAGCTATCATTGCTGCTTAAAATCACTAAATGAATCTCAATAGATAATGTCTTAGATTGATTATATGAACAATAGAAGCATTAGTTATGTTGATTTGATCTCATCAATAAACAGTTTTGCCTTATATCACATATATTGATTGATTTGTTTTTTTATGGCTTATTAACCTTTTGCAGGTTATTTAAAGCCAGAAAATACTTTAAGATTATAAGAATTTGGGGGAGATAATAATGATTTATGGCTACATGTCCTACTAATTAATCCATAGCTGGAGGGAGAAGTGGTAGATTCATGTATTTCTCAAGTGTATTCATAAGTGAATATAGCAAGTGTAACTGGAATTGGAACACGGCTATTTAATTTCCAATTTTGAGCAATTATCTATTACACCACTCACACAATCAAGTTTACAGTATCTGGTATTTCCAAGCAGTCACCCATCTAGGTACTGACCAGGCTTGATGTTGCTTAACTTCAATGATTGTACAAGAACAAGCATTTCAATGTGAAACGGCTGTAAACCTATTTAATGGCTCATAATGTACTTAACTTAATAATGACAAATTGCCACCATTTACATTTGTGCCATAGAGAATTTCTGCCATTTGTACATAAGATTAGACTATTTTGAGGTTAAGTTATCACTCCAGAAACTACTTGATTCCTTCTGCTATGCATTATGATTACAAGAACCAGACCTGACCAAAAATAGAGCACTGTTGTCATATCTGGCCTGGAGCTGCATAATCCTCACTTGCCAACTTTTATAGAATTCAAAATTAATGCAGTCTTGTGGGATGATGACTTATTCTCTACTCTGCAGCCTCTTTCCCACAAATACAACATTGCAAGCCTATTATTGCAACTCTGTTGCTATTTTCATGGCAAATGCTCAGATGATCTCTCTTCTTTAATTCCTCCATTTTGGACCTTTAAACCTAGGATTTACTATACTACCTCCATGGAGTTTAATCATTCTTATTTCTGGAATATTCAAAATGCAGGAGAAAGTTCCATTCAGGCATCTAGTGGAAAACGAAGCCACAAACAATAAAATAATAATAAAATAAACAGGATCATATGTGGCAGAGGTCAATTATCTCCCTGTTATAGTAATTTACCCATGCATCCATGGACTCTCCCAGCTATAAATAGGAGCAGGTACTGCCTTTTGGAGAGGGAATTTTCCAGCAATCAGCTCTAATAGTCAGAGAGAACGTTCTTGCTGTAACACTCTCGTTTGTATATGTTAGTATTACTGTTTCTGTTAATATTTATGTTTAACTCAGTTCCTTTCTTTGTGCCTTTATTTCTGGCTGTAACAAGGTCACAACACTCCCTTAGACTTATAGTCATGTGACTAGCATCAAGTGGTATTAGTACAAACGCAGCACACTTTCAAACATCTTCCAATTTTCCTATTTCGCTGTTTTGTAGGCAACTGCTGCTCAGCAGGTAGGTAATTTGGTCACATCTATCAAGCACTCCTACACACACACACATTTACTCAGTTTTCAAAAATTGTAATTTTTTGTAGAAATACAGAATATATTGTTTTTTTAATTTTTAACAGGAAAAATTTTTTATATATTTTGTCATTTATATTTGAAATTTTAATTTATTCAGTTTTCAAAAATTGCCATTTTTGTGATTGTTTTTTTTTTTGTTTTTTTATTGTTTTTTTTTTCATTTTTAACCGGAAAATATTTTCAGTAGTGATTGCTTTTAGTGAGGTAGAGGTAGTGACTGCAACAAGCTTTTATCCAAGATCTGCTATTTTGTAGAAGAAACTCCCATGTGTATGCTCCCTTGGACATTACAATTTTAACCCCTTCATGTCAAAGGTCAATCTTTATCTATCCTCTTTATCCTCAGTTTTCACTTTCTACTACTTCCACATACATTTATATCACACATTCAGTAACTTGCTACCTTGAGTGGCTCCCTAGCCTTGTATTGAATTTTAGTTAAAAACAAATGGGTAAACATATATCTCAACTTTGTATATAAGACCCAGGACGTCTGGGACATTTTTTGGAGTAAAAAAGTAGATCTAATATGTACTTTCTTTCTTTTTTTCATTACCTCATGAGCAAGGAATTTTAAGGTGTTTTCACAGATGAGAAGTGCTAGAAAAGAAACTGTTAGAATAGAAGTGGCAGTTGTATCTAACTAGTTCAACAGTAAAAATGGTGAGACCTAGTTATCACTCTAGTAGAATGCTAAAATTCAAATCATCAAGGTGTTGGGGGAAAAAACTCATCAGAACAGTAGCCATAAAAATATTTTTTAGAAAAGACAGAGGGAAGCAACATTATGTCATTGAGAAAGTGAAAGTTTAGATGCTAGGTCAGGATTGATTCCTTTACAGACACACCTTTTAATTTTGTCATGAATCTCAAGATATACAGCTGGTGCACCAGACCAGACATGGCAGTAGTACTCAATGCATGGTCAAAATGTAGATTTATAAATGTGCAAGAAATCATATTATTAGTGAAAAAATAATTATTTTTGAAATAAAATAATTAATCTCAGAATATATTTACAAATATTAAAGTTCAAAATTTAGACTTTACTTATGATATATATATGTTAACCCTCTAGATGCCTCTGTGGAATATTGGTCCACAGACATACCATCCTAAGCATTGCTACTGTGGTTTCCATAACATGTAGGTTGTTATGGTATGGAGTTGCTAGTCCCTGGCCAACTGGTTTTGAATTCAAATTTGTCTTTCTCTGAGCTATTAAGTTCTAGATGTTGGTGAGAACAGTCAGATTCATAACATTCCAAGAAAATATGATGTCATCAACTGGAATTGGGACCCAACACACCAATCTCACATTACATGCTGATATTTGCTACACTATTCCATGCCGATATCTGCGATTCTTTCTTTTTATGTGTCGTGTCCTTTCAGAATGTAGGTGATCATGGCTCTTCACCTCCCTCTATCCCTTGCAGCTCTCAACAAGTTCCTTCTCTCTGCTTCCTCTCCCAGACCACCTTCTGTTATCCATTTGCTTAAGTCTGCCAGGTATGTCATGCATTGTCTTCCCTTGTCTCTCTTCCCCTCTATTCGACCCGTGAGTATCAGATTCTCCAGGCCCTCCTTCCTTAGTGTGTGTCCCAGAAACTTCAGCTGCCTCTTTTTGGTGTTAAGTATAAGCCTCCTCCTTGTTTGCAACCTAAGATCTTATCATTGCTCATATGCTCAGTCGATGATATCCTTAGCATCCTTCTGTCGAACCACATCTCTGTCACCTCAAGTCTCTTCTTCATCTTTGAGAAAATCATCCAACATTTGCTGTCATAAAGAAGGACAGATGTCACATAACAGCTTAGTATTTATTCCTTTGTTACCAAAGAAATCCTCCTATCTCACAATACTCTGCCCAGCTTTTGGAATGTGTCTTAGACCATCCCAATACATCTATGTATCTCAGTATCGCACTTACCATATTCTGCCGAAATGCATCCCTGATATCTATACTTCTGCGTCTGCTTGATTCTAGTGTTCTCGACCTGCAAATCACATTTCAGGCTCATCCTCTTACTGATGACCATGCATTCCATCTTCTTGTAGTTTATGCGTATATCCACTTTAACTAAGATATAGCATTCTTCTAAAAACTGATTTCTACACCTTTTTTATTTCAAAAGGTTTTTAGTAACTAGATATATTGTGAATATTATAATGAAAACTTGTCTACATTTTTAGAAATTGATATATATATATTTGGACAAGTCTCTTCTCCTGTTTTAGGTACTTTCTTTGCCAGAGGAAATTTCTTGGTAAGTGCTTCATTACCAATATTGATTTGTCTTGTATGTGATGTTACCATTAAGCAGTCCGTTTGATGTTTCTTACTTAGAAGACTAATTCTTTGTGATATATTTTCTCACAAACAACTCTTTTTCCCTAAATAAATAAGGAACATGCACAGCATTTAAAAAAATAGCAAAATAATACTAAGAAAAGCAAAAAGCTGAAAAAGTATAAGAACCTTGAAAATGAACAGAAGAAGCTGTGCAATATGAAGATGACAGTAGTACCAATTGTAGTTGGAGCATTGGGAACAGTCCTGAAAGGCTTATAAAAAATTGCAAGGAATAGATATTCAAGGGGGTATCAATAATATGAACACAACAGCACCACTAAAAATAGCAAGAATACTGAGGAGAGTAGAGGATTATTAAGAAAACTTGCTGTCACTCAGTCTTCAGTGATAACCAAGGGAAATCTAGTTTGAATATGAAATACTGTAGTCCACCGCTATAGTGTGGGCCTTGGAGCCCAAGATGGTTGACCTGCACTGAAAGTATGGCTGGTGGGGGTGTGATAATAGGAGTTTGAACACCTTCCTGATTTCTGGGCCCTATTTGCCCTATTTTGCAATATATACCATAGATAATGGTTCAAAAAGAACCACAAAAAATTATACTAATTAATGCCAATGATTCCATAAGAAATTTTGGGTAATTTGCTTTTTAAGCCCCACACAAAGTATCTAATAAAAATTTCCTGAACATTTTTTTTTCTTCTAAATTTACATGGCTAATTCGAAAATAACAAAGAAATTTTATAAAATCTACCTTTTTGGAGTTATTGACAATAAAAGTTTGGATTCATTTGTGTCGTTATCAGCTATGCCACATTGTTTTATCAGTGCATGCACAATAATTAAGACAGGTGATTGTCTGTTTCGCATCAAATATATGCAAACAACATCGTGAATGAGTCCAAACTTTTATTTTCAATAACTCCAAAAAGGTAGATTTTATCAAAATTTCTTTGTTATTTTCGAATTAAGCATGTAAATATAACTATTCAGGAAATTTTTATTAGATACTTGGCATGGGGCTTAAAAAGCAAATTGCGTGAAACAGCCAAGGTGTTAAAATTTCGCAAAATTTGGGTTGTTTGATCATCAGAATCAAGCTAAAAGATCTGAAAAAAGGGTGTAATTATTAAAACAAATTAGGACCCATCTGATGATTGCTGTTTGTTCTGTCTATCATGAAGATGACCCAGATATTAGTAAATAGGGTGGAATTTCTTAAAAAGTGAGTGATATTGAGGGTACGAGAGCAAAATCTTGGGTTCCACCACCTGCCCGTGGTGCACCGGGTACCACAGTAAACTAGTTCAGCTGATAGCTGTGGACTACTGTATAGATAAAATAATAAATCTAGCTGCACTTGTTGAAATTCCATGGGTGTTAACAAGTAAGATTATACATTTTTTCATGTCTCTGTTCTTTGCTCACCCTTTGCCTGTATCTTCTTATTCTCTCCCTCATCCCAATTGGTACATCCATAGAAATGCCATGAATGTTGACAACTACGATTATCCATTTTCTTATGCACTTCTTCAACATTTCTCTATTAATCTTTGTCGAGTAGAGTGTAGTATCTGCCTAGTTCTCAGTGGTTCTGGGCTGGAATTAATTACACATTCAAACCAAGAATCCTAAAGGAAAAGGAATTGAAAAAAGAAAGGAGGAAAAAGTTGAAAATATAGGAGGTAAGTAAATTAAAGAAAAAAGTAAAGAAAACCTGGTGAAAAGAAAAAGTATATATATATATATATATATATATATATATATATATATATATATGTTTGAATATATATATATATATATATATATATTCAAACATATATTGTTAAATATAACAGACAACGGATGTCTATTATGTTTTATTATGAGCCCTTCTAATCATTGTATAATGGCTTTAGTTTCAAGAGAAAATAAAGACAAAAACTGATATTCCTTTACTATATTGGTGATCACTCTAAGCTTTCAGCTCACATGACCCACCATATTAGTTGATAACATGACAATACTCACACATACACGGATTAAAAAGAACCTTAATATATTGGAGGCCATCTACATTAAAATAAGACAATCCATACTCAACAAAATTACATTTCAAACTAGTCACAACATATTACAATGCATTTAAACACATGGTTCTGTTGATAACATTTTTTTCTCTCACATGGTCATATAGTATGTCATAGTTCTGCATTACGAATTTACAACATGCATCTGCTATTCTGCAACCATTATCGTGGCATAGAAAACTTCTTTTATATGTTTGCATAATGATCTCCTGCCACTATATATATATATATATATATAAAAGGAAGGATGTGTGTGTGTATGTGTAACGAATGAACGGCCGCAATTTTCGACGGATTTGCACCAAAATTTACATGCACATACACCAAGATAGCAGGAAGGCCAAGACAAACTTTCCATTTCCCAACTCCCATCGATAGTGGAAATAATGGATTTTTTCATGCTTCTATGGCAGTTTTCATGTAATTTGCGGCCATTTTGTACTGGCCAGAGTGAGAGCCAATAGCTGGCTGCCAGGAATAGGCAGGAAGATTCTAATGGCCAGCATGGGAGCCAACAGCTGACTGACAAGAATGTTAACTCGCATGCTAGCATGCAAAAAAAAATGATAGCTGCATTCGTCACAAGTGGGAAAAATTTAAATTTGTATGGCACTTTATTCCAATTGGCTCATTCGCTTGCTTAAACACAACATTGATCCTGATTCCACAGAACTGGGTTGGGTGTGAAAAACTATTTGTTGTTTACATTCTTTTTTCATTCAGTTTTTCCAGTTATGAGTCCTTTTTTAAAGCTGATCATTTTGTGTTCATTTTGTTTAGTACTTTTTTTGTAACAGATTTAATGTTTAGTATAGTGCTTAGAAAAAATTTGCAGTGTGAGATAGGCAAGAAGTAAGGCAGTAGCAACATCAGCATGGCAAGGGGCACTCCTTTAAAGGCAAGGAAGAGCAAAAATATTTTAAATCAAGTGATAGTGATTGCTGTATGAGTTGCACGATTTTTGAATCAAGCACGGGCAACGCCAGGCCATGCTTCTAGTATATATATATATATATATATATATATATATATATATATATGCATACACACACACACACACATATAGAGAGAGAGGAAGAGAATGTGTAGGAATTACAAAATAGAATTAGTTTTGTTAAGAGACAATGCTTGAATAAAACACTGACAAGAAGGGAGGTATAGAAAATCATGAAAATTGGGATAAATTAAAAATTATTTGGAGCAATACAAAGATAACCATGAGGTTACATTAAAAATGTTTATGCATTTCAATTCCATTTTTGCAGATTATACTAATCGATGTTTGCATCACATTTAGATAAAAAAACTGGATGGAAAGCAAATATTGTCAGGTATAAGGGACAGAACAAGAAGAGACATATAAAGGATAAAAGAAGAGCAGAAGAATGAATCATAGTAAATTTTAGTTGTATTGGAATGGATAAGGGAGAAAACAAGATGATACAGGTAACTTTTTGCTTGGAAAGTAATTATGTATTCACCTCTTTAAATTATGTGCCAACCAACCATGGTTGAATGGTAGGAAACTATATCAGTTATTAGTTTATTATCTCTTGTGTCTGAGAGTATATCATTTACTGTACGTTCAGTCAGTTATATGCCATCCAGGATCATTGGAGGATCATGTTTCTTTCAATTCATGACTGACTAGGCAGATTTTCCTGCAATAGGCTGTCATTTCTTTTTGTGGTATACTGCTTGCTAACCAAAGCTATAGAACCTTGTCTATCCTGCTATTAAACCCATAGTAGAGAGAAGAAATGATGGAATCATACCTTTCCAAAGTTTATTTGTATGCAAGTGAGTGTAATAAGCTTGACTGAAATTTAAACACAGTTTTCATATTTCTGATTCTAAGCCAGTTTCCATTAAACCACAATCCATATCCTATATTTTATTACAGAGTTTAATTGGAAATTCGGGCTCCTTATGAGCTTCTGCTGTGAATGAAACACAGCATTCCACCATCTTCCACAGTCTTTTAACCAGGAATTCCAAATTTTCATTTTTGTTACACATTGTAGCAGGTGATAAAAAGTGGGTTTTGCGCATCAACAGAAAATGAAAAAAAAACATTGAGAAATTGATGCTAACACCAAAACCAAGACTCAATCAAGAGATGTCCTTGCTTCATGACCTGTGGAATATGAAAGGTGTTGCTATACTCCATTGCAATTAGATCTCTTTCTGATTCATTTTACATGCTGAACGCCACAATAGCAGAGAATTAAATAACAAAAGTCATTTTCTGCACATTAGGCTCCACATATCCCATCCGGTTTATGAAGCGAACTCAAGCACTGGCCAATCATGAACATTCCTGCCGAAAAAAGAGATGTCACTGGGGACTACCAGACCCACTTATAAGCAGGTCTCTGACAACAACAACACCAGTTGCAGCCATGTGGACTACAGGCCATCACACTGGGTGCTGCTGCTTCTGCTTCTGCTGCCACCACCAGCACCACTGTTGCCATTATCTTCACAGTTACCACTCAACATGACCATACTACTCAATGAATGTCACCACTCCCAGGCTTGACTAAACCCCTTGTTTATCCAAATTTGACTTGAAAAGATCTTAACTTCAACTTCACCTAGCTACAAACCTACATCGTCGACAATGCAAATATTAGGTTGGTGCAAAAATAATGACGTAATAATGTTGTTTTTTGACGTATTTTTTAGCGTTAAAAAACGACATTATTACGTCATTATTTTAGCACCAACCTAATACCAACTTGATAATATCTCAATATCAATACCACCAACCTACAAGCCTTCATCGATGCTTATGCTGTCACCTCAGCAAATCCAACTCTGCAACCAAGTGACTCCAACTTTGCAAGCAGTGACTCCAACTCTGCAAGGAAGCAACTCCAACTCTGCAAAAAAGCAACACCAACTTGTAAGCATGCAGTCCACTCAACCCACTGATGTGATATCAGTGCGATGTCACTCTAGTTCAACACAACAGATCTACCAATCAACGAAATGACCTACCACCATGATCTCAATCAACCAATCATGCACTTACCATGTCCTGTGACCTTGACCAGTCCAGCACAAGAAATAGGTCACCTTTCGGCACTATGCTTACACCAGATTGTTCTCCTGATGATCAACTACTGAAACTGACATTTTACCTAGCTTTGACATATCTATACAATATACTACCCTCGACCATGACCTTGATCAAACATCACTAACTGTACCTTGTGACCTCAGAACAAAACTATACAAGGATTAGGTCAACTCCTGGTGTTATTCTCACACCTGAAATAGACATTCCACCGATCCTTCAACATCTCTGTATGACATGCCAACAATAAACATTATTCAAATCTAATCCTTATTATTTGTTTCACTGTCACACAGTTAATATAACACAGTTTATTCTTATGAATTAGTGAAGTGTGGAAGGACCATAACTGCAAATATTTATTGGTTTCATCTTGATTGGCTAAACAAAACATTACATTTAAAGTATCTAGCTTTGGTAATTAGAAAAGATGATATTCTTCAGCATGACCATGCAAGTGCACATTCTACAAAACTCCAAGAAAAAAATTAATTTCCTTTCACCAAAAATTCATTGACCATAACACCACTTTTTTAATCAAACCATCCAAAGCAAGGCAATAAAACCACTAAGATGTGAGAGGTTAGTGAGTGTAAAAAAATTATGAGAAAAAGAACATTATTAAGGATAGAAAACAATAAAAGAACAGGAATTAAGAAGGCAGAAGATAATGATTAATATTGTATCTAATTTTTTTTAAAATCAAAATCTTGTAAAGCAAGAAGCTGGTAGGATATTCCACAAGCAAGAAGTGGGAAAGAAGAAAATATTAGTATAGAACTTACAGCTACATCAAGCAATTTTAACTGTAAAATAATGAGATCGAACTGCCAATCTCGTACTGTACTTAAATTATGTAAAGATAAAGCAAAACACCAATACAGCATCTAAATTAGCATATTTCAAAATAATTAATGGACTGATGACATTATAATGAATTACTCAGTTAGACTATTCCAGATATGACTATTTACAAAAAGCAATTCTGAAGAGTTTGAAATATTAGAAACTATAAGCAAGAAAATCCTGAGGATTGAAAAGCTAGATACAATCATATCCAAAAACAATGGAAAGATAAGAATCGCATTTCAAAATGCATTCCAAAACTGGCCCAAAACTGAAAAATTCTGTTCTAGCTTGTCCGCTATCAATTTACACAGTAATGTTTAAAAAATTGATTATGGAATCTGTAGTATACAAAAAGATTTACATCATGATGTGTTATGCATATGTCTAACAACTATGATTATTCCATGTTGTTTATATATATATATATATATATATGTTTAAATATATCTATCTATTAGGTTGGTGCAAAAATAATGACGTAATAATGTCATTTTTTTGACGTATTTTTTAACGTCAAAAAACAACATTATTACGTCATTATTTTTGCTCCAACCTAATATATACTTTGTTTTTTCTATTTACACTTATCTGTATGTGCTTTAATATAAACATACTGAAATATATATATATATATATATATATATATATATATATATATATATATATATATATATATATATATCAGTTAAAACTTAATGGTTAATAATGTACCTACAGATTCTTAGGCGGCATAATAAATACATATATCTGAACTTAATCTCACACCTGGGACCCTCACTGCCATCTCACTGTTTTTAACTTTATCTTTATTTTTGCTTCTATTTTTTTATATACTTTCTTTTACTTTTCTTAAATTCCGATATAAGTTTTCAACATAAACCTCTCCAGGAGTGCTCTCAACTGACAAAAAAAATTAACTCACTTGTAATAACTATTTTGTTTTGATTATTTTTTACTAAAACTTCCCCATGTTATTTATCAAATATTTTTAACAACAATAATTAAAATGGTTAAAATGATGATAGCTTTATACTATTTTATTTATTCTATATAAATTATTTTCATATTTACTGACAAACTTTTATTAATTTTAACTTGAGTGATTTAATTTTATGAAAATATTCCTTTGATTCCAAGTCCTGGGAAGACCTCCAGATAGGTTTTAATAATCCCTTTGTTTTGGAAGGTGTCTAAAGCCTTATTCAGTAACCTTGCTAGATATGATGCCTTAAGAAAAGTGCCTAGCCTCCTGTGCTGTGATCAAATTAATAGGAGTAGATATGTTTAACTATCACCCAGTCAGCAATCCTTCCATGTTTTCATGAAGTCGAGGTTTATCCCTTATTTCCTGTTTAGGATACAGTTTACTGGTTCTTTCTTTTTCCATGGACATAATGATTTAACAAACTTACCTTTTTGGTTATCTGACTGATCAGTGGCTGTGACTTTTCCTTATTAGGGTTGGCACTTTTCTGGTTACTGTATCCAACTTGTTGTAAGGAGATTAAACTCTCTGGAAACACATAGAGAGGCTGCTGTGACCACCTATTGCCTAATACTGAGCTATTTGTAGAGCCATAGAACCATGTCACACATGGGTAGTTATCCCTGCATGTATTTCTAGTAGGCAACTCTAAGGCCACATTATGCTTTAGTTTCAGGCACCTTCTTGTCAGTTTGTATTGCCAATGATGATAGAGAGCAATAATTACTTCAGCCTTTGTCTTCTTAACAAAATAATCTCCCAAGTGAAACATTGAAAAGAAATAAGTGTAAACCAGTAAACAAAAAATCACCTACACCCCTCAACCATTTTTTGCCAATATTCATGGAAAACATTCCAATTTCTGTAGCGTAGAATCTTTTCTCTTGAAACGTTCTCCTGATATCTTCATACACCTATCATTACCAATGAATTCTCTGTTTTAGACTATCTTACTCTTTGTCAAAAAGATTCTAGCATACATATGCATGGCCTCAACTATTATATCCAGGAAAATCCTTCAAAAGCAAGGGAAATGTCTTTTGAGTTCCCCGATGATTCTTTCATAGGCTTTTGATTTTCATTATTGAACTCTATTAGCTATCTCTTTTTTACTCTCCTTCTTCTCAGGACTGCAATATATTAGACAAAATTTCTGACAATATAGAAATGGCTCTTTCTCTCTCTCTCTCTCTACATCCATCTAAGAGCATTTTTTTGTTTGGTGACTTTAATGCTCGTTACCTCAAGTGGTTTTTGCATTCTAATGTTGCTGATGTAGCCGGTATTCAGACTTTCAGTTTTTCCATTGCTCAGTATCTTAGTCAAAAAATTAATTTCTCTACTTGTTTTTCTAATAGGTTTGATTAACACACTTCTTTACTCAATTTGTCCTTTAACCCTTTCCTAACTCTTGTCAAGCATCACAACTATGTCCTCTTGGCAATTTGGATTATGCAGTAGTTTCTGTTGATATTTCTTTTTTATTATCTATTAGAAAGGAACCTCCTATTCATAAGACATCTTTTTGCTACCAGCATACTGATCGGGATTCATTTTCTGACTTTCTTTGAGATGCTCTTTGGATTGAAGTTCTTAAACTTACTATTGAGAATTGTATCACAGAGGTTTATTCTTAGGTCAATGCTTTTGTTCTTTCTTGGATAAACCAAGTGAAACTAAAATCTTCTTATTGTTTCAAACCAGCCTGTTCTGCCACTATAGTCCACAAGAATTACTTCCAGGTGTTCCAGCATGATAGTTCCGATCATAGCAGAAGCCTATTTATGACTGCTTGTAATAATTTAAAATGTGTCCTGAAAGGGTCTAAGTCTTTGTTTGCGAATAGAATGAGACACCTCATAGCTTCTAACATGTTTGTCTCTTTTGTGAGAACTGGTAGCTCTGTAATGGTGTGTTAAATAAGAGTAAGTTTTCTATCCCGCCTTTAGTAAATCAGTTTGACATATTAACTTCTATTGATAAATCAGAATGTTTTGCTTGTAAATTCTCAAATTTTACTTTTGACTCATCTGGGGTCTCTTTGCCTGACTTTTCACTTAGTACTGAGTCCCTGTTGAGTTATATGCATATAACTCGGTTCATTGTTTTTCCTAGCATCTTTAAACCAGATCCCTTCAAAGCATGTGGACTTGATGGTATCCCTACAATAGTCCTTAAGAAATGTACTCTACTCAGGTGAATCATCTGATCCTTCTATCCATTAGTCTAATGGCTTTCTACCTCTTTTTAGCAATGTATTAGAGATTCTTATCAACGCTGAATTGGTTAAGCATCTCACTGTGCAGGGTCTTCCTTCAGATAAGCAATATGGCTTTCGCTTCACAACAGTTATTGCTGGGGAAGTCTATCAAGCTTTAGATATGAATGGTGAAGCTCGAGCTGTTGCTTTGGATATTTTTATTTGTTCATTTTTTTAAGCATTTCACTTCAAGCAAGGCAGGAGTGCCACTAGCATGCAGGAGATTACAGAGAGTGAAAGTGTCTATAGACGGGATTGACGAAAGGATATAAGAAAAATGTGAATCAAGGCAACAGAAGATGGCAATTGACATTATATTTAAATTTTTGAAGATTTTAGTTATCAGGGAAGCAAGTAAGAGGAAGTGAGTTCCACTGTAGGGAAGTGCAAGAAAAGAAACTGTTGGAATAGAAGTGGTGGCGGAATTTAACTATTTCAACTGTAAAAGGGTGGGACCTAGATACCAATCTAGTAGCACGCTTAAATTCATCTAGTCAGGGCATCAGAACAGTTGACATGAAAATATTTTTAGTAAAGACAGAAGGAAGCCAGATCATGTTTATGACAAAGTGACTGAAGTCAAGATGTCAAGTCAGGACGGATTACAATGCAAATTCTTCTTTGGATTTTGTCAAGGACCTTGAGATTAACATCAGGGAACAAGACCATTTATGGCAACAGTATTTAATGCATGGACCAATGGTAACTGTCTTTTTTTTTCATATGCATATTGGTTTTCTTTAAAGTTGAAAGGTTGTGGTATTTCTTGATGAATTTTTAACTGATTCAGTCTTTCTTATTGAATCACAAAATGAAAGTTATCTTGAACAGCCACTCTTCTAGATCTTTTTACATTAATGAAGGTGTCCCCCAAGGCTCTATCATTAGACCTATGTTGTTCCTATGATCAACATCATGATGGCATCAGCACTCAGATCAGTATCTATGCTGGTAACACAACCATTTATTCACATATTAATGTATGTCTGAGTGGTTTAATAAGGTCAGATTGGCAACTAATCTAAAAAATGACTTATATTCTGTTGTTAACTGAGGTAAGGAAACTAAACTACTTTCTATTAATCATCTGTGAGAAACCCTTTCTACATTTCATCAGCATGGCTGATATTAAACTCCAGGAAAGTGACTCATTGTGCCTTCTTGGGCTTATATATTTCACTGAGATGAAGTGGAAAGATTATATTGAATCAATTGCTAGGTCTGTTGCTAGGAATGTTAGTTTACTGTGTGGTGCTAGACAATTTTTCTTACCAAAATGCTCCTGTTATATACTTAGATCTTAGAAAAAAACAAAGAAGAATCTGCAATGTTATTGGTCCTGATCTAACATCTCAACTTCAGTCACTTTCCCACCATATATGTTTCCTATGAATAATTCCATAGTAAATGTTCTGATGAACTTTCCTCTATGGTACCTAGATATAACTAGTAAGTTTTATACTAACTTTTTACTTGAATTTCTTGCTTGAGGAAGGTTTTTGGCCTCTTATTCAATGTTGATCGTCAAAAGATTAAATATAATGTCAATTGTTATCTTCTGTCCTTTTATTGTTCTTGCTCTTTAATAATGTTATTCCCATATTCTTTCACACACAGTAACCTCCTGCATGAGCTGTGGTTTGTATTGCAACTATGCTGAGCAGACCTTAATTACAGTTTCTGGAAGAGAGTACATAATTTGGGGGTGATCAATAGTTTGATCAAAACAAGTGTGCTCAAACTCTTGGTCATGATGGCTTCATGTGGCTTCATACTGGCACAACTATCAATTTACTCAAATTTAATTCACAAGACTTGGGTCAACCAATGGTCTTCAAGCACTTTCTAAAATTAGAGAAAGGAAAGGTATGGGAAGATTTTATGGGTGAACCTATAACCATAACAAATATCCAGTAAAATTCACAGAAATGGAATCTATGTCATTACTCATTTAAAAATCATATATATATATATATATATATATATATATATATATATATATATATATATATATATCACTGCTCACTGGAAATTTAATGTAAAAATGTATATAAAGACTCTGCTATTTGTCATGGCATTGAGCACTTTTTTTCCGATGTGCATCCATAGCAGAGCCTTTTCGGAGCTGCTTATTTTATTCTTATTATAATAATGCTCTATCATTGAGGACTTTTTAGGGACTGTTATTATTGCCAAGGGCACTTTTTACTTACAGAGCATAACATCTATCAAAGAGATGAAATTTAATTTTTTATTATTGCATTATTCCAAAATTTTAACACAGGATCAGATAGCTATTAATGTCAACAACTGAAAACAATAGTTATTAATTCTTAAAAAATTAGTAATTAACATATAATTTAAGATTTATTAATTGATAGAAAATAAAAGTAATTCATATTACTAAAATTATTGAAAGAAATTAAAAATCAGAATTATCAGAATCGCTTGTGGTAGAGAAATCTGAATCAGATATCTTCAGATATTTCTTTGTTTTTTTTGTCTTCATAATATAAATTAACCGTTTTATAGCTTTTTTGCATACAATGGTTAATTGTTTCACCAGATATATTTTCAAGTGATCCTTTTAATTTAGCAAACACATCACTTAACTTGGTACTTGAATTGTATTTTCCCCAACCTCAGCTTTTGTGATAGCCCATACAAGTTCGATAGGTTGAAGATTGGAGTGTAAAAACCACTTGATGTTCAGCATTTTCAGCCATGTTGCATATAATTGGTTTGGCAAACAACTGTATGTAATTTTTATCCCATGGCATTGATTCTTTTTTTACAGAATTTGGTAATTCTTCCTAATCAATTTTAAATTCATGCTCATTCATTCTAACATGTTTTGCTATAGTATTTGTTCAAAAACAACTTTTTTGTCAGATTTTTAGATATTGCCATAACTACATATATAAGAATGTTGTTTTTGATAAAAGTTATAAAATAACCATAAATACGTAAAAAATGTGTATAATGTTGAAAATTCCTTTCAACTCAAAGGGTAGATCAGAAGCCAGTCTGAAAGAGTAGTGTTGCAAAACACTGCCTCGTCTTGTGACCCAAAATTCACTCAGGGATCAATTAATAATGAGAGAAGAAGAGAACCGATGGAACAACTCTTTTCTCATAAAGTCACTCTCATGAAAAAAAAAAAGAAGAGAAGAGAGGGAAGGTAGGCCTTAAGTAACAAGGTGGCAGACCTGTGCATCACAACCCTTCTAGTAAAAAGATGACAAAAATCAGCACTCAGAGCAGCCTCACTTTGAAAAATGAGCCATGGCAAACAATCACCCTCCCACATCTGACCACAACCCCACACATGCAGTTAATTTCACTTATTTTTCCACAATACAACTAATTGTTCTATGTTATAATGCTTATTACCTAAACAATAATAATACTGAATAAATTTTTTTTAAACATTAAAGCATATTTTATCTCAGCTCCTAATAGCTGTTGTGATCTGTTAAAATCATCTGTCATTGAACCCCATGGTATCAAACACTCTTTTTGGCACACTGTATTTTTTTGTCCTGGTCAGATGGGCATTCTTCTTTCTCCTTTGGTGATATTAGCCAGTGTGTGCACCATATGCATGCATGGCTACATTTTTACCAGATTGGACTTGCTTAGGTGTATAAAGTTACCATTTCCAAATAACATTTATGAACAGCTTGATGATTGAGTGAAAACATATATATGAGCCTGGTTGTCATGGTTGGTCACTGCTCACTGGAAATGTAATTTATATATATATATATATATATATATATATATATATATATATGCTTACATTAATTTGGTGCATGGCATCCCTGAGGATTTAGCTATGTAGGATTACATTCTCAAAGTATTAGCAGTAGTAAGTTTTAAACAATATGTGTATATATATATATATATATATATATATATAGAGAGAGAGAGAGAGAGAGATATGCTTATGAGATATGATATATATTTTTATATATCAAGAACAATATTGAGAAAGATGTAGGATAAAGTGAAGAAAAGTTTACTTGTAATGCATTTCGTCCTTCAGGACTTTTTAGGATTTTTTAAAATTTAATTTTTTAGAATATTTTTTTAATATCTAAGACTCAAAATGAATTCAGCCTAATATAAAAAAAAAAATCCCCAGCACCCCTCGTACATGCACATGTGTAGTTGTAACACCAAACAAACAAGCATCACATGTAAACAATTTCCACTTTGTCATATATGTTTATATATATATATATATATATATATATATATATGTAAAAGATTTGCTTGCAGATTTTGTTTTCTTTATGAATGATTGTTATGCCATCTAGCTCCTCTCCACACACACACACGCATATACATATATATACATGTATATATATATATATATATATATATATATATATATACACTCTCCCACACACATATATATGTGGATGTGGTATACAGCTGACATGTTTACAATAATTTTGAAACAAATTTTATAACAGAACGAAAAAGAGGTGAGAAGAAACTTTTGTTCAATTTTTTGAATTTTACCAATGATTATCTGGATTGAGGCAAAAATGTTTTTTCCTGTGAAAAAAACATTACTTCCATATCTCAGAAATCATTAGTTGTCAGCTACTATTTCTTGACAATCTTATCTTTGTTTTTTCTTTACATCAGCAGTTCATTTCAGTAGTAACGTAGACAACTGAAATTTGTTACAGCATGCAAGTCAATAAAATTTAACAAGTTTTCTTCTTCTGTTCTTTTTTATTTTCTTTTAGCTGACAATGCCACACCTGAGCCATCTTTGATTCCAAGCATTTTGTTAACATTGTTAAAGCAATAAGCTTAATGACTTTCAGTTACTTCATAATACAAGGTAAGATTTTTGACAAAAAGAAAATTATTCATCAGCATAATTTTAATTTTTGTTAATTCAATAACACTATTGATTATATGCTATCTGTTTTGAAGTTTGCTGCCCACAAATTTAGAATAAGATGTCTTCTCACATATTCTAAAAATGTAATCAATTACCTAAATAATATGTGCATTATTTACATATATGTTTAATATGTACGAACAATTTTCCATATATTATTAGTCTTCTAAAAAATTGTAAGAACATTAGAATAACTGCATTAAAAACCAGAAAATATTCCTTGTCCAACATAAACATGAATAAAAGAAAGATTGCTGCCTAAATATACAGTAAAATGTATACTTGTATATTTTTTGTCTGTAACTTTTTCATATAACAAAGTAAACATATAGACAATAAGCAGTGAATCCTGTCCTAATTAAGATGTCCAAAAATATATATACACACACACACACATATATGTTGCATATATTTTAGCAGACTGTTTTCATTAAGACAGATCTCAAATAATTTAGACAAGTTTTGTCTACTTATTTTTAATAGGATCCTCTCATAATGGCAAACAAGTTTCTTAGTATCCTTATTAAAGTAAGAAACAAATTACCATGTTGATGTAAATTCATTTTATTACAAGTACTTTTGACATTAGTCCAATGTCATCATCAAGATCTTTTTCTATTTCTAAGTCAAAAAATTTTTTGTGTTCATCATTTTTCTGAGACAAAATTGTTATGTCCATCTAAAAATTAAAATTTTACATGTGAAGTGAAAAATGCTAAGTTTATGTACTATTTTAAATTTTATCATATAGGCACATGTGAAAACGTCAAGGGAGGTAACTAAGTTATTATAACATTGAAATATTTAAAAAAAAAAGAAAAAACTATTTAAAACCATTAGTTAAATCTAGATATTTTAAACTATGTACTGTAAACATTTTAAAACATTTGTGCAATCACGTTTTTCAAGAGGAATGCATCAACATGACAAGAGTTTGATATAATTTCATGCCTTTTATTTAGTAATGCATTCAGGTTCTTATTGTTGGACTTTGTCCATTTCTTAATGTATGACGTCATTTGTTTACATTTGATACGCCACGAGCAGTTATGAATGTATGAGATTCATGGAAGATTGAAGTTTATAAGCAGTAAATTCGACCTTGCCTACCGAATGATCCTTTGTGGCGAGCGGTTAGGCACGTCAAGCTAAATGACAGTTCTGTATAGGATGCAGGTTCGAATCCTGTCAAAGGACAAATATTTTCTATGAAAATTTCTCGGACATTCAGGCCGGTAAATGTTATTTAATACTGTTTATTATAAACAGGGCATTTACTTAAATACTTGTATCTATAAAAAGAACGTTAAACATAAAAATGTCTTTAATAAATAAATTGTCGGACTTTGTCCATTTCTTAATGTATATATATATATATATATATATATATATATATATATATGCAGAAATATAGTTTTGAATCATGCTATATTTATGGGATAAAGTGCTCAATATCAGAGATAGAGCATATATAAATATAAATATAAAAGTGAACATTGAAGTCGACACTCAATATACCACATAACACCCTTGAGTGCTTAGCCTGGAGCGGGTAGAATGGAGATCAACATGTTTTAGTGGACTCAGCAATTTTCAATCTGCTTGTCTGAATCATCTTCAAGAAGTCAGAGCAAGATCTAAAAGGTCAGCCAATCTAACAGTGATCTCACAATCCTCACACTGTCTCCATATGTGGCCTCCTATGTAAATCACTAGCGGGTCTTAATGCCACTTAAGATTATCACATAAACTTTCATAACTGAATCAATAAGCTGTCAGATCCTCATACGGCGAAACTAACGTGAGAGTCCGTTATTATATATATATATATATATATATATAGATAGATATAAATTATTGTACTTACTATTAGTAATATTTATCTGATTTAGCTTAAATTCATGCCCCAGAAAAAGATAGAAACATAGCAGAAAGTGAACATTGATGGTAAATACATTTGAATGATGCAGTTGTACAGTTAAATCATGTTTTTCTTTTTGTTAACATTACTATGTCCCAAAATATGTCGTATTTTTGCGATTATGAAAATAAATATTAGATTGCTGCTGTTGTCCTTGGGGAACATTTTTATGATAAGTGTGGCATAAAAAAAGCTAATCTATTTGATTATTTGTCTTCATTTTTGAGCTGCAAGAAACAATTTTTACACAAGCCTATGGACATAGTCCAAATTTAGTCATTGACATAGCAAATAAATGTCAACCAATACTATAAGGGTTAAGACTGGCATAAAAGTCTATAAATAATTGTTTACCAATACTATGACAGGTAACATTGTTATAACATTCTTATTTTTCTTCTTCTATATGCTGTCTCTTCAGAACATGAGCAGTCATGGCTCTCGACAATTTCCTTTCTTTTTTAGTAAAGTCTTGCTTTCATTATATCATGTGTGTGTGCCAAATTCTCCATGCCCTCTTGCCTCATGTGCTCTAGAAAGTTCAACTCTTTCTGATGTTAAGTATAAGTGTCCTTTTAGTTTCCATTTTGTCTAAGACTTTGTTGTTACTCATGTTTTGAACATGGTATTCTCAGCATCCTTCTGTAGAAGCATATTTATGAGAGTCCCTTTATCACAGTATCTTAGTAAAGTCTTGCTTTCATTATATCATGTGTGTGTGTCAAATTCTCCATGCCCTCTTGCCTCATGTGCTCTAGAAAGTTCAACTCTTTCTGATGTTAAGTATAAGTGTCCTTTTAGTTTCCATTTTGTCTAAGACTTTGTTGTTACTCATGTTTTGAACATGGTATTCTCAGCATCCTTCTGTAGAAGCATATTTCAGTTGCGTCTACCTAGTTGACTACTTGCCATTACTTATGCATAGTGAAGGATGATCTTTCCACAAGCCTATAGACGTAGTCCAAATTTAATCATTGACACAGTAAACAAATGTCCACCAATACTCTCTCTGGTAACACTGAGATCAAGGTCTTGTATTTCTTCTTACATATGCTGTGTCCCTTCAAGACATAGGCAGTCATGGCTCTCCACAACTTCTTGGGCATTGTAACTTAGTAAATTTTATCTTTTTGTTATCTTTCCTAAACCCTCTTCTTCATTTACAGAAACTTGTTACATAGACTATATGCAGTTTTTCTCTGTTCCTTTTTACTTCAGTCTGCCTTGTCAGTATCAGATTTTCCAAGCCCGTTTTCCTCATTATGTGACCTAAAATTTTAACATCTCTTTCTGGTGTTAAGTATGTGTTCTTTTTGTTGCCATTTTCTCTATAACTTTATCATTGATCACAGGTTCAGTCTATGTATTCTCAACATGCTTCTGTAGAACCACATTTCTGTTACCTCAAGATTTTTTGCATCCCCAATGATATTGTCCAGGTCAGTAAATAAATATCCACTGAATACTATGAATGCTAACACTAGTATCAAGGCCAATAAACAAATATCCACCAATTCTTAACATTGGTATCAAGGTCAGTACTAGCCTTGTAGTTGCGAGTTTTATGATGTCATTCCTAGAACTATTGTTCACTTCAGCTTATTCTCACTCTTTAGTTTTGGTGTCAGCATTTACTATACAGCAGTCTATTTATCATACCAGCACAGTGTAAAGTAACCAGACTTTCTTAAAAGTTCAAAACACTTATAAGTATAGTTTTATTTGAAAGGTAATAAATCCTAAGATGCTAACCTTTTTGATTGTTATCACACTTAACACTATTCAAAGGTCAAAGTTAATAGATTTTCTTTACTCTTATCATAGGTACTGATTATTGGTGACATTTTTATTGCTATGAACTAAGAGCAGTGGTATATATTTCCAAAATCTATCTATCTATCTATCTATCTATCTATCTATCTATCTAAGGACTGCAAGCATTCATTTTAGGTCATTTCAGAAAATATGCCACATGTATCAAGGAAAGTGAAATGAATGTTCTATTGACTGTAAGAAGGGTATATGGTTATTGGCAAAGAGGGTCAGCTCAAGGTGTGAGCTATAAATTGGACACATCAGAACTGGGTCATATCACAACAGATTATGGAAAATGTAACAGATATCTGAAGGCACATTAAAATAGCAAATGATGTCTTTCATATAATAAAATTATTAATAGACAGAAGAATACCATGGAAAAAACATGTGATCAACAAGGAAGTTTTAATAGGAACTAGAAAGGGATAATTGAAATTTGAAAAATATAATGTAGAAGGTGTGCTTGGAGAATTTAACTCACAGGAATACAAGAGATACCGAATACAGGAGGGGCATATCAAGTAACCTTCTTCTCTGTGCCATGTTCCTTCAGGAATATGGCGAACATGTCTCTCCACATCTTCCTGTTCTTTGTACCTCTTTGTAAAGTCTGTTTTGATTATCCAAATTCCTGTTTTGACAACCATTTACAAAAGTTTGTTAGGTAGGTTATGCACTGTTTTCCTCTATCCCTCTTTGCCACAATATGTCCTGTAAGTGTCAAATTTTCTAAGACCTCTTTCCTCATTAAGGGCTCTAGAAATTTATGGATGGCAGAGTAGGGATTGGGTGGGATGGTAAGGGAATAAATATTATCTTACCCACATATCCCCATAAACTGTACTTCATTCTGTAACCATCTACCTCCAGTGGCTATTGGGCTCTGTACAGGTTAAACATTATTGTAAAGAAACAGGAAGTTGTGGAGAGTCATAATCCCATGCCCTAAAATGTTTATACAACAGTACCAGCTACCAGATATTTTTATTATATAAATGTTTAAGTGTTGTATATTAAATATAATACTGGGAGCAAACTCAGCATATGGATAAAAAATGAATTCAATAAATATACAAAAATAGAAAGGGGTATAAGATACTGTGATAAAGGGACTCTCATTTTTCGAGTGGAGATATGGATAATTAATCTTTCAAAGTAAAGCATGTTTAAATTATTCAAATTTATTTGCTTTAATATAATTGTTTTCATTTGTAGCTAGGAGACAAGGTCGAGGATTAATTTTTATCTTTACTTAAATTCCGTTTTAGTTTGAAGAGCAGAACATAAACTTTTTTTATATTTTATAAGTACAACGCAGTTGTAATATTACTTGTCCTTTTTTCGATGGCATGGGTAAATAATAATAATAATAATAATAATAATAATAATAATAACTTGTTCTGACGAGTACAGCTCACAACTTACGAAGGTGTAGGCTGTACTCGACTACACTTTATCTATACAGGCTGTACACCTTATCTATGTAAAATATGTGTTGCTGTTTTTTTTGTTTTTTTTTAATTGGTTGTTAGAAAATGTCATCATGTAATTTCTGACCTTAGATAAATAGGACTTATTTCTATTAAATCAATTTTTTTTCTATTTGGTATGTCTATTTTTAGGCCCTAATTATTGGCTGATTAGGTGCCCTTAGGCTTAAGTTTCAGAGTCCCTAATCCCATAGGAGCCCCTAAAGCAACTATTTTAATGAGTGAATTTTTCAACAAAATCAATGTTTTTCTTTAAGTGTTTGTTATTAAAATAGTCCATCTCAATGGCAGAATCATAAGCCAATGAGTTGAAGTAACTAATATTGGACTTAGAATATCTTCTAATACCCATTTCATATGGCCTTAAAACTCTCCTGTATTTGGTCAAATTTCGAAATTTTCTTTGGGACTTGCATCACCAAAACCCTTAGCTCTATGAGCACATCCTCACCGGAATCTATTCACAGCATACATTTTGGTAGTTGGATGCTTGAATCAATTGTTGCTGGTTGCAAAGGGGCCTCTATATCTGTCCAAGATTCAGGGGCCCTGAAAATGTAGGTTCACCACTGATTAGAATTCACACCAGGATTCATTATTGTGGCCACAATATTAACAACATTAGATATGCAGATGACACAGTGGTTATACTAGACATAGAAAGGAAACTACATGAAATCCTAGAGAAGATAAAGCAAGAAAAAAGAGCTAAACATCAATTCTAAGAAAATAGCATGTAATGTTGTCAACAAAAGAAAAGTCCAGAATTTGAATTACAAATTGAAAATATCAAAATCAAGCAAGTACAAAAATTTAAATATCTATGAAATGTCTTAAGAAATGATGGAAAATGTGATACAGAAATCTGAAAATACATTGTGATAGCAAAAGATGTCTTCTAAAATCTAAACAAAGTATTAAAAAACAGGAAAATTTCATTAAAAACAAAGAAAAGATTACTGAACTGTTATGTAATATTGGTCCTCCTATGTTGCAGTGAATGCTGGACCATTTCATCACAGTTGGTGGAGAGAAATAAGGCAACCAAAATGTGGTTCTTCACTGGTTCTGCGGAAGGATGCAAGGAATACCATGCTCTGAACATGTGAGCAACAATAAATCTTCAGAGAAAACGGAAACAAAAAGACACATACTTAAAATTAGAAAGAGTCAGTCGATATTTCTAGGGCATGTAATGAGGAGAGAGGGCTTAGAATATTTGACACTCCCAGGACATAATGAAGGCAAGAGAGATAGAGGAAAACTGTGAATAACCTACCTGATAAACTTGTGTAAATGACTGGCAGAAAAAGCGTTAGGCGAGGTAGTAAAAAAACAGACTTTACTAAGAGCTACAAAGAACAGGAAATGGTGGAGAGCCATAATTGTCTATGAGACAAGACATAGAGAAGAAGAGGAATAAGAAGACTTTTCTTTGCGTATCAGCATAATCTGAAATTCTTTTCAAAATAACTTTCTATAATCATCATTTAAATAAAAAGTAACTGCATATCTATTTAGGGTGTGCGGTGTTGTGTGGAGCCCCAGTGTATTTAATCTTTTCCTAGACCATGTCCTGTGCATTTACAAACAGATGTGATGAGATATTAACTGACCATTTAAGCATTCAGTTCCAGATCCAAAATGAATCAATTAATACAAGAGTTAACATGGCCAAAATGTACCGATGATGAAGGGAGGCTATGCTTATGATATGGGTATCAAATTTGGGGTAAAAATAATCTTGAACAAAAAATCAACCTCCTCTACCAAGTATTCCCAAAATTAAGACTCAAAATAAACATTTACAAAGCAGAAACCATGACCAGGAATTGGAAAGAAATCAGTGATGGCACCTACCCTGAATCCAAAATAAAAATGTGGAATTAATAAATACTAAACACTTCAAAGAATTTGATATATGGATCAGTTATAACAAATTTAGTACAGGGTATAAAAAAAGGCTATGCTAAAGGTAGTTTCACTCAAACCTTGTAAATGATGAGAAATCACAAACATTAAAATGAAAACTCATGTTATTAGGTTGGTGCAAAAATAATGATGTAATAATGTCGTTTTTTGACCTTAAAAAATACGTCAAAAAACGACATTATTACGTCATTATTTTTGCACCAACCTAATATGTTCTTAAATAGCCTCATCAGATCAAAACTTTCATATAGATATGCATGGCACCAAACCCGTTCAGAAATATGTAAACTATCTGATATATACCATCACTTTCTAAGATCAATGGTCAAAAATTGCTTTCAGTGGGTGAAGGTCTGTGGATCTTGAAAAAGACTGTATTTCTTTGAGCATTTTTGACTACTTATACAGAATCTCAAAGAAACCACATCACTTGAAGACATTAAACAGCAGTAACAACTAAAATAGATAGCACATGTAACTAAGAGAGAAAATAATGATATAATCGAGATGATGACATTCTACACTTTTTTAAATAAGAAGTGAGCCCTCATCAACACTGGAAAGATCGATACTAGCTACTGGACTTGAAAAACTTATTTTCTTTAAATAAATTGCTTTAAGAGAAAGTCCACTGGCTTCTTGGTAAATGAATACTGAGTTTTTCCTTATAAGGAAATGGTTAATAAGAATTGAAAACATTAATGCAAGAATTGATTAAAAAGAGATTCAATGGTGGTAATCAAGAATTGAAAAACTGACAGAAAGAATATAATGTGAATGGTAAAAATGGTAATTTTAATCTCTTATGCTGAATCTTTCTATTCTTACTCCCGATTTTTCAAATAACCATTTCTATCTTTCTATTTTTCCTTTTAGTCTCTATCATCCTTCTTTCAATTCTTCCCTTGAATCATTCTCTTCTTCATTCGAATATTTTTCATTTTTCTTTTCCTGATTCAATTATTCCTTTCAATATTCATGTGTTTCCTTTCAATTCCTCTTTTCTTTATTCAGTTTTACCCCCATTTTTAAAAAGTTTTGTTTATTCAATATATCTGTTCTTTCTTTCCCTCTTTTTTAATCCGCATTTCCATTTTTTCTTTCTTCTTTCAATCTTTTCATTCCTTATTTCAGTTTATCATTTCCAAGTTTCAATCATTTTATTATTACTTTCAATCTTTTGTCTTTATCATTCAAGTCTTCCTTTCAATCGTTCAGTCATTCATTTGTTTTTACAATTCTTTTTCTTCTTTACCTTCTTTGAATTCTTTTCAGTCATTTGATTCTGTCTCTCAAGTCTTTTATCTTTTCTTATTCAGTTTTTCATTTTTCTGTCTTTTTTCTTTCAATATTTTAACTCTTTCATTTTTCATTTGTTCCTTTTAGTCTTTCAATTATCTTTTTTAATTATTTTTTGTTAGTTTTATCTTTAGTTTTTTCAAATTCTTCATTTCCTATATTCCTCTCTTTCACTGCTTTTTTTTTTCCAAATTTACATTTTTAATATGCTCTTCTTTCAGTTGACCCTATCCTAGAAACATATTGCTTCTTCACATCCCTCATTCTCCTTCTTGCAACTACTGCCATTTTATAAGAATTTTCTCTTTTCTCATATTTTTCCACTTTGCTCACACACAAGAACTGGACATTTTCCTGACATTTATAAACATAGCAAAAATAAATCAATAAATAAAGGGAACTGATACATCTTTATCCAAAGTCTGTGGTTTCTGGAAGATGGAATATCAGAGTTTTGTAGCCAGAGTGGGAATCACCAGAAGACCTTATGACTGTCTCTTTCACCTTCCACACCAATCACAAGAGTGATTGCCTCATATATCTATTGCAATCCCCATTTCATCATGATTGATGGTTATTTTATCGACATCAACAAATGGCTAGAGAGAAAAGGAAAGTAAACACATTATTTTTTGTGCCATCCTCAGCTGTCTATGGTGGATGTTCTTCCAATGACCAATCATTCAATCAACTTGTCTTTTAATGCCAGAGATCCAAAGCTGCTGATACCGCTTATCGAAATTCTTTTCTTTGTTGAAAAAAGAAAGATAAATGCAATAGACCAAAGAAAGAATTGCTTACATGAAACAATTAATAAAAATCTTTTATAAATCAATTGATTCTTTTATTCAAATTTGCTGGTTATTATCTTTTTTTTTTTCAAATTGTTTTTTATTCAGTATTCTAGAGATATTTTTAATATTTATATATATTTTTTTTATTAATTCCCTAAGTATTTTTCTTTCCTTATTTTTCCTCCAGTCAATGCAAGTGTTTTGTACAATTATATAAAATGACAGTCTACGTAATACTATTTGACAATTTATTCAATTTCTTTTTCATCTTATTACTTTTCTCATTCAATTTCATTTTTTTCATGCAAATCAATACCTCATAAGGTAATGATAAAAATAAAGAGACAGGTTTGTTTGTTTAGCGGCATATTAACTCCTTATGGGTCATTTACTGCTGAAATTTAATTTTCTTGGGAGATATGTAATTTCATTTACAAATAAAAGTATTGCTGGTAATTTTTTCCCAAAAATATATTACTGGTATTTTTACTATGAAAATGTATTTATATACTTTCATAGTGTTTTGGCCCTAATTTGGGGGTTAACTGTTTGCACTAATCTTTCACTACTCTGTCACTACTTCCATGGAAAATGGTCAGACAAATTACATTCCTTGGTCCTGCCAGGTATAACATTCACAGTAGTAACAAACCACCCACATTCTTTCTCTATTCCAATGGTGAGAAGTTCCATTCAACCATATTCTTCACAGAAATCACTACACTGTGGAATAGACTTCCAGGAGGATGTTTCCCTGATCACTACGATCTTAATCTGATCATGTCTAGAATTAACCCTCCTATCCATATAAACTACCCTTTAATGTAACCTTCTACTTTGAGTGGCTCCAGAGCCTTGTGCAGGGTGAAGGTTACTGTAAAAAAAAAAGATAGTTGGAACCATAACACATGCTAACAACCTGGATTAGGGTGAAGCTGGGAACAACAACAATTAAGAGATGGTTACATACTCCTCAAAACCTCCCAATCTTGCTGGTGAATGTGGTTTATTGTTGTAAACAGGATGAGTAATAATAGCAGTTTCACTACAAGGAATCATTTGGCATTCATTGATTGAGCAGCTAATACTACTCTTGGTTGATATTTAGAAAATCTTTCTCTTAAAACAATTCTTCAGTAAAATATGTTTCTCATGTCCAGTAACTGTTATCACTTATTCCAGTGTTGATGAGGGATTCCTTCCTAAACTTTTTATTTGAAGTAGTTTGGAATGTCAAAATTTGTTAATAGGAAAAGTTTTCGGATTTTCTGGGCAGAAAATGAAGTAATTTTTAGAATTTTCTTAAACCATTTTCTTGTCAAATAAAAGTGAACTGATTATATTTAAAAAATGAATTTTTTCTTTTAACACAAACAAATTTGAAGAACAATTTTAAATGGAATTATGTTATATTATGTTATTCATTCCAACTAAAGATAATGACAATTGATTCTTGGAAAATCTTGATTTCGGTTGTAAGTTCACAAACTGAATTCAATGATTTGTTTTGTATTTCTTTGGCTATAAACCCCTGCTCAAACAATGTATTAATTAAAGGATTTTATTTATCTAATCACTAAAATCTGGTGAACTTAGTAATTCATAATATGTATGTGTTTGAAATGATGCTATAGATTTTTATTGGTAATATAGCTTCAAGTCATTAACAAATCCTCAGATAAGGTAATACTATTCAATTATAAATTATATATTAGTCTCCTGGAAGACCTGGCTTTATTGAAAATCTCAGCTGGTTACCAAATTCTTTATCTGTTTCTGAAATATCTCCAGTAAATATCATAGTCTCATTCAAAGTTTTTTTCAGTGTCAGAACTAAGAGGAATTAAATCAATATAAACAAGCTGAAATCCTTTTCATATATTATCACAAGACTAACATTAAAAGCAGAAATTCAAATTCCATAAATATGGGGGTAGCACCTTATACATATATATATATATATATATATATATATATATATATATATATATATATATATATAAAAACAACCGCTTGTGTTAAAGCAAAGCTTTTCAGTAAAATGAATTGAAGCACTCTGGCTGATTGTCATTTGTTTACATTCATAAAAACAATATGCTAGATTTAGTTGTTTCTCTCTGTCAGATGAAGATAGCTCAGTAGTAGAAACTCTGACTGACACCAAACTGAGGAGCTGCAAAACAGTACTGTCTGTAAATTATGTATATATATATATATATATATATATATATATATATATATATATATATGGAGAGAGATTGAGTACTTTACTGGGTAGGTGTTTGCATTTTGAATTTTCTTTCATTTCTCTGTTATTTGTTGGTCACACTGTTGTGTCCACAAAAATATCAAATAAATATTTAAAAACCAATCACAACCAAGAAAATACTTACATCTTAAAACACACCAATAAAATCATATAATACAAATCAAAAAGTTTGTTGTTAATCATCATTATTTTTAGGTAGATATAGCCCAAATATCGTGCAGATGTAGTAAAAGGCATACCACATGACCTTTTAGGGCCAATTAGGAATAAATAAATAATTTAATTCTAGAGCCAATTGTGTTATGAAAAAGTGTATAAAATCATACAAAATCTTACCCTATACTATATATACACAGGGTGCAATGCATAAATTGTCACCATTTTATATTCTTAATTTCATTCATACACTTTCTTTGTTTTTCATTTTGTCAACTGCACATTATAGTAGGGTCAGTTGCACACTGTTTGTGAGAAAAAGAGCACCATGATACAATTCACTCCACCAGAAATTTGGAAACACCTTGATATACTACTTGGCATTCATGCCAGAAGATCCAATACAAACATTTTAGAGTGCTTGGGTCTTGATCTGAGGACAGTGCAGAGGTTTCAGAAACCATTCAGTGATATAGTCAACATCATGATGTTCAAAGTGATCATTAGTGATGCCTCCATTCATTTTCACACAGGGTCTCACACTCAACATGGGGGCCTACATCAAGTTCCTTGTGGAGGTAGTCCTGTCTTGTCAAGAGGGTGGCTGGTGGAAGACCCTATATCTGGCAACAGGACATGAAGTGGAACTCAATCATGGCTGTCAGATAATTTCTGCAACCATATACCCCTTACATCTGGACACCTAACACCCCAGCCTGCAACACCCTTGATTATTATTTGAGGGGCACAGTTGAGTGAGAGACCAACAAAACTATTTATAAGACCAAAGATGAATGGAAGGCAAGGATTATAGCAGCATTCACTCACTTAAACAAAGAGACCATTCAGAAGAGTTACAGAAGATTCTGAAGGCTGTGGTTGAAGCCAGTGATGATTTTATTGGATAAATCTACTCTTTAGTATTTCAAGATATTTTTGTGCAATTTTGGTAAATATGTCTGTTAAAATAAGATGTCAGTGTTATTTTCATTTTTGCATAATTTATATGACAATTTATCCATCGCGCCCTACATATATATATATATATATATATATATATATATATATATATATATATATATATATATATATATATATATATATATATAGATGCATGTCCATTAAATAATACAGACAAGTTTTGTCTATTTATTTAAAGCAAATTCCTTTCATATCGTCTGATAGCTTAATAACATTATCATTGAAAGATGAAAGAAAATCACCATATTGATACATGTTTTTTTAATCCTATCTAAGCTTTTGGCTTACATAAGCCATCATCAAAGATTATTATAGGCATTTAAGTATATATACTTAAATGTATTATATACTTAAATGCTTATAATTGATAACAGAAGCTGTTGGTTTATACCAACTGCTCCCCATACTTAACACTTCTCATTTTCACTCTTGTGTGGTCATGTGTGGTGTCATGGGCTGCTGTGCAATTTTCACTTCCAGCGTTGTTTATGCACAAGTTTGTTGTTGCTTGGAAATCTTCAAACAATTCTTCATTATTGTTATGTCCATGTATTGTTTAATTTGTTGTAATCTCATTTTTGATGATGGCTTATGTAAGCTGAAAGCATAAATAGGATTAAAAAACATGTATCAATATGGTGATTTTCTTTCGTCTTTCAATGTTTAAAAAAACATCTCATTTCTCCTTTTGCTCCCCCTGTTATCCTTTCCTCATGCTATGTCTCTAGTATACTTCCATTTTTATATTTTATTCTATGCTATTATTAGAACAACATAAGAGATGTAGATATGAGGACACACGCATTCAAATTATATATGCAGACCAAATACATGTAGGCAAAATGATAAGTCTAGAATCCAGTTTTACTCGACAAATATTTTATTTTCAAAATGATCTCCTTATTAATACATAGTTCACTGTTTAATTTCATAAATTGAATATTTATACAGTGAAATTACACCTCAAAATTTATTCCTCCATATAAATATAAATTTATATATATATATATATATATATATATATATATATTTATATATATATACATATATATACATATATACATATATATATATATATACATATATATATATATATATGTATATACATATATATATATATATATATATATATATATTTATATATATATATATATATATATATTCATATATATGTGTGTAAGTGTGTGTGTTTCATTACAGACAATGGACAAGGTACTCTAGCTATGCCTTTTATTCAATTTTTCTTGTATAATATATATATATATATATATATATATATATATATATATATATATATATATATATATATAATCTACATATTCAATTGAAAATTAAAAAGATATCCCTAATAATGGCTAACAGAATAGCAGAAAGCAAACATTAGGACAGTTTTTAAAACTTTATGTCCAGAAAAGAAAACACTTATATGAACACAAGGAAAATGGAATAAAAACCTTAACTGCATTACCTTGCCAGTCATCCTTAATGAAACTTGTATAAATGAGGGTTTGCTGCTCAAATGCACAATTATATATATTTGTTTACAGGTAATCTTCAGTGTAGATAGAAGCTCATTTTATTTTCTCTTTCTCTCAATCTGCTTTGCAACCAAACATGTAGGCATAGGTGCACACATCCATACACAGTGTGTAAAGACATTCACACTCATAGCTACATACACGCAAGTACACATGCTTGAATAGACAAAGAGTCATTAACAATGTCACTTAATGAATTTCTCCAGAAACTTCTAACCTTTTGTTCTCTCTAAAATTAATTACATTACAGGCTTTTTTTCATTTTTTTTTTTAACCTTTTCCAAAAAATGATTAACTAATCTATTTTTAGCCTCTGGCAAGTAGACACCCCCCCCATATCATGAATAAAACAAAATCAGTTGTTTAATTAGTTATTAATGTTTGTTTTTTCTAAAGAAACAAGATATTCTATAACCATAGGAGGAAAACAAACGTTTAAAATGTTTAAAAACAAGACAGGGAAAAAGAAAAATTGTTTTTTCCAGATCGTACTATCTAACTGGAAATGGAATTGTGAGAAATATCAGTTGTAATAACCTACTAGAACTATATATATATATATATATATATATATATATATATATATATATATATATATATATATATATATGCGCACACACAGTAGTAAACAAAAGTATTTACAAAAAATGTTGTTTTTCCAAAATCTTATTACTGTCTAATTGGAAATGCCATCAGGTTCATCTTCTATATATCTTGAAAAAGTTCATAAAATCGATGTAGTAATAGATAGTTCTTTTTCGGGCTCAAACAGTTAGTAAGAAATATAGTAACTATTTACACTATTTACATTGTTCCCTAAGGATACATGGCCCAGTGGATAAAAGCGTTGGTTGATGTAATCCAGTGACTTGACTTAAAGTGTTGTGAGTTCAATACTTGGCCACAGGTGAACAAAAGCTTGGACAATAAAGTTACTAAAGGGAAATAACTGAAACTGAGATATCTACAATAGGCATGGCATGTGGAACTAGAACAATCTACCCTGGTGGACAAATTAATTAAATTCTGATCACCTGAAGAAGGCCTGAGTGCACAATGGTCAAAACATTGTGGATATAGCAACAACAATGATGAGTAAATAGTACAAAAAGTGTAAATAGTTACAATACATCATCTCAGAAATATAGTAGTTGTAGTTCACTTATTGATCCTCTAGAATAAGCTTAAGCAGGATATGGACAAAATATTGCCACAGGAGTATATCTCCCATGTTTAATCAAGCCAAGAAACAAAAAGCAACTGTCCAGAATAGCTGAAAACTGCAAAATACTAACCATTTTTTTTCTTTATGCATCATTTTCCTTCAGAGTGTAAACGATCATGACCTTCCACATCTTTCTGTCCCTTATAGCTCTTAATAAATTTTGCCTTTTTGCTATTTCTCCTAAAACCGGATTTACCATCCATTTACTGAAGCCCATCAAGTCTGTTACACACTGTTTTCCTCTGTTCATCTTTCCCTCAATCTGGCCTTTGAGTATCAGATTCTCCAAGAGCTCCTTCCTTATTATGTGCCCTAGAAATGTCAACTGATGTTAAAATGTCTTCCTAACATAATTTTCTTTTTCATTTCCATTTTCTCGTCATTGCTCACATAATCAGTCATCATCAGCATCTTTCTGTAGAACCACATTTTTGTTGAATCAAGTGTCTTCTTCATCTTTGCAGAGATTGTCCAGTATTCACTGACATATTGGAGAACAGGTTGTATGATAATATTCTGGAATTTTCATACTGGATATAAAAACAATTTGGTTTGTTTGGCTTGATTAAATTTTACAGCATTTTTCCTTCAAAAATCTATCTCTGGTAATATTTTTACTTCAAAACTCTATTGCAGGTAATATTTTTTCACAAAAGTGTAGCTGGTAATATTTTTTTCTAAAAATGTATTACTGGTAATACTTTTTTTCTTCAAAAATATATTACTGGAGATATTTTTTTTTTTTAATGCATTGCTGGTAATAATTTTTCTTTCAAAAATTTATTGCTGGTAATAACTGTTTCTTTTTTTTCTTTTACAAAGTATTTCTGGTATTAAAACCCACTTTTACACTTTTATAGTGCTTTGACCCCAGGTGTTAAGAGTTTTTTTGCTTGTCTGATTTATGCTTAGTGGGTGAAGTGTCCATAATTTCTATGCTATCCAGTCTATTAGTGCTTTTTTTTGTCATGCTTTGTTCTTTGAAGTTCTTTTGTTTCTGCTTGTTTGTTTGATCTCATTTCCTTAGTTTTCCCATAAGGTTCTTTTGATGGTCTTTGTTTGGATGATGACCGTTCCCTTGTTTGAGATGGGATAGAGTTTTGTTCATCTATGTCCATTTTTCTTTGCTCTTTAATGATGTACTGGGTTGTATTATTTTTTATGCACCTTTTGATTCTCTTGGGAATGTTTAGAGGTTTCTATTTCTTGAAGGATTTTTGTAATTTGGATTGTGATTTTTGGAGTTAATGGTTTTGTACATATAAATTATTTTTTGTTTAAGGTTGACAGGATAGAATTTGTTTTGTCTATGGGAGTTTGATGTATGTGTGATATATTACATTTTAGTAGTTCTATTAGACTTTTTAATTCATTTATTAGACTTGTAAAATCTTGGCTTCTTATTGTATTGTTCTCTTGGATGTCATTTTGGAGATTTGATATTTTAGTGATATTTGTATATGATGTTGGAAGTGAATAAGATTTAACCGGCTTCTTGGAATGAGATATTTTGCGTATATTTTATCTTTCTTATTTTTTTTTCCTTTTTCCAGATGTTACTCTCTTCAGAGTCTGCAGAGTGTTTTTTTACAGTTTGGACATAAAGGAGGCCTTTCATGGGGTAACTCTTCATGATCCAATATATAAACAAATGATCGGTTAGATTTATACAAATGCATTTGCAAAAAAAAGGTGTGTTTGCAAAATCTTACATAGAAATTACTAAATGAAAATGCCAAGTTGAAATGTGGAACATATTGAAAAAGTGCATTATGCCATCAATGAAGATCATTGCAGTAATTGTAATTAGTAAAAAATATAGTCATTGTGGTATTTTCAGTAGCTGGAGAAGGTTCATTTATTGGCTCACTAGGAGAGGCTCAACCAGATATAGATAAAATATTGCTACAGAATCACATCCACCCATCCTTAAATCAAGCTGAGAATAAAAAAAAAAACTATATTTTTATGATCTTTTATGATAAATTTATTAAGAGACAAAAAAAAAACATGTTCAGGCTGAGATGGTTAAATTGTCATTTAAATTACACAAAAATGAAAATAACATTCAAATCTCATCTTAACAGATACAGTTAGCAAAATTACGCATCCAAATTACATATCTTGAAATACTAAAGAGTCAACTCATTCCATAAAATCGTCATTGGCTTTAACTATGACATCCAGATAACTTCAGAATCTCCTGCATCTCTTCTGGACTGTCTCCATGTTTAAGTTGGTGAATGCTGCCATAATCCTTGCCTTCAGTTTGTCTTTGGTGTTACAAGAAGTTTTGTTGCTCTCTCACTCAACTGGGTCCCACATATAATAATCAAGGGTGTTATAGTCTGAGGAGTTAAGTGGCCAGATGTAAGGGTGATGTGGTTGCAGAAATTATCTGACAGTCATGACTAGGTTCTCCTGCTTGTGTGGCATAGTGCAGTCTTGTTGCCAGACATAGAGTCTTCCAGCAGTTACCCTCTTGACCTAGGGTAGGACTACCTCCTCAAGGCACTTGATGTTGACTTCCATGTTGAGTCTGAGGCCCTTACCAACAAATTTGTGAGTTCTTTTCTTATCAGAACAATCAGAGTGAGTTTTCTGAATTGTACCTTCATAATCACCATTAGACTCATCAAACTCTTTCTGAATCCTTTACACTGTGTTTAGATTGACACCTAAATATTCTGAAATGTTTGTATTGGACCTTCCAGTGTGAATGCCAAGCAGTACAGCATGCCATTTCCAAATTTCTAGCAGAGTGAATTGTGTCATGGTGGTCTTTTTTTCACAGACAATGCCCAACAGGCACTACTATACTGTGCAGTCACCAAAATAAGAAACATGCTTTTGCAAAATTAAAATATAAAATAGTGACACTTTACCCATTGCTCACACACACACACACACACACACACATATATATATATATGATATAATTTGATAATTTATATCGATAATTCCAAAGAAGATATATTTCCAATGAGAGCTCAGTGTAAGAACAGAGGAAATGATAATAATGAAAGTAGAGACTTTAGAAATCCATGGTAATATTTTTTTTCGCAAGATCAATTATTTCATCTCGTCTCATCAGACCAAACAGTTTCACAGCCATTAATGAATTTTAAAAATTCATCCAGGCACAAGTAAAAAAGGAATTTTCAAACATAAGATGTGTTTTAAAATAAAGTTTTAATATGGGAGAAGGAAAAAAGAGAAAGGAGAAGAAAGAAGAGATATGTATGTTTAGAGAGATATATACATAGGGGAGGGGGGTATATAGGAAGTAAACAGTTGTGTCTAAGAGCCAACACATTGAGCTCTTTTCACCTGATGTGAGAAGTGAAGTAGAGAGGATAGAGAGAAAATATATTCAAAAAGGGGCAAAGGAAACAGAAAGGAAGGAGAAAGAAAACAAGAAAAAGAGAAAGAAAAAGAAGAGATGTGATTCGGAACTGGACAGCGTCAGTGTTTAAAATTGAATATATTCATAAATTGTCTGTTCAATGCATGTAGTTGTTTTACATCATCACTATATCCGTATAATTTTAAAAATAGATGATTATGAAAATAAAGTAGTAAAAAACCTAAATTACAAACAATTTTCAAAAAAAAATTATATAATTTTTTAAAAGCCTTTCTTCAAGAAAACACATACAAAAAATATATATATATAAAATATATGTAAATAGATTTAAAAAAAATATAAATTGATAAGAAAAAGATCATTTTAAGTTAATAAAAATAAGATTAGGAAGATAAACATACATCCATACCCATACATAAATACACACATACACATATATACAAATGAACATACACATACAAATACTAGTATACACACATATACATATACATGTACTGTATAAAATAATCACTGACAGGGTTTCAGCATGTATTACTTCAGGTTTGTGACTGTTAAGTTGCATGTTGTTTTTGAGACCCATTCAGTGTTTCCCTCTTTCGTCAAAGATTATCTGCCCCACTTTCAAAATAATTCTATTGTGTTTGAGTTTAAATGTAAGTGGAATACTTAATATGTGGGACAGACCAATCAGAGATCAAATGGTCAACATGTTCCTGCTAGTAAAGGATCAGGTAATCTTAGTCATGCTTTCCAGAACAACCCAATGTGTACATGACTGAGCAATAGGTCAGCACCTGTTAGACAAACCTGACTGTGCTGATAAGTATAATGATTTTTTTCACTGTTCTACACAGGGCTCAGTCCACTCACCGTTTAAAGATTCTTGGGGTAGTTTGTATTAAGATATACAAACCAGGCCTGTGTAAGCAAAAAGAGCATTTTTCTTTTATTTTTCTTTAGTTGGACGGTTAGAAGTAAAACTTTTCCCTTTTCAATTCTCACTTGTAACTTAATGCTTTTTTACTAATAAATTGCTTTTAGTCATGTTCCTAAGTTTCCCTCCTCCATTTACTATTTTTTTGCTTTTTGTGAACATCTCATGTCTCATCTTATTTATACCAATAATTTCCTTCTGAAGAAGTGTTGGTTGTAAGGCTAACTAAAGAAAATATAATGAAAACATCTATGTGACTTTTCAAGTCAGTATATTTATTCTGTGGTACCAAGTCTTAGTTCATATATATATATATATATATATATATATATATATGTGTGTGTGTGTGTGTGTGTGTGTGTGTGTGTTAGTGAGAACAAAATAATCATCCTTGCCCCAAAGAAAAGTGCATATATAAAAGAAAAAACAAAAAATATAAACAGTCAGTTGATATCACTGCACTGGCAAGTGGATAGAATGATTGCTGACATGCCCATCTACAAAAATATGGAATCAGGAGGCTGAAGGTAACCCTGATCAGCTAAGTAACAAACTTTATGTTTGTATTAATTATATATATATATATATTTATATATATATGGACTGGTACCACAGATTGGTTCAAAAGGATTAATATGATGAACTCTTCTTTCATCCAATTTGATATCATGGATTTTTACCCATCGATTTCCAAGGAACTGTTCACCTTAGCTTTGAAGTTCGCCAAAGAATAATCTTATATTTTCAATTACAAACTGGATACAATAATGAACTGCAGAAACTGTTCTTATTCACAGTGGGTTAAAAACAATTCTGATGATCACTATGATGTTTCTATGGGATTATTAAAGTCTTCAGAGTTTTCTGACCTGGTCGTTTTGTTTATTATATATAATCTGAGTGCTTACGATGATGTTGATAATAGAGGGTTATATAGAGATAATGGTCTTATGTTAGTAAAAAAATTTTTGTTTTCAATAAGTATAGTAAATTTTATAATAATGCCTTAAAAATAATGGTTACAAATACACAGAAATCAAGTACAGACAACATAATAATAATGATCGAAGAAAAAAATAGGAACAGAAAGATCATTTGGTACACATGCCCATTTGATGAAATGGTTAGTACTAAGTTAGCGCAAAGGTTAATGATAAGCATTTCTCAAGAATTAATCCACTCAGTCAAATATTCAACAGAAACACACTAAAACTAAGCCATAGCTGTACCGATAATCTAGAAAGAAATTATAATAAACATAATAAAATTTTAAACAGATATAAAAACATTAGTAATAATGTTAATTCCAAGGTATCTTATGTTGATAATAATAATAATAATAATAATAATAATAATAATAATAATAATAATAATAAATGTAATTGCAGAAATTCTATTGATTACCCACTTCAAAACAAATGCCTGGATTGTTTACCTAAGTACTCTTTCTACAATAGAAAATCCAACTGTTGAAAAAAATTATATAGGGAGTACTAAGAATTCTTTTAAAACTAGGTGGTGCCAACATAACCTATCTTTCACCAACAACACTTATAAAAATATTTTTGGAATTTAAAAGAGGTTAATAAAACTCCTATGGTTAAATGGACAGTTTTAAAAAAAGCTAGAACTTGTAAATCCTTAAATGAACCTTGATTCTTATGCTTACATGAGAATTTAATAAAAATAATAAAAATTATCTATTAAACCAAAGTGAATTAACTGTAAATTGTTGGCACAGTTTACCTTTCACCTTACAATATGGTTAGACTGTAAATTTGGTAGTATTGCCATAATAAGTAAGAAAAAAATGTGGTGCCTTTCTATAAATGATTATTTTATTTTGTTTATTTGAATTTAATGTAACTATCTATTGCTATTTTGTCAGCATTATCAAAATCTTGCATGAATATTACACATTTTTTATTTTTTTAAATTTATTTTTTAACACTAAAGTTGCATTTACTGATTTCTTAAAGGAGCCTTTTTATTATTAACTATAAAAAATGTTACAATTAGTTATACATTTGATTGTCTTCCTACCCCTCCCCTTATCTTCTTATAAATTTGAACAAATTACATTTGTTTCATAACTATGATACATGGTTGCTACCTGCTCATAGTTTGTATTAATTTGTTGTCTACTATTCATGACCTTGTCTAGGATTTTATTTCAAACCACATTTTACTATGATCAAAATTCTCCCTTTTTTAATGTAGGTCTGACACCTAATTGGTTAATCAGGGTAAACCCACAAGCCTCATTTTAATTTTTTGTTATCTGCTTTTGAAATTGAAAAATAATTTTTTACTCACCAGAATAGACACAATTTGAGTGATGAAAGCTATTGTGTAGTAATTTTTAACATTTTTGTTTTAACCTCATATAATAAATAATATTAAGCTCTACTCTATACTGAGCCCTTTTTAAAAAATTAAATGCTACAGAGAGTGGAATTATACTCCATTTGTTCTTATCTCATATCTGTGTATATATATATATATATATATATATATATATATATATAAACACACGCATACATACACACAGGGTGTATCAAAAATACTTTTACAAACTTTTGGGATGGGTTTCTCACACCAAAACAAGGACAAAAGTCCAAATAAACATATGCCCACAAATCCTTATGGTAGATGCTGTTAAATGTACAATCCAAGATACAATTTATAAATACTTTTACAAACTTTAAGTGCAGATTTTTGACACCATAACAATGTAAAATGTCCATATAAACATCTGTCCAAAAGGCCATTGTTGTACCTCAACACAACAACTCATAACAAATGTTCAAAATGTCCTCCGCTTGCTTCTACAACATGCATGCAGCTGTCAGATCATTGACTAGCAGAACATTTCAAATACTCCGAGACAGCATTGAATGACTTCACAGATCCCCATGATATGTTGATGAAGCATCTCTGCAATATCAATGTCTGCCGCATAAACCAATTGTGTTAGGTGGCCCCACAGAATAAAATCTAAAGGATTGAGGTCAGGGGAACATGCAGACTATGCGAGCGCTCCTCTGCCAGCTATCCATCTTTCATGGTAAATGTCAGCCAGTGCAACAATGTGATTAAAATGTGCTGGAGCACCATCATGCATGAACCACATGTGTCTTCATATTAACAGAAGTACATCATCTAACAAGTCTGGAAGTGTCTTCAAAATAAAGTCCCTGTAGACAGCTCCTGTAAGGCATGCTGAGGGAACATATGGACCTACCAGACAGTTACCTACAATTCCAGCCGACACATTAATCCTAAACCAATGCTGGTGTCTAGCCTGTATTGCACCATGGGTATTCCAATCCACCCACAAATATTGGTTGTGTAAATTTGTTATTACATCTCTTCCAAATGTTGTCTCACCTGTAAACAAAAGTGAAGGTTGGCAGTTTGTGGAATAAACCATTAGCAAAAGTTCTATGGTGAGTGGTCAGAAGGCTAAAGACCCTGCACACATTGCAAATGATACGGATATAGTAGCTCTTCTTAAAGTACTCTCCATGCAGTACTTTGAGGTGTATGGCATGCTAGGTCCACTTGACATGTGCTGATTCCTGGATCTACTCCAACAAACTGTAGAATGTGTTCATCATGGTCAGGCATACATTGGTCTTCCTTGACAATGATAAACAGAAGCAAATGTTCGATGACTCAACTGCCTTTGGTTTGGAAATGCAGACTGATACAACTGTGCAGCCTCATAGCCATTACCATTTGCGCGGCTGTATGTAAAAATCATATCTGCCTGCTCACGATATGAATATACTGTCATTGTTAAATGGAACACTTTTCAGTTAACTCACTACCACACATGTTGAATGTTAAAGACAGACTAGCCACAAATGTACATGAATGACAAATGTAACTTAGTCTATGTGGCAGCACAGTACCATCTGGCGTAAACTTTCTTTAACCTTAATAACTAAGAAAGAAGGATTTGCAGATATATGTTTATGTGAACTTTTGTCCTTGTTTCAGTGTGAAGAACCTGCCTCCAAAGTTTGTAAAAGTTCCATTGAAAACAACTGAGAAGGTACTGCAATTATTTTTTTTATTTAATTTAATCTTGCATTTTTATAATTTTCTTCTTTTCTGGACAGTAATTATCTAGAATTTGTCCGACATTTTTGTATGTCTGAGTCCCTTCAGCTATACTTTTAGTAATTATCAAGGATGATTTTATTTTAACTTTTAACTATATATATATATATATATATATATATATATATATATATATATATATATATATATATATATATATATATAGATAAAATAATTCATACATTCATATACATTTCTATAAAAAGTGTAGAAAATTACTTTTAAGAACCCCAAAAAGTCAATTAATACCATTGTTAAAGAGCTCAAGCTTTCAAGGTACTCTATCAGAAGAATTGTGCATGAGGACATATGATAAATTCATATGTGATGCAAGAAGGCCAATTAATGTCTGCCAAGACAGCAGATAACCATCTATACAATGCAATTGTTGAGCAGGTTGAAACATTAAAATCCTGGAATGCTTTTAATTTTCTCTGATGAGAAAAACTTTGATCAGGACTGAAAGGTCAAATAAAGGTAGAATAGATATTCATGCAGTGATGTTAAGAGTATTGCAAAGGATGTGCATTGAGTTTTCTGTGACAGGTTTGGGAGTCATGAGCAACAAGTGATATATCATACCTCCTGAATTCTTTCCTCAGAGCATAAGGATCAATGCTACTGACCATAAACCAATTAACAAGACTCTGTAGCATCCCATAATGCCAAACTGATACATGAAAGGATGTATTATAATTTCCAGAATCATAACACCCCAAACATATTACATCTTAGCTCTCCAGCGATGAATCCATTGGAGTACTACTACATATGTGGCATAGTCAAGAGTGAAGTCATTCATCACCCCAATAGCACTTTAAAATCTCTGAAGTCCACCATAACTAACACAATGTCCAATATAAATAAAAAATCATCTGATTTGGGCATGTTAATGTTCCTGAAATTGTATGGAAGCAATCATTGATGCTAACAGCAGATTCATTGACATGATGCTTCAATAAGAATCACAAGATGCCAATTCTTTCTCAAATAATCTTTTACTAAATTCATGCAAATATCCTCAAAGAACTGACAACTCTGTATTAAAATTTATATCATATCATCCATAATTGTCTAAATAGATGACTAACAGTTTGTTAGACATTTTGGGAGTTTTTATTCAGAAACTATGTCTGTCTTACCAAAAATGTTTTTCAAGGAAGCATCCTCAGCTCTAAGATGATGATAATGCTAATTTTTAACAAATAGAAAAAGGAAAAACAAACTATAAAGGAAATAAATCCAGTATAAAATGATTGATATATCAATTTCATAATTTGTCTCCTAGGAAAGACATCACCTGAAAATATCAGAAAGCAATGTTCGAATGCAAGATTGTAAATGGGCTGAGAGCAGGAAATGAACCAAAATAAGACGGTATGCAAAGTTTGTCACTGATGCATCAAGGAAAGACAACAAAAAGGTAAAATAATAATATAGACAAGAATTATCAAATTGATTTTATTTTCATTATAAATGACATGACTCCTGATCCACATATATTTCAGCAAATGATGACATTTCTTAGGCGATGACTTCAGAATCAAAATAGACACTATGATTTATCTTTGGATTAACCCTTGAGAGGCATTTCTCGGCTGATAATCAATTATTTAAATTTACAGGTATCTATGTATATAACATTTTTGCTATTTGTTGTGTGGTATACATTTAGCCTGCATAGAAACATATATATATATATATATATATATATATACGCTTATATATATTTATATATATGAATGTATTCATATAAAAGTAGATATGATGATAAAAATCCATTTTAAGAAAAGACCTTGAAAATATAAATTATATTGATAATATCTAAGTTCACAGAGTGTGATTACTCTGTGGAATATAAGTAACCACTTCTGATTTATCATGCTTGGATCTCATAAAATATTTTTATATGATAAATATTGATCTTAACTTTTTTCTTCCTTCCATCTACTGAATATATGAGCAGGCACTTAGGTCAACACTGAGAGGAGGTAGCATGTTTCATGCTTGAAAGCAATCTTCAGGCCATTTATTCATTGTGTTCAATCAGGTAACAGACATTCACTGCTTGGTATTGACTACAATGTATATTTTATTTTTTCCGATGCTCTATCCCTGATATTCAGCACTTTTCCTCATGAATATTGCAGGCCTTAATAATATATTTTTATCATATATATATATATATATATATATATATAAAAGTGAACATAGAACTCAACACTTAGAGGTGATAGTCTGTTTCATGCTTTATTGCATATAGCATGAAACAGACTCTAAGTGTTGACTTTTATGTTCACTTTTATATTTACACATGCTCTATCTCTGATATTTAGCACTTTATCCCATAAATATACCACACCTTAAGACTATATTTCTTTATATATATATATATATATATATATATATATATATATATGTGAAAAGTGTGTGTATATAAATATAAATAAATACATATATATATATATAATTATTTATATATCATATGCACGGTACTTATTAGAAAGCACTCAATATCAGAAATAGAGCTAACATATTGTCTGATGATCGCAAAAGCATGAAACCCAGGGTCACAAACTCACATCAATCCAACCAAATATATATATATATATATATATATATATATATATATATATATATATATATATATATATATATATACATAAATATGTATATTTTATGGGAAAATGTATGACAAAATGTCAAAAAGTTTTGTGCAATTCAGTTCCTCTTTTAGGACTTCACTGGACTAAATTTGTTACATTGGTGTGATTACACATGCGCACAAACGACAACTGCTGAGAATTTTAAATTGACATTTATTTTCTTTTTTTTTCCATCATGTTATTAAATATTCTGTGTGATAATAGAAGATCTGCCCGCACATTTCACCATTACTGGCAGTGTGGGATATGTAATAACAAAAGTAATGGAAGAAAAAGACTCTAAATGAAATCGGCTACATTTTATAAACAAAAAATAAAAAAATTAAAATTTAAAATTTTGAGGACCGCTCATTCATTGACATATCTAGTCACACCAACATAACAATTTTAGTTTGATCAAGACCTAAAGGATGAAATGCATTTTCCATTCTGTCATAGATTTTCTCCAAATTTTGTTCTTGATATTAGGTTGGTGCAAAAATAATGACGTAATAATGTCGTTTTTTGACGTATTTTTTAACGTCAAAAAACGACATTATTACGTCATTATTTTTGCACCAACCTAATATATACTTTGTTTAAGAATTTATATATTGTTATCTCATATATATATATATATATATATATATATATATATATATATATATATGGTGCTGTGCAAAAGTAAGTGAATCCCTAAGACAATATTTTAAATATAAATATTGTCTCTTTTTTCCAGATATCCAACAAATCTTAAACTATATATTCATTACAACTACTTCCCCCAAATTTTTCAAGTTGGGATAAAAATATTAATTAAAAATTAAAATGTGCAAACATAAGTGAACACTTACATTTAATATTTGATGACTGCTACTTTTGAAGTTTACAACATCAGCCAGTCTTTTTCTATAATTTTTAAGAAGTTTCTGGCAGTAATGAGTGCTGATATTTGACTATTCTTCTTGTCAAAACCTTATATAATTGCTCAATATTACCTGAGTTTCTTGCACGCACTGTCTTCTTTGAATTTGAATCACAAATTTCCAATTGGGTTTAGATCAGAACTTTGAC